>OZ018323.1:181556812-182156812 GCA_963969495.1 Ceratothoa steindachneri
CAGCCTTCATCGAAGCCCTCAGAAGGAGCTCTTCTCACATACACGAGCTCCTTCCGTGGGCTTTGATGAAGACTGTGTCTGCCTAATATAGCCTTTTAACTGCATAATTTATTGTGTTACTGCAATAATTTTTCTTATAATACGAGGGGCGGTCACTTAAGTTTTGCGAATCGGTAGGGCAAAATAGAGGAAGGGGGATGGCTATTTGTGGGGGTATTAGGACAAGTTATGACAAGTCAGGACCTGCAGCCGCACGCTCCTGCCTCGTCTATTTAAGAAGCAGTAGCTGATCGAAGATCGTCAGTCACAAATTTTTCAACAAGGGAGAAGGTTGAGCACCGCGCAGTGATCAAATTTTTGACCAAGAAAGGCAAGAATGCAAAAGAGATCCATGAACGCATGGTTGCAGTGTACACCGACACCGCCTCTTCCTATGCAACCATTGCTCGCTGGAATAGGGAGTTCCGCCATGGTCGTGAGTCCTTTGAAGATGACCCCCGTCCAGGACGCCCGTCAGACGTGACCAACGAGGACAATGTGGCCCGTGTGGAAAGGATGATCCTCGACAATCGACGGGTAAAGGTCGAAGAAATCGAGCGAGAACTTGGAATATCACATGGAAGTGTTATCAACATCATCTACAACAATTTGGCCATGACCAAGGTCTCTGCCCGTTGGGTCCCTAGAAACCTCACGCCAGAGTTGCACAAGCTGCCGTGCGCGAGTGCGGATTCGAGGAGCTCAACCATCCCCCCTACAGTCCAGATCTGGCCCCTAGCGACTACTTTTTATTCCGCCAGCTCAAGGCTGCACTGCGTGGACGCCGGTTTGGGGACGATGAAGAGGTCCAGCTCGCCGTCCAGGAGTGGATTGAACAGCAGTCGAGAGATTTCTGGTTGTCGGGAATTCGAAGCCTCAGGGACAAGTGGCGCAAGTGCATTGAAGTCAAGGGTAGTTATATTGAAAAATAATAAAACACTTTTCCTCATATCTCTTTTCCTTATATCCGAATTGCAAAACTTATTAACCGCCCCTCGTATATATATATATAAATATATATATATATATATATATATATATAAATTTCCGACATCTTTACCTCTTTTCCAGCTTGGTCACACTCACAACCAAAGATAATTTTTTGAATATCTAAAGACAGCCTGTCTGAAATGCCCACGCCAAAGACTTCAAATGTCTGTCTCTGTAGAAATTGACCAGTGGGGCAACCAGCGACCTGTTGGGGATAGAAAAGAGATCAAAGATCATGGTATGAAAACTGGATGAAATCAAACATCTATAAACTATCCCCTAAGTGGAGTTGCCATGCATCAATGACACTAAATGCCACTTTATACCCTATCAAGCAAACACCAACATTTTTTTTTATTTCAACAGCAAATTGCAATTTTAGAGTGATGGACGTTACGTGCTGTACCATCTCATCCAGTTAGTGTTTATCTCTGGGGGGTAGAACGCCCCCAAGCACATACCTTAATAATCCCACTCCATTCACACCTAATGTACATATCATCTACTTGGTCTTTCACCCTCATTGGCAGCATTAACCGACCTTTTATGGTGCCTTCTAACTGTCCTACACCTTGACACTCTCATACCCAGATTCAAAATGTTCCTGGAAAATGATAAAAACTAAAAATAGAAGTTCCATTTCCTATATAAACTCCATGAGAAAACACTTTTGCAACTTTCTAACCCAATGGTGTAGAAACCAGGGTCTTTTGAATTGAACCATGTTTTTTCCCCTCTTCAATTCTTGAAAAATGAATCTATTTGATCCTTTTCTTCCAATTAAGACTTACTCTTTCTCTCTGTATACTTTTTGGCCTCCCTATCCTCTCATCTGTGAGGCAAATGGAACCTCAAAACGCCACCACAACCCCCAGGCAGGTCTACAGGACCTGCATTTTCACTCTGCTGGCATTCACCTTCCTCATGACCACTTTTTTGGGGGGGGAGCTCATCTGGCGACTGCCTACTATGGCAAAAGTCACTGTAATGTCTCATGGCCGCAATCAACCCAGACTAGTACTAGGCTACATTTAAAAAAAGATAAAGAAGGCACGCTCCAGCATCGGAGGGGGGACCGCCTTTGCCTAGCACCCAGGAACGCACCCAATACTAAGAGTCAGATAAAATTGTATGCCAGCCTCCTCCAAAAAGTCCATTGTCAGGTGTGCACGAACGCATCAGCAGTACAAGGGACAAGCGGTGCTGAAGCGTTTGTGCGACAACGAAGTCAGTGCAATAAGGCAAGGCGGAGGGGAACACACAATCAAATGGCAGTGCGTCACGAGTGTGGACAATTGAAAAAGGACAGAATGCGACCTGAAATCGGCTGGATATTGGGAGGTACATCCACGAAAAAAGTAGCGGAGGGATGCACGCAACTTTAAATTCCAATTAGCCATTACCCATCTTCTTTGCCAGGCAGCATGGCGGGTTTACCTAATTCATGCAATGTAGTTAGTGGGAGGAAGAGTGAACCATGGTTTGGTTTGCACAGTCTTCGGTGACTATGGCGCATTCATTCTACGCATCTCCTACATGTCCAGGAACCAGGCATTAGATACTCTCAATCTGGTCTCCAAACAGGAAAAGATACGTTATTTCCTGTAGCAAGCGGTGTATTACAACCAGCTTAGCTATGAAAACAGATGGAATGTCTGGTAGAACCTCACTGACTTCAAACAAAGTGGATACGACATAGAAGCTGATCCCCTCTGAGGAATTGGAGCCATCATTGTCCACTGGCAGGGATTCAGTATGACACGAAGTGTGCTCTAAAAGATCGAACGGAACAGAAGCTTTAGGAGCACAGGCGTGAGGACAAATAGTCAGTGGTAGTACCCTCTAGTGTGGCATCCTGGGCAGAATCAGAGGCGCCACCGAGCCAAGAAGTACACTAAGCATTACAAGGAGTTTACTAGCCCTAAACCCACAAGGCTTAGGGTATGACTAACGTCTTTCAATGACATACGCACACTCGAGATCAGCTGCGGATGCAATGACAACTGTTGGCGAATGAGGGAGATGCCTGGCCCGCGCTTACAAGCACATAATGCAATGAGTACGGCGCGAAGCCTGTGGCATGTCTCAGGCATTGAAAGGTAAGTTCTCAATAGGGGACGTGCCAAAGGCACTGGTAGCCAGACGAAGACCGGTGATGTGGATCGAGTCCACCTTCATATTATACTTGGCTGCGCGGCGTAAAACTTGCAGCCTCAGTCAAGCTTTGAACAAAGGATCGGTAGAAAAGCAAGGCAGTAGCCATTATCAGCACTCCAGGTGCTGATGCGAGGGAATGAAGAATGTCCATGTCACACGTACAAAAGACCCTAAGGGTGCAAATATTGTAATTCCAGATGAAGCGTCAGTCAAAAACCAAGACCAAAGAAATGGTGCAAATTTACCGTTCCCCTTTAAAGAAAGAAGTCCGAGTCGGGATGGCGCTGTGGATGGGTGTAGAGGTGGACTACGACAGTCTTGGTCAATGCAACCTGTGGGCTTCAGCAAAGCGAGAGATTAGGTTCAATGTCTGTTGGAATCGACCTCCCAGAGAAAGTTATCTACTTAGAAAGAAGCGAGAACATCTTCCTGCACCACCTGGGTAATAGCGTTGATGCTCTGGGCAAAGAGTGGGACATTGAGGGCATTTCCTGCACACCACCCTCTTCCTGGCATATTGTGCTGGAAAGGGCTTCCCCCACCCATAAAAGTAATCGATGATCTCGTAGAAATTCTTAGGAAAATTGGGAGGCATCCCCTTGCCTCCTTCGTGTGGAGTGTCTGCATGATACAGTATCGCCATGAGGTACCATAAGCCTTCTCCAGATCGAATAAAAACAATGCATGATACTGCCTACGAAGTAAGGCTTCAAAGATAGCATTTTCAGGTCGGAGCAGAGCATCCGACGCGGAATGGAATTTAGGGAAGCTGCACTGAATAGTTCTGTGGTTGATTTAGGGAAGGAGGGGAGGGCAGATTTTGTGCTGATGAGATTCCATGGATTATCCTAGTCGTGTTCAATTGTTGCCTTATGTGTGGCAAGAAGAATATGTATACTGTTACCCGGTACATATTGTTAAAAGACAACTCAACCTAAATAATGTGACCACTGCGCTGATCTGAAAAGCTTGAGCTTTGATCCTTTGAGTACAATCCATACTGGCGCAACGTTGACATGCCTATCACAGTGTAGGGTGGTTTCGTGACGGAATCCCGCTAAGTAACTTGGGACTCGAACAAGAAGGCTAATCCACCAGAACTCACCCACTTGACCGAGTTAATCAAAAACAATAGTATGGCAAAAAGGCTAAAGTCCCTACCTTCCCTATTGTTGGAACCGAGAGTGCCTATTCCCAACCTCTAGAAATGCTGGATCAAGTTTATAAGACTAACACAAATACAATGACTCATTGCCTTTTTTAACAATCACTCAACACCCTCATTCATGCATGAACTTCTTTCAATAATCTTCACTACTCACGGCTACTTCGATCGTGAATTGGATCTCCTCAGTCAATCGAACCTTTCTGCAAAGCGAAGTCTCCCTCTCGACCCTCTTTCCGCATCGAGAGAAGTACCTCAAAGAGACAGGCTTTTGAGCGCTATCCCGCAACTCGATTTTGCCAACCCTCTGCGAAAAGTGTTCCAATCATCAGAGGACCTTTTAAATGTTACTTCCAATTAGGAGAGGCAATCGCTACCATTTAAATGAGATTGGGGAAAAAATACTCAGGAAATGCCTCAATTACCGTATAAGGCCAAGTGCATATTCCTGATTTAATCGGATCCCTAACCTTTCTCTTCGACTCGATGGCACTGAAGAATCCCTACACAATTGCAGTTTAAGATGCGATCCAACAACGGGTAACTACAATGTGTCAGACACCAAAAAGTGAACCCAAATTGGACCAATGTTCAATGACTATCTACGCCTAATGTGGCTTAACTTCACCTATCGCAATGATTAAATGCACAAAGACGTTTCAACATATTTAACATTTACGTAAAGCAAAGAAGCGAAACCCAACGAGAGAACCTCCAGTAGAAAGTTTGAGAGATTTGTGAGTAAAAAAAAGGTGTAGATGTCACTCATAACTTAGGAAGGTGTGCAACTCTCCAGAATCTGCCAAATTGACCCGTTATAATATTCCCATGAATGCCTCGTGGTTTATAATTTAAAAAAATGAAAGCAGACGAGGACATCCAACATGAAAGTGAGGCCATAAAGGTGACCAGGAATTATGTGGGGGATACACAGGAGTACCAAAATCAGGACTACTTTGAGCACCAAAGGGCTCGCTACTCTCCCCCCCCTCCATTCTGTAAAAAAGGAGGTTACTTAAAACTAAGAATCGAAAACCAAAGAAGGCATCTCCTGCACGAAGTTTGTAAGGAGAGACGAGTAAAGAAAGATGAAGGGCAAGAGGGAACTCACCTCGAGGTTCTTCCTCAGCGTGCGCAGAACAATGCGGGCATCGGGCGTCATCAGTGTCGGGATGGAACCGCGGATGAAATTACTGAGTTCGTGGTAACTACTGAGTTTCTCGACGGGTGCAACGAAGAAGATCTGAATCTTCTCTCTCTGAGATGCCTTAAGCACCTTCCGAGGAAATTAATTTTTTAATTAAAAAGACACAATCCAACATGTGTATTCGGGGGAGAAGGAACAAAAGAAAAAAAATAATGAACAGGAAAATGAGCGGAAGCCAGAGCCAGTTCAGTTTGAAAGAAGTCTTACCCTCCCATTTCCTACTCCCTTCTACTGATTTAAGAGCGTCAGAAAATTAGTTTTGTTCCAAAGAAGAGTCTGCAACTTGGAGAACATTTAAAAGGCTGAAGTGGCCACTAGATCTCCAATATATATATTTTTGCTTTGCCATAAGTCTGACAGCGCTGTTTTGCAATTTATTCATTTTGTAAAAAAAAAATATATATATAAATAAATATATACAAATAAATATAAATAAATAAATAAATAAAAAAAAATAAATAAATAAAAATAAATAAATAAAAATAAATAAATAAATAAATAAATAAAAAAAAATAAATAAATAATAAAAAAAAATAATAAAAAAAAATAAATAAATAAAAAAAATAAAAATAAAATAAAAATAAAATAAAAATAAAATAAAAATAAATAAAAATAAATAAATAAATATAAATAAATAAATAAAAATAAATAAATAAATAAAAATAAATAAATAAAAATAAATAAATAAAAATAAATAAATAAAAATAAATAAAAATAAATAAATAAAAATAAATAAATATATATATATATATATATATATATATATATATATATATATATATATATATATATATATATATATATATATATATATATATATATGTATATATATATATATATATATATATATATATATATATATATATATATATATATATATATATATATATATATATATATATATATATATATATATATATATATATATATATATATATATATATATATATATATATATTTATATTTACAAAATGAATAAATTGCAAAACAGTGCTGTCAGACTTATGGCAAAGCAAAAAAATATATATTGGCCATATGAGTAAGTTTGTATATGCTAACCCTGTGAAGGATAAGAGGAGTGTGACAATTGCACGAGTGGTGGAGCAGTTGTTCTTTCCGATCTGTATATGGAAGCCGAAGAAGTGTCTGAGTGATAATGGTCCAGTTTGCGAGAGAATGGGGTTGAGCACAACTCCGTATATGCCCTCCTTGAATGAGTTAGCAGAGAGGACAGTACGCACATTATGAGAGATGTTGTGAATGCCTCTAGAATGCTGTAGAATCAAAGTAAAATCATAAGACACGACACGTCTATCTGGTTCTAAAAATGATAAAACATTAAATTTCCTTTAAGAGATTTGTCTCTGATAAAAATTTAAACACTCGGTTCATGTCAAAGGTGCACTCATGTTTGGAAAGGATGCTCCTCAGAACCTGCTGAGGACACATCCCTTGACAAATAAAAGGAAAAAGCCTTTGCCTCAGAGTATGGAAACATAGGCATTCAGCAAATAGGTGGAGTACAGACATTGGTACTCCACATTGAGTGCACATTGGAGGCTGCTCAAGGAAGGCCTTCCATTAGAAAGCCATGTGTCAGACGACAATGCCCAATTCTCAGACGGCATAGAATAACATCCTGAGTACGGGTCCTAGTAGTGCGTGGCCAGGGGCAAACTGACTGTTTGATGGCATGCAGTTTAGTTGGGGGGAATTCATCCCAAGTCCTCTGCCACTGGCTGACCACGAATGTATAGCACAACGACGGAAAGGAAGAGGAGCAGGGGTGGAGGTTCCTAGAGATGCAGCTGCCTTGGCACAGCATCTGCGCTCTCATTTCCTTTTATACCTATGTGGCTAGGAGGTACCCAACAGAATAAAACTTTGTGAAACAAGGATAAATAAAAAAAACTACTGTTGGATCTTTGAAACCAGCGGATGATCTGGAAATAAAAAGACTAAAGCCTCCAAAGAGCTGAGGGAATCAGAGAAGCTTGTATAAGATCTCGGCAATAAAGAAGCGATGGTATACAGTGCAGCTAGTATCGCGACAAGCTCAGCCGTGAAGTTAGAGGCTGTATTGGGCAGGCACAGACATATGACGGGAGGGAAAGATAGCAGAAACTCCTACCCCATCAGAGGATTTAGATCCATCTGTGTAGATAAAAGTGCTTGATTTGTGGCACAAAGAGTGTTCATAAAAGAGGCTTTGTAGAACCGAAGGCAAGAACTTGGTCTTCGGTTCGCCTGCCAGCACCTTGCAAACCCTCATGGGTGGTAATAGCCATGGGGGTACTTAAGAGATCTGATATGGAATAACTGATAATTCCCTCAGTTGACCTGTATCTCCAGTCATACGCAGGGCAAAGGGGCGAGTCAGCAAAGGAAATCTGTCATATGAGGCCACCGAGTGAATATTATAGGTGCACTTATATACAGGTGAGTGGGGAGCTGTTGCAGCCTGAAATGTACTACAGGTTAAAATTAAGGGGTGAAAGGATAGTGGAAGGACCCCACTCTCTGCATAGAGACTCCATACTGGGGGACTTGAATGCTCCCAAAGCCAGATGCACTCCCTGGTTCCTGATAGAATTGAGCTTATCTAGGTTTGAGGATGAGGCTGAAGAGTACACCTGTGATCCATAATTCAGCTTAGACTGGATCAAGGTTGTATACAAAAGCCACAGGGTACGTCGATCACTTCCCCACGAAACATGTGATAGAAGTTTTAAGATATCCATTCTCTTCAAGCAGGATTTTTTCAAGGCGGACCGAAGAGAGCTTTGAGTCAAAGATAACCCCAAGAAATTTACACTGGAGCTCAAACGAGATGGGGGAGCCATACAAAGATAAAGTTGGCTGTTCCCAATCCACTTACCTGAAATTGTAGAAATGAACTGCCTTTGTTTTTGAGGGCGACAGTCGGAAGCCTTTTGCAGCGGCATTCTTGGCAATGATGTTAATGGCCAGTTGCAATTTACGGATGACAAATGGCAGCCGAGGCGATGCTGATAAAGTTGCCAAGTCATCCACATAAAGAGTTGTCATTACCTCTGCAGGAAGATCAGTAATAATGCTGTTGATAGACACCGAGAAGCAGGTGACGCTCAAAACGATTTCCTGTGGCACGCACTCTATCTGATCAACAGGTTCCGATATGACATTTCCTACCCTAACACAGAACGTGCGCCCAGCAAGAAATTGCTGTATGAACCTAGGAAGATGGCCTTTGATACCCCAGTCATATAGTTGCTTCAGGATACTATACCTCCAGGTGGTATCATATGCTTTTTCTATATCAAAAAAGACAGCAATGGAGTGTTGTCTCTTTAAGAAAGCTTGTCGAATGCAATCCTTCAATCCTGACCAGCAGGTCTGTGGTGCATTGTTTTTTTCTAAAACCTGACTGTGAGGAAGAAATAAGATTGTGTTTCTCCAGAAATCATACCAACCTGGCATTCAGCATCCTTTCAAAAAGCTTGCATGGGGAACAAGGGCAATTGGGCGATAGTGGGTCGGAAGTGTCCCTTCCTTTCCTGGTTTACGAAGGGGGAGTATGATTGCTTCCCTCCAATTGGAAGGGAAACAGCCCTTAATCCAGATATAGTTAAATATATCGAGAAAATGTGAAATGAGTGTTGAATGCATATTCCTGATCATATAATAAGAGATACCATCAGGACCAGGTGCGGTGGATCCACATCTTTTAAGAGCACTTCGAAGTTCATGAATGAAAAAAAGCTTATTGTATGGTTCATTATCCATACAGGGATCCATGAAGTTCCAGAGGCACTGCTCTTGTATTTTCCTGACATGTTGAAATTCTAAGGAATAATTGTTAGGGCTGGAAATGTTTTATTGAATGTCTTTGCCAGGATATTTGAAATTCTGGTCATGTCTCCCAAAAGCTCGCCTGCTTCAACTATATTGGGGCAGAGAAGCCACTTGCTCTGCCCATGAGCTTTTTCACTCTTTTCCAGAATTTGTTTGGTGGCGTTTGGTGGTTGATAGAGTTGATGTACCCTTTAAAGGAAATTCAGCGAGCCAGGAGGAGGGTACGCTGTCGTACTGTCCTGGCTCGGCTACGAGCATACTTATTGATGGCAGTAGGGTTTCGATGGTAGCGACGACAAGCTCGCTTACACTGTCACCACTTTGCTGCATTCCTCAGACCAAAAAGGGTGATAGGTCTTGAGGGAAGCAGTTTTGGAGAGGGGCATGGAAGAATTTGCCGCCTGGTTGACATGATCATGGAAGTTCTTCATGACCATGTCAATGTCGCCCTGAGGGAATTGTCCAGAATGGTGAGAAAGGTATTTAAACTTTGACCAATTGGCTTTCCTGGTGTTCCACCTATTGCCAGGCATGAGGTCAGAACAACTGGGAAGTGATCTCTTCCTCTCAGATCAGGATCCACCGACCAGGTGTAATCTGCTCTACAGTCTGAGGAACAAAGTGACTAATCTACACAGGTAGAGCTGTTGGTCTGGACATGGAAAGATGTCGGAGTGCCATCATTAAATAATGACACATCCAAGGTCTCCATAAGTCTCACAATCAGACTTCCCTTGGGGTTGTCATCATAGTCTCCCCAAGGGTGGTGTCTTGCATTAAAGTCTCCAACTAGTAGGAATGGGGTCGGGAGTTGGGAGATGAGATTGGCTAATTTGTTAGCCAAATCTGAAGCAACTACTCCTTCATCGAAAGGGGGGTACAGTGATCAGACTGTGTATAAACGATTGGTATACACACGAATCGCCACTGCTTGAAGGTCTGTTCTCAACGGGATTGCTAAGTGAGAACAGTTTTCACGGACAAAAATAGCCGAACCATGAATTGGTTCTGGTGGATTTATAAAATATCCCACATAGTGGGGGATATTGGATAATCGACGAATACCCAATTGGATCTCCTGTAATACTATACAGCAAGGGTTGTAATCATGAAGCAGGAGTTTGAATTCTTCCCATTTGGAGAAGATCCCTTGTAGATTCCAATGAACAATTCAAAACATATCGTTTAAGGGTAATTAAATTTTCCTTTGCACCTGATGAAGGTGACTGGGGTTTTGAACCTTTTTGATTTTTAGGTCTAATTAACGTTTGAGGTATAGGTAGTTTGAATATTTTGGGGATAGCTTTTTTATTAGGTGGCAAAGAACCATCTGTCAGTTGTGAATATGACAGGGTGGTTTTTGCTGGCAAAGATGCCTCCGAGTATATTCGGGCCTCTGTACCGGTAGGTAGTAATGTCGAGAGAGATGGTACCGAGTCATTCTGAGAGGTGGTTAGTGGGTCAGATGGGGTGGGTGAAAAAACCCCAGAAGGCTGTTTCTCCTCTTCCAAAAGGGTCACAGCCAAAGCTGGATCAGAAAAAAATCTGTTCAGCTTCTTCTGGAGTTACTGATGCTGTAGATGTAATAGGCTGCCTAGTTGTGACTGATGGACTCAAGGCAGATTCAGTGGGAGGAGGGTGGATGTCCAAAGGTGAAACGAACACCACATGAACATCCTCGGAATCTGCCTCCATGTCTTCAGGACATGTCAATGGTTGGTTAGATGCTGATGGAGGGGAATCTGAAGAACGGTGAGTCCTCTTGCGCCTTGGTTTAGGAGAAGCAGGAACCTCCCTAATGATTGAAGGAAGGAGGAGGATCATTCTGAGGCAGAGATTGTATTGGGGCTTCTTGATGGATATTCTGCGGACGTAAAATTGGAGGTCTGAATGGTCTGTGCTGTCTGTTACGGACTGGTCTGGTTGCTCTAAGAGCTTTTGCAAAATTCACTCCTGGTTGTATGTATAATTCTTTAGCTCTCCTTCTAGCATCTTTCATGCAAATTCTGAATTTATTCCGAATTAGCATGAAAAAGGTGCACTGCTTAGAGGTGGCTAGGTGATCGCCACCACAGTTGGCACAACAAGGAAAACGAGGGCACGGAGTTCCATGGAAATCAGAGGAACAATTGACACATACCCTCTCCTGTCTGCAGTGCTTACTGACATGTCCAAAACGTTGACAATGAACGCACCTACGGGGATTCTCCACGTAGGACTTCACGGGAATACACAGATAACCAGCCTTGATATTCTTAGGGAGTTCCAACCTATTGAAAGTTAATATGATAGTAGCGGAAGGAACTCTGGTGCCATTAACATTAGCATTAACTCTGGTGCCATTAACTGATGGACAATAATGTCCATCAGTCTTCACTGACATAGCCCATTGTGTCATTGAAGTACGCAAGCCCCTCCACCACGACAAGGTAATCCTCAGGGAGGAGATGTGGTTAAGAATGTGTTGGAAAATGGGGGTAATGTATGTTATAGAAAAAGAGGGTGTGAATTAGAATGAAGAGGTATGAACACACTAAAGTCAGTTGAGAAAATGGAGAAAGCCTCCCGAATACTTGGTGTTGCATCCAGTGTATGAATTGTGTAAGAATAGAAGTAGTGTGGTTGAAGAAAGGAATGAAGATGGAAAGATTAATTTAGTTGGAAAAGAGATAGTGATAGTAAGTCAGCGAAAGTAGAGACCTAGGAAGTCAGCAGTTAGTGAAATAACAGGGAGTAAGAATGAGAGAAGTGCAGATTTCTTTGGATGTGAATGCTACAGGTATTAATGTTTCTGGGAGTAGTTTGAGAGCGAATGATTTTTCTGGGTTTAGTACGATTGAGTGGTAGAATGAGATATGCTAAGGTGGTGGATAGTGCGAAAGAGTTGTCAATGGCCACTGAGTATGCCTTAAGTTTAATGGAAGCTGTGATTGAATGTTGGGATATAAATGAGAGCTTACATGTGAATGTGCTGCGTATGGAGGTGGTTGATGCAAGAGAGATGATGAACTGAGTCAGTAGTGCGGTTGATGGAATGATGAGTAGTGACAGTGTAGAAGGAAGAGAGTACTAAAGATATATCTACTAGGGAGACTGGCCCAGACAACTTGACAGACCTGACAAACCGACTTGCTCTGCATAGTCAAGGACCTGTGGGGGACTGTGAATGGGTTAAGAGTGATATATTTGAGTATCGAAAGTAGTGAGGGTAAAAGTGTATGATGAGTATGATTGTAGAATGAGTGGATAGACAAAATGGATCGAATGGCTAAGGAAGGAGGGATGTGGTGGGTGGGAATGTATGAATGGAGAGTATATTTGGGAGCAATTCTCCCCATTTTGTCCGCTATAGATTTTTCACCACTGTGCCTTAGGTCTGTCCTTTTACCCTACTTTTCATTGTTTATGATTGAGGAGTTTGAGTATTTCGCTAAGAAGGGGAGTTGGGATAGATTAGAGTAGATAGAAATTAATAGTGTAGAATTGCTTTTTATATATATTTTTATAGGTTTTTAAAAACTTTCTCTTTGTTACAGATTATATTTTTCTATAAATTAATCTTTATCAAAGCAATAAATTCTTGAATAAAAAACAATCCACCATTTGCCTGTTAAAGTAAGGCTCAAATTATTCAAATTATTTGCCACCAGGCCCGTTTATTTGTAGCAGTCACCAATATTTTTTGTAATTCTAACCCAGTCTTTGGCATCAGATTCTTTGGATGCATTTGGCTGGCCTACCTCCACTTGAAAATTGGAGAACCACCGCTGCTGACCATTTGGGTCAATTTAGCTCCACCAGTTTCCTAACCAATTGTGTGAGGGCGATGCCCTGAGACACTCAAGTTGAGCGGAAGCCAGAGCCAGTTCATTTGGAAAGAAGTCTTACCTTCCCATTTCCCTCCCTTTCCCCAACTCCCTTCCTTGGATTGAAGAGGTTTTTTGTTGGTGTTTTGTATGAATCATCTGTCCTCTATAATATTATTTATTGTAAGACAGCGCTGTTGCTATATATATATTTTTTTAGCAGTTATTGACATTTTCACTATCTATAGATTTTTTTTTTTGCATGCACATATTATCATATATATTGTAAATTTACTTGGGGAAATAAAACTAGATTATGTAGAGGTTGTGTATCTGTCTCCTTTGCTGCTAGAAGTAGACTTTTATCTCTCAATCATTCGAGTCTTTAACGTTAGTGAAAAGTGTGGAAGGTACCTAATATCCCACCACAGGGTAAGTCCCAAGGCCCCTCCTTGTTTTCTCATCACACGTTCGACCATGACTGCTCAATGGATGGCCAGCTCTTCAGTGATTTTTCTAAGGAGTATTCCATGATTTCCCTCCATAGACCACTCCTTTTATGAAGTTCATGGTAGAGTGCGGCATCACACTCACCAGCGAACCAATGAGTGTCCGATGTCACTAATCATGGCCGTCTCGGAAGGGTCTGACACATTAGCCAAAGGGCTCCCCGTCCGATAAACGAGTCACATTAAGTGAGCTCTTTACCAGTCAAACTAGCTAATGCACTCTTCTGATGGATGATGTTGCCTTTGGTCAACACCATGACACTTGTGGAGTGAATCACTAGAAAGCTTTTTTTAAGCCAGCTGGCTCCGAAACGCGAGGTAGTCTCTGAATGAGGGGCTCCAATATAATCGAGGTTTTCCTCAGCAATCTTGGGATTTTAGCCCCGTCCCTCTCCGATAAGATCGGCCTTGAGACCACGACTTGCTATTCAAAGTGAATTTCTCCTCGAGCTTTGGCCACAAAGGATGGTGCCAGCATAGCCACCTTATATGTAAATTGGAAGAAGGTGAGCATAGTCGCCGACCCAACACTCCCCATACCTAATACTCGACCTAGCCAATGAGCTTTCGGCCCTCGCAACAGGTAGGGACCTCACGGTATACAACGCCATGCGACTAAGGGCGGCTAAGAGGAGGAAAGTGCGCGGAGCAGCGAGAACCTCTGTGGATAGAAGAGCAAGTGATGAAGGGAGATAGGGGTATGTATTAAAGAAGTAAATCTAGGCGGGTCCATTACTAAGTAGGGTTGGTGATCACCTATTACTATCATACACCAACGCTAGGTTATCCAGAGATGGCGTGCAATCCACCCAGGCTCCATGTTTAGCGAACTGAACATGGCACCCGGACGGACTGAAAACTCTCCCGGGCTTTAGGGGATAGTCATAGAGAAAAAAGGGAGTGCTGAGGGGGAGCGAGGTGGCAGCGCACCAACAACTTCCCCAGGCCCTGTCAACGAGTTCTATTCAACCCAGTGGCGGGGCGTCCCTAATTTGCTCTTTGTCCAGGTGAGAACTGTTCCGCCTGATACCATTGTAGGTAGACAAAACTTTAAAGGTATAGTATAAGGATAAAAAAATAATAAATAATAAAGTAGCACTAAGAGGGAGTGAGAAGGAAGCGGTGGGAGGATGTGAAGCTCCTCTGGGTACCAGGTGCAACAGGCTACCTAGGATACCATCTTCTGGGGCCAGTTTCCCTAAGGAGCGAAGCAGCTTTCACTGATTGTTCCTGTTTGTTTTTGCGAGGGGCACCTTGTGACAGTTCAAGGGGAGGGGGGAGGCACTCTGCAAAGGGAAAGCAGTGGTAAAGTGGAAGCCCCGTTACCACAAGCTGGGTGAGGGGTAAACTCCTTCACAGTAAGCCTTAGTCCCATTACCACCTCCATTGTACAATCATCGGGCATGGTGACCCATTGTAGAGTAAGGTAGCATATGGTAAATGCTCGCTGAGGAAATTGGGTACTAGTTGAACCTGCTGGGGCACTATTATGAACCTTTTTCAGCCCGGTGCTCAATTATTTTTTATTTTATTTTTTTAAGAGCTCATCTGGCGACTGCCTACTTGGGCATTAGTTGCTGTATTAAAAACTGCCTAGTACTAGGCTACTTTAAAATCGAATTCAATAACACACACAAAAAACACTCAACCCAAACACAACACCAAAAATTAAGAAAAGGAAAAAGGAAACGAGTAGTAAGCAAGCTCCTGCATCGGGGGGAGGTCCCCCCAGCGCAGGAGCGTGCGACCTATAAGGGAAAAAACAAAACAAAACAAAAAAACCTGGTTAAAGAATAGGGAGAAGGCCGGCCTCCCCCCAAAGGTCAACAAGTCCACCAGTCAATGTAGACGCACTCGTCCCGAGTACAAAGGACAGGCGGTAGCGACCCGGCCCATCCCGGTACCGGGACAGGTAACGTGCGCGAAGATCACCCAGACTGGGACATTCGACAAGAATGTGCCGAACAGTCTGGGGAACGACGCAGTCGTCGCAATAGGGCACAGGCGAGCGCTCCATCAAATAGCGATGCGTCACACGAGTGTGTCCAATTCGGAGACGACAGAAAGCGACCTGAAGCCGTCGCGGCATTGGGGGATAGGTCCATGGGAACAGTCGCGGCGCAATGGCACGCAACTTTAAGTTCCCTTCGACCGTCTCCCATCTCTTTTGCCAAGCAGTCCGAAGAGCTGCCCGTATTCCTGCCATGTAGTCGGTGTGAGGAAGAGCGAAACGCTGGTCCGGTCGCAGAGTCCTCGCGGACTCTTTGGCGCCCTCATTCCCCGCAATTCATACATGTCCAGGAACCCAGCACAAGATAATCTCGACATCTGCCCGGCTTGCCAAAACCGTGGCGTCACGGATATCGCGAACCAGGGGATGCGGAGATTCCAATGCCCCGAGAGCACTCAGGGCGCTTTGTGAGTCACTATAGATCACAATCCGGTCTCCGAACCGGGCACGTCGCGTAATCTCCCGTACCGAGTGGTGTATTGCCACCAGCTCGGCCGTGAAGACAGACGCAGCGCCTGGCAGAGCCCCGCTGACTTCAAACAGGATGGGATACGGCGTGGAAGCCGACCCCCTCTTGGGTCTTGGAGCCATCCGTATACACTGGCACGGTTCCAGCGTGACACGAGGTGTGCTCCAAAAAGGTCGAACGCAATACTCGCGGCGCAGTACAAGCTTTGGGAGCAGAGGCGTGGCGACAAATAGCCAAATGTGGTACCCTCCAGGGTGGCGTCCTGGGCAGAACCAGGGGCGCCACCGGCCCGAGAGCTATATCTACCTCTCGAATGAGTTTCCTGGCCCTAAACCCAAAGGGCTTAGGATATGACTGGCGTCTCTCGGCGGCATAGGCACCGTCGAGATCAGCTGCGGATGCAGTTAGAGCTGTTGGCAACTGAGGGAGGCGCCGGGCTCGCGCGTACAGGCGAGTGGCATCTCCCCAGCTCCCCAGCATCGACCAACAGGCTCTCAATGGGGGAAGTGCGGAAGGCACCGGTCGAAAGGCGAAGGCCGGTGTGGTGGATCGAATCCACCTTCCGCAATAAACACTCGGCTGCGGATGCATAAAACTCGCATCCGTAGTCGAGCTTCGAACGAACAAAGGATCGATAAAAGAGTAGGGCAGTAGCCCTATCAGCTCCCCAAGCGCTGAACGTCACGGAACGGAGAATATCCATGGCGCGGGTACAAGAGACCCTAAGGCTGCAAATATGAGCCTCCCAGGTGAGGCGTCGGTTGAATACAAGACCAAGGAAACGGTGCGATTCCACCACATCCAGGCGCACCCCATTAAGAAACAAATCTGGGTAAGGGTGAAGCCGTGGATGGCGGCAGAAGTGCACCACCTTAGTCTTGGCCAAAGAAAACCGAAACCTGTGCGCTTCGGCATAGCGAGATGTAAAAAGGCGGAAAAGATGGAGGGACTAGAGGGGATAAAGGGGATGGCAACATGCATGTTAAAAAGAACCACCCCCAACCGAAACCGAGAGACAAAGGAGCTACAACATATTGCCACCCATCACTATGAAGTCATTTGACGTGGATAAAATTATGGGAGGCCTTGAGCATAAGGGAGCGGAAGAGGGCAAGTAGTTTTAGTGGCACTGAAGTGCACCAAACCAACTTCGTGACCAAGTGGGGTTAGTTGGTCTCCTGACACAAAATGCTTCAGTCAATAGATACAACCTTCAAACTAAACTCATAAGTTATGAGTTCAATTCCAGTATCAGATGGGGAGAGTTTAAAATCCAATTGATTGACATTTCTTTTAATAGTGGCCAAATATATATCCCTTTACCCATTTCAAAGTCCCACAATGGATGTGTGCAGGCTTAAGAGCATAACGCACCCTCACATCGAATGCTAGCACCTCTCAAGTAGTCTCCTCTTTTAGCTACTCAGAAAGCTGACTTCCAAACATTTTCACTTGTAACTTCACTTCTTTTCAAGAAACATGAAAACAATGACTCCATGTTTGTTTTTTGTTGCTAAAATGAATAAAGACCCTTTTCCTTGGATTGTGATAAAGGCCACACTAACATTATGCCATAATTCTCTTAACATCATCCTACATATACATATATTCAGAGAACTCACCTCATGAATGAAGGGATGGTTCCCATTGCGTGCAAAGAACCCCTCAGCATTGAGATCACAACTCTCACTAGCATTTGATCGATTGGAGATCACAAACTATAAAAAAAAAAGTGAAAATATCACATACGAGTATCTGCAGCATCAGAGGTGCAAAACAGTTCATATTTTGCTAAAACCCTTTCACGATACCATAATGTCCTAAAATACTTTTAAGTAGATTATGGAAAGAAACATAAGTTCTTGGCATAAGTTGTTAATGCACAATGGTTTCATATCATAGATTAATGATACCACAAGTAGACAGGTTAAAAAATAGTGCTTTTTGAGAGAGGTTTTGGCTCATTAGCTACTTACTTTATTGGGTGGTTAATAAAACGATTTTCTGCCTTAAAAGAAAAAAAAAAGTTCAAAGCATGATTTAAGGTTGATTCTGTATATTTAGATATGACAATGGAGAACAAAAATAGTAACCAGCTTCCTGCTATTGAGAAAATAGAAATAAAAATACCACACCTATGACTGTAACAGCACCCATGCAAAAAATGGGCATAGACGCTGAGTAAGTACATGTATAATAACCCCATGAATGCATAAATGTCCTTGAATGAGGTCAGGAAAGATAAGGACCCAAAGTGCAATTAAAATAAGGGAACCAAATCACTTGCTGAGTAGTTAGAATTCCCTCTCCAACAGTGGAAAATATCAAGGAATCACTTTTTGGTGCTTAAAAGTAGTAACTTGAAACATCCTGGGATGAGTCTTGAGTGATAAAGATGGAGGGGGGGGAGGGAAATGCTGAAATCTGTCGGCAAGAGCATAGCAGCATAATTTTTTTTTAATACCCCAGACATATCTCCCAGACAGGGTGGTGCATGGCCAGCAGGGTTGGAAAAAAATCAGATTTTTTTAATAAAAATAAAAAATTAAATTTTTTTTTAGCAAAATCATTAACATTAATTATTATTATATTTATAATAATTCTTAGCAATATTTTCTTTAATTTCTAGGACTTAATTTAAATTTATAAGTTCTAATTTCAGTAGCTGAAAGTTTCTCATTTAACTTGTTTATGACAGTGCCAGCAACAGTTATGGGAATTAATAATTTTGTTTTAATCAAGGATTATTTGGTAGATACCAGTGTTAGTAACTGGTAGCTTACATATCTTAATCAGAATAGAAGTAACACACTCTTGATCACTCTTTTACTTAGTCATGTATCATGGTTGGCATTGATTAAATCTAACTGATTTAATCACATTATTTAATAATTGATTTTTTTTCTGTAAAAAATCATTTTATTTTTTATATCTTTATTTTATTTAGAAGTAAACAAACTAAAAGATATATGGTTTGAAGGTTTAGAAAAACTTCTGGATGGCATTGGCACTAATTCATTCATTTTGATTTTGGACACAACTTTCAGCCTGAAGTGTAATTTCTGTAAGTAGAGATATGTATCTAGTGGCTCATACAAAAAAAGATAAAAATATTTTAAAAATCATATAAATAAAAAAATCAAATAAGAAATAGTCATTTTTTTATCTATTTGATTTTTTTCAAATCCAAAAAATTGCCAACCTTGCCATATTTGCATAATTTCTGTATATTTGAATTTTAAAAAAAGAAGATTTTAATCAAGAATTTTTTTGTCTGATTATAATTGATTAAAATTGCTAGATTAAAATCATGCCAACCCTGATGGCCAGAGAGACTTCCACTCCACTATTCGCACACATTATCCGCTGCTTAACTAAAATGACCCACATACTACATTTTCCCATTACCTGCTTTTGTGTGTCACCCTACACAGCTCGTCCTCCCCTAACCATTCGTCTCCATTCATTCCTATCCCTAGCACGCCTTTCTGCCTCCCAGTTGTTCAGATGCAGTCCAGCAAGGACATCTCTCGTACACTCCATCCACTCCCTTCTCGGACCCCCACGCTGTCTCCTTCATATCACTCAAGATTTATACACTCTCTTTACCAGCCTTTCATCCTCCATTTTCTCTAGGTGACCATACCATCTTATCACACCTCTATCAGCTCTTTCAAGTAAACTCACTTTACTTCTACATCTCTATCACACTCTTTCGTTTCTCACCTTGTCAATCAACCTCACACTACAAACACTTCTGACATTTAATTTCCATAACTTTAACCTTCCTCCTTTCTTTCACACTCAATGCCCATGTTTCACATCTATAAAGAGCAGTGGGAACCACCACTCCCTCATACAATCCCATTTGCGCCTGCCTGCTCATTTCGCTTCCATTCATGAGACTCCTTATCGCACCATATGCTTGCATTCCCTTTTCCATTCACTGCATATTTCATTTTCATCCCTTCCATCAGCTGCCAGATCCACACCCAGATACTTAAAACACTGCACTTCATTCACACTGAGCTTCCTTCTGTCACACACAATCCCAAATGCATCGACCAGTGCCTGTAGTTTCTCTTTTGAGTCAGCCACCAGTACTGAATCATCCGCAAACAACAATTGTTCTAGCTCATATATCTCCATTTTTACCCACTAATGCTGCACCCCTATCTCCTACTCTTGCTTTGCCCTCTCTTACCACACCATCCATATACAGATTGAACAGCCAGGGTGACATCATGCATCCTTGTCTGAGTGCAGTTTTTACACTGAACCAGTCACCTTTTTTTCTCCCAACCCTCACACATGATTTACAGTCATCATAAAAGCTTTGATAGCTTTTATTAGTGTGCAATCAATCCCAAGTATTCTCAACACATTCCCCATCTCCTTTCAGTCCACTGTCATACACTTTCTCCAGATCAATAAATGCTATGTACACACTTTTATTCTTTTACAGGTACTTCTTACATATATTCTTCAAGGTAAATATCTGATTCGCACTTCCTCTCCCCTTCCTAAACCCTTGTTCCTCTCCAATCAGACCTTCCATGCACCTCCTAACTCTTTCACTCATGACTCATCCATATACCTTTCCAGGCACACTCAACAGACTTATACCACTATAACTACCACACTCAGTTCTTTCACCCTTTCCTTTGTAAATAAGAACAAAACATGCATTCCTCCAATCTTCCAGCACACACATCTGGTCCATATATACATTAAACAACCTCACCAACTACTCTAGTACACAGTCTCACCAGGTGATGGTCAGATAAGTCTCCTACCATCCCCTCTTTACCGCTACATCCAAAAGTCTCTTTATATTCTCTCTTCCTATCAGAACATAGTCAAACATGCTTCTTTGATCCTCAATCACCCTTTCTCCCACCTGCCTACCCAGTCTCTTCCGAGTATACTTCTTGTGCACTTTCTTTTTAAACCATGTGTTACCAGCTACCATCTCTCTTTAAACCAACAAAAAACAGCAAAAACTAACAATAACTAAAAAAAAAAGCATGCTCAGGCTAACTTCCCTCATGAGGAAAAGCGTGCACTTTCTTTTTAAACCATGTGTTGCCAGCTACCATCTCTCTTTAAACCAACAAAAAACAGCAAAAACTAACAATAACTAAAAAAAAAAGCATGCTCAGGCTAACTTCCCTCATGAGGAAAAGCGTGCACCCAACACACAAAAACGAAATACTATGGAGGCAGAAGATCTCTTCCAGAAAATTAGCCCAGTCAAGAGTGCAAGAACCAGTTCCGAGTACAAGGGACAAGTGCGAGTGAAATGCTCATTCTGGTACTGGGGCAGGTAACATGCGAAAATCTCCCAAACTGGGAATGTGCTGGACAGTCTGTGTGTCAAATAGTCATCAGTGTAAGAATCAGAGCACCCTAAATTAAATGGGACTTTATCTAAGTGTGCACCCAATAGGGAGGCTGCAGAAACCTAAGCTATTGAGACAATGAGGATATATAGAGAAATCATACAGCTCAATGGGGCGTAACTTTAGCTTCATGTCGGCCATCTCCCATCTACTTTGCCAGGCAGCCCAGAGGGTTGACCTGATTCATGCCATGTAGTCATAGCATGGAAGAGCGAAACGCTGGTCCTTGTAGAGTATTTGGTGCCCTCAGGAGTGAGCTCATTTCCTGTAATTCCTATATGGCCAGAAACCCAGCAGAAGAAAATCTTGAAATCCTTCCAGCCTGCGGCAGCTGTGACAACAAAGATGCTACAAATCAGGGAATGCAGTGAGTACCATAGCCATTGTGCACTTTTTGAGTGGCTAAAAACCACAATCTAGTTGCCACACCATGTACAACGAGTAATCACCTGTACCGAGCAGTGTATTGCAACCAATTCGACCATGTAGGCATACACAGCACCCGAAAAACCCCTTCCAGCTTCAAAGTAGGGAAAGAAGGCATGAAAGACACACCCTCTTCAGACTTGGAGCCATCTGTGTACAATAGCACGGCTCCAGCTTTCGGAAGACTTGCCTTGCCCTAAACCTAAAAGGTTTATGGGTAATTGGCGTCTCATGATGGAATAGACATCGATACGATATCGGTTGCAGAAGTGAGAGCCAAGGCAATTGAGGGAGACACTGGGCTCCGCATGTACAAGGAAATAATGCAGTGTGTACAGCATAGAGTGAATGGCATCTGCCCTTAATAAACAAGGAGGTTTTCTAGAGAGGATGGTGTGGAAGGCACTGGTCACCAATCCAGTGTGGTGGATTGCATCAATATTCCAAAATTTTCACTCGGCTGTGGGTCCGTAAAATTTCATCAGTAGTCTAACTTGGATTGAATAAAGGACTAAGGATGCAAATATACGCCTCCCATGTAAGATGACAGTCAAAAACAAGAGCAAGGAAAGGGTGTGACTATCATATTCAGTACAGCCCCATTTAAGAACAAGTCCAAGTCAGGAAGAAGCTGTGAATGATGACACGTCGAATATCATCAATTGATGTTCTCTTGAAAAAAGGCGGATATCATCAATTGCTGATATGAAGATTTTCTCTCAATACGGATAGCATCCATTGATGTCTTTAGTCTTAATTGTTAACTAGCAACACCATGAGTTGTTTCTGGCAACCCCAGGGCTTGTTGTAGAGGTCCTGTGATTTAATGAATTTTATTCAGTACCTAGATGGAACTTGAAGCCGTTACATCGGCAAATTCCCAAAAGCCTAAGTGCTCCTCATTAGTGAAAGAAATAGAACAACTTATTGAAGATGTATATAGTGATAAAGAGAAAGATTTTTCAGGCTCATTTTGATCATCAGAATGGGAGGATGTGGATGATGATGACTACTGATATGGAAGGAAATGATGATTCAACCAGCTCTGGATGGAAAATGTGCTCTTATTTTTCTCCATTTATGCATTCATTTGATGATAGAAATGCAGGAATAACTAATCTAGGAAAATTAAAATATAATTATCTTCATAATTTTCATTCAAATAAAATGAAAACACAAGTGAAAATGAATATTAAAAAAAAAATCAGAAATTAGTCATTTGTCTCTGTATGGCATGTATGCTCACGTGACTCGTACCCGCTGCTTAAGGGTTAATCTTGGCCAAAGAAAACCAAAAACCCATGGGCTTCATTATAGCAAGAGATGAGGTTCAAACAGAGGTGGGCAGTATTTAAATACTTTGTATTAATACAAGGTAAGAATTTATTAAAGCTAATTATATGATACTTAATTGAATTGACAAGTTTCACTATTTCTTATTTTTTTAAAAAATGGCAAAATTGCTAGTAGCTATGATAATGTTAAGTAGCGTAGGTTTACCATGCACGAACCTACCTGCTTCCTTTTGAAACACCTTTATTTATAGTATATGCTGATTGAATTTAATGTGAATTATAGCAACGTAAAACAAATGTCCTTCAATTATCTGATCATGTACATTTATCAACAGAGAGAGCATCCTGCTTTGGTAAAAAAGCGGATGACTACGTGACAGCTCAAAGAAAAGATTCTCAAAAAGAAAATGTTCAGTATTAGATGATGGTCCTTCATGCAACGGTGTTAAAGTAAAGACATTACCGGAGTGTTTTGCAGTGAATACTAAAAAGGTCAAACAATCTGTTGTTGATAAGCTGATTGCATATTTTATCATACAAAGTGTGCATCCCCTATCAACCATGGAGCAACCAGCTTTTGTGAGATTAATTAAAGGTGAGTTCTGAGTTACACATGTTGTTTACAATTATAGTATTAGTAGTACAGGTTAAGCTCTTATAACGACCAAATAATAAAGCATTCAGATCATTGGTCACTACGTAGGCTATATAACAAAGTTAAATAGAGGAAGACATACAAACAACAGAGGTTAATATATTGCAATAATTTTATGAGAATCCACATACATATATTCTTAAAGCACACTATCATTTACTTGAAGGTATTATTGAATAAAAAAAAATCATGAATAATTAGTACAATTATTGATCGATTATATGTAGTAATTAGATGAATTTCTATAACAATGTATTTCGTTATATAGTCACAATACCTGTATATCACTATGTCAAAACTAGCATGCCTGCCCATCAAAAATGTAGGAAATAAAGCTTGATAATGTATATATTCATAACAATATTGAAAGATAATATTTTACTATGTAATTTGAATATGAAGGACTAATAATATATTTATGAATTAATGTACCAGTCCTATATAGCTATATGATATT
This sequence comes from Ceratothoa steindachneri, assembly GCA_963969495.1. Taxonomy (NCBI): domain Eukaryota; kingdom Metazoa; phylum Arthropoda; class Malacostraca; order Isopoda; family Cymothoidae; genus Ceratothoa; species Ceratothoa steindachneri. Next base: position 181,581,235 of record OZ018323.1, read on the forward strand.
CATATAGATACATTTTATATATAAAATTTTATATGCATACCATATATTTCTCATTTCACTGTGAAAATCAATTTTACTAACAATAATCACACATTCCGCTACTGCAGCTCTAAATTCTTCAGTTGACTTCATCTCAAGGCGGACGCTAAGCCGAAATCTTATAGAAGAATAGAAAGTGACAAGAGCTCTACTGAAGAATAAACTAGACAGCACCTCTTACTTATGACTTACTGCAGATATTTGGTCAACTCATCACTGTAGTTTTTTGGGCATTATAGTTCATTCGGTACGTTAAGATTTTGCTCTTTATGAAATAGGAAATTGAAAATGTCTTTCCATTAGGAAGTTATCAGCTATTGGTTGAAAGCAGACCTATTTGTTGGTGGAATTTATCTCAATTATATTAATATATAAAATTTATGGAAACATTTATGTGACAAACATAGGACTTTTATTTCATTTATTTTTCAGCTTTAGGAAGCTGCTCTTGTCTATCATACTGGAGTATTGGCATGCTGTCGCTTCAAAGGAGAACATAACTACATCAAGATTGCTGAACAAATGGAAAATATCATCAAGTAATACGATATCCCCCTGTAGAAAATCATGAGCACCGTCACTGATAACGGCTCTAATTTTGTTAAAGCATTTAAGGAATTTGCAGTCACTGCTGTAAATGTGTTCACAGATTCAGAAGATGGAATCCAGGTAGGTTAAGAAGATCAGGGTGAGCAGGAGCTGGAGGATAACTTCTTAATGAAAGTGCCTTAGATCAGGAAGAAGACCTTTCGCCTGACCCATGCAGCTTCAGCCTCTCTAAGCATGTGTGCTGTGCTTCACACACACTCAGTCTCGTCGCCACAACTGAAGCAAAATAGGCACTGAAAATATCTTCTTTTTCAAAGATCAATCATGCTGCAATGGGAAAATGCTCAGCATTATGGAACAAAAGCGTTCATCCAAAATCAGCAGAGATTATCAAAACTGTTATCAACTGCTCATTAATGGTGCCTTGCATTACAAGGTGGAACTTTCTGTTTGATGCATTGTCTTTACTTTTAAAACACAAGGACAGATTAAATCAACTCATGATATCCCTTGAACTTCCAGTGTTCAGAAGTCACAAAATTTAATTTCTTGGGGAGTATGTCTCAGTTTTGGCTCTTATTGCAGTGGCAATTGATCGCCTACAGGGAGAACAAAACTGTTTTTATGGAGAATTGCTCCCTACCTTGCTCACTGTGGAGAAAAAGCTGGAGCCTTCAGTCACATTCTCTGAAATTTTGCCAACCTCTTGTAAGTGCAGTCACTAAGTGCTTTGGAAAGAGCTACCAATCTTATTTGACCTTGGCAAATGAAGCCAGCATTACAGATGCCATTATTGCATCAACAAGCCATCCATTCTTCAAACTCCGCTGGTTAGATATCAGTATTTTATGGGACAGTTCAAGCCACCAAGACTCTGTTAAAAATATTATGATTCAAGTGATTGAGAATTTAGCAGAGGGACCAGAAGCTGAATCATCCAGTTGTGTATTGGACAGTGATGATTATTTTGGATTTACAAAACCCACTCAAACACGATCGACCGCAGATTTAGAATTGTTCAGTTACCTTCAGGATTCAAATAAAACACTTCAAAGTTTAGATAGATATCCAAACATAAAAAGTTATTTATTAAATACAAGACCGTCCTTCAATCGTCAGCTCCTGTGGAATGGCTCCTCTCTTTAGGAGCCAAAATGGAGTTCTTTATCTGATGAAACATTTCAGCAACTGATATTACTTAAATGTAATGCTGATATAAATAACTAACTGAAATTTCATTCTATGGAACTTTCTATTTTTTTTGTAGTACCTAAGTCCAATTGCCATTAAATCCTACATTAGTAATTATAATATACAATTTCATTTTAATGGATATTTTTTTATTGTGATACCAATGAACCTTATCGATTGTCATTATATATCATGGATTTGAAATGTATTTAAAAATGTATCTAAATAGATATAATCTATTTTGTATTTAAATACTAAATACATTTTTATCATGTATTTAATATTTAGTATTTAAATACTTTGAATGTATTTAGTGCCCACCTCTGGGTTCAGAGCCTGTTTGAGACGATATTCCAGAGTTGGCATCATGGAAATACAAGAAGAAATGGAAAGGTCATCTAGGTAGTGTAGCAAGAATATCTTCAGGAATCAATGAGGTGATATTGTTGATGATCAAGACAATGAGAGGGATACTGAAGACAGTTCTTGATGGAATGCCCTCTCCCTGCCTTATTTGACTAGCTCCCCAATTTGTATGCTGAATCAAACTGGCAGAAAACTCAGACACAAAGATTGGGAAGTGACCCCTGTGGTGGGGGGGGGCACCCATGATATCATATCGCAAAGCTCTATCATAGGCTTCCAGATCAAAGAATGGTGTGGCGAAGTGCTGTACAAAAGGAAGGCCTAGGGGATAGCCTTTTACAGCAAGAGTAGAGCATCCAATGTTAAGTCAAACTTGCAATGTGAGGGAGGCAGATAGCCTCTGCTGTTCAAGAAATAAGCTAATCTAACATTAATAAATTTCACAGCAACTTGAACATGCCAGAATTTAGAGAAATTAGGCAGAAACCCACCAGGGTAGAATTATTTTTCTCCCTGGCCAGCAAAGAGCAAGCGCAGTAGTCATTCACCAAGAATATTCGATTACCTTCCATCCAGATCCTGCTAAACAGGGCTAACTTTTTTTTTTTAAGAGCCCATCTGGCAACTGCCTACTTTGGCAAAAGTTGCCATGTTCACCCTACAGCCTAATATTAGGCTAGATTAAAAAACAATTAACAACATGTAAAAAACAAATAACATAGATAAAAGAGAAACAAAGGCTAAGACAAGCTAAACAAAACAAATAAAAAACAAACAAGATAAGCAAAAAAGCAAGAGGGAAGGGTGCTCCGGCATCAGGGGTAGGCCTACTTCCCCGGAGCTAACAAATAAGCCATGCCTCACTCACCCAAGTGTTGAAGAGCATGGCGTACAGGATATCCTCTGAACCATCGGTAGTATCCGCAGATGACAAAGTGAAAGCAGTTATCAGCATAGCTAGGCTGTATTTTAAATGCTGGCGGAGAAGTATCCCAGCCTGATAATGTTAAGAAAGCGGTCGCGAAAGATTCTGCCAGAGACAAGGAGTCAGAGATTGCAGCCTAGTTCTCTTGGAGAATGGGAGTGGGGAGGGCTGCGAGAACTTGCCCTTAATCATTTTGACTCGCTTCCTCACCTCTGTAAGAGGGGTCTTCCCAGTTAAAATATTGGGTGATGCTTATATCACATGTAAACATATAGCTTCTGCCTGAGGACTACCTCACACTTGGTTGACCACTCTGGAAGGGAACGGTGTACAAAATGGCCAGATGTTCTAAGAATACTAGTCAGGCCCACGGCGATGAGGTTGCTGAGGAAATCCTCAACAACCTCATCAACTGACCTAAACTACTCAACTCGGACAGAGAAATCAGTCATTTCCTGAAATGGAGACCAGCCTACTCGGGCTAAGAAGCACTGAAGCACCATCAAGGTCATCAACCACCTTCAACTCCAAATTAATCAGTGCATCTGGAGAGCATAGGGAAAGATCGATACAGGAAAATGAAGCAGTTCTAGGCAGTGATGCATCAACTTATCGATATTTAAGACACCTATCTCCAGCTTGTCGATCAGGTCAGCAAGGACCCGGGACCCGACCCATGGAATGACTGTGTAGTCTCCATAGAGGGGGGTGCCTACTGATCAAGTTCACGAGAAAGGGCCTTGGCAACAGTGCCATATCACGATGGAAGTCTGCCAAATTGAGGTCATCTGACTGTGGAAAATACACTGAAAGAATAATATACCTCCTATCTAGGTGTAGCTCCACTACCAATAACTGAAAGCAGGATTTCAAGCCAGAAAGAGAGCCGAGACATATAGGCTATAAATAGGGCATCCACCTGCCTTAACTCTCATACCCTCAAACATGGTCTACTGAAGGCAAATAGTTAGAGCGGGGCATGAAGAGACGAGCCTCCACAACTCTTCCTAGTTAGCCCTGAGTTCACAGCAATTCTTTTGAAGGAAAATGCCCTCAAATCTAACTCACAGTACAGGAAGCTATCATTGTAGTGAACACCCTCACGGGAACGGCTGAAGAACCCTGCTGTTACAGAGACCAAGCACTTAGTGCTTCTACTTCTTGTTAAGGGATTTTCTCCCTCCGCCTGAGAGCACACTAGGGCTGGATGAGGCATCCTTAATAGGTTACCTGCTGAATAAGCAGAGAACCCGGTCTGCCCTCAAAAGAAAAATAGGAAGTGTCTTTGACACTTTGGCAATGCCAAAATGGCAGACCCCTGTCAAAGAGAAAGAGGGGACGTGCCTTGTACTGAAGTAGAGTTGTTCGAGGGTGACTGCAAGGAGAAAAGGGATGAGGGAATAAAAGCCTCAACTGTAGAAATAGTGTAGTAGTTATGTATGTTCACCTCCCCTCGCCCATGTAAATGCCTAATCCCTGTCTTCTTATCCAAGATGTTTGCGACTAGAAGGTGATTGCGGAGATGATAGGAAGGGGGAGCTTGATGGACGTCCATTGTGCCCCACAATTAGTTTTGTTTTTTTTACAGGTTGTTTTTTGTTTAATTATTATTTTAACAAAGATAGTGATAACCATAGCTTTAACTGAAAGTGACTTCTCTTTTCCAGCTTCTCAAGGCTTCCAATGAGTGCTGTCTCTTGGGCAGTGTACCAGTTGTGATATCGTGTGTCCTTAGGGTTGAGAAATGCAAGTCAGTCAGCCAGTCCCTGAGAAAAGGATAGTGCCAGAAACTACGGCCATTTCCCCAAATGGCTTCTTTTTTTTATTTAAGAAGCACACCTAGTGACTGCCTACTAGGACAAAAGTCACCGCAATCACACTACAGCCTAATACTAGACTAGATTAACAAACAAAAGACATGCAAGGACAAAAAACAAAACAAAAAAGCTAAGAAACAAGCAACAAAGAAAGAAGAAGGAAATACGAATCTATCCCAGGTACAAGGGGCAAACGGGGACGGGTAATTTGCGTGAAGATCACCCAGATAGGGACATTCAACAAGAATGTGCTGAACTGCCTGGGAGCCAATGCAGTCGTCAAAATAAGGTGTGGGTGAGTGATCTATCGAATGGAGGTACGCCCGGCAAGTGGGCCCAATTCGAAGATGACAGAAAGTTACCTGAAGCTTCCACAGCATTGGGAGGTAGGTCCATGGGAACAATCGCGGCGCAATGGCACGCAACTTTAAGTTCCCCTCGACTGTCTCCCATCTTCTTTGCCAAGCAGCCTGGAGGGGTGCCCTTATTCCTGCCATGTAGTCTGTGTGAGTAAGAGCCAAGAACTGGTCTGGTCGCCCAGTTCTCGTGGACTCTGGCATCATCTTCAGCGCGCTCATTCCCCACAATTCCCACATGTCCAGGAACCCAGCAGAAGATAATCTCAACATCCCCCCAGGCTCGTGGTTACCGTGCTATCATGGATACTGCGAGCCAGAGGTACCCAGAATCGAATTGGGAACTACAGCCATTTACTGGAAGAGAGTAGGGCCCCCTTCAACTAGAAAACTATTGACTTAGAAGGCACATGGCCACATTAATTTAAATTATTTAGGAATTTGTCATTTGCGTACTTTATAATTGGGGGGGGGAGGGGGTATAAATGTGATTATTGTAGGATTTTTTATCATTTGTAATTTGTGGATATTGCAAATGTCTTTTTTTTATCAGTATAAATATTGTATTCAATCTCCTCTTACTTTCCCTTTGAACACCTAGATGGACTCACCCTCATGTGGCAGGCAGTGCGATTGTAGGGAATCTGGAGCCTGCTGACACAATAGGAGAGGGGGCCTTCTCACTAGAAGAAGGCTCTATGTAGGGTTCCTTAAGAAAGCATAGGAGGGGCAACTCCAACTGGTCAGAGTGGTGCTGTTGAAATCCTTGACAACTTCAACACCAAGATTGGGCGAGGTTTTGCTTATATTCAAGTCAGAAATTGTTAGAACAAAATTGGCAACTGGTGAGAATTCAAAAAGTTGTGACCATACAGGAGAAAAGTTTAGTCAGCTATATCCTACATCAGTCCCCAAAGGAAGCAGCTCCCAACTGAGCAGGGTGAAAGGGTCATACTAATCGTTGGCAGGACAGTCAGAATCTGAAAATCTGTTACAAGGAAAGAAAGTACCCTAGGAGACCTTACGATCCATTCAAAGAGGGTATCTTTGGACTAGCAATTAAGTAGGCACATGGCTGCTCAATTGTTTTGAGTCCCTAAACGGCCACTTTTCAAGACTTTGTCTAGTCTTGACTTGAACTGGTCAACAGATTCACTGTTGACAACTTCCACTGAAAGTGCGTTCCACTTACCGCAAATACTGTAGGTGAAAAAATTTCCACACAGATTGCGGTTGTAACGCTTCAGTTCAAGTTTGAAGCCATGCTTGAGCGTTCTGTTCTCACTCAGTGTGAAAATATCCCGGTAGTCAACATTGTCGAACCCTCGAAGTATTTTAAAAACTTCGATGAGCTGACCACGCAGTCTACGGGTTTCCAGCGAGAACAGATCTAATTCCCTTAGTCTATCTCATAACTTTTATGTCGGATAGAGGGAATGAGTTTGGTTGCCCTAGCTGTACGCGTTCCAACCTTGCGATGTCCTTTCGAAACGAAGGACTCCAAAATTGTACGGCATACTCCAGGTGCGGCCGAACGAGGGAGTTGTACAGACAAAGTCCTATCTCCTTGTTACGGTATCCAAACTGGCGCTTTATGTAGCCTAACATCGTTTGGGCTTTCTTCTCTGCCTCAATGCACTGTTTCGAGAACTTGAGGTTCGCTAGTGATAGTAACACCCAAGTCCTTCTCAGTGTCACTCGATTCAAGGGCAGTTCCCTTAAGCAAGTACTGAGATTTGGGGTTTCGGTGGCCGATATGCATTACTTTGCATTTGTTCACGTTGAAAGGCATTTGCCACGTATCCGACCACTCCCCAATCCTTTGAAGGTCCTCTTGGAGGCTGGCAGTGTTCCTCTCCTTTGCCACATTGATACCAAGCTTGGTGTCGTCGGCAAATTTGGAGATTTTGGCAACCGTGTCTCCGCCCATGTCGTTGAAATAGATAATAAACAGTAGTGGTCCCAGGACGGAACCTTGAGGGACACCGCTAGATACGGGCGCCCATTCAGAGGCCCGACCATTCACCACTACGCGTTGCCGTCTGTCACTTAGCCAGCTCTCTATCCAACCTGCTACCTTGCCGCCTATGCCCTGCGCACGCACTTTCCGGAGAAGGCGGCGGTGTGGTACCTTGTCAAAGGCCTTTTGGAAGTCAAGGTACACAACATCCACCGCCTTGTCTCGATCATGCTCACTGAACACGAAGTGGAAGAATTCCACAAGGTTCGTCAGGCATGACCGTTGCCTTCGGAAGCCGTACTGGGAACTCTTCAGTAGCAGGTTTGACTCTAAATAAGACGTTATCTTGTCCACTATCATGCTTTCCATGAGTTTACCGACTATCGAAGTCAGACTGATGGGTCAGTAGTTTGACGGATGGCTGGGGTCTCCTTTCTTGAAGATCGGAGTCACCTCCGCCTCACGCGTCTCTAGGAACGCATCCGGTCCGGATTGACATGTTAAAGATAGCGCACAGATGTCGTGATACTTCATCGCACACTTCCTTCAACACCTTGGATAGAAACACGTCCGGTCCAGGGGACTTATTCGTCTTTAGGTCAGAGATCTTTTTCTTTATTTCACCTTCGGTGAAGTCCATTACCTCCAGCTTTTCCCCCGAGTAGGAATCCGTGGGCTGTGGGATGGGACCACACTCTTTAGTAAACACTGAAGAGAAGTAGTCATTGAGCAGGTTAGCATTTTCTGCATCTGCACCCTCCTCGTCCACTAAGGGCCCAATCCTACGATGGATTGGTTTACGGCTATTTACATAGCCGAAGAACTCCTTGGGATTCTCCTTGTAGAGTCTCGCCACTCGGAGTTCCTCAGACCGCTTAGCCGCCCTTATGCTGGACTTCACTCTTCTGGCTAGCCTCCGGTACTCGTCAAAGGCACCCGAGATCTTCGATCGCCGGTACGCATTTCTCTTCTCCCTAAGCAGTTGGCCGATTTCTCGATTAAACCACTTTGGTTGAACAGAAGACCGACGGAGGCCTTTCAGAGGGATGCAACTTGATTGAAGACTCATGAACTTATTTTTGAAATTGTTCCACAAATCCTCAACATCTTCCATACCGCTAGCCTTACATCAGTCAGCCCAGCACGAAGGCTCGCAAAGTCTGCTCTTCTCAAGTCAAGTTTCCTTGATGACTGGCAAGAGACCTTACCTTCGGGATCTTGACGGTAAATCTAATTAGCTGGTGATCACTGCCACCGAGCTCTTCGCCTACAGAAAGATCCTCAACGATATCATCCTCAGAGGTGAAGACCAAGTCGAGGATATTGTCTCCTCTCGTCGGCTCTCTGACCCATTGAGTGAGGAACTCGTTGTTGGCGAACTCCAGGAGTAGCGCGCTCTCGCCACAGGCTGCTCTGGTTTCCCAGTCAACTTGTCTGTTGAAGTCGCCCATAACGATGCACACTCTGCCTTGAACAAGCTCACCCAGCAGCTCGTACAGTTCCCTGTCCTTCTCAACGAGTTGGGCAAGAGGCCTATAAAGCACCAGGGTCCTGTATTTGGCAGGACCTATCTCTAGGTCAACGCCTAGAAGCTCGTGATCGGATATAATGTTGGAGTTCGTAGATTTGATTGTATCCTTGACATACAACATTACTCCGCCACCCTCTCTGTCTGGCCTATCTTTGTGGAAGAGTTGGTAGCCAGGAACCGTGAATTCGCCTTCAAAGTCTCGGTTTGAGGTTTTTAACCACGATTCTGTTATGGCTACCATTTCGGGTTCTTCCGTCGCTACGAGGCCACGGAGCTCAGGAAACTTGTTCCTGATGGACCTCGCATTGAACAGAAGAACTTTCAGGGAGTTCCCTAATGTAGGACCCCCTATACTCTTCCGTTTCCCGGCTTCTTGGTTGTCACGGTGGCACCATTTTTGACAACCTCCGAGAAGGTTGTTTGGGGAGTGACTCGGGCGTACTGGCGTACGTCCGCCTTCCCAATGGGCCAGACACTCCTTTGGGTGCGCTCCAAGACATCCTGGATGAGGTTGGCAGACGCAGAGATGGGGCCTAAGACCTTTATTTGGTCTAGCAGCCAACAAGCAGTACAGCCTTATGCCCCAAGAATGGGCACAGGGAGGTGATTAGTGACAAAACCATCTTCCCATTAATCGTGCCCCAATGCCTAGGATGCCTCAAGTCCTAGTTTCTTGCAACTTGCAGGCATTAAAGGGCATTGTTTATAGAGGTTACAAAGCCTTTTTTCTGACATGGCATGAGGTAGTTGAACAGGTACTTAAGCTTAGAGAAAATAGAGAGGTGAACGTTGTAGAAAAAAGTAAGTACTAAGAGGGATGAGGAGGAAGTACACTGCTTCCCTATTTTCCATCAGACTTCAAGTCAACCCAGTGAGAGAGGGGGGGAGACTTCCTCCCTCATTTGCACTCGGGCCAGGAGGGCATGCTCCTCCTCCAGGTAACAACTGTAACAGGCTACACAAGGTACCCGGCACCCCTGTAGGACTACATACTGTTGATACCCTTGTTCAGCTACCTGATTAATTAATCTGTAGGTCCCCAGTGAAAAATAAGTCTTCAAAAAGAGTGCAGTGCAGTGGTGTTAAAACCAGTAGCATTTTTTTTAGCGTCTTGAGCAATTAATTCAACATTGGTTAACCCTTTAAGGATTTCAGCTAAGATTTTTTTTTTTTTTTTTTTTTAAGAGCTCATCTGGCGACTGCCTACTTGGGCATTAGTCGCCGTATTAAAACTGGCCTAGTTCTAGGCTACTTTAAAATGAAATTAAAGAGAGAGAAAAAAAAAACAACACCCCAAAAGGGGGAAAGGAAGCAAGCTGGTGTGTCGGGGAGAGGTCCCCCCGGCGCAGGAGCGTGCAACTAAAGAAAAAAAACAAACAAAAAACAAAAAATGCCAAAAAACAAAAAAAAACAACAACAAAAAACAAACCTTGCTTAAATAATAGGGAGAAGGCCGGCCTCCCCCAAGAAGTCAACAAGTCCACAAGTCAGTGTGCACGAATCTGTCCCGAGCACAAGGGACAGGCGGTAGCGACCCCGCCCATCCCGGTACTGGGACAGGTATCGTGCGCGAAGATCACCCAGACTGGGACATTCGACAAAAATGTGCCGAACAGTCTGGGGGACGACGCAGTCGTTGCAATAGGGCGCAGGCGAGCGCTCCATCAGATAGCGATGCGTCACACGAGTGTGTCCGATTCGGAGACGACAGAAAGCAACCTGAAGCCGCCGCGGCATTGGGGGATAGGTCCATGGGAACAGTCGCGGCGCAATGGCACGCAACTTTAAGATCCCAAAAACCGTCTCCCATCTTCTTTGCCAAGCAGTCCGAAGAGCTGCCCGTATTCCTGCCATGTAGTCGGTGTGAGGAAGAGCGAAACGCTGGTCCGGTCGCAGAGTCCTCGCGGACTCTTTGGCGCCCTCATCGGCGCGCTCATTCCCCGCAACTCCTACATGTCCAGGAACCCAGCACAAGATAATCTCGACATCTGCCCGGCTCGCCAAAACCGTGGCGTCACGGATTTCGCGAACCAGGGGATGCGGAGATTCCAATGCCCCGAGAGCACTCAGGGCGCTTTGTGAGTCGCTATAGATCACAATCCGGTCTCCGAACCGGGCACGTCGCGTAATCTCCCGTACCGAGTGGTGTATTGCCACCAGCTCGGCCGTGAAGACAGACGCAGCGCCTGGCAGAGCCCCGCTGACTTCAAACAGAGGGGATACGGCGTGGAAGCCGACCCCCTCGCTAAGAATTTGATAACTACAAACAATAACAAACTAAAATACCTCTTCTGGTCCAGGGCCATTTTTGATTGAAGCAGCATTACTGGTGAAAATGAGGAAGTGTTTGGCAGTTTTCCTCCAAGCAATCTCCCTGTCACAATTGATGGCTTGCAGAATCACATCCAACTTATCAGAAGGCAGAACAGCGATTGCATCTCTAATGAATTTATCAATTCCTTCCTAAAATAAAAATTAAAAAAAAATGAAAATACCATTAACATCAACCTCAAAACTCTCTCACAAAAGAGGGATTGGTGCACATCAAACACCCTTTACCTTATCATACCTATGTCCTACTAAAACACACTCAAATAATCCATCTTTTATGAAGTTTTGCAACATTTTGCCCAAAACACAATCCACAATAGCTAAATATGATGCAAGCTTATAGCTGGATGTTAATATCCTTATAGTAAATGTTACTATGACCATTTGGACTATAGCATTGATCTCACAAGGCAATGGCATGATATGAGCTCTAGCATTTTATCAAGCCAGAGTTCATCCCCAGACAGATAAAATCAAGCACACTGCCTCACAAAGCTCCTGCATGCCTTAATCAAACCTTATCTTTCAAAGCCCTCTCATATAATCAATCCATCTTTTACACAGCCTTCCAACCCTTTACATACCACTAAAATCCCTGAATAAAAAGGTAAGCTTCACTTTAAACCAGGGTAGTAAAATTGTGACAGACATAAATAACAACTAAATATAATAACACCATGTGTGAAATGCAGGGTGGGAACTTAGTCCTTTTGTTTAATAATCCCATGAATAAATCAGACATGACCTTGAATCAGGTTGGATAACTCGTAAGTTCCTACCTGCCTTAAGAGGGCTAATATATCCCGGGCTTATTTCTTTTTTATTTACTATATTGGTTCATTGATGAGTGCCAATGGACTTTCACTGGTGTCAGTCCAAACATAAAAATCATGACATATTTGCATCAAATAATAAATTAAAAAGTTCAAACTTGGAAAATAGGCAAAATTGTAAAAAAGTACAAACTAGGAAAATGAGCAAAATTATAGAAAAATTTCAAACTAGGAAAACATGAGCAAATTTTAAAAAAAAAGCATTCTGAACTGAGACAATAAAACCTAAAGAGACCAAGCACAGAAAGACTCATCTGCCGAAAGTCATTTGTAGGCAATTTGTAGGCACAAAGGGTGATGCACATTTAATAAAGATGGGGAAAGATGTGCAAAGTTTTGCAAGGCTCTGACAACCAACTATTATGCCAGTGACTGTACAACTACCATTACAATGAGGAGACTTTGGAATGGCAAGAAGTCTCTATATGGCAGCCCCAAAGCTGATGGGATATCAATAGTGGCCAAATCAGTGGCTTAGTCTGTCTGCTTGAAAAAGAAGAATAACATCAACACCTTAAGTGATGAATGCCAGAGTGAAGAATATCCAAGGCATGGGTGAAGCTGTGGATGGCAGCAGAAGTGCTCCACAGTCTCCACCATAAGAAACTGAAACATGTGCCCTTCAGCATAATGAGAGATGTGGTTAAGAGCCTATTAGAGTTGGCACTCAAAGGTAGGAAACTAAACTGCACCAAAAGAGATAGAAAATTCATCTGCCATCTGCATAGAGCATGGCAAGAACATATGCAGCACCAGGGTGATATCAGTGATGTATATGGCAAAGAGAGTGACACTGAGGACACTTTCCTGATGCAATCCTCTTGGCCTGCAGTCCTGGAGAGATCTACTCCCACCAATTGACAGAATTGACAATCTTGTAGAAACAAAGATATTTGTAGGTGTCCTGTTTCCAGATCGTATCAAGGGTCTCCATGATACTGTATAGACAAGTGGTACCATAGACCTTCTCCAAATCATAAAATACCATGGTGAAGTGCTGCCTATGAAGGAAGGCCTCAAGGTTTTCTTTAGCCAGATCAGAGCATCTGGTGTTGTTGTGATAGTTGATGTCAGATCTCTTTTTTTTTTTTAGAATCACTATAAAGTTAAGGAAGAGAAATCAAGAAGAGAAAATAAGAAAAAAATGAGGAACTAACTAGACAGAATAGCCTGCATAGTATAATTATTCATTCAGTGGAAACTTTTTATCACAACATGCTTATAATATATAAAAATAAAGGATGGAAAAAGCCACTAGGCCCTATCAAAGTCATCCCAGTCATTATACAAAAACCTATTAAGCCACTACCATGGTATAATCTGCATCTATTAGATTAGGTCAATAACCAACCAGTAAGGTTTGTCATAAGTTTATAATACAAGACCGCAAACATGCAGGTAGTAATAAAAACATATACATATAAGCCTGAAAAATCAGGTTATATAGGTATGTTCTTACCATATATACTTGTCTAGCTTTCTTTTGAATTTCAAACTAGAGCTATTTGCAACATTCCCATGCAATGTATTCCAAGAATCCACAACTATTACTGAAATAATATTTCTTAAATTCCAGCCTACATCTAGATTAAAAAAATTTAAAACATTGACCCCTTGAAAAACTTCTTTATTTCTAATTTACCAATCCCCTTAAATATTTTAAAAAGCTAGATCATACCACCGCTTAAGCGCCACCTTTCAAATTAAAACATGTTAAGTGCTCTAAACCTATCCATATAATCAAGGTGTCATTTTCGTTGCTCTTCTATGTACTGGCTCCTAAATGTTGATATCCTGCCTGTGATTGAGGATCATGCATGAATGCAATATTCTAGGTGTGGCCTAACATAGGAGTTATATAGCTTGGGAATAAATTCCTTAATTTTATAACTAACATTTGTAATGATTAAGCCTAATACCCTAGTTTTTGTATTTCTAGCCTCTTAACTATTTAGAAACCTTCAATGACTGATCAGCTACTACTCGTATTCCTCAATCGGTCTCATCTTCAGCAAAGTTCAACCAGCAACCTTCTATTTCATAACACTAAATTCCATATTATGGCTGCATATGTAAACAACTTTGCATTTATGGAGGTTGAATGTCATCTGCAACTAGTCTATTTAAATCACTCTGAATTGTGAAATTCACTGTATTTCCCCCACACTGGCTGTTAACTTTATATTATCAGCAAAATAAGGCAGCAGACTTTTGAGAAGACATAAAAGGAATATTAACTTCATTAAAGTCACATATGATGTAATGAAAATAATAAAGGCATTCTTTGCCTAGAGAGCAAAGATATAAATGAATTCACCAGAAAGGAGAAGGAAAGAGCTCTTCTGATGGGTAAGGCAATAAAAGATTCTGTATTGGATGAAAAAAAGTAAAGTTTGGAAACAATGATGAGCGTAGAAGTGGAGGATTATATGGGGTGTACTTGTTTGGTGATTTTGAATTCAAGGACTTTTGAAGGATTTCAAGGACTTTTTAAATAATCAAGGACTGGTTTTATCCATTGCTTCTTTTTTTAAATTATTAGTTACATGACCCTTGTATGTTTTATTACATTTATGAGAAACCATTTTTTTAATTAAATAATTTCTATCGTCAAAAACTATCTGTTTCATGAAAATTGAATACATACCTACATTTGGAAATGCTTCCATTTTCAGGTATAAAAATATATTTTAAAGCATTTATTTTTATTCAGCCACAAAATTACCTAAATTATACTTAGCAAAAATATCCATTGCTTTCCACTCTTTCATAACAAAGAATTTTTGTTTCAAAATGACCACCAAACACTAAATCATAGGGCATTTAGGAAAAAATCTGAAATATTTCAAATGAAAATTAAATGTATTACAAAACAGAATGAACATTCATGATTCAGAGGTTACCTTTTAATTTTATTTTTTATTTAATCATGTTTGATGGTTACAATTTCCTTATCAAGAAGACTCATTTTTGCTTCAAAATCCATTTTTAGTCTTTGTTTCTCATCTTCATTTTCTTTGATCAGAGCATCAGTTCATCTTTTCTTGGCTTCCATGTCTGTAAGACTTTTGTCCTGCTTCCTTTTCTTTTCAAGATCTTCTTTGTACAGGCGAGAAGAATTCCTAACTGCATGCATAAGTGACTTAGTCACTTTAAACTCAGTTAAAGGCTTCTCAGTTGCAACCAAGGCATCGTGTACAACTCTCTCAGCAATCATAAACTTCTGTTGAAGATTTTTGTCTAAGATTTCTTTGTTAATATTGAAACCCCATTCGATAGCTGCTTGTCCGTGAGTGAAGCACAATATCTCATAAATAAAGCTCTTGAAGAGGGAGGTTACCTTGAAATTCACTACTTGGAATAAGTGCTCAAAATGAGCATCTAAATGAGTTTCTCTGGAGAACTTTTTTTATTTGATTCGGAGGCGACATTGTCAGTGACAAATCGCTTGTACTCTGTTTGGATGTCATCAGCAGCTTTTCCGGGCAGTTTTTCTATAGACACAAGTTCTCTCAGAAGGATCTCAATCGTGGACTCGTACTTGGATGCATTCAACATCACATTTGGATTCAAACAGCTAAAGCCTTTAACAACCAAATACTTAAGAGGGCTCCTCTCGTTGATTTTTTTACTACAACTACAAAGAAGTTACCTGCTTCCTTCCGAAACTGATAAATGTCAGTGTTGGTCAGATGTTCTCAAACTTTTCTAATCTCTTCTTTAACAGCGAAGCTGAGATCCACCTTTTCAGCAGGTAATTGGTGAGATGGATTGGTTAAATCCAGACAACTCAGCTGCTTGAAAGATTTTCCAACTAAATCTTTCTTGATAAAATGTAGCAAGAGAGTCGACAGCATGGCACACAAATCCTCTTAGGGAATGGCATCATTTGGTTCTTCGTGATTATTCTTGATTGTTCCAACAAACATCTTGACTTTAGGGAGAAGACTAATTGCCCTTTGTGCAACTCTTGTGTCTTCTACCCATCTTATTGAGCAAAATTTCATAGGGAAATCAGATTGATGAACTTCATTTGCTTGCAAAAACAATGTTTGTCTCATTGGAGAATCTTTGAAAACATAATATAATGTACACAAAAATTTGCCAACATTCTAAAAAACATTCTCATCAGCAAACTTGAGGCTGCCAGAAACTACATGCAATGAACATGTGCCACAATCAAGTAGAGGAGGAGAATTACCACTTCTTTCAGCATTCAACAGCCTCAGGAACTTATGGTTAATGTTCGAGCCGTCCATTAATACCCGAATAATTTTTGATTGGACAAAATTCGATACCCCTTCATTAAAAGCTTCTAGCGAGTCTTCAGCTCTTCCTCTACTCAGAAAAACTGAAGTAAGGCATCTGGTAATGATTTTATTCCCCTGCATGAAACGGACATGGATATCCATCTGATCACATTGTGTGATTTTATTAAGGGACTTGTCAAATGAAATAGAGTAGAAGGAACTGCCAGCTAAAACTTTGGCCAATTCACCAGCAAAATGAACAGAAATACCAAATGTTATCATGTATTTAATCTTGTCTTTGGCCAGATGCATAGATTTAGCAATATCACTGTCTGGAAACATTATAGGGAACAAATTTACCCCTGAAGCCCCAGTTTGCAATGATGAGTGAGTCATGACTATGTGTAGACACCAGAGAACCTCAGCCTCAGTAACAGAACTGCTTATGAGACATTTATGCATTGGGCTGGCTGATGTGGATGGCTCGGCTGTTGGTCATTCAAAGGATTCTTTGCTTGGATTTTCCTTAGCCTGGGGAGCAATATGTGAAAAAGAATGCTGGAAGAAGCTTGGCAACCCAGGAGTTCTTAGCAGCAATGATAGCCATATGTTTGACAGATCTCATATGGCTCTTCAAAACCGCTTCTCCCATGACAGAAAGCGATATTGTTTTTTGGCAAAAATTACAGTACACCTCTGTTGAATGTTTGCCTTTTCTAATCCATTCGCAATAGGGACTCGTCTTGGACTCATTGGCAAAAAGTTTCTAGAATAAGAAATCATTTTATAAGAAATATAAATAATTATGAATAAATAGAAGTTAATCATATGTTGCATCAAGTATTATTAAGTAACTACAGGAGACTACTATAACTAGAAATCGGTATGTAATGGCTATAACTATTGGATACAAACTATTCAGTTCAGGGTTCATTCTTCGGGCAAAGCAGAGGGCAGGTGAAATGAAAACAGTAAAAGACCTAAGCTGGGGCCTGAGTGGGCACCGATCTTCACGACATACAGTTGACCAGAAATCCAACTGTATCCCACACAAGTAAAATTATGCAACATAGAATAGCAAAAAAATAAAAAAGTGCAATAAACATTATAGGACATTGACGAAGGTGAGGTGTTTAAGGGAAAAATGGGTTATAAGCAAAGCATAACCAAAATCAACTCACCAGTGCAAAAACAGAAGTATAGACATTAAAAAGTATATATATATATATATATATATATATATATATATATATATATATATATATAGTGAATTTGAAAATTCAAATTTGAACAATCACTTAATGATTTATTTTTTTAAATTTAAGGTCAATCTACCTTTTTCATCAAATCCAAGGGTTTTTCAAGGATTTCAAGGGCAGTAGACACCCTGGGATATCATGGATATTCTTGTGGTAGAAGAAGAGTAGGACACTGGAATATATCAAGCATGAATGGAAGATAGTGATATGCTATCTGGAAAATGGAGGAACACTATACAGTCCAAGTGCATATTGGAATAAAGTGTAAGAAGAAAAGAAAGATGAATATAGAAGATATTCAGAATAAATAGTTATGTGCAAAAAATAACATTGTTGAATGAGCAAAAGGAATGTCCACTATTGACACAGGATGTACTAGTACTGGATATAGAAGGTGATGGATCAGAATTTTAAGGAAAAGGGAGTAAGAGCAAAGATATTAGGAGTGGAAAATATACAATATCGAATTGGAGATGAAAGAACTGTTCTAGATGTAGTAGATGAGAAAAATACAATTTAGTAAAGTCAAATGTTGTAGAAGGAAAGGTGCTACTTTTATTGAGCATGGCTTCAATGAATAGAATGAAAGCTGTTATCTAGTGTGAAAAGAAGTATGTAGGGTTAGAAATGAGAAGAGCAAGGTAATTGAGACAAAAGGACACCTTTGCTTCCCTTTAAACATATGAATATAAACAGAGGCGGAGAAGGGGACAAGGGAATTATTTGCGACTAAGATCTTTCTTTGACTGAAATGCAAATTCAGAACAATTTAGGAATCCATATAAAGAAAAATTAATTGAACTATTAAAGAAAGCAGAGAACAAGTGAAGACAAAGAGAAAAGTGGGTAAAATAAGTGATGGGTGTGACAGTTGTAAAAGATATAGGATACAATTCCCAGGCAATTGGTGCAATGAACCTAATAGATCAATTAGGTAGTAGTCATGAACCTTAAAAAGTTGAAGGGACATATTCTGGTAATGATGGATAATCTCAAGACTTTGGACAAGGAACTAATGAAAACAAAGTTTTAAAAGAATGCTTTTTTTATATTTGGTGCACAAAGAAAAATACTCAAGATAATGGAAGAGAATTCAACAATGGAATACCATAGGTGGGTGCGATAACGAAAAAATGTATCACGATAACTGATATAACGATAACTTTATCGCGATAATCAATAACTAGCGATAAATTTATTGTCCGATAAGGTGATAACAGATAAATCGATAAATCCAAAATTATAATACAATATTGATTATTGACTATATATATTTTATAATACAATAGTAAGAATATTTGAATACTGTTTCTTAGTTTCTTAGCTGGTGAGGCTCTCCTTCAACTCCTCATAGGTTTTGAGGATCCTCCTCACAGCTCAGACCTAACTATTTTTGCCTCTAAGGCATGCGCAGCTCGCCCCTGTGCTAAACTAGAATCAAAAACTGAAATTATTGATTATTGCTAGTTTGGAACCAAAAGTATCGGAGATACCGATGAATTGATAATGCAGAAAAAAAATATTGGATAACTGATAACCCAATATCTTTATCGCAATAATGCCCACCTATGTGGAATACTAAGAAAAATGTGTGAGGCTAAATATAGAGGCAGCAATATATGGAGAAAACATGGAGCCAATGGAGAGATTTAATGGTATGCTGACAGAGCATATGAATAGAATAATTGAAGAAAGGGAACAGATTACATAATTTAGAAATAAATAAATATACATCAAAAGAGATGGAGAGGCCCAGAAGTGGTAGAAGGAATTCAAGCAAAGATTACCTACACAAGGTATGGTGGTTATAGATACAGTGCCAGCCCCAAAAAATATTATCACCATGAGAAGTGTACCCATTTTGTATACACAATCAATATTTAAAAGTTTTTAAACCTAATCTATGTACATTCTTACCTTATACTAGTATTTCATCATATGTCCTTTGTTCTTGATGACTTATTTGAGACATTCTGGCATTGATTTGATAAAACTTTGGCACATTTCTTGTGAAATCTCAATGCACCAGACCTTTTTGAAGGTCGAATGTCACATTGTGACATTCGACCTTCTTTTTTATAATAAGACATAGATTCTCGATTGGATTGAGATCTGGACTATTATCGGGCCAATATAGAATAATTTCATTATCATTGAGCCATTTACTAACGATTTCTCCTTGTGACAAGGTGCCCCATCATCCATAAAAGTTGTTTTCTCATGCAATGCAGGTGTCGGTGGAAGTTTTTCCTTTAGCATGACCAAATATCATTCACCTTCATGGTTGTGTTCTTAGGAAGAAAAAATAAAAGTCCCCTTTCAAAAATAGCTAAAGCAACCCCAAACCATCACACTTGGAGGGTGCTTCATTGTCTTAAGTGTATTTAGGATACATCCTATCTGAGCCACACGGGCGGCACACCATTCTTGGACAGCTTCTAAATGTTAAAAAAGAGGATTCATCACTAAAGAGAACTATTTTCCAATCATCAAGAGTCCAATTGATGTGCTATTTACAAAGCTCAACTCTTTTCTTGCACATTTCGGCATTTAGGAAGGTTTCTTGGCAGCATGCCGAGATGGCAACCCTAGCTCCTTTTGCAGCTGATGTCAAATTGTGCACTCCGATACATCTTTAAGCAAATTATGATGCCAGACTTAATTTCTTTTGCTTTTATTGTTGGTTTCATTAACACAGTAAATTTTTTTAATTTATCAGTACATAAATTCATCTTTCTAGGTATCCCACAAACACTTTTTCAGACTGTAGTACCAGAAACATCATCACTTATATGGCGGTAAACCCATAAATTCACAGTGCTTTGAGATATCTCTAAATGTAATACAGCCAAAATGATGCAACACAGGACCAGCAAGCCACATGACTGCTCTACAAAACACAGTTTACCCCAAGTCGATATCTACATTAGAACATATTTTACAGCTTTCTGAAATATGTAAAAAATACATGTGTTATGGATAGTGATCAGACTTTTTTGGCTGGAACTGTATAAAGTTATATGTTTGCAAGCTACAAAGAATAGTAGGAAAGAAATTAGAGGGAGGAATCAATTCATCAGTGAGCAAAAAGAGCACTAAGCATGAGAGACAATGGAACATACCTAAAATAATCACAAAACCCCTTGAAGAACTCTTAAGAGAAGAGGAAAAACCTCTTGAAAAATGCTCAGTGGAAGAGGAAGAGATGGAAAGTGACATTGGAAAAATTGAGAGTGATGGTTTGCAAGAAGAGAATTCTGATACAGAAGAGGATGAAAAAAAAAGAAAAAAAATACTACACAGGATACAGAACCAGTTTTTTTTATAATATCTCAATTGTGGTTAAAACTGACAATTTAAGCATTGAGTTGGTCACTCATTTCGCTACAAAATTTATGAGCCATAAGTTCAACTATCCAGCCCATAATAAGGCTATAAAATTGTAACTGACCATATAGTAATATGGGATTGTTATTAAGGTTCTGCTATATTAATTTATGAGACACCATCTAAATACAAGGAAAGAAAATTTAAAGAGGTAATATAAAATAGATTTATGGTTTTCTAAAAACCGATAGAACATTTCCAAAGCGATATTAAAATCAGATTCTACTAAGCTTATGAAAAACTGATGAAAAGCAAAAATACATTAAAAGGAGGGCCTATTCATCAAAGACCAGCAAAGCATTCATCCACTACCTGCAAGACAGCTCTGATCAAATTGAGGGAAGAGATTGACTCACTTTCTCTCTATTAAGAGATGAGGGAAACAATGTGTGCATCCCTGAGTTCTTTCACCATGTGACAAAAAAGCAAAGACTCTCCTGGAAATTACATAACCAGTCAAATATATGACTTTATTCAAATTAAACCCACATAATCTGTTTTATTTTCCCCTCTGGTTCCTTTGTTTTTAAACAATATTGAAAGTAAAATTAAGTATATTGTTACCTCAATTTACAAATCCTACAATTTTGTACTTTAATTCCATGAAGGGTTTATATGTAAATGGGTTTTGGTGTTAATATGTTAATACAAGGGAATAGGAAATTGAATAATGACACTCAAGCTCTTTATAGAAAATTACTACTGAACTCATTGTACAAACGAACTTATTGCTTATATAACTTTAGGCGAGCCTTTCAGGGTATCCTTTTATATTATAAATAAATAAGGACAGATGTCAATTTATTAAATTATGGAACTTGTTTCAGGTTTCTCACAATGTGTTACCAAGGTTTTCACAATTGGAAGAATCTCTATTGGCTTGGGAAGGAACTGATATATTCGAAGAAAGAAAGTGGCTAAGATATGGTGTATGTGAAGAAATAGATATGGAACAAAAAGCAATATCAGTGAAGTGGATATTAGCAGAGAAAGAAAAGGAAGGCAAGATAAAAAATTAAAGAAAGGCTGGTGGCTAAAGGATTTGGGAGGAACAGGACACAAAAAAAGATTTTCCTACATGCTCTAAACACACTCTAAGGATGGTAATTATGATTATTAAAAAAATGACAATGTATAAGTTTAGATATAAAAACAGCAAAACTGCAAGGAAGATAAATACCTAGGCTAGTATATTTACAACCTCCAGATAAATATTATAAAGGGACCGTTAGAAACTAAAGAAAACTATATTGTCTCAAGGATGCAGCAAAAGAGTGGTTCCTGCCCTTAAAGGGAGTTTTAATAAAATGGATTGAAACTGAGTAGATGAGACACTTCTATATTTTACTAAAAAAAATAAAGTAGAACTCTGAGTGATTTGTATATATGTAGATGACTTGCTATGAGGAGGTAGCCAAGAAATCTTTGAGAAATCATTGATAGGACAAAAGAATATTGTAATTGGTAATGAAGAGTTGGGTGAGTAAAAAAATCAAAAGTGTTCGGACTATAACACGGAACCCGGCACTTCATGTGTATTGATGAGGAAACACAAGCAAAATCTAAGTCTTGTAGCATGACATCTTCATGAGTAAAGATGCTTTGAAATTTGTCCCTACTGCACCACCCCATGCAACGAAGGCATGGTCCCGCCTCGTACAGTTTTGCAGTGCATGAAGTGGTTTCAGTATAGTTTTATGTTATGGAGAGACCTCAGTCTTATTTTCTTGTTTATTGACTTGCGTTTTTCTTTTTTATAGATGTCTTTCTCGAGGTCCGCTGACAATTTATGACTCCAAGGAACCCCAGCAACTCAACAGCTGCCATCGAGTGAGGAAGTCCTATGTTTTGCAGTACCACGCAAAGCTAAACCCGCGTGATTTGACGTCCTCAGCTCGGCAGACGGCACTCAAAGTTCAACATCAATACTCCAAGGCCAATATTCCGACCATTGATCTGTGTGATATCCTCAAGAAGGTACGGCGTCTGCACGAAGAGTACAACGGATTGAAGAAATCAAAATCCTGGACAACAGGGCAAGTTGAGGAAAACCGAGCCAATTTCGTTGCTTCCCTGCAGAATTTGTTCGACATAGCACATAGCGACGTCATGTACTTGATCAAGATCAAGGAGGACCACGAGTTCCTTGAAGTTCAGAGGAAGCCGGGCAGGCAGGGAAAGATGGGCGGTGTGGATCTTGCCTGGTTGGAAAAAGAGAAACGGACACAGCAGCGGGAGGACGATGAAAGAAGTCGAGCTGCAAAGGAAAGTCAAGCGTTCGCAGAAAGGCAGGCCACCGTTGAACTCGAGTCTTCGACCTCCCCCGCTTCGTCTGAAGAGCAAGGCGTGATAGTAACCCCTCCAGCAAAACGATCCCGCCAGGCACCATCGCAGAAGAAAATCATCTCCCCCCCAATTTTCTGCTGCTCAGGACCAGACCAACATAAGTGACCGTCAAGCTGCTTCCATTTGCGGAGGAGCTGGGAGCGAACGCTGGAGAAATGTTGAGTGCGAACACGATCATTCGGCAGCGAAGACGTCATCGCCAGGAAAAGGCTGCATAACTGAAAGAAAGCTCACCCTCCACTGGGATGGAAAACTTATGCCTTCCCTCACAAACGAAGGCGTTGTGGACCGACTGCCGATCCTCATTTCTGGAGAAGGCATAGAGAAGATCCTCGCAGTTCCCATCACTGACGGCAAAGTGGAGCCTACGGCAAACACCATCCATTCCGTTATATCCGAGTGGGCTATTTCCGATCGAATTCGAGGGCTGTGCTTCGATACAACGACGACGAATACGGGATCTAAGGGTGGAGTGCGCGTTCGACTGCAGCAAATCCTTGGTCGAGATCTGTTACATCTGGCCTGTCGCCATCATGTACTAAAAATTCTGCCCGGAAGCTGTTTTCTTGACCCTCATCCCAGAAGCATCTCAAAGTCCAGATATCGCTGCCTTTGTCCGTTTCCGAGAGTTCTGGCAATTTGTTGATCAAGACCAGTACAGGACAGCAAACGAAGAGCTCAAGGAAGACTGGGTGGACGACGTCCTCAAACTCTGCCAAAGCTACCTCCGACAGTAACACCCACGTGACGACTACTGGGAACTGCTAGAACTAGCCGTTGTGTTCCTTGGTGGAATCCCTCATGGACGCAAAAAGATCTTTTTCCACAATCCGGGAGCAGTCTATCAGGCTCGATGGATGGCAAGAGCGATTTACGCTCTGAAAATGTGGATCTTGGCGCCTCAGTTCGCAGAATACAACAAACAGCGGCCGTCCACTTCACACACAGTCAAGGTCACAGTTCCTCCAAAGCTGGACAAGTTCTGCGTCTTCATCGTACGCTACTACATTCGAGCGTGGTTTCTCAGCTGCGTGTTCAGCAAAAGCCCCAAGAAACGACCTTGACCTTTACAAAGCCCTGGCGAAAGAGGCGAATAAGGCGATCAGAGTCAGGGTTGAAAGCGTTAGGACGTCACATGTGGTATGTCAGAAGTGACAGATGGTCTTGCGCTTTTCGACGATGAGCTGTCCCTGGAGGAGAAGCAGAATGTTGTTGACAACCTCCGAAGAGTGGAGGCAGGCATCAGAGGAACCTCCACCCAGGGTTCGCATCGAGGAGGCTGACTTAGACAACAAGTCCGTTGCCTCCTTTTTAACGAAAAACACTGAGAAACTCCTGGATCTGCTGGAAATCGACAAAGGGTTTCTTGACGTCGATCCTGCTCTGTGGGGGACAAACTCCATATACCAGGCCGGGGCAAGGCGAGTAGGTGGCCTTCTCGTCACCAACGACGCAGCGGAACGAGGGGTGGCTCTGGTGCCGGATTTCACTAGGAACCCTCGCACGAAGTCGGAGGACCAGCTGCAATGCCTCCTGCACGTTGTCTTTTAGCACCGGAAAATGTATCCGACGGCCAAGAAAGGAAGCCTGACGAAGTAGAAGCAATGATTACTGATTTGTGTAACATGACGCAATTTATCCCGTCCATGAAGAAAAGTATGGTGACTGTGTGACATGAAGATATCGTACAATCAAAAATAATTTCTCTCATTTTGTTTCTGTTGGAAAAGGAAAAGAATAAAGAGTTCCACGTTAACGTCATTTCCTTTTGAAATTCCACCCCTATTGACGTGACGCACCTTAATGAAGAGGAAATATGATTTTCAATTTGGACAAATAAACCTAAAAAATTATGAATACATAAAACTAGAACAAAACATATAGATGACTTAACATTAGGTCATAAGAAGAGGAATCTGCAAAAGGCTAATCAATAGCCTATACAATGCATTTCCTGTTCGCATCATCTAGTTCAGTTCCACCTAGCATCCTCATCCATAAATCTATCCATTCTATTCCTAAAACACCCCAGGGAGGATGTTCTATCACATGACTACTGAGCCTATTCCCTTCATCTACCATTTTATTTGAGGACAATTTCTACCAATCTCTTTCCTAAACCTAAACTTGTCCAGCTTAAACCCATTGCTACGTGCCCTATCCTGTTCCCTATAAATAAGGACCTTACCTATGTCTTCCCTATTATAACTTTTTACCCACTTGAAGATCTAAATCAAGTCCTCTTGACCTCTCCCACTTCCTAATGTATGTCGATTTAGTCTCATAAGCTTTTCATTATAAGATAAGCTCCTTAACCCATGAATCATCTTAGTCATCCTTCTTTGCACAGACTCAAGCAAAGCAATATCCATCCTATATGATGACCAAAATTGTACACAATGGTCAAGATGAGGCCGAACTAATGCTAGGTTCGGTTTCAGAATAACATCAGCACTCCTATTACACTCCTAATAAACACCCAATACCCTATTAGCTCTATTCTTTGGACTTATGCACTACTTTCTAGGCTGGAGGTGAGAACTTACAAGGACACCTGTCTTTTTCACTTTCTGATCTTTCTAAAGCTCTCCCATTCAATTTATAATTATTTAGTGGATTACCCATACCTATACTAAGTACACTACACTTCCTTATTCCATTTGACATTTCTCCAGTTATTGGAATGGTTTTCTCAATTTGTTTTGCAATACCTCAGCATCGGGGTCATACCTTATAATCTTACCCAACTTTGTGTCATCAGCAAACATGTTCAGGTCAGTACTTATACCTGTAAAGATCATTAATATTAATCAACAACAATGGCCCCAATACTGATCCCTGAGAAACCCAACTGGTATCTATAATAACTCTTTGCTGTCACTAAGCCATGATTCAAAGTATGGACATTTTTCAAAATAGAACAGATGAAAATAAAAATAACCTAAATAAGGCCACCTGATCTTGTTGGTCTTACGGCCGTATGCTAAAACAAATGTGAAATGCACATTTGAGCAAAGAAACTAATTTTTTTTTTATATTTTACATTTTAGCCTTTTGCATATAATAAATTTATAAATAATTGTGAAGCTACACTAAATCTGATAAAAGTGCATTTCACATTTGTCTTAGCATACGGCCATAAATTTCTAACTCTTTAAACTTTGCATTCCTGAACTAACCAGAAAGGTTTGAATGTTTCTTGAGAGGGAGAGAAAATTTTGAAATCCACTGGAAAACTCACAAATGTCGCAAGGAATGATGGAACTAAAAACAAAATATAAACATTTAAATGATTAATAATAATAATTCATACAAAATAAAAATGTGCATGCAATTAAGATGGCAAGAAATATGAGTAGTAGTAAAAGGATTGCACTTAAGTTAATATTTACAACTTTTAACCAGTGTAGAATAATTGAATTTATCCTAACATTTTTCTGAATTTTTAACATAACAATATAACAATTTCACAGATGACAAAAGCCACAAGGGCCCATCAAAGGTCATCTGCATCTGTCAAAACCCACCCACAAAATGTATCCATAGGATTGTGTCCGATCACGCATCTACAATATACAATTTACACCATACACAGGAATGTGTCAAAAACAAAAAGCATCATCACCAAGACTCATCAAAATCAATCATAATAAATAAAATAATAAAAAACTGTTAACCCTCCCTCCCAATATAATCATCTAATCTGCGTTTGAAAACACGCAAGTTTGGACTATCTACTGTCTAAGGTGGTAAACTATTCCAGTAATCTACTGATTGATTGGTGAAAAAATATTTTCTAACATCCAATCAGCACCTCTGTTTTTTAATTTTTAAGTGGTGACCCCTAGTCCTATTACTACCTTCCAACTCAAATAACTTGCAAAAATCATATCTTCCCTCACACATCTTCTTTTAAATGAGAACATATTTAATATCCTCAGTCTATCTTCATATTCAAGGTGTTTCAGGGAAGGTATTATTTTTGTTGACCTCCTTTGTACTGACTCTAGCTGGTCGATATAATGTCTAAAATGCGGTGACCATGCTTTTATACAGTACTCTAAATGTGGCCTGACATACGAATGTAAAGTTTAAAGAAAACCTCTTTACTCTTGTAGCTAACATTCCTCTTAATGTATCCTAGCACTTTATTTGTTCTATTTTCTGCCCCAATGCACTGCTTCAAAAACTTCAGTGACCTATCTACTACTATGCCTAAGTCCTTCTCATCATCAACTGATTTCAGCCAATGCCGATCCATTTCATTGCTAAATTCCCTATTATTCCTTTTCATGTTAATAACTTTGCATTTTTTAAGATTAAAAGTCATCTGAGCCCAAGCTAATAACTTATTTAAGTCACTCTACACTTTAAAGCTAGCCTCAACTTCTTTGACTACAGCTGCCAATTTAGTGTTATCAGCAAAAATTGACACTCCTATTTACAGCCTCCCCAAGATCATTTATATAAACTATGAATAATAAAGGTCCTAGAATGGATCCCTGAGGTACACCACTGATAACGTGAATCCACTGTAACCTCACCACATTCAGTACAACTCTCTGTTTACTGTCTTTCAGCCATTCATATCCCATACATTTTTAATTTGTGAACTAGTCTCCTATGTGGAACCTTATCAAACGCTTTGCTAAAATCTAAGTAAATTACATCATCTCTCCCTTATCTAATTATTTAGTTAGATAATCCATAAAATCCAGTAAATTTGTTAAATACAATCTACCTCTTCTAAACCCATGCTGAGCATCATTTATTAACGAACCACTCTCTAGATGGTCAGAAATCCCCTTCTTAACTATCTTCTCAAAAATTTTACAAACTATAGAAGTTAAGCTTACTGGCCTAAAGTTATCCAGATCCTCTTTATTTCTCTTTCTAAAAATTGGCACAACATTCACTAATTTTGAATCAGTAGGTCTTTCTCCAATACTAGTGATCTAGTATATCTTCTTAAGAGCTACAGCAATACTATCTACACCTGAATGTTATCTGGGCCAGATGACTTACTAGTATTTAACTCCAATATAAGCCCTTTAATTATTTCCCTGTTCACATTAATGGTATTGAACACTACTTCCCTTGACCTGGAATTATCATCAATTAATCTATCTTGATTATCTTGTGTACATACTTAAGAAAAATGATCATTAAGAACCTCTACTATTTCATCATCAGATTCTTTCAAAACCCCTTCATATCTAATAGGCCCTATTTTATCACTGTTAGATTTGTTATTGATTCTATAATAGCTAAGGAATTTTCTTGGATCTTTATTATTATTTTGAGCTAAATTAATTTCTGCCACTTTTTGCTCTTCTTAATAATCTTATTTAGCTCATTTCTGGTCAACCTATAATGATTTAAATTATCAAAAGTACTTTCTCTCTGTAATCTGTTGTATGCCCTTTTCTTCACAGAAATTTTCCTAGCTATCATCTGATTCCACCACAATGGCTTCCTACATTTCTTCCTAATAGCCTTCATTGCAATACACTGCTCCTGGACTATGTTTAAGTGTCCCACATCTCATAAGTATTCTTTTTCCTGAATTCTATATCCTACCTAATCTGATTAAGCAAGTTGCGTAATTTATTGTGATCGCCCTTATAAAAATTGGGAGTTTGTTGATGTTCTTCCTTTCACTATTCCAAAGTTAAAACAAGCCATCTGATGATCACTATTTCCCAATGCTTCCCCGACAGTCAATTCCTGAACCAAGTGATCATCATTTGAAAAAAACAGATCTAATATATTGGCACCCCATGTTGGTTTATTAACAAAATGAGT
The DNA here is from genome assembly GCA_963969495.1 of Ceratothoa steindachneri. Lineage (NCBI taxonomy): Eukaryota > Metazoa > Arthropoda > Malacostraca > Isopoda > Cymothoidae > Ceratothoa > Ceratothoa steindachneri. Next base: position 181,610,180 of record OZ018323.1, read on the forward strand.
CAAAAGACTATTCTCAAAGCATTCTATATTTTTTACCCTAATATCTATCCACAGTGACTCAACTTCTTGCTTTATAGAATTATTTAGATTTGAAGAAATGTTATTTCTGATATAAATAATCAACCTACCACCAGTCCTATCTCCTCTTTGGCTAATGTATATGTCACAACCCTGTAGTTGAAATTCACTCATGTTGTCATTAAATTTATTTTCACTAACCCATGATTCTATTACACATATTATATCTTCATCAATAATATAACTAAATAACTCATCTTTCTTATTTTTAAGACTATGGGCATTGGTATAAAGACAACTCAGCCTTCCTATCCCTGAAGCACCTCTTTTAGAATGTATACCTTCCGCTCCATCTCCTCTGCATTTCTTTCCTTTCCTTGCCACACCTTGTACTCTTATATTTCCCTGACCACTATCAGTAACTAGTTTCCCACCTGCAAAGACCCAATGACACTATCTAACTCCTGCCACAACACATCAACCCCAGCCCGGCTTAGATGGAGTCCATCCAATGCATATAATGCCTTATTCCCATAAAACCCATTCCAAACATCTACAAACACTAATCCCAACTCCTCACACCGGCCTTTCACATACTCATTCAGTCTAATTGCATGAGACAACCATTCCATCTCCACATCTAATCTCGGAAGCACACCTGAAACAATGCCTTTTACTCTACTTTCACTCATCCTTTCAAATAACCTTTTGTACCACTCTTGTAACTCGCATGAGCTCACCTTCTTTACATTATTTACTCCCACATGTGTAATCACAACATCCCTTTCACATCCAGATACCAGACTATCATACCTCTCAGAAACATCATTTACACCAGCACCTGGCAAACAAACTCTCAATCCCTTAGATTTGCTCCCATTTAACTTCCTATCTAAATATCCAATATGAGAGTTACTGATCACAAGCACCTCAGTCATCCTCCTAGTCTCTCTAGGCCTAGCTTCACTCTCCCTCCTGTTCTCATTCAAATTACCACTTATTCCACTTTCTGCCACAACCACATCAGACAAATCACTTTCAACTTCTTCCTCTCTAAGGGCATCAAATCTGTTAGTCACCCCAACAGGTTCCATGTCCCTCTTACTCACACACCTAACCTGTCCTAACCTATCCATTCTATCCATATTCACCCACCATTCATCTTGACTTACATCAGTCACCCTCTTTCTCTCCAGTCCCTAGTCTAGGCCTTTCTTCCGCCCTTCTGGTCCCAGCCACATTCTTCATGCATACACTCGCATCCCTTCTCACTTCATGCACCAAATCACTTAAATCTCTTGCACTCATCACGCAACCGACTCACTTCCTCTACCAAAGCCACATTTGTATGAGTCACAATACACAAGGGGCATTCAGGTAAATTTGCTCTTCTTTCAACACCACAAAAATCACAAACTACATACACACTACTTAAATCAACGGGCATACTCACTTCATCCAAAGCAACAGCCATACTGAGAAAACTATTCAAAACCCTTTAATTAAGCAATCAAGAAAAGTGTAGACAAAAAAGGGGGAGAAAATTAGGCCACTCTGAAATGTAAACAAACAGGAACTATTTCAAGATTTAATTGAAAATATAATTAAAAATTCCTTGAATATTTTGTCTAACACTCAACATTAACTATCTTCCCAAACTTAAAAAGACTGACAAAAAAGGTAAAAAAATATGTGTAAAATTAGCAGTTGAAAATTGCAAACAAATATTGTCCCCACCCTGTATACTGAAGCTTTCATGCCAATGTGTGTAGTTTCAGTGTCATTTACAGTAAACTCTGAATTTAGCAACTCCCATTAGTATGATAACCTGTGGATTTAGCAACCAGCAGAACCTGTTAACCATCCTTGACATTTAAAAATCTAACTTGATGCTAAACATGCAGGCATTGGACCCTAGCAACCAACTCATCTTGTTTAATGATGGGCTAGGTCATAAAATTTGGGGAGAACTACTTGGCACAAAGTCAGCTTGTTAGTTATTTCCTGCATGAGTGGGTGCAAGATGGGTGAGACAGCCTCATCACTATATACTTTATGACTGGTTTCCAGTGCATGTAGTGTGTTGGTCTATAGTGATAGTGTCACCTCCCCCTTTGCTGCATTTTAGTGCCTCTCAATGATTCTTAACATTCAAAGATGGCTTCAAAGAGTGCTCACTCTACTCTGTCAGCTGTGATGGTGCAGAGGAATACTTTTCTATTCCAAGAAGTTTGAGATTATCCAGAATAGGGAGAGGGGGAAGGGATAGCAGAAAATGAAAATTTTGAAAAAGCCCCAAAACCTGGGGAGTTTTTTAAAACAAAATTAAAAAAAATTAGAATGTAGAAGAAGAATAGCTATCTCTATTTTTATAATATTAATTAGTTTAATAATATAATTATATTATAGTAAGAACAGATCACTGATCGAGAATTGTGGGTACCCATGATAGCCATAACCTGCAGAAGGAGATAAATTATGAGTCTGTATCAGAAAATAACCTTAATTTAATACATATTTGTTTAAATTATAAACATAAATATGCATTTTGAATAAAATAATGATAATTAGCATTCATTTTGTGAAAAAAAGTGTAATCATTATAGTGAATGTTTACAATATAGTGTATTGGCAATCATTGTTCTGTTTTATTTTTTTTACTTTTTACCACTTAGTACTTTATAATTTTATTAACACTATCACTCTTAGCTCTGCATTAGTTGCACTGCTTATTTATTTTTATTACCACTCAGCACTTTTATACTGATCACTTAACCATTTATTAACACTCTTTACATTGCTTTTACTTAACACTTTTCATTTTTATTGACCCTTTTATCACTTTACATATTTGCTATTTAGAATTTGGTTGACTATTTTGCTAGTCTTATTCAGGTATCTTTATGGTTAATCGTATTCATATAATGAGAATTTGATTTGATGCATAAAGTGAAAAAAAGAGAACAGAGAATAAGGTAGAAATCAATAGAAAACAAGTATGTGTGATTGTGTAAGTATAGGAGTTAGTGTTTTATATAATGATGTAAGTCTCTAGGAGAATGGAGTGTGCTATCTTTTCTATAATTTTTCTTGAAATCAGTTGTTTTATTAATCCTGTTCTATCTTCCTCATTTTCAATTTTGCCGATTTTTTGTTTCTTCCTTTCCTAGTTGTGTTACATACTGCAATGCATTTTATTATCTTTAGTTTCTTTTACTACTACCTTCCCTCTTTTCCTGTTCTTACTTTACTTTTCCAATTCCACTAACTTGTTCTATTTCTTCTCTTCTAAAATTGCATTCAGGGGGGGTGTAGCTTTAGCCATTTATCCTTTCTTTAAAATTCACTGATCTTAACCAGACACCTCTCCTTCAGGATTTCTATCCAAGTCCTCTGTTTAAACTCCTTCTCCTTTCTTCAAACACACTCATGCATTCTTTCATTTCTTCCTTCCTTAAATCATCTGTACTGGTTTCATCATACAATTCTTCAGAGGAGCATTTATGCTCATATTCTGGCTCAGATATTTTCTTTTTTTCACAGTTCCTTTTACCATTCCTCTCTTATTTTCTTTTGTATCTACATTTGTCACCTTTTCCTTTTCAGTGGATTCTCTTTGAACCATTCTTTTGTAGCTCATTCCTTCTCAGGAGTTTATTACATAAGAACATAAGAAAAGGAGTCTGCAAAAGGCTAATTAATAGCCACATCTATCAGATGGGCATGCATAAGATAAACTACGACTCTCAGCGCTGGTTGTCCATCATCAGGTGCGGTGGTTGCCCTTTAATGCTTGATGGTCCATTCCTTACTATGATGCTGACATACAATTGGTCTTCCCTTTTATTCATCTTCTCTATTGCTCTCTCTTCATCTATTTTTTTTACTGCAAATGCACTGGGTGGGACCCCACAACTTGCATACTGTTTTCCTCACTCATGAAGTGTGCTCACAGGTGTGCATTACTTCCACACTCCAAGTAGCTGGTAGTCTCTTGGTATGGGCAGTTTTGTGTGGTATGCTAATGAATTTTAAAGCAATTCTTGCAAATCATGATGTGGTAGTGTTCCTTTTATTTTTATTTAATCCAGATACCATTTCCGTATTTGTTATTGAGGTTTTGCTGGCTTTCATAATGTTGATAAGGTTCCCAAACTTTATGACTACTTCCACTGTGGCCCATCCCTGGTTATCTTCTATATTTCCTTCCAATCTCCCTCTCTGTGCACTCTCTGATCATGGAATTCCAGTGCTAGTTAATCACTAACCTTGTGGCTATGACTTCTGATTAGAGCTTCCTGGTTTCGTGTATGGCACAGAGTCACATATCCATTAGGGGTAGTGAAGAGACTTATGTCATTTTTAATTCTATGTTCAATACTTCTGTGATGCTCTCTAAGCAGGACTTGATCCTCTCTGAGTGCCCAGAAGGGAAGACTGCCGAGTTTCCCTCTCCATAGCTCTGTTTATGTGATGTATGCCAATTGGTAGAGCCTTCATTTGTTGCTTATATTTCAGCCATCAGTGAGACTGTGAGTGTGTTGGTGACTTGTCCAGAAAAAAGAGGAAAGGTCCCATGGAAGCCAACACTAGTAATTCACTGTGTAACAGTACTACTGATGGTGATGAAGCCTAGGTTGGTGTTTCAGCACTTTCTAGGTGCAATGAAGGCAGCCTCCTTTTGTTACTGATCATCAAGAAAGTGGGAGAATTCCGCAGTCAGCTGAAGAGTGTGTGCAAATGGGGAGGGAGCTATTTATAATGTTAATGATATAAATAATGAACTTTTGTATAGTTAAAATTCAGAGATGACATAAAATTGGAAAGAAATGTTGGTTTCTGATCAAGATTCAAATAGCACTAAACAAAATCATAACGAGATCAATTCAGTGGCAGAATATCCATGCATATGAATTTTTATATTATTCTTATCAGGGGGTCACAGTAATGTTGAGGTCTGATATCAAGCTCCAATCAAATGACTATTTATACCCAATGGGGCTTAAATTCATATACCAGAATTAAAGGAGGGATTAGGAGTGTAAAGTATGGGAGAACCTGTGTCTTTATATCAATCATATGCCACACCTTTTCTTCAATATAACCCCCCTACCCACCCACCCAAAATTTTTAAACTTCATTACATTAGTGAAGCTGCCAAAGCTATTTCCATAATACTTTTAATAATTTATGAGTAACGGTGCTTTAAATGATATAAAATTACAAAAAAGTTATTTCTGAAAGAAACAAAGTACAAAAGAGGAGAGAATTAGTTTTCCAAGTTAGAATTTGGTGGGGTTCTCCGGGCCTAAGACTTAATTTCCTTCCATGGCTACTTAAGTTTAATTTCCAATTAGAGGATACAAAAAGTTTGGCATTGGAGGGAATGCCCGCCAATCACAGTTGGGGGCAGTCTTGTACATTTGTGAAGTTTTATCCACATCATGTATACAACCGATACATGCACACCTCAATCTTCCATCTATGTAATCTGTCAAAGTAGAATTTCAGGGAATGCTGCTCTGATACATTCCAAACATTTGCTGACTAGTGACAAAACAGTATTACCACTTCCTTTGCCCATTACTCCTTAATGAGGATTGGCCCCTTCTGTTCTTTATGTTTGTGTAATCATCCATTCGGTCAACTGTGTCCAAATAAAAAGGACAGAAGGCATTAATAAAAGAGAGGTGATTGGATATGATACACTGAAAGGACTTCTAAGAGGCTTTTTGACCAGTGGGTTATTGTTGTTTTTGTTTTTACAATGACACAAGATGAATATATAAACAGTGAAACAAGATTAAATTTAAATTATACTTAAAGGCAAATTAAATACCCAAATCCAATCCTGAAGTTAGATGTTATCCTGGGTATTTTTTCAGCAAGTTTATGCGCTAGAGTAGAAAGAAAGGCCTTATACTCATCAGTACTGCTTGAGAAGTCCATCAGGAGGTATATATCAACAGGGTCATCTTGAGCTATTCGAATATTCATGGTCACATTCTGTGGGCGAACTATTTTAATTTAAGATTAGTATATAGTATAGATCCATAGTTGGGATGAAAAATAAAAAAAGTCAAACAAGTATTCATGAGCTTTAATTGACTACTTGATACTTTATTTCTGTTGCAAACCCCACATATGATTGATATAAAGACAGGTGTTGTCTTTCTATATAAAGTACAGAAATTATTTTATAGTAGGCATATTAGGAGCCATTCAACCAGTCAAGGTAGCACCAGTGTCAAGTATCTACAAATAACTGATATCTGCATATATTTAGGTTTAAGGCATATTTCTTAAGTATTATTTTCTTTTAAATATATCAAATAAAGTATACTTTACACAACAACAATTAAACTAAAAAAGTATTTATGCAGATGGTCTGTAAGTCACAATGGTTCTCTCATTTAATTTCAAAAAGTTTTAATGTTTATAGTATATATATATATATATATATATATATATATATATATATATATATATATATATATATGAGGGGTAGTCAAGAAGTTTTGCGAATCGGTAGGGCAAAACAGAGGAAGGGGGATGGCTGTTTGTGGGGGTGTTAGGGCAAGTTAGGACAAGTCAGGACCTGCAGCCGCACGCTCCTGCCTCATCTATTTAAGAAGCAGTAGCTGATCGCAGATTGTCAGTCACAAATTTTTCAACAATGGAGAAGGTTGAGCACCGCGCAGTGATCAAATTTTTGACCAAGGAAGGCAAGAATGCAAAAGAGATCCATGAACGCATGGTTGCAGTGTACACCGACACCGCACCTTCCTATGAAACCATTGCTTGCTGGAATAGAGAGTTCTGCCATGGTCATGAGTCCCTTGAAGATGACTCCCATCCAGGACGCCCATCAAACATGACCAATGAGAACAATGTGGCTCGTGTGAATAGAGAGTTCTGCCATGGTCATGAGTCCCTTGAAGATGACTCCCATCCAGGACGCCCATCAAACATGACCAATGAGAACAATGTGGCTCGTGTGGAGAGGATGATCCTCGAAAATCGACGAGTGAAGGTTAAAGAAATCGAGCGAGAACTTGAAATATCACACGGAAGTGTTATCAACATCATCCACGACAATTTGGCCATGACCAAGGTCTCTGCCCGTTGGGTCCCTAGAAACCTCATGCCCCATGATCGACTTCAATGTTGTCAAAGTCCATAAGGCCAGAGTTGCACAAGTTGCCCTGTGTGAGTGCGGATTCGAGGAGCTCCACCATTTCCCCTACAGTCTAGATCTGGCCCCTAGCGACTACTTTTTATTCCGCCAGCTCAAGGCTGCACAGCATGGACGCCGGTTTGGGGACGATGAAGATGTCCAGTTCACCATCCAGGAGTTGAGTGAACAGTAGTCGGGAGATTTCTGGTTGTCGGGAATTCGAAGCCTCAGGGACAAGTGGCACAAGGGCATTGAAGTCGAGGGTAGTTATATTGAAAAATAATAAAACACTTTTCCTATCTCGTTTCCTTATATCCGAATTGCAAAACTTATTGACCGCCCCTTATATATATATATATATATATATATATATATATATAAGGGGCGGTCAATAAGTTTTGCAATTCGGATATAAGGAAACGAGATAGGAAAAGTGTTTTATTATATATATAAATATAAATATAAATATAAATATAAATATAAATATAAATATAAATATATATATAAATATAAATATAAATATATATATAAATATAAATATAAATATATATATATATATATATATATATATATATATATATATATATATATATATATATATATATATATATATATATATATATATATATATATATATATATATATATATATATATATATATATATATATATATATATATATATATATATATATATATATATATATATATATATATATATATATATATATATATATATATATATATATATATATATATATATATATATATATATATATATATATATATATATATATATATATATATATATATATATATAATATATATATATATATATATATATATATATATATATATATATATATATATATATATATATATATATATATATATATATATATATATATATATATATATATATATATATATATATATATATATATATATATATATATATATATATATATATATATATATATATATATATATATATATATATATATATATATATATATATATATATATATATAATATATATATATATATATATATATATATATATATATATATATATATATATATATATATATATATATTATATATATATATATATATATATATATATATATATATATATATATATATATATATATATATATATATATATATATATATATATATATATATATATATATATATATATATATATATATATATATATATATATATATATATATATATATATATATATATATATATATATATATATATATATATATATATATTATATATATATATATATATATATATATATATATATATATATATATATATATATATATATATATATATATATATATATATATATATATATATATATATATATATATAATATATATATATATATATATATATATATATATATAATATATATATATATATATATATATATATATATATATATATATATATATATATATATATATATATATATATATATATATATATATATATATATATATATATATATATATATATATATATATATATATATATATATATATATATATATATATATATATATATATATATATTATATATATATATATATATATATATATATATATATATATATATATATATATATATATATATATATATATATATATATATATATATATATATATATATATATATATATATATATATATATATATATATATATATATATATATATATATATAATATATATATATATATATATATATATATATATATATATATATATATATATATATATATATATATATATATATATATATATATATATATATATATATATATATATATATATATATATATATATATATATATATATATATATATATATATAATATATATATATATATATATATATATATATATATATATATATATATATATATATATATATATATATATATATATATTATATATATATATATATATATATATAGCGAGATGAGTCGGTTGATTGATGCTTTATAATGAGAGAAGTAGTTGGTTGCTTGATTGTGGTAGGGGTCACCAGTTCCAAGTTAGAACAAATATTCCTTCTCTGTTACATGATTCAAGTTCATTCTTGATGGTGTCCACCAAATAAGTTCTATTTGGATTTTTATAAATAACTTGATGAAAAATAACTTTAATTTTAAACTGGAGATTTAATAATGAAGTGTGAATCCTATCCACTGAGATGGATGGATCACAGTGACAAAGACAAAGTGATGTGATTAACTGTGTCAATGATGTGTAGCTGACTTGTGTGAATAATATGTACTTTTTTTATATGTCGAGAAGGTGGGTGTGACCAATGGGGTTTTGAGGGGAGGAGTTTTGTGTAAAGTAAATGTTTGTTGATGCATGTTTGAGAAAGAGCAGAGATTATTTATTAAAGGAATTTTATAGATAGACGGTGAAAAAATGATGAGAGTTTGGAGAATAGGATTTCAATGTTGCAGACCTGCATTGATAAACAAATGGAATGTAAATGGTCAAATGACAGTTCTCTGGAAATGGAGTTTGTTGACCTAAAGGAAGATAAAGGGACCAGGGCGAGATCAAATCGGTCCTATCAGAATGTGAGTGTGGGAAAGAACGAGTACATGTGTGCAACTTTTGTGTACATGGATATATATATATATATATAGCACCATCTAGAGAATGCCTACAAGGGCATTAGTCACTGTACTTCTTTCCAAGCCTAGTATTATGCTACATTAAAATAAAAATAAATAAAAAACACCAAACAAAAAAAATGATAAATAAATGCAACAAGAAGCATGTTCTGGCATTGGGGAAGCATCCCTTCTTCCCTCCCCCCAACATTGCAGGATCATGTGACTAATACCAAAGAGAGTAAAAAAAAAATGGAGGAGGATAGCCTTCTCCCCCCAAAAAAGTCATAGTCCACAATTATGTATACAAACACATCCCAAGCACAAGAGTCAAGAGGTAGCAAATTCTCTGGTCCCATTACCAAGGCATGTAATTTGTGTGAAGATGACCCAAACTGGCACATTGAACAAGAATGTGCTGAATAGTTTCAGATACCATGCAGTCATAGCAGTAAGTTACAGGGAAGCACTGCATGAAATGTCAGTGTGTTTAACAAATGTGCCCAATTTGAAGATGACAGAAAGCAACTTAAAAGCTGTAGTGGACATGGGAGGTAGTTCCAAGGAAACAGTTGCAGCGCAATAGCATGCAACTTTAAGTTCTTCTCAGCTGTCTCTCAACTTCTTTGCTAGGCAGCCTACCCTGATACTTGCCACATTGTCAGTATGAAGAGCCAAATGCTGGTCTAATCACCCAGTCCTTGTGGATTCTGGCACCCTCGTTGGTGTATTCATTGCCCACAATTCCCACAAGTCACTAAGTTCATGTTAGAGTAATGTGTCACACTCATCAGGGAGGCATTAGTGTCTGAAGGGCACTAACCATGACTACTGTGGAGCAATCTAGCTAGCTAGCTATATCTATCTATCTATCACACTCTCTATCTATCAATATATATATATATCAGTAGCGTGAAGTCAATGGAAGCAATGAGTTCCCTATTTAAGAAGAAAAGAAAAAGAAATTACACCCCAACAATTAATAAGACAGCAGAATCAATTATATTCTCACATTTATGCTTGCCTATACTTGTATAGTGTATATGGTACCGTTCACTTTTAATCAAACTGGCGTTAGACCCTGATGAACCTGACTGCAATTGGAGAAATATATCCTTTTCGTTGAGATTTCTACTCTCTTTTTTTCTCTTAATTTCAATAATAGTTCTGCTTTTTGGTGCTTTGGAATGAATAGTTTAAGATTTTAGTTGAGGGTAGCAAAGATTGTTACCTATTTCAAAGATCTTAGTAATCTCCAGATCCAGACTGGTGGATTTCAAAGATCTTTGAAATAGGTAACAATCTTTGCTACCCTCAAAAATTTCTTGCAGGATGCCCAGATTTAAGAAAGAAATCTTTTTACAAAACTGAAATCCTTCCCACATACAATTTTAAGAACTCCCTTGTTTTACCATTTTCTGAATCCTTTTCCTTGATTCCCCACCTCTTGAATAAGTTAAATATTTCTGACATATTCAAGTATCAGTTTACCATGTACAAAATGTTGATTCATAATAATAACAATAGTATATGGGGGGGAGGGATATTCTATCGATTGTTCAGTTTGTCCTAAGCAATACTTTGGGCAAACCAGTAAATCATTAAGTGTACGCTTGATGCAACATAAATACAATATTTGGAAGGGCGATAGCGGTAGTGCTTTCTTTGTCCATTTATCTGAAAACAGTCATCCTATCAATTGGAATTTGGCTAAATTTATTTACAAATCTGATGACTGTTCAAAGAAATATTGTTGAATGTTCATTCATTAATTCCTCGTTTAATTTTAATATATCCCCTGGTCTCTTTAATCTGGCCCCTGTTATTAAAAGGCTTATTTATAATGAAATTGTCCATTTGAAATCTCAGTCCTTTGATTTATTAACTTATTTAGTTTCTTTCATTTATTTTTATATATTCACAATTAGGTGTGTATGTACTTAGTTTAGTGACCTAAAAGTCTATACTCTTTGCTCACAGTTGGAATTTCCGGAAATAGACCTTATCTATTTGGTTTTATACTTTATATCTGTCTTTCATAATATTTTTTCTATTTTGTGTCTTTTGTTGTACATGAATGGGGCATTACTCTGTTGTTTCTCATATATATACCAGCTTTGTAAATTTTTTCGTTATTCCTTGAGAATGAACTGAACAAGTTCAAAAGTACAGCTATGGCAAAATAACTTTGGACCTGCCACATTTTGCAGGGAGGAAGGGGGATCCAGTCTGAAGAAACAGGCTTTTTATTGAATACTATACATAGTTTAGTATTTAGTCATGTTTCCCTTTTTCTTGATGACCATTTGGAGGAGGCGTGGCATGGAATCACTTAGGCTCCTGAATTAATCCAAGGACATCTTTGTACACCATACTTTTGTCAGATCTGTCTGGACGGTACCCAAGTAAGGAGTTTTCTTTTCTGACATGATTTTCTTCATTTGATGCCAGCAGTTATAGATGGGGTTGAGGTCGGGACTATTCCCAGGCCACTCAAACACCTCAATCTTCTTCTCCTGGAGCCACTTCATGCCCTTCTCAGCCTTATGACAGGGCACACTATCATGCATAAAGAAATCACACTCCTGGATTCTGAACATGTCCACCATATGGTCCTTCAGAACGTCGATATGCCTATCAGCATTCATCTTTTGGTTCTTTGGAAAGAAGTAAAGGCCCGCCCTTCCCTTCTTACCAGTAAAAGCACCCCAAACCATTACATAATTTGGGTGTTTAACAGTCAGAATCATGTAATTGGGGTTGAATCAATCGGAACCCGACGGGCGTGGAACCGTAGTAGACCCTATCCGGAATACTTGAAAATTGCTTTCGGCGGAAAACATCACTTTCCTCCACTGTGTATTTATTTGCAAATGCAAGGCATTTCTTCTTCATGTGGGCATTTATCAGAGGCTTGTTGGCGGCTCTGTGGCTTGGAAGCCCCAAGTCCTTCTGCAGCTAATGATAGGGGGTTCAAACAGAGATGTCTTATAGCAGCCCCAGATGTAAATTCTTCAATTCAGTCATTGTGAGTCGAGGGTTCTTCTTCAATTCTCTCTTCAGGAGGACATCTGTAGCAGCAGATGACTTCCTTCGCTTTCTAACACTGAATCTGTGCTTCACAAGGACGTTCAGTGGCATTTCCCAGGCTTCCACTAGAAGTTTCAATATGGTGGACTTTGCCCTGCCTGTTCATTCACATATCATTTTTATTGGGAAATTTTCTTGCCTCCACACAAAAATACAGGCTTTCTCCTCATCATAACAGAACTTGCCAAGAATTTTGAAAGCCCTATAAAAAAATACTGAACACAAACCACGGAATGCAGAATCCTTCAACAAAAGGATGCGAAATACTGAGGTTCAGTTTCAACTCATAGCTTAAACCAGGAAATGCCGTCAGCATTGCCAGATGCTTTCAGACACAAAAATTGCACTGTACTGTTCCTGCATCACTTTAACTGCAATACACAGGACCCATCATGACACGGCAGGTCAAAGTCATATTGCCGTAGCTGCACTTGGAATCTGCCTTTCATTTTTGAGTGGGATTTTGTGTATATATATATATATATATATATATATATATATATATATATATATATATATATATATATATATATATATATATATATATATATGTGTTAATAAAACTAGTGTTGAGGAGCTTAGTATTTATTATCTCGAGACCAGCTTCAGGATAGAATTTGTCATGTCAGCCTCAGTCGAACACTAAGAATACATGCAGTCCCACCAAGCGTATAATATATATATATAGTTTACAGAGATCCAATTCAATTAGAGTTCTTAATCAGTGTAAATTTAAGTTCATTAAGGATATCTTTTAAGATTAGATCTTTGACATAGGGGCTGCATTTGATTGCCCACCCAAAAGGTTAAAGTTGGGGATTTCATCTATAAGGGTGGATTCAATGACCTTTCTTTTGCGGAAATCCTTACACAGGTAGATTAGTTTGGCCTGTGGGAGTCTATTGGGTGGTTAAAGTTATTGGTGTGTGTGAAAAGACTGACTGAGGCTGTGTTTCCCATATAACGCCTCCTCTGTGTTCGTACATTCTCTTATCCAGATTTCTTCCTGTTTCGCCTATGCAAAATAAAGGGCAGTAATTTCTTTACAGGAGATTAAATAGACTCCTGCTTCGTTGGTTCCTTCTATAAGTTAGGTGGTAGGGAATCATTTTTTTAATGGTCAAATGGTATTTAAAAGTAGTGGTTATGGGAAAGGATACTATTTAAACTTTTCAGTAATGGAGAAAATGGAAGCAGAGGCAGTTTCTTTTAGTATCTGGGTTCCTACTTTTAGGGCAATAGAAGTTTGACTTGGCCTTGAATAAGCATTCATTGATGATATGCAGGGAATATTTTAGTTCTCAAAATGTACAAGTGGTGAAAGTAATTTCATATCATCAATGAATGCTTATCCAAGGCCAAGTCAAACTTCTATTGCCCTAGAAGTAGGAACCCAGATACTAAAAGAAACTGCCTCTCCCTTCCATTTTCTCCATTACTGAAAAGTTTAAATAGTATCTTTTCCCTTAACTGCACCACTTTTAAATACCCTACGACCATTAAAAAATCATTCCCTAGAAGGAACCAACGAAGCAGGAGTTTATTTAATCTCCTGTAAAGAAATTAATTGCCCTTTATTTTGCATAGGCAAAACAGGAAGAAATCTGGATAAGAGAATGTACAAACACAGAGGAGGCGTTATATGGGGAAACACAGCTTCTAGTCTTTTCACACACATCAATAACTTTAACCACCCAATAGACTTCCCACAGCCTAAATTAATCTACCCATCTAAGGACTTCCGCAAAAGAAAGGTTATTGAATCCACCCTTATAGATGAAATCCCCAACTTTAACCTTTCAGATGGGCAATTCAAATGCAGCCTCTACATCAAAGATCTAATCTTAAAAGATATCCTTAATGAACTTAAATTCACACCCCTTGATTAGGAACTCCAATTGGATCTCTGTAAACTATATATATATTGTACGCTTGGTGGGACATGCTTGTATTCTTAGTGTTCGACTGAGGCTGGCATGACAAACTCCATACTGAAACTGTCTCGAGATAATAAATACTACACTCCTCAACAGTGGTTTTATTAAAATATTTGGAATCTGTCAATGGATTTAACAATTGTTCTGATATATATATATATATATATATATATATATATATATATATATATATATATATATATATATATTATCACTAACTATAATTTAATAAGGAAATTTTGGGGAGTATTTGAATAATAATTTCATCTTAGTTTGGTTATGATATATTTTTTCATCAAAGTCATTTCTAATATTTCTTTTACAATATCAAAAACCAAAATGGTTTTGTTCAGAAATAAATATAAGTATCAAAATTTCGTGAATTTTTCAAAACCCAAAGAATTACAAATGGTGAAGTTCAGAAAATTTATTTTTATATATCTTCTCTATAACTTTATATTTTAGCAACGTGATATTTTGAAAGGGGGGAAATTTAGTCTAGAGTTCCTTTTTAAAATTATTATGATTGGCGAAGTTCAGGAAATTTATAAAAATTTAACCATAGCTGCTTTTTTTTAATTTTAAATTTTAATCTTAGTAGTGAAGTGCAAGCTCCCCCTGTAGGGGGGAGTGGCAAAGCCATTGCTTGATATATATAATTAGGTAAAAGGCCATGTTGTATGCATGTACTATTGAAGTCCACAGTTGTGGCAGCATTATTAATTTTTACTTATATTTTCTTAATATTCATACAAGTTTTTTAATGGGGTCTTTGAGGCAAGAAAAAATATCTGCAAATGATATTCTTTATTCCTAGACATCTTTCCACCGTGTTAGGTCATCTTCAGGGATTAATAGAAATGGAATTATTCATAAATTGATACACTATATACCGGCTGTCTCAGAAAAAAGTTAACCGTAATTTAAATTAGGATAACTCAAAAAAAATTGGAGATTTTGGGGTCCTGCAAAAAGTGTTTTATTTAACAACTATTTATCTGTCGATTCTAGAAATTTCAATAAATTTCCTTTTGTGATATCGATACATTAATAGGTTTAGTGGAGCCTATTAAAAATATGTTTGTGCAAGGAAGTACAATAATGAAACGAAGCCTAGGAAGGCTAGGCCACCGTGCACTTTCAAGAGAACCGTAGGGAGCCTAGGTAGCCTAGGTCACTGTGCGATTCTTCAAGCAAAGCCTAGGCCATTTTACAGTGGGTTTTCACCACGCTGCGGTATGGTCTCATCATTATTGCTTACTGAGCAAATCAAAGCGTTTCTGTGTAAGCGTTTACTTCCATAGAACCTTTTTAATCATGCAGTTAACAAAAGATCAATGCATATTTGTAGTCACAAACTTTATTAAGACTGGCAGTATTAAACAAGTAAAAGATTCATTTGAACAACGTTTTCCAGGTAGGCACCCACCAAGCAAGTCCACAATTTGGAAAAATGTTCGCAAATACCAACATGAAGGAACATGCTTAAATCTAAATAAAGGTCATTCGGATTGTATGAGAACCATAAGAACCAACATAAAATATTGAATATGTTCAGATGACACTTCTTCAAAATCCACATGTATCAGTCAGAAAGAATGGGTTATAATTGTCAAAGTCATCATGACTTAAAATGGCATCCCTATAAGATGCATGCAAGACACCAGCTTCTTGAAACTGATTTTCCTCGTCATAGACAATTTGTCAAATGGCTACTCCATAAACCTGCTCGTTTCTTGGAAAACATTGTGATTGGTAATGAGGCAGCCTTTTTCATGAATGGAAAGGTAAATAGCCATAACATTTGGCAATATGCGCCGCTGAACCTCCCCTCAGCATTCAACTTTGACACACGTATTTGTCAGCAGAAAGTGTCTCTGTGGATGGAATATGCGGGAATAGCTATCTTGTCGGCTCATTGTTTTATGAGAATAACTTGAATGGTGCTGCATACCTGAGCATGATCAATGAAAGGGATCTTCCTGGAACTCCGCCGGATTTACAGCAATCGATTCAATAGACTTTGGTGGATTCAGGACGGTGCACCAGCTCATAGACAGCTTGCTGTAAGAACAAAACTAAGAGAAACCTTTGACAACCGCATTGTCTCGCTAAATCATGCAATTGAATGGCCCCCAAGATCCCCTGACTTAACACCGTGCGATTATTTCTTATGGGGATATCTAAAGAATATAGTGTATTCTACTTCACCACAAAGCATCAACCAGTTAAGAGATCATATCACACGTGAAGTTAATAGACAAGGAAAATCACAAGTTAATCCAAAAAGTTGTTCAATCAATGCGATCAAAGGCGCAACTGTGCTTGGAAAGAAATGGAGGTCATGTGGAAGGAAAGGTGCTTAGGAAATTAAAAAATGAATTTGTATTACCCATATGAAGAGGTGTTTTTGTTAAAAATGAATTTAAATATATTTGTTGATTTTAAACTTCAAAGTTTCATTATTTTACTTCCTTGCGCAAGCATAATTTTGATAGCCTCCACTAAACCTATTAGTGTATCAATATCGTAAAAGGGAATTTAATGAAATTTCCAGAATCGGCAGATAACTAGTTGTTAAATTTGTTTTGTTTTGCAGAACTCAAAAATCTCTAATAGGTTTTGAGTTATACTAATTCAAAGTATGGTTAACTTTTTTTATGGGACACCTTGTATAGTCTTTCTATGTGAACATAAGTATTACAAAAATTGGCCAATCATGGCTGGGGAAATTTTTAAGGGTGAACTAAGCGCTACAAGAAACATATAAAATTGGAAGGCTCAGGATAATTTCACGGATGACAAAAGCCACAAGGGCCTATCAAAGGTCATCCGCATCCGTCACAACCCACCCACAAAAGCCCCATCACCAGGGAAAGACATAATCAAAGTCTGCTGACTTCAAACAGAGGGAGTGGAAACTGACTCCCTCTTGGGACTTGGAACCATCCGTATACACTGGCACAGTTCCAGGATGACACAAGATGTGCTCCAAAATGGCCGAATGTAGTACTCCCGGCGATGTAGAAGCTTTGGTAGCAGAGGCGTGGTGACAAATAGTCAAAGGTGGTCCCCTCCAGGGTGGTGTCCTGGGCAGTACCAGGGGTGCTACCAGCCCGAGAGCTATACCGAGTTCTCGAAGGAGTTTCTCATCCCTAAACGCAAAGGGCTTAGGGTATGACTGGCGTCTCTCGGCGGCATAGGCACCGTCGGGATCAGCTGCGGATACAGTGAGAGCTGTTAGCGACTGAGGGAGGCGCTAGGCTCGCACATAGGGGAGAATACTTGCAGAGGGCAACGGTCGGCAGGCGAAGGCCGGTGTGGTGGATCGAGTCCAACCTCCGTAATATCCGCTCGGCTGCAGATGCATAAAACTCGGATCTGTGGTCGAGCTTCGAACGAACAAAGGATCGATAAAGAAGTATGGCAGTAGCCCTATCAGCACCCCAGGCGCTGAGCGTCACGGAGCGAAGAATATCTATTGTGCGCGTACAAGAGACCCTATGCTGCGAATATGAGACTCTCAGGTGGGGCGTCGGTCAAATACAAGACCAAGGATTTATTTTTTTTAATTTAGGAGCCTATCTGGCGACTGCCCACTTGAGCATAAGTCGCCGGAATCAAAACAGCCTAGCACTAGACTACTTTAAAATAAGAATATGAAAACAATGATAAAAAAGGAAGATCACAACAATCAGGAAGCAATCTCCGGCGTCGGGGGGAGGTCCCCCTCCCCCTGGCGCAGGAGCGTGCGACTTAGAAAAAAAAAACAATAAAAAAAAACCTAGTTAAGTAAAAGGGAGAAGGCCGGCCTCCCCCAAAAAGTCAACAAGTCCACCAGTCAATGTGCACGCACTCGTCCCGAGTACAAAGGACAGGCGGTAGCGACCCCGCACATCCCGGTACCGGGACAGGTAACGTGCACGAAAATCACCCAGACTGGGACATTCGAAAAGAATGTGCCGAACAGTCTGGAGAACAACGCAGTCGTCACAATAGGGCACAGGCGAGCGCTCCATCAAATGGCGATGCGTCACACGAGTATGTCCGATTCGGAGACGACAGAAAGCGACCTGAAGCCGTGGCGGCATTGGGGGATAGGTCCATGGGAACTTTAAGTTCCCTTCGACCGTCTCCCATCTTCTTTGCCAAGCAGTCCGAAGAGCTGCCCGTATTCCTGCCATGTAGTCGGTGTGAGGAAGAGCGAAACGCTGGTGCGGTCGCAGAGTCCTCGCGGACTCTTTGGTGCCCTCATTCCCCGCAATTCCTACATGTCCAGGAACCCAGCAGAAGATAATCTCGACATCCGCCCGGCTCGCCAAAAACTGTTGTGTCACGGATATCGCGAACTAGGGAATGCGGAGATTTCAATGCCCCGAGAGCACTCAGGGCGCTTTGTGAGTCGATATAGATCACAATCCGGTCTCCGAACTGGGCACGTCGCGTAATCTCCCGTACCGAGTGATGTATTGCCACCAGCTCGGCCGTGAAGACAGACGCAGCGCCTGGCAGAGCCCCGCTGACTTCAAACAGAGGGAACACCGCGTGGAAACCGACCCCCTCTTGGGTCTTGGAGCCATCCGTATACACTGGCACGGTTCCAGCGTGACACGAGGTGTGCTCCAAAAAGGTCGAACGCAATACTCCCGGTGCTGTACAAGCTTTGGGAGCAGAGGCGTGGCGACAAATAGCCAAATGTGGTACCCTCCAGGGTGGCGTCCTGGACAGAACCAGGGGCGCCACCGGCCCGAGAGCTATACCTAGCTCTCGAAGGAGTTTCCTGGACCTAAACCCAAAGGGCTTAAGGTATGACTGGCGTCTCTCGGCGGCATAGGCACCGTCGAGATCTGCTGCGGATGCAGTAAGAGCTGTTGGCGACTGAGGGAGGCGCCGGGTTCGCGCGTACAGGCGAGTGATGCACTGCACGCAGCGCAGAGCGAGTGGCATCTCCCCAGCATCGACCAACAGGCTCTCAATTGGGGAAGTGCGGAAGGCACCGGTCGCAAGGCGAAGGCTGGTGTGGTGGATTCAGTCCACCTTCCGCAATAAACGCTCGGCTGCGGATGCATACAACTCGCATCCGTAGTCGAGCTTCGAACGAAAAAAGGATCGATAAAAAAGTAAGGCAGTAGCCCTATCAGCGCCCCAAGCGCTGAACGTCGCGGAACGGAGAATATCCATGGCGCTGGTACAAGAGACCCTAAGGCTGCGAATATGAGACTCCCAGGTGAGGCGTCGGTCAAATACAAGACCAAGGAAGCGGTGCGAGTCCACCACCTCCAGGCGAACCCCATTCAGAAATAAATCTGGGTCAGGGTGGAGCTGTGGATGGCGGCAGAAGTGCACCACCTTAGTCTTGGCCAGGCAAAACCGAAGCCTGTGCGCTTCGGCATAGCGAGAGACGCGGTTCAATGCATGTGGAGTCGATGCTCCAGAGTTGGCATCTGGGCCACGCCAAAGGAGATCGAACAGTCGACCATGTAGACCGTAGCAAAAACATCTTGATGCTCAGGACAAAAAGTGCGACACTGAAGACACTTCACTGCGGGACACCCATTTCCTGCTCCATTGGGTCGGAGAGGGCTTTCCACACCCGTATGCAGAATTGACGATCTCGCAAAAGTTCAGATATAAAGATTGGGAGGCGTTCCCTCGCCCCCATCGTGTAGAGAATCTCCATGATACAGTATCATCATGAGGTATCATAGGCCTTCTCCATATCAAAAAATACTGTGGCGTAGTGCTGCCTATAAAGGAAGTCCTCGTAGAAGGCATTTTCCAATTAGAGCAGAGCATCTGACAAGGAGTGGAACTTGGGAAAGCCGCACTGTGCAGAAGACAGATGGCCTCTGCCCTCCTAAAAAATGGGTAATCTAACATTTACCAATTTCTTTGTCAACTTGCACATGCAGGAGGTTTCAGAGATTGGACGGAAACTGGCCGGGGTAGAGTGATCTTTCCCCGGTTTGCGAAAAGTGAGCACAGTAGCGATTTGCAAGGAGTCTGGGAGGATACTCTCTACCCTGATCTTGTTGAACAAATCTAACACAAAGGCCATGCCTTGCTCACCCAGGTGTCGATACATGGCGTACGGGACATCGTCCGGAACAGGGGTGCTGTCGGCGCACAAAGTGAGAGTGAAACGGCATTTATCAAAGTAAACCTGTCATTGAAGGGTTCTTTGCCTCTGTAGGTAAATTCCAGTCCGGTGCCCTTCAGCGAAGAATTCCACCACAGATACAGGGTCCGAGATTGCGGTCCCATTCTCCTGGAGAAAGGGAGGGGTAGTCCTGAGAGAACTTGCCCCTATATGTTTCATTTGGTTCCAAAACTCTGCTAGATGGGTCTTCCCGTTAAGTGAAGACACACATGCCCGCCAAGAAGAGTGGCGGGCATGCTTCGAAACATACTGGGACGTAGCCCTAGCTCGACGAACTTCACCAACAGTGAAATCGTTCTCGCGGCGCTTATAGCACATGTAGGCATAACACTTGAGTTTGAGAGTCGTCTCACACTCAGCTGACTACCACGGGAGCTCGGCATGCAAAACGGCAAGACGATCTAGTAGTAGTAGTTAGGCCCACAGCAATGACTCAATTATTTAATAAGCCAACAAGGGATGCCAATATCTTAGATATGGTTCTTTCAAATGATGATCACTTGGTTCAGGAATTGACTATGGGGAAAGCATTGGGAAATAGTGATCATTAGATGGTTCATTTTAACTTGGGAGTAGTGAAAGGTAGAACATCAACAAACTCCACAAAAACTCGCAATTTTTTATAGGGGAGATTACGATACATTATGAAACTTGCTAAATCAGATTAGGTGGGATATAGAATTCAGGGGAAGGAATACTTATGAGATGTGGGACACTTTTAAGACTATATTAAACATAGTCCAGGAGCAGTGTATTCCAATGAAGGCTATTAGGAATAAATGTAGGAAGCCATTGTGGTGGAATCAGATGATAGCTAGGAAAATTTCTGAAAAGAAAAGGGCATACAACAGATAACAGAGAGAAAGTACTTTTGATAATTTAAATCATTATAGGTCGACCAGAAATGAGCTAAATAAGATTATTAAGAAGAGCAAAATGGCGGCAGAAATTAATTTAGCTCAAATAATAATAAAGATCCAAGAAAATTCTTTAGCTATTATAGAATTAATAACGAATCTAACAGTGATAAAATAGGGCCTATTAGATATGAAGGGGTTTTGAAAGAATCTGATGAGGAAATAGTAGAGGTTCTTAATGATCGTTTTTCTTCAGTATGTACACAAAATAATCAAGATAGATTAATTGATGATAATTCTAGGTTAAGGGAAGTAGTGTTGAATACCATTAATGTGAACAGGGAAATAATTAAAGGGCTTATATTGGAGTTAAATAGGAAATAATTAAAAGGCTTATATTGGAGTTAAATACTAGTAAGTCATCTGGCCCAGACAACATTCATTCTAGGTTACTCAAAGAAGATGTAGATAGTATTGCTGTAGCTCTTGAGAAGATATATACTAGATCACTAGAGTTTGGAGAAATAACTAATGAATGGAAATTAATGAATGTAGTGACAATTTTTAAAAAGGGAAGTAAAGAGGACCCAAATAACTTTAGGCCAGTAAGCTTAATTTCTAGCGTTTGTAAAATCCTTGAGAAGATAGTTAAGAAGGGGATTTCTGACCATCTAGAGTGTGGTATGCTAATAAATGATGCTCAGCATGGGTTTAGAAGAGGTAGATTGTGTTTAACAAATTTACTGGATTTTAAAGATTATGTTACTAAACAATTAGATAAGGCAGAGAATGTTGATGTAATTTACTTAGATTTTAACAAAGCTTTTGATAAGGTTCCATATAGGAGACTAGTTTACAAATTAAAATTGGATAACTGAATGGCTGAAAGACAGGAAACAGAGAGTTGTACTGAATGGGGTGAGGTCACAGTGGAGGGACATTATCAGTGGCATACGAGTACCTCAGGGATCCATTCTAGACCCTTTATTATTCATAGTTTATATAAATGATCTTGGGGAGGCTGTAAATAGCAAAGTGTCAATTTTTGCTGATGATATAAAATTGGCAGCTGTAGTCAAAAAAGTTGAGGGTAGCTTTAAAGTGCAGAGTGACCTAAAAAGGTTATTAGCTTGGGCTCAGAAGTGGCAAATGACTTTTAACCTTAAAAAATGTAAACTTCTTAACATGGGAAGGGATAATAGGGAATTTAGCTATGAAATGGATGTGCATTGGCTGAATTCAGTTGAGGATGAGAAGGACTTAGGCGTAGTAGTAGATAGGTCACTGAAGTTTTCAAAGCAGTGTATTGAGGCAAAAAATAGAGCAAATAGAGTGCTAAGATACATTAACAGGAATGTTAGCTACAAGAGTAAAGAGGTTATCCTTAAACTCTACAACTCGTATGTTAGGCCACATTTAGAGTACTGTATAAAAGCATGGTCACCACATTTTAGACATGACACCAACCTGCTAGAGTCAGTACAAAGGAGGGCAACAAAAATAGTACCTTCCCTGAAGTACCTTGAATATGAAGATAGACTGAGGGTACTATGTTCTCATTTGAGAGAAGATGTATGAGGGAAGATATGATTGAGCTTTTTAAAATCTGTTCTGGTATGGATGTTAGATTTTAGCAAGCTATTTGAGTTGGAAGGTAGTAATAGGACTAGGGTCCACCACTTAAAAATTAAAAAACAGAGGTGCAGGTTGGATGTTAGAAAATATTTTTTCGCCAATAGAGTGGTAGATTACTGGAATAGTTTGCCATCTGAGACGGTATACAGTCCAAACTTGAATGTATTCAAACGCAGATTAGATAATTATATGGGGAGGGAGGGTTAACTTTGGGGAGGTATTCTGGACTCATTCCTGTGGATGCAGTTTTTTATTATTGTATATTACGATTGATTTGGATTTTGACGAGTCTTGATGATGATGCTTTTGGTTTTGACACATTCCTGTGTATGGTTTGAATTGTATATTGTAGATGCATGATCTGACACAATCCTATGGATTTTGTATATTGTAGATGCATGATCTGACACAATCCTATGGATTTTGTATATTGTAGATGCATGATCTGACACAATCCTATGGATGCATTTTGTGGGTGGGTTTTGATAGATGCGGATGACCTTTGATAGGCCCTCATGGCTTTTGTCATCTGTGAAATTATGTTGTTGTTATGTTGATGGAGTTGCCAGAGAAGAACTCAATAGCTTCATCTACCAAACTAAACTCCTTGACTTAGACATCAGTCATATCTTGAAATGCGGACAACCACGCACGCGCCAAGCAACACCAGGGCGGGCTCTCAGGCTGCAGCAGCCCCCAAAATTATATTTGAATGGGAAAGTGATCACTACCATGGAGGTCGTCGACTACCCACCATCCCAAATCAGGCTGTGCATCCGGAGATCATAGAGATTAGGTTGGTAAGGACTTGACCCCTGAGATTAATCAAGTACTCTCCACAGAGGTGTCTACCGTTCAGTTCTCTGAGCAAGAGAAAAGTCCTTAGCAACCATGCTACAACGTGGCGGAAGTCCCCTGCATCGAAGTCGGCTGATGGTGGATTTACACAGAAATAAAAGTATACCTATTATCTAGGTGCAGCTGCACAGATACTGCCTGAAAGGAGGTATCTAAAATAAAAGAAGAACAGAGACATCATGCCAGGTGTAAATCGCAAACTTCCTGCCCGCCCAAAATCCCGTGGTGGTGGGATGGCAAAACCTTTATACTACCGGGAGGGTGGGTAGGGGGCACGCACCCAGCATGGTCCCTGCTAACAGAAAACGTAAAGAGACGAGTCTCTGCAGCTCCTGCCAGCTGGCCCGGAGTCCGCGGCAATTCCATTAAAGAAATAGTCCCTTCAGGCCTTGCTCGGAGGAGATGCGGGGGCCCTCTTCGAAGTGAAGACCCTCGCGGGAATGGTCCTTACGCTTCTTAGTGTTGTTGGCCAGACAATGCGCTGAGCCTTCGAGTACTTATCATGGAGTCTTTTTTTCCCTCCACCTCAAAACCTTAGAGAGACTTCGGAGGAGGGGGATCCTCTTTTGGAGGATCCACTGGCACCAAAGAAGAAGAATGGTACAAAACAGACAGGTGCTGCATAAGTTCAAATGGGCAAGCTCGCAGCCATTTTCAAAAAGAGAGGATTCATTAAAATTTCAAATCTTCTATAAAAGCAAAGAATAAGGAAAAAAATCTAAAGATATATAAAAAAAAAAGGAAGAGGAAGTAAAAACGTAGAAAAAAAATGCCTCTAGAATGCTGTAAAATCAAAGTAAAATCCAAAGACATGACACATCTATCTGGTTCTAAAAATTATAAAACATTAAATTTCCTTTGAAAGATTTGTCTCTGATAAAAACTTACCCTCGATTCATGTTAAAGGTGCACTCATGTTCGGAAAGGATGCTCCTCAGAACCTGCTGAGGACACATCTCTTGGCAAATAAAAGGAAAAAGCCTTTGCCTCAGAGTATGGAAACATAGGCATTCAGCAAATAGGTGGAGTACAGACATTGGTACTCCACATTGAGTGCACATTGGAGGCTGCTCAAGGAAGGCCTTCCATTAGAAAGCCATGTGTCAGACGACAATGCCCAATTCTCAGACGGCATAGAATAACATCCTGAGTACGGGTCCTAGTAGTGCGTGGCCAGGGGCAGACTGACTGTTTGATGGCATAGTTTAGTTGGGGGGAGTTTATCCCAAGTCCTCTGTCACTGGCTGACCACATACCCACGGATGTATGGCACAACATCACGGAAAGGAAGAGGAGCAGGGGTGGAGGTTCCTAGAGATGCAGCTGCCTTGGCAACAGCATCTATCTCATTTCCTTTTATGCCTATGTGGCTAGGTACCCAACAGAATAAAACTTTATGAAACAAGGATAAATAAAAAAAACTACTGTTGGATCTTTGAAACCAGCGGATGATATGGAAATAAAATGACTAAAGCCTCCAAAGAGCTGAGGGAATCAGAGAGTATTGTATAAGATCCCGGTGATGAAGAAGCGATGGTATACAGTGCAGCCAGTATCGCAACAAGCTCAGCCGTGAAGATAGAGGCTGTATTGGGCAGGTACACAGACACATGACAGGAGGGGAAGATAGCACAACCTACTACCCCATCAGAGGATTTAGATCCATCTGTGTAGATAAAAGTGCTTGATTTGTGGCACAAAGTGTGTTCATAAAAAAGGCTTCATAGAACCAAAGGCAAAAACTTGGTCTTCAGTTCGCCTGCCAGCACCTTGCAAACCCTCACGGGTGGCAATAGCCATAGGTGTACTTTAGGGATCTGATATGGAATAATTGATAACTCCCTCAGTTGACCTGTATCTCCAGTCATACGCAGGGCAAAGGGGCGAGTCAGCGAAGGAAACCTGTCAAATGAGGGCACCAAGTGAATATTATAGGTGCACTCATATACAGGTAAGTGGGAAAGCTGTTGCAGCCTGAAAAGGTACTGCAGGTTAAAATTAAGGCAGTGAAAGGATAGTGGAAGGACCCCACTCTCTGCATGGAGACTCCATAGTGGGGAGGACTTGAATGCTCCCCAAAGCTAGATGCACTCCCTGGTTCCTGATAGAATTGAGCTTATCTAGGTTTGAGGATGAGGCTGAAGAGTACACCTGTGACCCATAATCCAGCTTAGACTGGATTAAGGTTGTATACAAAAGCCACAAGGTACAGCGATCACTTCCCCACAAAACATGTGATAGAAGTTTTAAGATATCTATTCTCTTCAAGCAAGATTTTTTCAAGGCAGTTATATGGGGGACCCAGGAGAGTTTTGAGTCAAAGATAACCACAAGAAATTTACAATAAGGCTACAACAAGATGGGGGAGCCATACAAAGATAAAGTTAGCTGTTCCCAGTCAACTTGCCTGAAATTGTAGAAATGAACTGCGTCTATTTTTCAGGATGACAGTCGGAAGCCTTTTGCAGCGGCATTCTTGGCAATGATGTTAATGGCCAGTTGCAATTTACGGATGACAAATGGCAGCTGAGGCGATGGTGATAAAGTTGCCAAGTCATCCACATACAGAGTTGTCATTATCTCTGCAGGAAGATCAGTAATAATGCTGTTAAAGCCACCAAGCAGGTGACGCTCAAAATGCTTCCCTGTGGCACGCCCTCTATTTGATTAACAGCCTCCAATATGACATTTCCTACCCTAACACAGAACATGCACCCAGCAAGAAATTGCTGTATGAACCTATGAAGATGGCCTTTGATACCCCAGTCATATAGTTGCTTCAGGATACCATACCTCCAGGTGGTATCACTTTACTTTTTCTATATCAAAAAAGACAGCTATGGAGTTTTGTCTCTTTGAGAAAGCTTGTCGAATGCAATCCTCCATCCTGACCAGCAAGTCTGTGGTGCATTGTTTCTTTATAAAACCAAACTGTGAGGGAGAAATAAGGTGTTTCTCTAGAAACCATACTAACCTGGCATTCACCATCCTTTCACAAAGCTTGCATGGGGAACAAGTAAGGGCAATTGGGCGATAGTGGGTCAGAAGTATCCTTTGCTTTCCTGGTTTACGAAGGGGAAGTATGATTGCTTCCCTCCAATTGGAAGGGAAACCGCCCTTAATCCAGATATAGTTAAATATATCGAAAAGATGCGAAATGAGTGTTGAATGCATATTCCTGATCATATCATAAGAGATACCATCAGGACCAGGTGTGGTGGATTCACATCTTTTAAGAGCACTTTCAAGTTGATGAATGGAAAAAGAGCTTATTGTATGGTTCATTATCCATACAGGGATCCATGAAGTTAAGAGGCACTGCTCTTGTATTTTCCTGACATGTTGAAATTCTAAGGAATAATTGTTAGGGCTGGAAATATCAGCAAATTTCTTTGCCAGGACATTTGAAATTCTGGTTAAGTCTCTCAAAAGCTTGCCTGCTTCAACTATGTGGGGGCAAAGAAACCACTTGCTCTGCCCATGAGCTTTTTCACTCTTTTCCAGAATTTGTTTGGTGGAGTTTGGTGGTTGATAGAGTTGATGTACCCTTTAAAGGAAATTCGGTGAGCCTGGAGGAGGGTACGCTATCCTACTACCCTGGCTCGGTTACGAGCATACTTATTTATGGCAGTAGGGTTTCGATGGTAGCGACGACAAGCTCGCTTAGACTCTGTCACCACTTTGCTGCATTCATCAGACCAAAAAGGGAGATGAGTCTTGAGGGAAGCAGTTTTGTAGAGGGGCATGGAAGAATTTGCTGCCTGGTTGACATGATCATGGAAGTTTTCCAGGACCATGTCAATATCACCCTGAGGGAAGTGTCCAGAATGGTGAGAAAGGTATTTAAACTTTGACCAATTGGCTTTCCTGGTGTTCCACCTATTGCCAGATGGAGAAGGAGGGCCACCCAGGCATGAGGTCAGAACAACTGGGAAGTGATCGCTTCCTCTCAGATCAGGATCCACCAACCAGCTGTAATCTGCTGTACAGTCTGAGGAACAAAGTGACATATCTACACAGGTAGAGCTGTTGGTCTGGACATGGAAGGATGTGGAGTGCCATCATTAAATAATGACACATCCAAGGTCTCTATAAGTCTCATAATCAGATTTCCCTTGGGGTTGTCATCATAGTCTCCCCAAAGGTGGTGTCTTGCATTGAAGTCTCCAACTAGTAGGAATGGGGTCGGGAGTTGGGAGATGAGGTTGGCTAATTTGTTAGCCAAATCTGAAGCAACTACTCCTTCACCAGGAGGGAGGTACAGTGATCAGACTGTGTATAAACGATTGGTATACACACAAATCGCCACTGCTTGAAAGTCTGTTCTCAACGGCATTGCTAAGTGAGAACATTCTTCACAGACAAAAATAGCCGAACCATGAATGGTTTCTGGTGGATTCTTAAAATATCCCACATAGTGGGGGATATTGGGTAATCGATGAATACCCAATTGGGTCTCCTGTAATGCTATACAGCAAGGGTTGTAATCATGAAGCAGGAGTTTGAATTCTTCCCATTTGGAGAAGATCCCTTGTAGATTCCAATGAACAATTCAAAACATATCGTTTAAGGGTAATTAAATTTTCCTTTGCACCTGATGAAGGTGACTGGGGTTTTGAACCTTTTTGATTTTTAGGTCTAATTAACGTTTGGGGTATAGGTAGTTTGAATGTTTTGGGGATGGCTTTTTGTTAGATAGCAAAGAACCATCTGTCAGTTATGAATATAACAGGGTGGTTTTTGATAGCAAAGATGCCTCCGAGGATATTGGGTCCTCTGTACTGGTAGGTAGTAATGTCGACAGAGATGGTACCGAGTCATTCTGAGCGGTGGTTGTTGGGTCAGCTGGGGTGAGTGAAGAAACCCCAGAAGGCTGTTTCTCCTCTTCCAAAAGGGTCACAGCCAAAGCTTGGATCAGAAAAAATCTGTTCAGCTTCTTCTGGAGTTACTGATGCTGTGGATGTAATAGGCTGGCTAGTTGTGACTGATGGACTCAAGGCAGATTCAGCGGGAGGAGGGTGGATGTCCAAAGGTGAAACGAACACCACATGAACATCCTCGGAATCTGCCTACATGTCTTCAGGACATGTCAATGGTTAGTTAGATGCTGATGGAGGGGAATCTGAGGAACGGCGAGTCCTCTTGCGCCTTCGTTTAAGAGAAGCAGGAACCTCTCTAATGATTGGAGGGAAGAGAAACATCATTCTGAGGCATAGATTCTATTGGGGCTTCTTGATGGATATTCTTCAGCTGTAAAAGTGGAGGTCTGAATGGTCTCTGCCGTCTGTTACGGACTAGTTTGGTCACTCTAAGAGGACCCACCAAATTCACTCCTGGTTGTATATATAAACTTTAGCTCTCTTTTTAGCATCCTTCATGCTAATTCGGAATTTATTCTGAAGAGCAACAACCTCTCTCTCATACAAGGAAAAGACGCACTGCTTAGAGGTGGCTAGATGATCGCCACCACAGTTGGCACAAAAAGGGGTATGAGGGCACGGTGTTCCATGGAAATCAGAGGAACAATTGACACATACTCTCTCCTGTCTGCAGTGCTTACTGACAAGTCCAAAATGTTGACAATGAAAGCACCTACGGGGATTCTCCATGTAGGGCTTCCCGAGAATACACAGATAACCAGCCAGCCTTGATATTCTTAGGGAGTTCCAACCTATTAAAAGTTAATATGATAGTAGCGGAAGGAACTCTGGTGCCATTAACATTATGAGTGACGCGGTATGCACCAACTACCTTCTGAGAAGTTAGTTTAACAACAAGCCGGTCCACATCATATTCAATAAGTTCCCCAGACCCGATAACCCCCTTGCAGGTGTTAAAGGTAGGATGGGCTGAAGAGGAGATATTGAGGGAAGCAACAGAATCTAGTGCTTTGATTTTTTGATGCTGATCAAATGAAGAGACTCTACAACGAGGCAGTCATCATTCCTAGGCCCCATTTGGGCAGGTTCACCACATTCGGCAACAAAGTCTTCATAGACATTGAAAATGTCGGCTTTACTTATTGGTGTATCATTGTCTGATTTTAAAACTACAAATCTATCATAATCAAGATCATCATCGACCTCGGAAGCAAAAGGATCGAGTCTACGAAGATCACAGTCATTGGTGGCAGGGGAACCAGAAGTCTGGGGCCTCTGGGAAAAGTTTTTATTTTTACCCATAAATAGTTGTATTAAAAGAATACATACCCCTGGGGAAGTGGAGTCATGTTACTGTAGCTGCCCCCAGACTAGGTGCTTTACACCGTCCTCAGGGTAGCCCTCCGCCACACTACAGCCATCGTTTTAAAAACAGTGCAATGTCATGAATGGAAGTTTGACAATGGCTAGGCTAAAACCCATGCTGTGAACCACTATCAGCCCCAGAACAAGTGTAGCCTTCAAGGCGATACCTCCAGCGAACATGATCGGAAACCAGTACAGCGGTACTCAACACAAGGGTGTGAGGATCCTTAGTCTGACTCCTGTACAGTGGTCTGTTCAGACTGATGGATAACAATGTCCATCACAGTTTTAACTGACATAGCCCACTGTGTCATTGAAGTCCAAAAGCCCCTCCACCACGACACAGTGATCTTCAGGGAGGGGCACTCGCGCTGAGATACCCAGCCTACCACAGGGCGTGAGCATATGAGCCGAAGCTTCTTTAGTTCTGTCCTCTTTTCGGGGGCAGCTTTAGGAACCCCAGAAGATGGCCTCAAAACTACTTCAGGGGTGTAACCTCCTGTGAGTCTAATGACTCGGTGGAGGCGCGCGGACGTTTCACCTTACAGGAAATGGTCACCCTGGGGGAAGGGAGGGGAGCCTGGTTTTAGCCGGGTCTGGCTGTGAACTCTTTGAGCCGCCAGTTTTACCAGGGGAGTGCCCGGGGTGGGTAGAACCCGCAGAAGGATTCCGAATGGGTGTGGAAACGACTGTACTCGTAGGCATGGAGGGGGAGGAGAGAGGGGGGGTCTTTCTTAATATTGAGGCATAGGACGTCCTAGGCAGCGTCGGGTGCACCAGGACCAAGTCCTTAGCCTCGCGAAATGAGAGACACCACATTGCTTTGAAGAAGCAGGGTGTGGCTCTTTTCAATTGACCACACACAATTTGGACTTATCGTGTGCGGCCTTGGAGCAACTTACAGAGACTTCAGGTAACCCCGACTCTGCATGTCTACAGGAGTGATTTGAATGGCCTAAGCAGTGGCAGTGGCAGTAGTAGCACCTCTACGGTAGTGTCCCAAATGCATTCATGCGGTAGGGATACCAACCGGCATGCACCGACTCAGGGAGTTTGTCACAGACAAATGTAATGCAAGAGCGTAAGGGTGGGTCTCGAAGCCCCTCCCTGTTTTCTCATCACACGCTCGACCTTGACTACTCCATGGTCAGCACGATGGCCAGACATGCCGATCTTTGCTTGGTCGCTTGCTGAAACAGCAGCGGACCCGTCCGTCCCCGCGGCTCCCGCGAAGTGAGAGGAGCCCTTAGTCTTTTTAGTCTTGCTCCTCTCTATTTTATTTTTAGGAAATGAAGGCAGGGAGTGAACCCGCTTCTCGCCTCTGCCGGCATGAGCTCCTAGGCCAGATGGACCGGCCTCAGCAAGAACCTTCTCTGAAATGGAGAAAGTCTTGGCTGTCACAGGGGCACCAGCCGGGGGAGAACCCCCATGTCCTTGTAAGGCCTCAAAGGCCTAACCCGTCTGAGGAAGACCGTGCACAGGGGCAGACTCAGTGCTTGGCACTGAGCCCAGGTTCAACCCCAGGATGTTAAAGGGTACAGACTAATGGACCCTGACATTCCTGGCCCCCTTAAGGAGGTTGGCTCTATTGAGCCACTCTCACTGTAAGCGGTCAATTTTGGGCTGCCTGCACACTTTCATGGCAGTCCCCTATGAAAGAAAAGTAGGGACTGCTCAAGGATGACTCCAAAGAAGGGGGTAATGGGGAGTTTCACAGGAGCCCCTCAAAAACTCCATTTTTTCAGTGGAGCTCCCCGAAGGTGGCTCCATCGATGGTACAGGGAAAGTATTAGATTGAGAATTTTCATATATGGACATGGGGACCCTATTATTATCACAGGAAGCAAACACTCATCACCCTACACAGTAGCCCGCTCTGCGAGGGGTAAACATGGGGCCAACAGAACCAGCTAACGCCATTTGAGGCCACTCCTCCCACCTAGTGACCTAGTAGCCCATTGGTATGGTGGCTCCACCTTAAGCACAGCATGAAAATGGATTGGCAGTAAAAGGAGAAAGTAAACGTATGTGAGGAATTTTTTTTTTTTTTTTTAAGAGCTCATCTGGCGACTGCCTACTTGGGCATTAGTCGCCGTATTAAAACTGGCCTAGTTCTAGGCTACTTTAAAATAAAATTAAAGAGAGAAAAAAAAAAAACACCCCAAAAGGGGGAAAGGAAGCAAGCTGGTGCGTCGGGGAGAGGTCCCCCCGGCGCAGGAGTGTGCAACTAAAGGAAAAAAAACAAACAAATAACAAAACAACAAAACAAAACAAAAAAACAAACAAACCTTGCTTAAATAATAGGGAGAAGGCCGGCCTCCCCCAAGAAGTCAACAAGTCAATGTGCACGAATCTGTCCCGAGCACAAGGGACAGGCGGTAGCGACCCCCGCCCATCCCGGTACTGGGACAGGTATCGTGCGCGAAGATCACCCAGACTGGGACATTCAACAAGAATGTGCCGAACAGTCTGGGGAACGACGCAGTCGTTGCAATAGGGCGCAGGCGAGCGCTCCATCAGATAGCGATGCGTCACACGAGTGTGTCCGATTCGGAGACGACAGAAAGCAACCTGAAGCCGCCGTGGCATTGGGGGATAGGTCCATGGGAACAGTCGCGGCGCAATGGCACGCAACTTTAAGTTCCCTTCGACCGTCTCCCATCTTCTTTGCCAAGCAGTCCGAAGAGCTGCCCGTATTCCTGCCATGTAGTCGGTGTGAGGAAGAGCGAAACGCTGGTCCGGTCGCAGAGTCCTCGCGGACTCTTTGGCGCCCTCATCGGCGCGCTCATTCCCCGCAATTCCTACATGTCCAGGAACCCAGCAGAAGATAATCTCGACATTTGCCCGGCTCGCCAAAACCGTGGCGTCACGGATGTCGCGAACCAGGGGATGCGGAGATTCCAATGCCCCGAGAGCACTCAGGGCGCTTTGTGAGTCGCTATAGATCACAATCCGGTCTCCGAACCGGGCACGTCGCGTAATCTCCCGTACCGAGTGGTGTATTGCCACCAGCTCGGCCGTGAAGACAGACGCAGCGCCTGGTAGAGCCCCGCTGACTTCAAACAGAGGGGATACGGCGTGGAAGCCGACCCCCTCTTGGGACTTGGAGCCATCCGTATACACTGGCACGGTACCAGCGTGACACGATGTGTGCTCCAAAAAGGTCGAACGCAATACTCCCAGGGCAGTACAAGCTTTGGGAGCAGAGGCGTGGCGACAAATAGCCAAATGTGGTACCCTCCAGGGTGGCGTCCTGGGCAGAACCAGGGGCGCCACCGGCCCGAGAGCTATATCTACCTCTCGAAGGAGTTTCCTGGCCCTAAACCCAAAGGGCTTAGGGTATGACTGGCGTCTCTCGGCGGCATAGGCACCATCGAGATCAGCTGCGGATGCAGTGAGAGCTGTTGGCGACTGAGGGAGGCGCCGGGCTCGCGCGTACAGGCGAGTGATGCACTGCACACGGCGCAGAGCGAGTGGCATCTCCCCAGCATCGACCAACAGGCTCTCAATGGGGGAAGTGCGGAAGGCACCGGTCGCAAGGCGAAGGCCGGTGTGGTGGATTGAATCCACCTTCCGCAATAAACGCTCGGCTGCGGATGCATAAAACTCGCATCCGTAGTCGAGCTTCGAGCGAACAAAGGATCGATAAAAAAGTAAGGCGGTAGCCCTATCAGCGCCCCAAGCGCTGAACGTCACGGAACGGAGAATGTCCATGGCACGGGTACAAGAGACCCTAAGGCTGCGAATATGAGCCTCCCAGGTGAGGCGTCGGTCGAATACAAGACCAAGGAAACGGTGCGACTCAACCACATCCAGGCGCACCCCATTAAGAAACAAATCTGGGTCGGGGTGAAGCCGTGGATAGCGGCAGAAGTGCACCACCTTAGTCTTGGCCAAAGAAAACCGAAACCTGTGCGCTTCGGCATAGCGAGAGACGCGGTTCAATGCCTGTTGGAGTCGACGCTCCAGAGTTGGCATCTGGGCCGCGCCAAAAGAGATCGAAAGGTCGTCCACGTAGAGCGTAGCGAGAACATCTTCTGGCAGCACCGAGGTGATGCCCTTGATGCTCAGGGCAAAGAGTGTGACACTGAGGACACTTCCCTGCGGGACACCCTCTTCCTGCTCCTTTGGGGCAGAGAGGGCTCCCCCCACCCGTACGCGGAATCGACGATCTCGCAAAAATTCAGATATAAACATTGGGAGGCGTCCCCTCGCCCCCATCGTGTGGAGAGTCTCCATGATACCGTATCGCCATGCGGTATCATAGGCCTTCTCCAGATCAAAAAACACCGTGGCGTAGTGCTGTCTACGAAGGAAAGCCTCGCAGACGGCATTTTCCAGTCGGAGCAGAGCGTCCGACGTAGAGTGAAACTTACGGAAGCCGCACTGTGCAGAAGACAGATGGCCTCCGCTGTCCAGGAAATAGGCTAATCTAACATTTACCAATTTCTTTGTCAACTTGCACACGCAAGAGGTTAGAGAGATTGGGCGGAAACCGGTCGGAGTAGAGTGATCTCTCCCCGGCTTGCGAAAGGCGAGCACAGTAGCGATTCACCAGGAGTCTGGGAGAAGACCTTCCACCCAGATCCTGTTGAACAGATCTAACAGAAAGGCCATGCCTCGCTCACCCAGGCGTCGAAGCATGGCGCACGGGACATCGTCCGGACCATAGGCGGTGTCCGCGCAAGAAGCGAGAGCGGAACGCAACTCACTCACAGTAAACTTGTCGTTGAAGGGTTCTCCGCCTCTGGAGGTAAAGTCCAGCCGGCGGCCTTCCGCGACATCACGACGTGCATTGAATGCTGGCGGAGCAGCATCACGGCTAGAGAATGCGGAGAAAGCGGTCGCTAAGGATTCCGCCACGGACGCAGGGTCCGAGATTGCGGTCCCATTCTCCTGAAGAACGGGAGGGGGGTCCTGTGAGAACTTGCCCCGAATCCTTTTGACTCGCTTCCACACCTCAGCTAAAGGGGTCTTCCCGTTAAGTGAAGACACGTATGCCCGCCAAGAAGAGCGGCGGGCGTGCTTCGAAATATACCGGAACCTAGCCCTAGCCCGACGAAATTCAGCGACAGTGAAATCGTTCGGGCGGCGCTTATAGCGCATGTAGGCATAACGCTTCTGTTTGAGGGCCGTCTCACACTCGGCCGACCACCATGGGAGTGGTCGGCGTGCAAAACAGCCAGACGTCCTAGGAATAGTAGTCAGGCCCACGGCGATGAGGTTGCCGGAGAAGAACTCAACGGCCTCATCTACTGACCTAAACTCCTTGACTGAGATAGAGAATTCAGTCATTTCCGGAAATGCAGGCCACCGCACCCGCGCCAAGCACCACCGAGGTGGTCTCTCAGGCGGCAGTTGCCCTGAAAATGATATTTGAATGGGAAAGTGATCACTACCATGAAGGTCATCGACCACCCCCCAATCAAAATCAGGCTGTGCATCCGAAGAGCACAAAGATAGGTCAAGGCAAGAAAATGAAGCGGTTCTCGGACAGTGATGCGTAAGCTCATCCACGTTTAGGACGCCCATCTCAAGCTCTTCGATCAGATCGGCAAGGACTTGTCCCCTGGGATTTATGGAGTAATCTCCCCAGAGAGGATGCCTGCCGTTCAGATCTCCAAGCAAGAGATAGGGCCTCGGCAACCGTGCCACGACGCGGCGGAAGTCCCCCGCGTCGAAGTCAGCTGACGGTGGAATGTACGCAGAAATGATAGTATACCTCCTATCCAGGTGCAGCTGCACAGCCACTGCCTGAAAGGAGGTATCTGAAGAGAAAGGAAGAACGGAGACATCATGCCGGGTGTAAACCGCGCATCCCCCAGCCCGGCCATCCCGCGGTGGTGGGGTCGCAAGACCCTTATACCCCGGGAGGGCAGGCAGCGGGCACGCGCCTAGCATGGTCTCCTGCAAAAAAATAGCTAACGGGGAACGGGATGAGACGAGCCTCCGCAGCTCCTCCCAGTTGGCCCGGAGTCCAAGGCAATTCCATTGAAGGAATATGCCCTCCAGGCCTAGCTCGGAGGAGACGCGGGGGCCCTCCTCGAATTGAAGCCCTCACGGGAATGGCCGTACGCTTCCCGGGGGCAGAACCCCGGGCGCTGTTGGCCGGACAAAGCGCTGAAGGCGCTGTCGCCTTCGAGGACTTATTGGGGGAGGTTGACCTCGCCATGCGAGTCTTTTCCTCCCTCTGCCTCGAAACCTTAGGCGGGCGGCCCTCTTTTCGAGGAACCACCGTCTCCGAGCCACTCGCTCCACCTCGGGGCGTGGGCGAAGGGGCCGAAGCTCCTTTGTTGCTGTCCTCCTTTCGGGGAACAGCTTTAGGAACCCCGGAAGATGGCCTAGCGACCATCTTCAGGGGTGTTGCCTCCTGTGAGTCTAACGACTCGGTGGAGGCGCGTGGCCGTTTCGCTTTACGGGAAACGGTCACGCTGGGGGAAGAGGGGGGAGCCCTGGTTTTAGCCGGGGCAGGGTATGAACCCTTTTTGCCGCCAGCTTTACCAGGGGAGCGCCCAGGTTGGGTAGAGCCCGCAGAAGGGCTCCGAATGGGCACGGAAACAACCGTGCTCGTTGGCCTGGATGGGCCAGGAGCAGAGGGTGCCTTTCTAACTATTGAGGCATATGACGTCCCAGGCAGAGCCGGGCGCGCCAGGACCAAGTTCTTTGCCTCGCGGAATGAGAGTCGATCCTGGGCCTGAACGGCCAGGATTTCTTTCTCAAGGAGATATGCACCACATTGCTTCGAAGAAGCAGGGTGCGGCTCTCCGCAATTGACACACTTGGCCACACACGATTTGGACTTATCGTGTGCGACCTTGGAGCAATTTACACAGACTTTGGGTGACCCCGACTTTGCATGTCGACATGAGTGATTCGTATGGCCGAAGCGGTGACAGTAATAGCACGAATGCCTTCACGCTGTAGCGGTACCAACCGGCATGCACCGACTCAGGGAGCTTGTCACAGTCGAATGTGATGAAGAGTGTAAGGGTGGGTCTCGAGGCCCCTCCTTGTTTTCTCATCACACGTTCGACCTTGACTGCCCCATGGTCGGCCAGCTCTAGGGTGATGTCCTCAATGGAGTAGTCAACGAGTTCCCTCGCATAAACTACTCCTTTCACAAAGTTCATGGTAGAGTGCGGCGTCACACTCACCGGGGTGCCATGAAGTGTCCGAAGAGCACTTATCTTGGCCGCCTCGGCGGGATTCACCGCATTCGCCAGAAGGCTCCCGTCCGAGAAACGGGTTACCTTCGGCTCTCTACCAATTGCACTAGCTAATCCTCTCCTCTGATGGATCCTGTTGCCCTTGGACAACATGCTGCCATCAGTGGAGCGAATAACGAGGAAGCGTTTGAAGCCAGCGGGCTCAAAAATGCCAGGTAACCTCTGAATCAGGGGCCCTGTGCACTTTTGGTCTTTGACATCGTCAGGAGCTCCGTACCCGGGGAAGCAGAGGGCCCGGATGTGCCGATCTTGGCTTGGTCGCTTGCCAAAGTGGCAGCAGACCCATCCGTCCCCGTAGCCCCCGCGGATTGAGAGGAGCCCCGAGTCTTCTTCGTCTTTTTGGTCTTTTTCGTCCTTTTCTTTTTTGGAGAGGAGGGCGGGGAATGAACCCGCTTCTCACCCCCGCCGGTAGAAGCCCCCAGGCCAGATGGACTGGCCTCAGCCAGGTCCTTCTCCGAAATGGAGAAGGTCCTGGTGGTCGCAGGGGCATCATCCGGAGGAGATCCCTCCCCTCCTTGTACTGCCTGAGAATCCACAGCCGTTTGATGAGGACCTTGCATAGGGGCGGATTCGGGTTCGGTGCTTGGCGCCAAGCCCGGATTCCCCCCCATGGAAGGCCCTACCTTCTGAGGCTGGTTTTCCTCAAGGACCATGTCTATCACAGGAGGGGCCTCCAGTTGGCCATCCCCTCCCAGGACATCGCAGGTCCCCTTGGCAGCGTCATAAGTCTTTAGTGGGGAGGCACAGGCCTTGACCCCGGCAAGGTTTAATATTTTTGCCAGCAGGTCTTTTGAGGGAAGCAACCGAAGGGGCCTGGTTTCCCTCTCCCCCCTAAGGGGTTTTGCCCTACCGAGCCGCTTGTACGAGGGGCGGTCGGCAATGGGCTGCCTGCTGGCTTTCTTGGCAGTCCCCTTAGAAAGCAAAGGAGGGACTGCCGCTGGAGATAGGGAGGTGCCCGAAAGCACCTCCAGAGAAGGGGGTGAGGGGGAGTCCCCTACACCCGTAGGCGTAGGAGAGGAGTAAGCCTCCTCTCCGGTTAAAGAGGTATGGAGGGTCCCCTGCGCAAGCACAGGGGGGGGGGACCTCCATCTTTTCTGTGGAGCTGCACGAGGGCGGCTCCGTTGTTTTAGGGGGAATTAAGGGGAGATGTTTTTTTTTTTTATCATTGGGCATGGTGACCCTCTTTGTTTTACGGGACGCAATCGCTCACCACCTCTTGCAGTAGCCCGCACTGCAAGAGGTGCTTACAGGCCCAGCAGAGCCAGGCGCCGCCATTTGGGACCACCCCTCCCGCCTGGTGGCCTGGCAGTCCTTCGGCATAGCGGCTCCACCTTAGACACGGCGTAAAACAGATAGAATGTGAAGAGGAGAGGAAAAGGGATGTGAGGAAGGTATGGGTGGGGATGAAGCAGGTTGTTAAAAAAAACCCATCCCGAACCGGAGCTGAGGGGTTAGGGAACAATGTCCCCTCCCCCCTCAGCCCCCATCTGGGGTGGTTGGCTTGAGAAGGTCACCATTCTACCCCGTGAAATTAGAGGCTGACCAGAGAAAGTTGTGGGAGAGGTTGTATGAAAAGCGACGAGGTAGGGGAGAAATCGGGCTATCTGAAGGAAGGAAGAGAGGCTAAGCTGGGGCCGGACGGGGCGCTGGATCCCGTCAGCACGGCGGCCAGGATGGCAAATCGCCGCGTATGTGAGGAAGGTGTGGGTGGGTTTAAAGCAGTTTGTTGACCCTCCCCCAAACACCAGAGCTCAGGGGTGAGGAGACCCCCCCCTCCCCCCGCCCCAATCCGGGATGGTTGGGTGAGAGGAAGGTGGTCAGTATCTACCCTGTGAAATTAGAGGCCGACCAGAGAGAGTTGTGGGAGAGGTTGTATATAAAGTGAGCAAGCAGGGTAAGACAGGGTGTCAGAAAGAAGAGGCTAAGCAGTGGCTGGATGGGGGCATTGAGTCCCATCAGCATGGCAACCAGGAAGGCAAATCGCCATACCCCTTATGGGGTACTATAAATACAACCACATTACTTTATACTGATAAATATACACTTACCTGCCTTCAGTTCCATCGATATTTTTTGGGGACTTATCAAAACTGGATGATCATGCTCAAATCTTTCAAATGGAAACCCATGTGAGAAACTTAATGGCATATTTTCCATTACCATAAAGCTTCCAGATTCAGAAGTAAACTGTTGACCACAATCTTGCTTCCAACCAGATAAATCTTCTGAAACAGAGCGACATCTCACCATCTTTGAGCTGATATTCTGAAAGAGTGAAGTAGTAATGGAAAATAGTCTCAAATTTATTTTACATAGAAAAAATAGGCTGTTCTGCTTTTCTCCATATAAATGTCTACAAGATATATCATTAGAAGAAAACAGTACCAAATGCTTTTTATCTCAAATATAAACTATTTATTCATGAAAAAAAAAAAAACAAAGCCTCAGTGTCCAAGATATTTTGAAAAGAAGTTTGTAGACATTTGTGGAGCTAGTGAAAGTTTAAATATGTGGAAGTTACATACTGAAGTGGATGGGTCAAGTAGACATGGCCAACTCACTACAGCCCAACTAGCCAGATTTTATAGACTTACACCCATTGATGAAATACAAAAAAAAAAAAAAACAGGCTACAAACCCCTCCAATCAAGGTATGTCATGCAGGTAGAGGAGGTTAAGAAAGTGTAGAGACGTCATTTGTGGAAGTTTTTGATGTTTGATGACTGGTCAGAAGTAACATGGGTGTGTAATCCTGCTAAATAGTTAGCCAACCAGCATTTTTTGTTATTGTGCATGTGTTGCATATTTTGTTCATGAGATTGGGGCAGGAGATGGCATTGAAAGCTCTGTTGATGTTAAATGTTACCAGGAATGTTCTGAGTGGTTGATACAATCATGGATTCTTTGGTGAAATGTGTAAAGAGAGTGGTTGTTGAGTGTAGTGGTCTGTAACCCTTTTATGTAGGTGATAAGAGTTGTTTTTTTAAGGATCCCTACTGCCTGCCACCAGCAAGGGTACAGCCATCAAAATTATAAAAAAAACTATTTTTATGGTACTGTAAAAAGGCAAAACTATACAAATACCACTGCAGCATTTCAAAATTGCAATATTAAAATAAAATAATAAATAATTTTTTTACTTTTATAATCAAAATTACACAAACCTGAACATTTGGGGGGTTACAAGAACAAAATCTTAAGTCTGAAGAACATTCATGTTGGATTTTTATGTAATTGACCCTGCCACAATAACTTCTAAGAATAAAAGACAAGTAAAGACAAGCCAAACCAAGCAACACAACTTGATTATTTCTTACCTCAGCCTTCTCACACCATGCACAGTTCATCATTTTTGTACATTTTTTGCATGATTTTGCCATTTCACAG
Source organism: Ceratothoa steindachneri (assembly GCA_963969495.1). Taxonomy (NCBI): domain Eukaryota; kingdom Metazoa; phylum Arthropoda; class Malacostraca; order Isopoda; family Cymothoidae; genus Ceratothoa; species Ceratothoa steindachneri. Next base: position 181,651,425 of record OZ018323.1, read on the forward strand.
TCATCTTTTGTCACAACAAACTGTATGCATAGAAATCCAAGGAAAGCTACTAATAAATATAGTTTCATTATTGGAAAAGAAATGAATGTTTTGTCCTGTTAAAAGAACAATCTAGTTTAAATTATTTAGTAATAACAATGAATACATAAAAATTTATTAATGTAAATCATTTTAATTAAAATAAAACTAAAAATATCCTTGCTAGAAAAAATAAATCCTGTTAAAAGAACAGATTGAAATCATTTAGTAATTTTAAAATGAATGACTCAAGACACCTTCCCAGGGGCTGCCATATGCTGTAGATACCCAGGGCTCAGATTACACATTAATCAGTAGGGCCACAATGAGAAATAAAGGCATCTTTATTAAGTGCAGATTGCTGATATAACCCTCTAATTAAAAAAAAAGTATGTAAATCATTTTAACCCATTTATGGCTCAAGGGCTCCTTTTGTGGCCGTTGACATTAGACTCATATTCACCCTCATTTTTATGATGATTCCTCTATTTCTTTGTTCCATTCAATTAAAATACAGAAATGCCTTAGGTCAGTCTTTTTTGTGTGTTAACAGAGATTTAAGAATGAGATTAACTGACCCAGTTTCAACCAATTTCTTTTGACAGTGACCACACGGTTAATTTATAGCTTTCTTCAGATTTGTAAAAACACCCATTTTTCTGATGACTCTTCCATTTTTTTTGCTTTAAAACACTTATGTTTGTCATTTTTCATCCAATTAAAATACAGAAATGCCTTAGGTTAGTATGTTATTCAAAGCGCACAAATAAGGAAGCATATGCATAATTGTAAAATTCTTTTTCAAAGAAATTGTAAATATTTTGAAACGTAGAAATGTTTTCCATAAATAGAAGCAAAGTTTTCTATAAAATAAGTTTTAAGCACTAACTAAAATTAAAAAAGAATTTTCTTAGACATGAAAAATTTTTAAGTTAGATAAATAGAAAAATTCTTTCCAATTAAAATGATATATTATTTGATTTATATAAAAGGCTTTAAATGTTTTATTTTATTATTTTCCCTAATAATATACCAAAGGTAAATTGAACAATGGCAATTTGAAACCAATTTGTTTGGCACCTTAACGGTTAATGTAATGGCAGCCAGACATCAATTGTTCTGGCATTGTCACATCAGGCTTGGTAGTGAGGAGGTGTCCCACAGTTCCTCCTGACCCCAATCTCTAACTCAACCTTTTCAATGATTAAGTAGGACTGTGGTGAAGGGGTTTTTTATTCTTTATTGGTTTGCATTTTCACTGTTCTGGCAATTGGAGGAGAGACTAGTTTATTATGATTTCCTTCAGTGCTGTCAGTAGTGGTCTATGGTTGCTGTGTTGCCTGTCAATGATATCAGCCGGCTGCTTATTTTAGGTTGTGAACTGATGGTTAAGTTGATTTTGCCCTTCAATGTTTTTGGTTTAGCTATCTTTCATATTCTGAGCATTTTGCTGAGAACATCCTGTGAGAATTTGGTTAGTCAAAAAATATTTATTTATTTGTATTTAACTCCTAGGCTATCTATGCTTTAAAATAGCAGTGAAGATTTCACCAGATATGATCAAACCATTCGAAGGTGAAGGTGATGTTTTATCATGGGTAAAAAAAGTAAAACTAGTTGCAAAATTGCAGAAAATATCTAATGTGGATAGTTTTCTTCCACTGTACTTGGAAGCTAATGCATTGGCATTGTATCTGGAGATGTCTGAAGGTGAACAGAAGGATGTCGATCAAATTGAATAAGGCTCCTTTCTGCCTATACAGATGGAATGTTTGTGGCATATGGTAAATTGGTTCATAAACGGCAGTGTGGAGAACAAATAGATATTTATGCCAATGATATTAGGAAGCTAGAGGGCTGGCTGGTTTTGAGTCAGCTGCACTGGAGCATATTATTAAATTGATTTTTTTTAATGGACTGCCGGAACGTATAGCCAATGAGCTACAACTAGTCAATGGTATTGCTGATATGTCTATGACTTAGATAATAGCTAAAACAAGAATTATGACCTCTAATATAAGTAGCACTAAAAACATTGCCTTTGGGGATCAAGAATCTTCAGTTGAAAATGGTAAATTGGAAGGTAAATCAAATAACAAAGGGTTCAAAGGTAAATGTTTCATTTGCGAGGGACTTCATATTGCTCACTCTTGTAAAAGTACAAATAGGGTAATTTATTTCAGGTGCAGGAAACCCGGACATATTTCAACTCAATGCATTAGTCAGGGAAACGAGTAGAAGGTGACTGTTGCACCAGCAGTTGCACTTGACATAGTGTAAAGGCAATGGCCTCATATATGTCTGTAATTGATGTTGAGATTGGAGGTTCCACTGCTGTGAAAGCATTGGTGGATACGGGTTGCACAAAAGACTGTTATTTGTAATAGGTTAGTTAATCATTGTTCTGGAGAAGAAAGTTTAATTGCTTTGATCAACATGAAGTGAAGTGTAGAGGGTGTTGCATCATTCAGGTGATAGTGAACAATGTTGAATTAGAGGTGCAGGCAAATGTGAGTGACACTATTGTAAATGGAGTTGATGTAATATTAGGAATGGACATAATAAATCAAATGGGTGGTGTCCATTAAGGGGGTCAAAGTCAGAACTGTAAGCTGTTGTATATAAAAGTCATTAAAATAAACATTTGTAATATTGAAAGTGAGAAAAAAATGAGGATAGAAAGTAATTATAAACACAGAGACAATTAAAAATAACATGGCTAGTATCAGCTCAAAGATTCTTGCTACATTTAAAAATGGCATATTCACTCACGGTTATCTTAAACTTGAGCTCTGATTGGAGGATTTTACTTGGGCATTTTCTTGTTTTGTTTTTTCCTTCATCTTTTAGTTTGGGGCACTTTGCCTCTTTTATTTACTCTTCTCTTATTTTCTTTTGTTGTTTTTTTTAGTTTGGGGCACACCTCACCTCATTTATTTATATTTTTTTCTTTTCTTTTTCCTTCATTTTTTAGTTTGGGGCACTTCACCTTTTCTTGATTTCACTCCTATGAAACCTACAACACATTTTATCACTTGCTCCATAATTTTTAAAAAATGCAGACTGTAACAACTGACATATGTAAATCTATTGCATCATTCAAAATTAATTGTATATATTGTCAAAAATGCCTAAAGCAAGTAAACATGCTAATTCTCAAAGTGGCTCAAATAATGTCATTGGACTGTCTAAGCTTTGCCACTCTCAGATCTCAACACAATGAGATAATTTAGCCTATATTTCTCTTCTTGAGGTGAGTGAGAGAAAGAGAAAGATGGCAGGATCTTGATAAAGATTAAGGATCAATGAGGTGAAAAAGTTCATTGTTCAATTTGTGACCTCAATAGAAATCAACTCAACCTTCATCATCAATTCCAAACCATCAACAGACCTACCACAGGCAATAATTCTTTCAAGGCACCAATAGGGAAGTCTTTGTCAAAGGGAGAAGAGTTGGAATGGGATGAAGAGTTCATTCTGAAGACAGATGGAGCAGAAATTCCGATGACAAATGAAGTGTTATTGGATTTGTTCTCTGAACAGAAGTACCTTTTCCTTGTCTCCAAATCCATTCACAGTGGGAAAATTGATCCACAACTGAAAACTTTGAAGCCAGGACCCATTTCCCTCTTCAAGTGGTTGACTTTAGCCTGGCATTGCCTTGGAGTAACTTACCTCTCCAAGCATCCTTTTAAAGGTAAAGTTAAGAAAAACCTGCACTCTCTCATCTTCTATGTCATCAACAACTACATTCATTGTTGGTTTGCAATCCAAACTCGACCACATATTTCTGATGCTGGCAATCATATTCTTTTCCAAATCAAATGTCTCTGCCTTCTTCCTCAATCAACGCAAGACATGGTGTTCCCTTGTATCAAATCATGGAATGCACACCCAGAAAATCTGCTATTCTCTCTCCTCTGCGATGATGATCCCCATCGAGTGATGTTCATGACAAGTCAGTAAGAAAATTTGTTCCTTCTCCCCTTAACTTCAATGCAAACAACACTGCTGAACTCATTGATTGAGATTCAGTTACGAGTCTAACCTCTTGCAATCTCACCATCACTGAACTTCATAATTTGTCAGCAATTCGAATTGCCATCTTTCTAATCCACTCCCAATTGATGGAGCGCCTGATTCACAAATTAAAAAGTGCATATGGTAAAATTGCTGGTCATGATGAAAGAGATGGGTATATTCATGCATGAATGGCTACCATAGAATTTTGTTAGAAAGCTGACACAAAAAAAGATTTATGAAAATGATTAGTGTGATACAATCCTTCTATTTCTCATAGTGACAGCGATGATATGCATTTCTCATGTTTTTAGTCCTTCTTGCATTCATTTGATTTGGAATTTAGTTATATTATCAAAACTTAATTCAGAGATCAGATTAAGTTGTAAAAAGGTAGGCATTTTCAGTTTTTAAGCCCCTATCCAATAAGTAGTTTTGAATACAGTCACATGACCAAGATGACCAATCAGAATGCAAGATATTGATTAGATTCCTAAATATATATTTTTTTCATTTGGCAATATATTAATTATTGTGTAACCAATTTTTTTACGAAAACCTTTTAACTTTAAAAGTCTGATTTTATTCACCCCTAGTGTCCATGTAGGAGATAAGGTCACATTTGGCACACTGCATTGTGTTGTAAGTGTTGAAACTATACAATCAGAATAAAAAATTCAGCGCATTCAGAAGAAACCATCCTGGATAAGGATTTTAAAGCACATTTTGATGGCACCCATTGGACAGTTGAATGGTTTTTCAGAAAAATAAAGAATCTGTATTAAAAAACATGAAATAATTAAAAAACATGAGTGAGGTATGCAAGTGAATGATTTAGCCAGGTAGTATGAATGCAGTACATCAATGAGCTGTACAATACTCAAATAGAATGATGCTATCAAAAGTGTAATGCCTGCCAAAGGATAACAATTATCTCTAAATTAAGGACAAGCATCCATGACAAAATAGAAAGGATCCTGTGGTTGTGGGTTAAGGAGAAGGAGCTGGCAGGAGATACCATTACCAAGATACATCAATTCAAAATGGGAGGCATCAGCAGGGGAAGCAGACATCAGTGGAGGAGTTCAAAGCTAGTCATGGCTGGTTTGATAATTTTAAGAAATGAATGGGTATCCAAGGTAAGAACTCATAATAAAACGTTTTATTTTTTTAATATAATTTATTATATTATTTTATGTACAAGTAAAATATGCATGTGTTTATAGGGTTGATTTGGGTGTTTTGGGAGGGTTGGAACAAATTAAATGTTTTTCCATTATTTATAATGGGGAGAATTGATTTGAGATAAGAGCATTTTGAGTTACGAACTTTATCCAGGAATGAATTATACTTTATCTCAAGGAATTACTGTATTTAGATATTTCCTAATCTTAGATTTGCATATTATTTTATTAATAATTATTTCTATATTTTTCATAAATAGAATAACTTATGTATTTTTAATAAACAAGTCCGAAAAGCCACATTTGGTTTTAATTTTATTAGAATCTTACAAATGATCCTGAAGTGACGTTTTTGACCTTTAAAGGACTCAATAGGGCGCCTTAAAAAGCAAATGGTCTTACCATCTCCTTACATCTTAACGGGCTAAATACAGCATGTTACTAGCACATTTGCCCTCCAGCTTCCCTAAGAGAGCCTAGTGGAGTAAATATGGTATAATGTGAGCATGTTCACTCTCTAACTTCGGCTGTCTTCAGGGAGCCTAGCAGAATAAATACAGCATGCTACAAGCATGTTCACTCTCAAACTTTGGCTGCCTTCAGAGAGCCTAGCAGACTAAACATGGTGTACTATTAGTATGTTCACTCCCTAACTTCAGCTTCCTTCAGAGAGCCTACCAACTAAATACAGCTCAAAAAGGCTCATTTGCTCTCAGTCACCTACACTTGGTGATCTTCAGGTCAGTACTGACACTATGGCTGAGGCGAGTGCACACTAGGGTGATGCAAAAAAATACCATAAAAAATTTATCAGGATACTTAATTGAATCATTTTCATGTAAAAACGTAGCAAAAATTTTGAGTCAAATAAATAATGTTCAAAGGTGGCGCCCGGCACTTAAATATTTTAGATTTATTGAAACTTGAAGTAAACTATCAATGTTTCTCTAATACTTAATTACTCATTGATTATATTGTTCTTGCATTACAAGTATATTTGTAGGTAATATTTTAAGTGTTACAAACATTTTCAATCCACATAGATTATATAATATAAATTTAAGTTCTTTTTAACAAAAGAAATAGAAGCTGAACAATTATTGGAAGAGGTTGAATTGAATCAAGGCAAAAGGATCATGTGACATGACTTAGTACACTGCTTGCAGTCGAAAGAGGAGGTTGTGCGATGCTGTTCCTGATTTATGCAATTAAAAGAATTTCAACTGGATTCACTATGACAACCAGAAGTTCAATTGAAGTTGATTGGTCAACTAATGACACACCTGAGCCATAGTAGGTTACTATCAAAGAGTTATCTGTTTACTGATGAATCATAAAAGTGTTAAACATGAGAGTGAAGCTTTAAATGTAACTATTAGATGTGTGGCAAAAGGCTAGGATACCAACCACTCATAAATGTAATTCAGTAAAGAAACTTAATAGTTATATGATGACTGGAAACTTAGAAAGAGCAAGGACAAAAATTCCTTGCATATAAGAGTAAAAGAAAAGAATGGGAGGAAACTCTAGATGAGCTATTTGATATTGCTCATGTAAATGCTAATGAAATAATGAACAATGAAGAATATAAAGAATTCCTTTGTCTACAGAGAGCAGGAAGGAAACAGAAATGATTGGAATAGATAAGGAACAACAGCATAAACTTGAAGTGCAACTGCAGCAAGAGAAAATGGAGCTATAAAATGGATGACAAGCAACTTTATTCAAAGAAACAGTTGTTCTTGCAAGTAGCACTACTTCCAGCAATGCTTCAAGTGAAACAGAAGTAGAAGATTTATACCATAAACCCTCAACATCAAAAGGTCCTCCGAAGAAAAAGGGTAGAATATTGAAGGATAAGTGATCGCTCAGCCTCTCTCATTATTATTCGTACCATTTTTAGTGTAGGTAAGAACCCTGAAGAAAGAGGATAGTAGTTACTCTACTATCCATCGAGCTCAACAAAAATCAAGAAACCATTCAGTAAGAACTTGACACAACATTTTCAAATCGAGAATCCCTTGATAGTTAGTTCATTGGGATGGAAATATTCTTGAAGACATATCAGGAGAAGTCATGGATCACCTATGATTTTAATATCAAGCAGTGGTACAGAACAGCTACTTGGAGTGCCAAAAATTCCTCAAGGCACTGGCAAACGTATGGCTGAAGCAATTCATCTAATGATGCCTGACTGGATATTTGAAATTGTTTCGGAGGCAGTTGTAGTGCATGCTCTTCAAGCTTCTTGTCTCTGATATTCTATTATTCAAAAGATTGAAAAAATCAGGGAATAACATAAACCAAGACAAATTTGACACCTTAGAAAATTATCCTCCAGAAAAGAAAGATGTAATTATGAAATTTTTTACAGAACTGATCAAAGAAAGATAAATTCAAGACTATTACAAGAAACTCTTGGAGTTAACAATATTAATAATGGGAGAAACTCCTCCTAGTGGTGTTAAATTAAAAAAACCTGGAGCATACCACAGAGCTAGATGGATGGCAAAACCTATATACAGTAAACCCTTGATATAACGAACTATATGGGGTAGGGGGTCATTCGTTAAAGCTGAAAGTTCGTTAAACCCAATGGGAGTTAAAAGCAATGGAAATAATGAACCAAGTTCGTTATGGATATGTAATACGTATGTAATTACTAATAAAGTTAAGTGGACTACACAACATAGTATTGATACAAACCTTGTACTGTAGGAGACATTTGACACACCAACACTCACTCAGGCTGGTCATAATGCGTGCCTGTTAAACCTGATGGAGTTCAGCAGGAAATTTGGTTTGTTATATCCGAAATTCATTATATTGAGGTTCGTGTTATATTGAGGGTTTCATGTTCAAAGTCAATTCAAATTTCACCCGAGTAAGCAAAACATTTGGAATAAATATGCAAGTTTGCCAATTCAACCTATGTGAAGCACTGGTTTTCTGCACCAAAGGCAGCCAGTGCTCCACAGAATAATTTGTTGCTTCTTGAAGAACTCCAACGCTAAAAAAGAACAAATGAAAAGATTACCAATGCTACCTTGAATAAATTTAAAAACCATCTCTGGTATCTTTCTGAAGAATTAATTGTGCTGGCCTTTCTTGATGATCGTGTATTATTCGAGACAAAATAAAAAATGAGACAAAATAAAAAATGAGACAAAATAAAAAATGAAAGATGCCTTGAAGAATCTAGCAGATTCAGATTCACCCAAGAAAACCAAAATAGATGAAGAAAATTATGGCAAGAAGCACCTTTGGACTTTGGGACAACAAATGATCTCTTTCTTCAAAACACTTGGGCTGTGCTCAAATTTTTTTTAACAAGCCGGTTGAGGACTGGTTTCAAGCAGAAATCCTTTGGATTGTTAAAAATGTTGTTAATGATATAAAAGTTGTTAATGACATTGCTGAAAGAGGATTTAACTCATGGAGGAAAACAACAAATGGCTAACTAATGAGAGGAGCAAAAACAGTATATGTTATAAGTTGTGTTGAACTACAGAAAAAAGTTCACTGACAAATCAACAAACATTATTGCAGCTGCTTCAACCACTTGCAATAGAAGTGAAAAAGAAAGTCATGTGGTAGGCCTACTGGGGAATTTTCACTATAAAAAAGTAATGTGGTGCTTGGTGTAATTCCCGGGTGCCAGAGAAATCAGTAATATTCAAGTGCTGGCCACCACCTCTAAATATTCATTTTTTCATTAGTAATTTTTGCAAAATAGTTTTGCCTAAAATTAATCAAAATAAGAAGGTATCTCACAAAAATTTAAACAAAAAAATCTTTAACCCCTGTTTTGCATCACCTTAGTGCACACATCCCCCACAGCAGCATCAAGCTGCCAACACCCTGCAGAATAAAGAATATTGAATCACCTGCTAAAGATTTCTGTTACCCGTGAGGAGTGTAATATGATCTTATTCCCCTTTTCTTTTAAATTCTATATATTTAAAAATACTTAGGCAAGTTAAGTTAAAGTATTTTAATTAAATAAGTTCATATTTTTCAGAGAAAAAATATGTATTTTTCAGTTGATTAAAGTCTTTTAACAAACTTAAAGGTTTTAGAATTACTCAATTTAAAACGTTAAGTTTAGTGTGAGGAATTTTTTTTTTTCCTCAAATGGGAAAAAAAGGGACCCCAGTTATGAGGTAAGTGTAAATTTAAAAATTTAAATTAATAACAGTATGTTCACAAGATTTGAACTTCCTTATCTATTTTATATATTATTTACTTGTTATGAAATTAATATTTATTCATTCTGATGATAACTCATAAATTAGTAGGTTTTTTGCAAATCCATTTCATTATTTAATTTTTCTTTGGAAGAGTTCTGTTGTGTTCATAACTTATTGAAAACTGTTTTTGTTTTAGGTTCCAGTCTTGAGTCAATTTTGTCTGACAAAAAAACACCTTTGTAGCATTTCTCCCAAATGTAAATATTCTTTTTGTATAGTAGTTAGTTCTTAAAATAAATCTATTCTTATAACTCTGTTGTCTATGAGTAACCAATTTGCTCAAATTCTTAAGCTTCTGCCTCTTTGCTCCCTTTCCTTAAGTCTGCCCTTTGCCCCCTGATTTCTCCAGTACTGCATAACCTTGAAAATCAAACCTGTTCAAATCTTTTTCCTATTCACTCTTCTAGTACCTCTTTTCCTATGTCCTTTCTGAATACACCTTCACTGAGTTGTCATTTGGGCTGAATTTATGCTCCAGTCAAGAAACCTTTTAAACAACTCCCCTATCATCTTATGTTCCACTGACCAAATCTGAGCAGCAACAATGAGCAATTCGGATGAACGAATCACACGTTTGGAAGCACAAAAATTGAGGAGCTAGCGCGCCTCTGAAGGCCTTGGTCTCAATCTTGGTTAAAATCATATTTGAAGCAATGATCAAGCTCTTCCCTGTGTTTTTACCATGCAAAGTTCGGTGAAAGCGCTCGCAAATGCATTTTCCCCTGTGAACACAAATGGGAAAACTAGGCTGCCTGTCACTCGTGGATTAACCTTCTGTTTTGCATATATGGATAACCTTCTGATTGCCAGCTCTTCGGCCAATGAATATATCAACTCCATGTTGAAGCCTTCAAGAATATGGCCTTCACATTCATCCAGACAAATACCTGTTTAGTGTTCCAGAACTTGACTTCCTTGGACACCATATTAGTGTGAATGGCATTAGTCCTACTGCAGAGAAGACAGAAGCCATTGCTGCTTTTCCACACCCTGAGTCTCAATGCAAACTCCGCCAGTTCCTTGCTATGGTCAATTTTTACCACAGGTTTATTGAGGACTTTTGCAGCTATTCTAAAACCCCCAACAACCTCCTGCGACCAGCAAAGAAAAGTGTCAAACCTCCATCAAGTGGACTGATTTGGCAACTACTGCCTTTGAGAAAGCAAAAATGGTTTTGAAGGAAACCACCTATCTTCATTATCCTATTCCTGATGCTGAAGCATGCATAATGACAGATGCATTAGATTTGGCTATCAGCACAGTTTTGCAACAGAGAGTCAACAATGATTGGATCCCTATTACTTTCTTCTCAAAGAAACTTCAACCAGCTGACTCAATACAGTTCCTTTGGCAAAGAACTTCTCACAATTTATCTCAGTATCCGCCATTTTCATCACTTCATCAAAGGAAGGGAATTTCGCACCCTATCAGATAATAAACCTTAGACATTTATGTCCCACTTGAATTCCACCAAGCATTCTCCGCCATGCTCTTTGCCACATAGAATTCATTATCAGTTCACTTTCAACATTTGCCACATCCACAGTACTAACAATGTACCAGCCAATTCCCTTTCTAAAGTGGTGATTGCTTCTATTAACCATTCTACCTTAATCTGAAGCTTCTTCAGAAAGAACATGCCAGTGATGAACTGAGTTCAATCATTAAGTACCTGTCTCAGCATTCCCTTTCCCTCAAACTGGTGACTTATCCTGAGTTTCCCTGTTGTGTGATGTTTCGACCAATAGTGTACAAATTTATGTGCCTCCACTCCCGCTCCCTGTTGGAATGTTTTTGCTCATTTTCACAGCATATCTCATCCAGGCACACACTCAACTCTCTGAATGGTCTCTCAGTCTTACATTTGACCTTCGAAGAACAAGACCATCTGTCAGTGGACTCTTTGTTGCTCTCAGTGTCAGAGATGCAAGGTTTCGCGACATCCATTTGACACCAAGAAAATTTTGGCCCACCAATGCTCAATTTGACCATGTCCACCTGGATATCATCGGGCCAAAGTTCACTTCTAACAACTGCAGTTATATCCTAACCCGTGCCAATCGCTTAACCAGGTGGCCCGAAGCTTTTCCGATGACAGACATCTCAGCCACTAAAGTCGCTTTCACTTTTGTCAATGGATAGATTTTCCACTTTGGACTCCCATCAACCATTACGATGGACAGAAGATATCATTTCAAAGCCAGTTTATTCCACCAGTTGGCCAACACCTTTGGCTCTACTCGCATTCACACAATGGCCTACCACCCTCAGGCGAATGGCTTGGTTCAGTGCCTCCATCGATAGCTGAAGACCACTCTTGTGTCATGAAGATTCCCTTCACTGGATGGCAAAGTTGCCTCTCCTCATGCTAGGTCTTTGCTCATCCTTCAAGGAAGATATGCAGTCTTCAGTTGCAGAAGCGGTATATGGTGCTCGTCTTTGCTTATCTGGTGCACTGTGATCAGCACCCAAATCTTCACACAGAAGTTTGAATAACAGACTGTTAAGAGCACTTCCTTTTACATGGTTAACCATCTTGACCACCACTGATAACACACTGGCTAGATCAACAGGGAGGACCATGCAAGACAAAGCAAACCAATCGATCATGCAATGCATGTAACATGAGGAGCCAATTCCATGACATGAGGTCTAAAACCAGACCTTCATCCTAACATAGCTGGTGCCCCATCAGTTGTGCATCCTTTCAGATTTTCCCATTTCAAACTATGTTGCTTGAAAAATGAATCTACAATTTGGAAGATATCATCTCCTTTTATTGTTGTTTCTATCACTGCATTCATCAAGAACTCTTGTTTAATGCCTTTATTATCAACATACCAAGCAAATATTATTAACTGAGTACAACTTGTCACATCTGTGGACTTGTTAAGTTGAATTGCAAACCCAGTTTCAGATATAATCTCACTAATCACTTGCTCAAAAATATCTATTGACATTTCTACAATTCATCGTTGAGCTGTATTGTTAGACAGAGAGAGATAGAGTTAAGCTCTTTTACAGATTCATCTCCAAGGGCACAATGTACCATTTCCTTTGCAGCTGGAAGAAGGTTTTTCCCAATGGTATGAGCTTCCTTTTGTTTGGCCATCAGAAGTGAAACTTCATAAGATGCCTTCACTGCTGCACTGCTTTGTTGGAAAAACCTATTGCTTGGATCCAGTCATTGTTTCTTAAGCATTGCTTCTTTACGCTTGAAAAAAGTGAGATCTTTGTCTTTGAATTCCGGATGAGCTTTCTCCATATATCATTTGCCCAGTATTTTTTGACAAAGTACACACAGTGAAATATCCAAGACATTGTTTTCTGTTTGATGTAAACCCAAACTGTAAGTAGGTCTCTGAGTATTTCCTTCTTTTCCTCATCATTGTTAACTTCATGAAGGCTAGAAAAAGAAAAAATAAATAAATAATAATAAAAAATAATAATAATAAATGTAACAAATCTAAATTCTAATCTAAATTGAAAAAGCGTGTGTGTATGAGTGTGTGTGTGTGTGTGTGAGAGAGAGAGAAGAGTGAGCGGTAAGAGTGTGTGCATGGTATTGATATGTTACCAAGCAATATAATATATATTTCTTTATAAAAAATTTGAATATTCTTGTTTTTTCTTTCTTTTTTGTGTGTAATAAACTATTTAGGCCTCTTTTAGATTTCTAAAATAAATAAGGTGTTTGAAATAAAAACTTACAGGCTTTCCCTATAGGTATACAAATACATGTATGTATCATTTTGTTATCAAAATGATAAAGAAGGCACAATCGTTCTGAATTCTAAGTAATTACTAAGTACCTACACTTTTCAATCAAGTTTAGTCATAAATGAAATAAAAAAAAAACAATTTTGCATAGCACATCACTAATGCTTATTAACAATTAAAATACATTAAAGAATATTATTAAAAGGATGTTTAAAAAGAAAAGCAAGCATTTAAATATACTCACCTCGACTCCACCCACACAAGGAAGCTACTGAATGCCCCTCTTGCTTGCAGGCGTCTGCCGGGTTGCAGGGTTGCCAACTAGCATCAAAATATAAACATCAGAAATAGAGAGCAAGCTAATACGTTGTGCAGTCTGGATGGAGATTACATCATGTATTGTACAGTAGTGGTTATTCTCTCGGATCCAATGTACCCCCTGAAGATTACAAATGTACCACTGGGGGTACATGTACCCTAGATTGGGAACCTCTGCATTAGCGTTTCGAACGTTGCTTTGCCAGCCCGCAGTTTCTCCATCAAAAGAGGTGTGAGGGTGCGTACAGAACCTCATATTTTTCGAGTATAGCTCTGCACTGGGGCGGTAAGTAAAGCAAGTCATCGATTATTAATGCTACCGCCGGTTCTTTCGATAACTTCATTGTAATTACTTTTAGCCACTCATCGCGCATTTCTTGCCGAATTATCTCTAAAGTTAGCACTCGTATTATTATGCGGCATAAACGCGTTTGAAACGGCAGTGTCCTCTCGGCTCACTGCGTTCGGTTGCATGTTACAAGTGCATCCACAAGTTTTCCTAATTGTGCTAGGCTTAATTCTTTCTGAGTGACGCACAATCACTTCACCCACTCCTACCTGAATGGTAACTCTCTAAGTTATTTGAGGGTTGGCCTGTGAGCAGGGAAGATTCGATAAGCTTCTCAAAAAGCTCGGGCTTGGTCCTCTCGAATAGGCTAATTACTTCCTCCATTAAATACTCTCAGTTACGGCCTACTATAATGTCTGCCGGAAGACAATTAACAGTCTAGGGAGGTAATGAGGCCAAAATATGAAAAAACTGAGGCTCCTCCTTCTTTATCCCGGAGATGTAAAATTGGGCCACCACAATTTGGAACCAATCTGAGACTGCTGCTTCTTTGAAGATAGGCGGCTCGACGCTGACGGCGTTCACGAAATCCCCTTCGCCTTGTCCTATCTGACAATTGCTTGACGAATGCATTCTTTATTTTATTCTTTTTCTGTCCGGTCGAACGACGGGTCACCAGTTTTAGAAGGGTGTATCGCCGGTGATGGGGTGTCAGGTAAATGGTATTGTAGACGACAGGGTTACCAGTTAGATAGGTCCTGACTACGGTGAATCTATGGTATGTGAATGAAATATTTCTCCGTAAACCACCACCTTATGATGGAGTGACTAGTTCCAGTTTATATGTGAAGGATGGTATTACGACGAAGTATTTATCTGACTCCAAAGATAAATGATCTTACGGTGTTCTTCTACTTGGCTGGGCTTGCTGACGGTTCAAGGTAAAGATGGACATACGAAAATAAATTCCTTATTCTAATAACGTAATATTATGATGCAAGCAACGCGACACGGAGCGTACTAGATGGGAGACTAGTTGTCTATATATTATCAACGTGAGTTCGAGTTAAAGGCGATACAAGACTTAGTGGATTTAGGCGTGAACGCGAATGAATTTAATATTCTTCTGTCTTCTTTCTTTTCTTATTTATATGCACGCTTCTAATGCAGAGTGCGTGGTCTGGAAATGACCGTGACATGACTGACATCCGTTATGGTCGCATTTCTCCTCCCTTTGGGCTGGGTTTGTGCACGGTGTGTACATTCACATGATAAACTCTTATTTGTATAATTTGATACGATTGTCGCTGTACCATCTCTTAAAGTCAACAGCTGTGTTTACTGGGGTTCCTCTTTAAATATCCGTTTTTGATTATTCTATCTTGGGCAGCTTTATCAAACGCAGGTGTTCAACCATTTTCTTTTACTCCTCTCTGTATCTCACACTCGCTTGTTTATATATGTATATATTTACAAATCCCATCCTATTTCTCATACAATATTGAATCTTTACATTATATATATTTAATAAGGCATGCTTGGGTTTAATAGGACCAATTTGCTTCCATTTTGTGGAGGGTATCTTTTCGGCCTATTGAATCTAGTAATTCTGGTGCCAGAGGTCTACCCAATGCGTCGTTCGATCACTACACCTGAACTTTTCTGGAATGAGGGGTAACATTTCAGTTTCGGGGCGCACGGTAGGTGGCGCTGTTTATAGGCTACAATTTTGGGCTACAATATATGTCTTATGACGTCAGACGGTAGCGTCAGGTGTGAACAATTACGGCGTTATATTTTGTTGTATATGAGTATATACTGGGGGGCCGCGCCTCCCAGACCCCCCAATTTATTGAAACTCAGGATCATCGCAGGGTGGTGCCCTGACAGTGATATCTCCCCCACGAGCATTTCCCTTGAATTTACTGTGTTTTTTTCGCAACAGTTTTTTACTGACATAAAAACCTAACCTAATGACAAACAATACTTACTTTATAGGTTTCTTGATTAGTTTATGTGCCTCTAAATAATCTAAAAGTTTTTCGCGGTATAGTATATGGTTATTCATGTGATTTATTTTCTGTTAATAAATCAGCCTAAATAGCGTTTCGAAAATCATAACCATAAATTTGTTTGATTGAAGTTGTCGGATGATAGCTTTTAGGCCTGAGGCGACAGCAAACTAAATTTTGAAATAATGAACTGGGCTTTAAGAAAGACAATTACACAAATATAAATATATTCATAGAATCAACGATGCACAATGAGATAATTAGATTAGGTATACAATGTAAGATACTGTAAAATATGATTTACAGTAACAAGATGCGAAGAGAATTGAAGTATGTGAAATAAATATGAAATAATATGGTGAAATAATAATATAGTGACTATGATGGACTGTGAATTAGGGGCTGCAATATGAGAAGTAATATAATTAGGACCTACTCTCGTATGGCCGTTTGCAAAGAATGTGAAAGTGGAATTAACTAAGGATGATTTGTTTGCAGGTAAATGACTAATTGTAGAAGGAACGATTACCGACCTTTATACGAAGAGTGGCTTGAGTCGAATGGGAAAGGATAGTGTGCTATTTGATCGAGCTGAAAGCGTGTGTATGTTTGTTTGTGAAATATTAAGAGATGTTGTTTGGAACAGTATTACGTTAAATGAATTGACAAGTAAAATAAATGAATTAATTAATTATTAAGTTGTACATAAAATGATTAAATTTACAAAAGTTAAGTAAATTAATTGAAAGATTAAATTGACAAAGTTAAGTAAAATAATTGAAAGATTAAATTGACAAAGTTAAGTAAAATAATTGAAAGATTAAATTGACAAAGTTAAAGGATTGCATAATATGAATTTTACATAATAATTGATATATATATATATATATATATATATATATATATATATATATATATATATATATATATATATATATATATATATATATATATATATATATATATATATATATATATTAGTTTCCCAGGAGGTTTTTATTATAGGAATGCCCAGAGGCATTGCTATAACGGTCATGCAAAATAAACCCGAATTTGAATAACGAAGAAGCGCAACTAGAGCACGAAAAAGCCATAACGAAAGAGAAACAAATGCTAAGCGGGTTCTATTTATAGCTACGGCGTTGCCAGTAAGAAGCTGTTATCATTCACTAGGAAACAAAGGAGTGTACGGTGCTACCTATTATATAGGTCCCTTGGTTACATCCAGGGTAAATGAAATTATATACGACCATGCTTCTTCTTCCGGGCGAGAGCTTATCCTTACAACTAAAGAGCATCCCCAGTTTAAAATTGTTAACAAAGACAATTGTAAAATTAGTTTCTAAATAAAATTTCTTTCATAATTTGGAGAATTGAACACGATCAGTTTTATTTAATGGGCAAAGTTTTGGGAGCACGAAATATCGTTTATTTTTACAATTTAATGTTTGGTAATTTCGAAAAATAAATGGTAAAAAAAAAATCGATATTGATTTTATTGCAAAACAATCGAGAAGAGCCATTAGTTATTTTAAACTTTGCTTTTGGGCTTGCATGATGAAATATTGAATAAAAATAGGCAATTATTTTTTTCAGCCATTGTAGGGCTAAAAACAAAACCAGAATCAAATTTATACAATTTGATTGGAACTTACTCAAGAAATATAAAATAACAAGTAAAAAAGGTTAGAAGTGAACAGTTTTCCTCAATATCCGTTGGTAATGCACATCACTTTGCCGTTTAACTCCCCAAATGTAGTCTAACATCATGTTTTCATTGTATACTCCTTGGTATGTTCAAAGTTCCGTATATATTGATGGAAGCGCTCTCCACGCTCTTATGAGTATGCTCCCAATTCTCCTAGAACTTCTCAAGAGGGACATCAAGGATGTGCTCCTTCAGGGATATCCTGCAGTACATTTGGCCATAGCTTATCACTAAGTTCTCAACCAGTTATACATAATTTTCAGCCTTGCGGTTGCCCATAAAGCCATGATACACAAAAACAAAACTCTTCCATGCTTCTCTTTCCTTTTTTGTAAGCTTTTCATGGAATTCTGAATACTATGGTTTTCCTGATTTGTGGTCCAACAAAGATACCAACTTTTATCTTTGCCTCAGAGAGTTTGGGAAAGAAATTTTTAAGGTACTTGAAAGCTGTAGTCTTTGTTGAGAGCTCGAACAAACTGCTTCATGATACTTAGTTTTAAATGCAATATAGGAAACAACACCTTTTGATGGTATCAGTTGCTTATGCTTGACATTATACGCTACAACATAGAACTCAGTCCGTTATGGCAGTGCTTCTTGTGTTAATTTATGCGGATCCCTACTGTCCCAAAGATAGATGACATGGAAACTTGGTAAAACCTCCCTGGAGACCAATCAAAATTGTACCATTTAGAAGTCTCCTATCACTTCCCAGCAATGCTATTTATAATTCAAAGCTTGTAGCTTGTAGCTTGTAGCAGGAACTTGACACTGCTGTAATCCTCCTTGAAATATACTGAATTGGCCAATGGAAGAGATGAATGCTTATTCCAATTATGAAGAAGTACAGCTTTAATTCTTCTTGAAGAGATGTCAATGAAGAACTTCCACTCATTTAGATTACATGTAATTCCAATTGCACCAAACAGACCAGATACGTCTTGAGAAATGTTATGATGTTTCCTTTGGCTTGTCACTTGCACATTTTCATCCAACAAATCTCACTATTTTTGAGTCTGAAAGTCAAAAACTCAATATTTGAATTTGACAAACCAAGATCTCTGGCAAGGTCAGAGATAGTATAGATTTCTCTCAACAGCCATATCTCTGATGCTGTAGTCTATATCTTCACTGATCTTTTCAACCTCATAATTGTAGCTTTCCTTCGATGGTGGCTCATTCCTTTCTTGATGAATAGGTACAGGATGATCAACCCTGTGTGGTACTCGTGCAATAGAGGATGGAGTATCGATCAGGATAGGAAATATCAGGTGCATTTTTGACACTTCGACGTTTGGAAGGATCACACATTCTTATATGTCTCACCTAACTTTTTTACTATGGTTTTGATGAATTGACAACATATATAACAGAATGCCTCTGGAGAATGAATGCAGCATCTTGATGCCATTTTTCTCCTGATGTGTTCACTATGGTAGCTAGAACTGAAATGATAGCATATCTGTGAATCCCCGTATAAATGGTTCTGAAGTAATATTTCAGAATATTCCAAAAGGTTCTAGAACAGGGATGAGAAATAATTTTAAGCAGCGGGACACAATGAAGCTTATGTAAATATTTTCGGGCCGCACTTAAAAAGTTAGATGCAAATTTCGAATACATATAAGTTAATTGCAATTACCTTTGTGCATTTGTTTGCATATACTACATAGTCATAGATAAAGCTACACATTAATAACTAAGGGTAATTTTTTGTTTGCATAGATTTGCTACCCCTTTTAAACTGTTTCCAGACTTATATAAGAATGGAGATCTCTTTCTTAAGGTGGAATCCGAACCACGATTTACAATTCTACATCATGCGATCATTACCCAGGTGTCTCCCATCCAAGTACTAACCACAGTCAATGTAGCTTAAATTCCGCGAGGGGAGGAGAGCCTGTGGTCAGCGGTAATGAGAAAAAGTATTTATAAAGTATCGTATTTTTTACGAAGATTTTATCTACGAATGAAATATATTTGAAAATGACCGATTTAAGAATCTAGAACTTACATTAAAAAATAATAGCATGGATAAGTACGTTTAAGGTGAGATTTTGGCAAAATATTCAATAATTAATTTTCAAAATTTTGTCGAATTCTGAAATGACTCGCGGGCCACATGAAAAACCCTCACGGGCCGCAGTTTGCCCACCTCTGTTCTAGAAGTTTCCAGCGGTGTGTTCTGGAAAGTTCTTGAACATTCTTGAAACTTTATAAAATTCTACTAAATTCTAGAATTTTTTCTTGGAATGTTTCCTTAAAACAAATATTCTACAACGTTTTTCGTTTTTTTTTAAGATTTTAAACTTTCTACTATGCTTTGATAAAAAATAAAGCCTAGGATTATTTTCCAAATAGGCAAATTTAGAAGAAAGTTTTGGTATCAAAATAGACTTATTTCATTTGCTTTAGTCACCAACAACTGGGAAATAACATATTTAACCCAGGAATAAGAAAAAAAGTGAAATTTTGTTACATAATATATCGACAAGCAAAATTTAATAAGCTCGTAATTGTCTTAATTTATAAGAGAGGTCAAAACTATTGACAAATTTAAACCACTCCTGGTAGAAGTAGGCTTCCATAAACCAGAGTAAGGAAAAAACTACCAGAACGAGAAATTAAAATGTCCAAAAAAGGAAGAGAATTGTTACGTTCTTTATTTTGTTCAAACTAAATATGTATGTAGGTTTAGCTGGTTTAAGTATGTAATACAGTTCATGGCTTAGGGTTCTGATTTTTAAATTTTAAAGGCATCATCAACATATCTTCTATAAAAAAAATAGGTTGCAAAGAGTCTGGACACCTATTCAAAAAATCTTGTTCAAAATTTGACATAAAGATGTCGGTATGTTTTGCCAACAAATCTAAAGTAATTATTATTAACAATGGATAGATGAGATAGATAGATACGGAACAACACGACCAGGCCTCACACAAACATTAATTTGGCAGAGCTTACGGTAAATCAATTCATCATCTTAAATGCTATTTATAATTAAGAGACATTTAATATAACGCACAAAAGACCAGAAATAATTCAATAACACAAATTATGATCACATACACTACACTACTAAACGAATCCTTACCTAGTCTTCCAACAATTAGGATAACGCTTATGAAGCTAATCTAATATATATTTCCGAAAGTCTGTTTGTATGCGCATATGTATATATATATATATATATATATATATATATATATATATATATATATATATATATATATATATATATATATATATATATATATATATATATATATATATTAGGTAGGGTGGCCCCCCAAAATAAATTTCTGAAAAGGTGAACTCTCACCTTCAGAATTTATCAGGCTTGACTCAAAAACTCTGCATGCTAAATTTCAGTCCCCTCCAATAATATTTCGTGCTGTCGCCAGGTGATTAAAGTTGTTTTTTTTTTAGAGAGAGAAATATAAGTAGGTTGATTTTATTACAGAAGCATTAAATACTATTTAACAATATGTCGTACAACATTAACTATGTCAAACACAGCTGTACGTGTACTTTGTTGATTACATTATGTAAATGCAGATGTGCATGAACTGTGCAACGGACCGACATTCCCCATTAGGCCTAACTGAGACTCAGATTGAGAGACAACCACTGCTGCAGCTGTCAGCTGTTTCTTGTTTTAGTCCTTTCAAGATTGTTGTGTGAGGTGGTTCACTTAACTACATCCTTTCTCCTGACTGTGTTCGGTTATTTTTCATCATGTCCGATTTAGTGAAAACTCGAAAAGAAACTAAACTATAACTCATTGGGCAGATGATTGATAAAATAAGTAGTGTAAAACTTTCATCGAATGGCGATGTATTACGTCGTCTCTTTTCTCTTACTCATAATAAAAAAACGATGAAAGAAGCATCAAATATTATATATTCAGAACTGTTTGAGATTTGGGATAAAGCCAAGATACCAACAAGAGACGAGCAACACATCCTTACAAAAATTAAAGGTAAATATGAGCAATATCGTTTACTTGAAAAGTTAAAACATAGAAAACTGAAAAACAAATATCCAATGAAGACAAATTTAAAGACAGCTTGCATGACATATTTGACATTGCTCATGCAAATGCACTCCAAATGATTTCAAAAGATGAAGATCGATTATTTCTGGAAGCCCAACGAGAAAAAGGAAGGCGAGGTTTTATGAGTGGAGTTGATGTCAAATCAAATTTAGCGTGCAACAAGAAAAGAAAAGCCAGATGAGAGAACAGGAAGACAAGCGGAAATTAGCAGAGCTTCTTCGCAAAGAACAATCTTCAACGGTTCAACTTGAATACAGTGGCTCCTGTACTGGCAGTAATGATGAAGAGGAAACACAACCAGGACATTCTAAAGCCTCTGCAAGTAAACGAACAAAACGCGATCATATTATATCGCCTTATTTGGAATGGACATTAGACAGAACAAAAATGGTCGATCGTAATGCAATGCTCGTTCTATCAGCTACAGTTTCTGCCTGTGGAAAAGATACCCATGAAGTAGTTCTTAGCCGAAGCACTCTACAACGACAAAGGAATGACACACGTAAAAATTTGCAAATGACATCAAACAAACATTTACACCTGATACACCTTTAACTGTTCATTGGGATGGCAAACTACTAGAAGATATAGCAAGTCATGAAACTGTAGATCGATTAGCTATCTTAGTGTCTGGAGGAGGCTTTTGGCAGTGTCAAAACTTGTATCAGGAAGCGGCTTGCAAGTAGCAGAGGCTGTGGTAACGTGTCTAAAAGATTGGAACTTAACAGAAGATATTAGGGCAATGTGTTTTGATACTACTGTTAGCAATACAGGTGACAACAAAAGTGCATGCATAATTTTAGAGCATTTGCTTGCCGTCACCATATTAATGAAATCATTGTATCCGATGTCTTCAACACATGTTACGGGACCTCAACAGGACCCGATATACTGCTATTCAAACCTTTTCAACAATCCTGGGATCAAATTGACAAGACAAATTACCAAACTGATGATGATCTATCCATGTCTTAGACAGAAGTCATGATTTTTTGCAAAGATCAGTTGGATACATGCCATCCTCGATAAGATTACCCAGAACTACTAGAGTTAATAGTTGTTTACTTAGGAGGGACTCTAGAAAAAAACATTTCGTTTAGTCGCCCAGGTGTTTTGCATTAGGCCATATGGATGACACAAGTCATCTATGCCATTGAAATTATGTTGTTCTTTACAAATTTCAAAATGACAAGACAAGAAGAAAAAGCAATGCACGTTTTGCTGTTCGCTACTATGTACCTAATTGGTTTGTAGCTCAAAATGCAGCTACAGCACCAAGAAAAGACCTGGAATATCTTCAACACCTTAAAAATTATAAAGATACACAGCTTTCGTCCGTTGCTACCAAGGCTCTTTGTCGACACGTGTGGTATTTAAGTGAAGTACTTGTTGCGCTTGCTTTTGCTGATGATGGAGTAACGCTTGATGTAAAGCAACAAATGATGAAAGCATTGCATAAACCTACTCTAGATAACCCATCAAAGCGCTGCAGGTTGTCCGATGAAGTCCATATAAGGGACAGGAATTTGGCAGACTTTATTACCCAAAAAACTCGATTATTCTTCCAAAAACTGGAAATAGAATCATCATTTATTGAAGTGATCCTTCGGAATGGCAGTCGAGAGAAGATTACAAGAAGGAGAAATAGTCTATACAAACATTAAAAGTGGGTTAATGACAATGCAGAAATAGCTATTGCACTCGTACAAAGCTTTAACAACCATCTCACGAAAAATGAAGACCAGTTACAATAGCTGCTTCAGGTGGTAGAAAGGCATTGGAGGAAGATTCCTGAAGCTAATAAGATGCAAGTAAGAAAATGTTGATGCTCTAAATAAAGAGAAAATAGTGTGCTATCCGTGGATTAGGCCTCTTGGGGAACCACGTTATAAAAACGCGCCTGTAATAGTTACCTCAAAGGTGGTGTGAAAAAACTATATATATATATATATATATATATATATATATATATATATATATATATATATATATATATATATATATATATAATCATCTTGGTGGCAGCACTAAATATTCATAAATCAAGCTAAAAATATATGTACAGGGTTTTTGAAGCAAGCCTCACAATAAGCAAGGGTGATACTTTGAGAAAGTTAAAGATCAAAATATACCCTATAAGCTTGGGCCACCCTAATATATATATATATATATATATATATATATATATATATATATATATATATATATATATATACACCCACAAAGGAAAAGTGAAAAACGATTCCGAGTGCTTTCGTCTTTATTCTAAAAGACCTTTTCAAGGAATGAACAGGAAGGAGGCTGGACATACATTGCCTTAAATAGTGGAAAGGGGGATTAGACTACCTACCTCTGAACCTTAATTAGAGGGTACAAAATCCTGAAACAACTTTATTTGAGATTTTATGTATGTAATAATAATGGGGTCTAGCGTGAACAAACCAGGGCTAAGATTGAAATTTGGGAACGCGT
Source organism: Ceratothoa steindachneri (assembly GCA_963969495.1). NCBI lineage: Eukaryota > Metazoa > Arthropoda > Malacostraca > Isopoda > Cymothoidae > Ceratothoa > Ceratothoa steindachneri. Next base: position 181,675,477 of record OZ018323.1, read on the forward strand.
TAATGGAGATACATTCTAATATATTTCTTGAAATATAATTACTGCATTTTATGACTGGTTTGGCACTGTTCCAGTTAATGCTATGGTTAAGATTGAAAAAAATGCATCTTTTTCCTCGAGATTTCTACTCGTGTTTATTTTTTTTTTCCTAATTTCAATAATAGTTATGCTTTTTAGTGCTTTGGAATGAATAGTTTAAAAGATATTTTGATTTTCTTAGCAATAATATACAGTCATTAGAGTTTTATGATTTTTAACTAGATATTTCAACTCCGTGTTAGAATTAAGAAAAAAATAACCGATTTGTATACGAAGAAGGAAGCAAACTTGGATCTTCAGTCATCAGCTTGCATCTGGCAACCCTGCTGATTTGCCAGAATCTAGGAAAAAGCAACAAAATATCTAAGAGACATCGACGTAACTATTATTATGCTCTGAAGCGTAAACAATTTTTTAGGTTATATTTAAATACTGGTTCTAAGAAAGAAAGCAGCTAAATAGCAAAAACTCTAGTATGGTTAAGCTCTTATATCTTAAGCATTTTGTTAATATTTCCAGGATTCTGGCGGGCCTACCATAGTCATTAGTCATCATTCGTATCTTTGAGATAAGCAGCCCTGGGACAGTACTTAGATAAGTGTGGCGTATTGTTTATTCTTTTTTTTAAAGTGATAACTCCCTTTTAAACAAAATGGATACAAATGAAGTTGGGAGAAAATGCGATTGCATTATTAAAAAGGAAGTTCCGTGCGATGACTTATAATGAAAGAGAAACTATTATTAAAACAGGTGGGCCTACGCACTCGCAAATACAATGTCTCTTTCTTCTTTGTGTGAATTTAATGTATCATGGCGTTCATTGATGTATTTAAAAAACGAAGCAGCTTATCGAACATATTTGCTTCAATTAGCATATTTATTTTTTTATAAACTTGAATTGCATCTTCATCTTCAAAATTTACCGCACGCCACTGATATATATATATATATATATATATATATATATATATATATATATATATATATATATATATATATATATATGTCGTAGAATGACTCCCGACGATATACCATATATCGCTATTCGTTGAGGGAACTTCCTTAATTATCTTTAGAGTGCGTTAATGTCTGGCGGCCGATATTATGTATCTTCGATATGCTTAAGAAGTGGAACTGAGCTCAAGGATAATAATATTGCTATCATTAATAAAATAGAGTTTTATTAATAATAACTATCAACAAACACAAGACGGAAAATATTGACATAAACAAAGAATGCAAAGGGTCGTGGGGGCTCGGCTAATCCGAGGATTCAAAGGATTTAAAAAGGTAAAACAAATATAGAGTTAAAGAGATGGGATGGTTCGATAAACCATTTAAAGCACAGGATAGAATTGACAAAAGGGTTAAGTACTCAAAGGTGACGTTTGGCTTACGTAACTTTACGCTAGTGGTGCAGTGGAAGGTGGCTTGAAGGAATTTTCGGTCCACTGGCGAGTTCCAGCCAAAGGGGGGGAATAAAAGGATCCTGACGTGGCGTCTTGTGAAGGAGAACCATTTCTCGACGAACGGCTTGAAGAACAATGGCTGTTCTACGTTGTTCTCTTCTGAACAAAGGGGGGGTGAGAACCGTCTCTTGTCTACGGGCTCAAGAACAATGGCTGTTCTGATGTTGTTCTCCTCTGAACAACAAGGGGGAAGGGTGAGAACCGTCTCTTGTCTACGGGCTCAAGAACAATGGCTGTTCTCCTCTGAACAACAAGGGGGAAGGGTGAGAACCGTTTCTTGTCAACGGGGCTCGAAGAACAATGGCTGTTCTAATGCTGTTCTCCTCTGAACAACAAGGGGGAAGGGTGAGAACCGTTTCTTGGCGAAGGCCTCAAAAGAACAATGGCTGTTCTACGTTGTTCTCTTCTGAACACGAGGGGGAAGCCTTGGGGACTTGGCGTCACGAAAGGCTCGAACCTTTGGCACCCAAGGAATATTGTCCTCCTTCTGGACAAGTGATGGTGAATCTCGAGGTTGAGGTCCCTTGGCGCACAAAGGGAGAGAGGGTCGTGGTGATGTTTCGCGACGAAAATCTGGATCTCCAATCTGATCTTAGTGGTAAAGTTTCCATATAAATAGCCAGGACATCTCCTTGGCGTGGGGGACAATGGAGTGGAAGCTTGGAGGGAACGCACAGCCGGGCCGGAGAACAATGCCTTATCTGCCCATAAGCCTAACTCAATCTGGCGAGGTCGGCGTATGGGGGCAAACGGGGGGACGATAACCTCCTTGTTTAAACATTGACATCCGGTGGCTGTGATAAGACGCCAAGCTTCGAATCGAAGATGCACGTGGGCAACATCGTGGTTTTAATTAATATGTGATAGAAGTTGAAATTAACGCAGCTTCAACTCGTTCTATCACAATATATATATATATATATATATATATATATATATATATATATATATATATATATATATATATATATATATATATATATATATATTTTCGTGGTATTACAAGGACCGAGTAGTGGTGTACGTAGGTATAGGTCTGTTACATACTTCAAAACTCCTTAATTAAGTTTTCTCTAAGAGTGCTATATTATTATTATTATTACGTTATTTTAGTCTTTGAGGGTTTCTAGTGCCATGCTCAGCGTTTCGAGGATTGAATTAAATACTTCTAATAAAATAGAACTTTAATTGCAACATGAACAAAAAATGAAATCTAACAAAACAAACTACACAGTTATGAATTAAACGAGTTGAAGTGAGACTTAATAAATTACACAAATGAATATACAGTAATGGATGACCCAAACTTCACTTTAATATTGAACGCTAATTGACCTTCCAACAAAAAAGATAATCGAATTTCTTTACCTTTAAAAATAACCACAAGGGAATCTGGTTGGAGACTGACCTTGGCCTTAATTTTTAGGTAGACGCAAGAATGTTGTTTGCGGGCAGACGCGTGGACGTATTCACAGACCTTCCAGATGTTTGTCTGGCGCGGGAATAGGATTAAAGAACCACAGATGAATTCGGTACAGGCGACGGATGGCGTTACGTACATTATCTTGGTAATATGATTTCACCAACGGGACGGGAAAGGTATGCTTCTTCCAATCTTCTGGTTAATCTTGGAATAATTCGCACTGACGAGCGATGAGCAAACGAGTAAATCCTTTGATGAATGGGGAGTGTTTGAGGAATTTCACTTTGGGGTATTCCTCAATTGCAATGACTAACTCTGGGTTTTGCTGTAAACCGGGATATGGGTTTTCTCTGACGAGAGATAGTTGAGCTTGTTTCTCAATACAAGCTAACTTAAATTTTCGGTGTGACCACCTTGAACTTGCTCAGCATGAGCTTCTTCTGTGTTCCTTTCGTAGGGTTTCCGGGCACTGAAGCAGACTTTGCTGTCTCGATCGCAAACTCGATCTTCCTGAGACGAGATACTAATTTTCGGTGTGACCACCAGAAAATGGCCCAGGATGAGCTTCTTCTGTGTTCCTTTCGTAGGGTTTCCGGGCAATGAGGCAGACTTCGTTGTCTCGATCGCAAACTCGATCTTCCTGAGACGAGATACTAATTTTCGGTGTGACCACCAGAAACTGGCTCAGGATGAGCTTCTTCTAGGTCCCTTTCGTTGGTTGCCGGGCCTCTACTTGGACTTGTCGTCTCGATGACTAAATCGATCTCCTCCCGTTCTTCTGCTGTGATCGGCATATATACTCCACCACCCCACTGGGGTTAGAGGAAGGAGGGGGTGGTGAGGTCTTCGGAATTAAGTCTCCCTCCTCTAACAGTTCTTCTCATAGCATGTTTCCCTTAGCCCTAAAGGCACCTTCTGGCTTTTGGTCAACTCTCCTCTAATTTCGTAAATGAAGTGAAATTAAATACTTCTAATAGGGGAAATACTGCCGGTTTAACCAATGTTAGGCTCGCCGGACCCGAACCTCGATGATACGTGCATTATGTAGGTGTGGGAGACCTTTCTGGTGATCCTCGAGGCGAGGGGGGGTTAAGTAATAGGGTTACGCCCCTAAAATGTCAGGACGTTGCGGTTACCGAACAGGGCCTCATTTTTGAAGGTGGGATATCGATTTCCACACACACACACATATATATATATATATATATATATATATATATATATATATATATATATATATATATATATATATATATATATATATATATATATATATAATGTGTGAGTTAGAAGGATATCGAGAAATGAGAGTTTGCCGTCTCTTTCTTTTTGTATGTGAATTTAATGTATCATGGCGTTCATTAATGTATTTCAAAAACGAAGAAGCTTGTCGTTCATATTTCAATACTAAAATCGTATCATCGACAAAAAGATGGTAAAAGATTAGCTTGAAAACAGGGGTGGTCAATCATGTTAAACAATTTCTTCAAGTTAGACATACAGATTTCAGCAAGTAGAGAACCAATGAGGGAACCCATTCCTACACCATCAGTTTGCTGATTAATGGAATTATTGAACAGAAACTGATTGTATTTAACAGTTAGTTCAAGAATAGACCAAAGTAAGTAGGAGGTAAAGTTATGGAAGGTAGATTCTGGTTGAGGAAAAGCCTTTAGAATTAAGAGGTCTATGGTTTCGCTGACAGGGGGGTATTTGTAAAGAGAGAGGTGACATCAAAACTGCAAATAAATTTAGGACTTGGAAAAAAAAAATTTCAATTTCGGAACTCCTCGGCGAAAGAGCAACCATTTTTTATCTTATTTTCGTTACTGGTAAAAGGGCGGATATATGGAACAAAATATTTGCCTAAATTGCAGTTTGCTATTGGGTAAGTTGAAAGAATAGGGCGAATAATTTTCATTAATAATTTTTATTTAGGACATTTTTTGTGATTCAAGACCCCTCCCCCCCTCATATAAATTTAGCTGCCCCAGGTTCCACCAGGGGATCTGTATTGGAAGCACCATCCACTCGTAAAAGGCGAGAGTCTGTTGCCACTTAGACATAAGTCCGCGAACTGGCGCCGTTCTCAATAATAAAGACAAGTCCCCCATCCGGGATGAATCTGTTCAATGTAAGATACATATTTGCCACCTAAGATATAAAATTTTAGGGCATTCAAAAGACTTTATCTTCCTTTGAATCCTGTATAATTGTAAATTATACAGGATCGCAAGCCCAAAGGGATTGGCTCCTTATGGAGAAAAAAGGAATTTAACGATACAAGGTTGGAATTTATACAAATGAATTGGTATTGAGGGAAATGGTTGTTGAGGGTAGAGAGAAGGAGTTTGTTAAACTCTGATGTTAAATTTCTCGTCAAAATATATTATCCTAGACCCTTACTTACTACTGTTTCTAAACAGAAGGTTTTCATTAGACTACCCTATCTCGAGCATTTAACATCAGAGTTTAACAAACTCCTTCTCGCTACCCTCAACAATCATTTCCCTCAATGCCAATTCATTTGTATAAATTCCAACCTTGTATCGTTAAATTCCTTTTTTCTCCTTAAGAAGCCAATCCTTTTGGCCTTGCGATCCTGTATAATTTACAATTATACATGTACGACCTGCCACAGTCGTTATTTAGGCCAAACTGGCTTACAACTCAAATCCAGGATCGCGAAGCAATTGGGTTTGTCTCATAGGACTGGTATTCCCATTTCTAAACCTGAAGCCTCTTCCATCAGGCAACATTCAGAGTATCACCATCATTCTCTTAATTCTAATTCTTTACCATATTATCTTCAGCCTTAACTTCTCTCGATTTGAAAATCTTAGAGTCACTGTATATCAATAAAATAAATCCAAACCTAAATAATTACTCCTCCTCAATTAAACTATTCACTATATAACCAACTAACACTTCAATAGATTAACTAGCCAACCGACCAACCGAACAAATTTCGTTAGTAGTTTTATATCTTTAGTTAGTTGATTTCTCAACTCCCACGATAAAGGTTAGTCACTTTGTTCATTCTGATTTGTTTTCGGGTTTTTTGTTGTTTTTTACAATTTAATATAATAGCTTATTTTTTGTTTACTCCAGTAACTTTTAATATGTAATATTCAAGTCAGTTTATGTTATAATTTCACTTTCAATTATTTTTTTTAAATCACACTGGGTAGTATTATTTAATTCGATATATTTTTATTAGTGTTTTTACTTTAATTTTAATAATTGTCAATTTTATTATTTTAACTTGCCTTCATCCGCTTTTTTAGCCATTATTTAATGCATTCTTTTAACTGTTATCAATTAATGTTCTTTTCCCTTCTCATTAGTAGACATAGTCGCTGAAGATGGTTCTAGTAAAGGTCCGAAACATCTGGCCAATAAATGATTAGTGTAATCACCTGGGTCTTCATATTCCTGCTACTTATCAGATTCCCAAGGAACAAATCAATTACAAGTATATATATATATATATATATATATATATATATATATATATATATATATATATATATATATATATATATATATAAGAAATGAATAACTCACAAAGTAGCACGTGAGGTGAAGTTCGCAATGAATGCAATGTCGCGCAGAAAAAATTAAAAGGTGCTTCCAAGTACTTTTGAACAAATATATATATATATATATATATATATATATATATATATATATATATATATATATATGTGTGTGTGTGTGTGTGTGTGGCACGTTCTGTCAATAATTACTCAGGGTAGGCAGTTGGTAACCTTTATGTAGTAAACTATCATTAAAAGATTTATCTTTTCTTCATTAGCTAGTTTTTAAATGTCTTGAGCTATTCACTATCCATTGCAGAAAAGAGGAAAAATGAAAATGAGCTAAAACTGAAAAAAAAAACACACAATAAAATAACCGAAAAACTAGCATGCAACATTACTACACAGAAGATGCCAAGCGACTGAGATGAAGGCAGATTTACTTCTGCCTTTATAGCACGTAAAGAAAACGGTGTCGAAGGGGTGTATGCAGCACGTGGACTACCCCACTATTATGCGTAGCTTACATACTGAGGTCGAAAGGCAGGGCTGAATTATGCCTGTTGCCTATTTAATCTGCAAAAAATTAAAATATTTTGCATTTTATGCATAATAATCAGAGAAACCTTTATGATATTGTTGAATTAGGGGCATATTTTGCTACAGAAGGAAAATGTAGCTACTGATTTATTTTATTCAGGATAGGCACTGCCTATCTTGCCTACCTAGACGGCACGTTCGTGATAGATATATACAGTCGCCGCAACGGAAGTCTGGACCCTCGCTATTTTATGTTATTTTTATATTATTTACCTCCATTAAGGTAGGTTAATATAATTAAAAACACTTTTGATGATACTTTTAATATTTTATGATCTCCTCCCCTTGCCTTGATGACATCCTGCATCCTTCTGGGCATACTTGCAACAAGATTTTTAAAGTAACTAAAGTCCATGTTGGTGCACCACACTTTCTTGATGACCTCCTGAAGGTCCTACACTGATGACACATTGGCCCCATTAACCTTGTCTTTGATGACCTTCCCTGCGTTTCCAATGGGGTCGAGATCGAGCCTGTTCCCAGGACAGTTCGACACATTGATGCGCTTTCTCTGTGTCAATTTCTTGATCAAAGTAGCCGTGTGACAAGGAGCTGAATCATGCATAAAGATGGATGTTCCATGAAGTTCCATATGATTAAATAGATGACCTTCCAAATCTTCCTTGTAGCGCTGCGCATTCATGGTCACATTCTTGGGCAGTAAATATAAACCACCTCTCCCTAACTTGGCACTGAAACAACCCCAAACCATAATCAAGGGACTGTGTTTTACAGTCTTCACTGTGTATTGGGGGCTGTACCTGTTTGACCCAACTGGCCTCCTCACCTTTATTCTGTGTGACCTTATGACCTGAAATGGGCTTTCATCTGCCACATGACCTCTGACTAATGTTCCACTGTCCAGCCCTTGTGCTGCTTTGCAAAATGAATCCTCTTCTTCCTCATGCGGTCTTTCAACAGTGGTTTAAGCGTGGCAGTACGGCTGGGGAGTTTCAAATCCTTCAGAAGACGATGCTGTACGGTCCGTTCCGAGACATTTTGGAGGAGGTTAGGGTACATTTCCTTGAGTTGTCTGGCTGTTATCCTAGGGTTCCTTATAACAGCCTTCTTTAGCAAGCGATCTGTCCCCAGTGTAGTCTTTTTCTCTGGTCCTTGGCGCTTTTTATGTTGGGGTATGGTGTTTGGGGGAAGCTAACGGGCAGCAGAGAGGAGCACCATTACGGTAGAATTTTCCCGCCCTGTTCGCAGGCATATTTCACTTATCTTAACATTTTCTTCTCTCAAAGGAATAATACGGACCTTTTTCTCATTTGTGAGAGTCTTGGGAGCCATGGTTGGAGTGCTAGTTAAAAAATATATGATCAGCCAAATATCTTCAAGAAACCACCAAAATGAAAGTCACATCGCAAAAAATGAGCATCCTCACACGTCCAAGTCTGACCGCGTACTGAATAATACAGCGGACACGATGCGAATATATACCTAACAGACGTTGCCAGAAACTGCAACAAAACATTAATCAATTATAGCATTTTCCCCGCAACGATTATTGGACCTATATTAATGCATATAATATGACCAAAGATCCAGACTTCCGTTGCGGTGAATGTGTATATATATATATATATATATATATATATATATATATATATGAATAGCGTTACAGCCACGAGGAAAATGAAACAATGGAGAACTGCGAGGCCTTTCGACTAATGGTCCTTTACTAAGCAGACTTAGTAAAGGACCATTAGTCGAAAGGCCTCGCAGTTCTTCGTTGTTTCATTTTCCTCGTGGCTGTAACGTTATTCATAAATTCCTCACGTTCCTTATTTTCGTGATTCAGTTATACATATATATATATATATATATATATATATATATATATATATATATATATATATATATATATATATAAACCGAAGACACCTTGTAAAATTTATTGCAAACGTTTCAGGATTATAATAAATCCCATCATCAGGGTTAAAAATCAATAAAATCCACAGATTAAATATGTATTTACATATAAAGGTATTCTATTACATGCCCCCCAAATCGCGAAACATGGAGCTTAAATTTGAAATTAATTAAATAGTATGGAACAACGGAAAGGAATACCAAACAGAGAATAGATATGAATTAAGGGAAAAAATTAACAATGACATTATTTTTACCAAAAAAAACGTTAAATTGCCTCACAAATTGACATGCTTGTTAATATGTGTATCGTAAGGTGACCCTAAAAAGGGCATGCCAGAGAATCGGGATACAGATCCCACTGCGATACTATTCTTATAGGTTCTGGGATTAGAGAAACTGATGATACTAAACTAACTTTAATATATACAAAGAAAATATTAATAGCATAATTAGATAAATGACAATAAATAAAATGAGATAACGGGAAAGGGGGGGGGGGAATGACTCGATGGCTACGAAAGTCCGAGAGAGGATTTACGAAGATTGCTTTCAGAGAAAATGGGAGAGTGCAATTATCGGGGAGACTCGCGTAAAGCCTAATTAACTGGAGGCCTGAATACGGCGAGGGCGCTGCCAAGTTCCACTTGCAAGATTCCTTTTTCTTTAACCTTTCTGAAAAATGAGCGAGGGAGTACTCCAGTCGTGAACGAAGTCGATAACCGAGTGATAGATGCCTGTCTGTGTCTATCGTCTGTCGGCGGGAACTCTGGCCTTAGGTACGAGCACGGCTGGGTCTAGATCACGCCTTGCGTTCGTCGCTGGAAGGCTTTGGGAGGCGGGGCAGGGCGTACGAGACTGTACATGACTGCTAACCAAGAGGGGGCTGTGTGGTACTGATTTCTCAAAGTTTTTCTCGAAGTATTTATACTCCCTCGGCGGAAGCGGGTCGTTGGGGGGGGGGGACGGAGTTCTCATTAGACTTGGCGTGCCATAGAGGGGGGGACGGGGTTCTCATTAGACTTGGCGTGCCATAGGGGGGGAGGGAATAGTCTCGGTGACCTCACAGCTTTGCGCAAAGGTCCTTGGCGCCGTGGGTCTGGTGCCGAACAGGCGGTGCGACGGTGAGAGATCGAACCCAAACGGCTCACGGAGTCCCGCGAAAATCTCGAGGTCCCTTGGGGCTGTCTCGCTGTGCAGGTGATTCTTCTCAGGCCCAACAGATAGACGTTGGGTTCTAGGGGAGGTAACTTTTTTCTCTGATAATGTGCCTATGCCTATATTTAATAAAACAGATAGGAGTTCTTATTTAAACTCTACCCGGAAAGTTCTTAAAAGTTGCTAACCACATCAAGTATCCTGCACTTCTAAAGTGTGAGCTAGAACCATATTGCGAAAGGTGTTTTCAAATTTGGGATAGGTCAGGTTTACCAAGGTGAAGACCGGTACTCTCAGATCTACCCATATGCTGCATAAAGGAGGAGTAAAGCGTGAGCTTTGTTGCCCCCACATGTGATACAGTTCTACTGAATGTACAATGAAAAGCGTATCTAATTTTGAATCGCATAATGATGAGTTGTTGATCTTTGAACTTACAAAATGACCCCAGTCTTAAGTTGTTATTGAGAACAATACAGGCGAATAATTGAGGTAGGCCGATGTCAACAGTTTTAACAATTCCTTTTTAAGTTTTTCGGATTGGGAATCAAAGTATGGAAAGTAAAAGAAGACCTTTGATTTATTAAAAATGTACAGAGGTAGTAATCTTTCTAAAGTTAGTAGAATCTAAAAGAATATAATAGATTTTGGTGAAATACGAGTCCCTATCTAGAACAACTACACCACGACCTTTTTCAGGTTGGAAAATAACGAGTTTTGTCCCGGGCAAGTTTTTTTAAGATTGACAAACCAGATTTGGAAATGACAGCGGAAAATATTTTGAAGCGCTTAAAATTGTAAAAGTTTTTAAACGCTAAAAAGCGTATTTTTTTTTTATTTTAAAACAGAAAAATATGGTTTGATGCAATATGATAGGAAAACAATATCAATAAGCTTCTCAAAACTAAGAAAGTAGCGTAAATAGGAAAGCTTAAAAATGGAAAAACGAAAACCTAGGCCAAAGGCTAAGACTTTTCACGCATAATTAAAACTTTCGAGGAATAAATGAATATATCATAACTTTATTTGGGTTACACAGTTCAAGTTGGTTATAGATATTAAAGCTCAGCAGTTTACAGGGTTAGAGAGAAAGAAGGGAGAGAGTTTAAGAAAGAGAGACAAAGAGGGAGAGAGAGTTTGAGAAATAGAGAGAGAGAGAGAAAGAGGAAGAGAGAGTTTGAGAAAGAGAAAGAGAGGGAGAGAGAGTGTGGGAAAGAGAAAGAGTGAGAGAAAAAGAGAAAGGAAAAAAGGATGAAAAAGAATTAAAAAGAGGAAGAGAGAGTTTGTCTATGTTTAAAGAAATCAATAACTCGCAGATAAGAGGATAAGTAACGTTGCAAAAGGTTTAGAGAAGGCTATCTTTAGAAATTCACCAAGCTCATCGATCAACCTGTCAGTGGAGTTACTTTGGCGACAGTTTATAAACACACTGTGAAAGTGGGCTTCAGAGGCAGGTTGCAAGCATAACTTCGAAAGTGTTGGAGATTGATTTGAATGAGAGAGTTAGGTATATATAGGGGTTGTAATTGACCCATTTTGTAGGTATGACAGCAATATAAATAGAAGTATTCACCTCGGCTAATAACATTTCAGCTAAGCCAATAATGGCGAGCTTCTCAGCTCAAATAAAGTAACATGGATGATGGAATTGCCTTCCCCAACGTCACTTAATGACGATATACAAAAAAAAACATGAAGAGGAAATGGGCATTGGGAGAGGGTGGGCGCAATGTTTGTAGGAGGTGGGGGGCGGGACTGCGTTTTGAAAATTGTATTTTCAGTTCTTCATCTCAAAAGAGATAGCGTTGGAATTTGGCAAGAGCAAACCTGGTTGAATCCATGCAAATGGTTTCAATATACAGTAACGTCCCAAAAGATAAGAACTCCCTGTATTTTTTTCACATCATCTTCCATAACTTTTAACAGAGAAAGGCCAAGATTTTCAAAATAGGTGTACGATACCCTTCAAGTACATATGAGTAAAGGTTAGGCAAATTTGGATGAAGTTATTTGCAGATAAGCATTTTAGTAGAAAAAGTAGCGTCCAAAATTATTCAAACGACAGCGGACACAAATTTATATTGGACTATACCGAATAAATTATCAGTCGAAAGCATTTGTACAAGTTACAAGTAATTAGTATTTACTGTGGAGACCTTTGGTCTCGATGGTGCTTTGACATGTGCAACAGAAACGAACTAACTGTTGACACTCTTGCTGAGTTATCTTACTCCATTGATCTTGAAGATTTCCCTGGGGTTCTTGAACTGTTTTCGGATTCCTAGGTTTATACCTCTCTAATTGTCTTCCAAACATTTCCAATGGGATTCAGGTCAAGACTCTGTGCAGGCCACTTCATAACAGTCATGTGCTCGTTGTCCAGGAAGGTCTTCACCGACTTGGCCGTGTGGAAGGGGCGTTATCCTCCATAAAAATTGTAGGTTGGGCCTTGGAGGCTCGCAGATGAGGCAAAGCATGCTGTCGCAGCAGTTTTTTGTACACTTGTGCATTATCTTGTCCCGTAAGCACACAAGTCGCCAAGTAGTGCCTTCTATCGAAATCATGCCCCAGACCCTGAAACCTCCTCCGCCAAAAATCACACTCTTTGTGACATAATTGACAGGTAATCTTTCGCCTGATCTGTGACGAATGAACCTCCTGCCATCGGATCCGAGCATATTGAACTTAGATTCGTCATTCAACTGGCCATAAGTCTACTTACCGTGCTCAGTGGTGAATTCAAGTTGAACCTTTTTGAAGATTGTATTCCTCCAGCCGACGTGACAAAGTCTGCTTCGAGACATTGATTGCCCAAATATCACTAATCTGTAGACGGCTTTGGCCGTCTTGAACATGTCCTTCTTCACAATTTGTGTAATAGCTAGAGTTTTGCCTGTTTTAGGTATCCCTAGGTCTATCAGTTGATTTACAACCCTTACATAAACCTGTTTTCTGATAGGTTGACAGAATATTATGGACTACCCTTTTGGAGCACTTAACAGTCTCTGCAATGGCTCCATTTGAAAGACCATCTTGGCGGAGCAGCTTTGCGATCAACTCGCGGACAGGGAGAAACGTGACAGGCTTCATTAGCATGTTATCTTTGCAACAACTGACAAGAGAATGACCTAACATTCACGAGATTGAAGTGAAGTTAGTTGCTGTGCAAATAATGCCGGTTCATTCTACAATAAACCTAAACGTTCGGATCAGTTGGCACACTTCCATTTTTCTAGTAAATTGCTTTTGTTTTGATAACTTTTGTTTTATTTATCTAAATTTAGATTTTTCTCAGGAAAAGTTATGAAAGATGAGATAGAAATACAGGCGTTCTGATCTTTTTGGACGGCACTGTACCTATTGGGTCATCTCATAAAGTAATGCAACACTTTCCTCATGTTTATCATTATTTTATAGCTATAGAAAATCAACTAAAGAGTTAATATTTTTTAGGCGGATTGTTACAAGAGACGAAAAGATGGTTATAAGCAATATTAAAAACACTCCCGACCAGTGGTTCTCAACCAGTGTGCCACGGCACACCGGTGTGCTTCAAGGTCTTCTTAAGTATGCCATGAAATTTTGAACGGCCCACTAAGGAAATGCAAAAATGCACGTGACCCCAACTGTAACATGTTACATCACTTAACTCTGTTCATTTAGGGATGAGTGAAATATTTACAAATGTCTCAATGCTAACACTTCTTCATTTTTTATTGTTTCCTTCGTCATTAATAATGATCATGTAACTGGATATTGGTCAATACTTGTCTTAAGTTAAAATTTAACTTAACTAATCTTGGGTTGTATATAATTTAACTATTAAATTATATAAACCAACAAGATTAATTTAACATAATATTGATATTTGCTTTATAAATAAATTTCTGATTGCCTATGATGGCAACAAGGTTGAACGAAGTATTTGGCAGCACAAGTAAATATTTCGGAACGTCTTTAATTTGAGTCAGTGTCAAAAATAGAAACATTAATTGACAATATTGCGATAATTATTTGAAATTTGGATTTTATTGGTCTCGTGACGTTGATAAACCAAGTACATCATGTTTAGTGTGCGGTGAAACAATGTCAACAGAATCTATGGCACCAAGTAAGTTAGAGAGACATTATATTTCTCAACATTCATCTCTGAAAGGTAAAAAGCTTGATTATTTTCAAATATTGCTAGAGCAGAAATCCAAAACAGCGAGGTTATTTGGAAAATATAATGACCGTGTTTGAACGAGCCCAACTAGCGTCAATACAAGGGGGTGAAATAATAGCATTAAAATCCAAATCCCGCACGTTTTGCTGAGTCAGTCATCCTCCCAGCTTGCAAAAATATGGTAAAATCCATGTTTGTCGAAAAGGCTGAGAAAGAATTGAAAAATATCCCACTTTCAAATGAGACAATACGTGAAGAATCCTAGATATATCGAAAAATATTGAAGATACTGTACAGAAAAAGCTAAAGAATTCTAATTTTGCTTTAACCGAGGGTGAATCCACTGACAATCAGTAATAAAAGTGAATTGCTTGCATTTGTACGCTTTATTGGCGGGAATGAAATAATCGATCATTTTTTGTGTTGTAAAGAAATATCCACAACTACAAGAGGTAAATATATTTTTGATATGGTAACAGGCTACCTTAAAGAAATAAATTTGTCTTGGAAGTCCTCATTTGTACTCATTGCTTTCAACATAGAAAAGTTCTCGTTCCAAAAATATCGAACGAAGATTTAAAGTTTGTGTTATATCAAGTTGTTTAAATAGTCAAATATATAAAAAAAAAGGCCATTGAAGTCACGATTATTTGAACAACTGTGTAAAGAAATGGACTCTCAGCATGTTAAATTACTAATGCATACTGAAGTTCGATAGCTTTCGAAAAGCAAAGTATTAAATCGTGTTAACGAATTGCCCAAGGAATTATTATCATTTTTTGTCCCCAGAAAACAGGAGAAATTCTGTGAAAACCTTAGTTGCGAATTTTGGATGTCTAAAATGGAATACTTAACAGAAATATTAGTGAACTAAATATAACAAACAGTAGCATACAAGGTAAAAACGAAAATATTCTCACTCCAACAGACAATTTAGTTTCCCTCAAAAAAATAATCGCGATTTGGAAAAATAGAGCAATCACTGGCAATCTTGATATGTTTCCTTTATTGCGGTCGACCTGCATTAAAGAAATGATCCCTATTGTCGTTACTCATCTGACATCAATGAACGAAAGCATCAACAATTATTTTACGTTATTAAAGACAGAAAAGTATGATTGGATTAGAGATCCTTTCATAAATCTTTCTTCAAATAATGAACTTGAGTTACATCAAGAAGAAGAAGAATTGTCAACTCTTTCTAGTGATCAAGGGCTAAAATGAAAAAATTGGACTCTGCCCATTGATACATTTTGCATTTTAATTCAAGAGGAGTATATCTCATTATCTAAAAGAGCTTTTAGCAATTTTATTACAATTTTCAACTTTTTATACATATATGCGAGTCAAGCTTCTCAACATTAAACAACATTAAAAACAAGAAACGTGAAAAAATTCGTACAACTGAAGAAGAAATGAGGATCTGTCTGTCCCATATTCGACCATGAAGAATTATGAGGAAAAGCCAGGCACAAATTTATCACTAAAGAAGCTGACCATTTGAGTGATGAATTTCGAAACACTGCAATAAAGTAAGTTCATATCTGTGTTTTCCTTAATTTAGTTTTAGTCATTCTATGCTTCTATAGCAATCTACGGTTATATTCCGTCTTTGACTTACTATGTTTTTATTTAGCCAGATGTGCCGCTATATTTTCATGTGCTCCTAGGTGTGCCGTTGGCAAAAAAAAGGTTGAGAACGACTGCTCTAGAGAATGGATTAGTCCTGGGAAAAAAAAACAATATTCCAGCTGAAACATGGGTTTCATCTAAGGTTTAAAATATTCAGTTGAACCGTTTACATATATCACTTGAAGAAAAAAAAGGCCAGCATTAATAAATATAAAAATCTTAATTATTTCGACTGGGAGTTAATAAGTCCTCATCCATACTCACCCGACTTTGCTACATCGGATTTACTGTCTTAGGCGTTTAGCAAATCGCCTGATTGGATTGAAGATGTCAACAAAAGAAGCCGAAACAACCTTAAAGAACTTTTTAAAATCAAAATCAAACGATTTTTATAAATATGCTATTGGGAAGTTAGCAGAAAGAAGACTTGTTAGAAACTCAAGGAAATTATATTGCTTATTAAGTTAATACTTACTTAAATATAAATAACTTTAAAGAGTTGTATGATCTCTATCCATAACAAATAATGCCGCATTACTAATGAGATAATCTAATATAGACTTTATTATATAAGTTGATGGGGTGAGTACGATGGATAAAACAAACTTTTTAAATCTGTGATGGTGGAGTCCTGGGGCAGCAGGTTGAAAAGATTAGTTGTATGTAGTTTAAAATGATCATATTATTTCAGTTTTTGCAACAATTGCTCTCCAACTTCTCTGATAATATTTTGATGTTCATCTACTTGATACTAACATTTTTATACTACCAGTCCCATCGCTAATGCAAGATTACTTAGTCTTTCGCACTCATTTTTTTTCTTCATGCCCACCATTTTTCTGGAATTCCAGATCTTAGCGGAATTGTTAATTTAAATTCTGTTGACGAGGGATTAATGAAGATGACTTGTTTAGACCTTGATCACGTTTATAAAGTTTGCGAAGAAGGACGAATTTCTGGCTCTTATTTGAACGAAAAACAATGTACTAAGTATTTGAAATTTTTTATTTATACAAACAAGGTGACGGAAACTGCATTTCACCACCAGAAGGTTATAGGGTTAAGTAAAATGTGGTTAGTTTTGAAAGTTAGGGGGATTAAGTAAAGTGGGATTAGTTATTAAATAGTTTATTTAAATGGTTACTTGCTATCTATCCTTTTGTTTAATCTCAGCCTTAGGCCGATATGACCTCTTTACTCTGCACGCAATGCGCTGTGGCGGATATTTTATTATTATTATTATCATTAATTTAGCCACCTTAAAACACTGAGTTTGTACAAGCGGTAAAATGATTGATTTGAAGCCCAAGTAGATACCAAATTTGAAATAAATCATAATAAGAAAGCATAGAAAAAAATTATGTGTTGTGTTCGAAACCAGAAATGTTTAAATAAGTATTACAACCTAATAGCCATTAACCGATATAATGATAGGATTCACTTATCTGTCTCCTGGCAATTGTGGAAACACGGATGATAGGCAATGGATTGCTTCGCACAGGACAACATCCAAATGAAACGATTACGCTCACCAAATCCCAAAACACACTGAGAAACTTCGCTGGCAATGCTATTAAAGACAAGGTTTTCTTCCTATTTGTGTTCTCTAACATTTCAGGGTGAAACCGAATACGTTGTTTATCGAGGAAGAGATATGGTTTCGACCTACATTGGTTACTATGGTTTACTTACTAAAGTAATATGAGAGTAGTCTACTTAACGTAGATAAAAAAAAACTGATGGGAAGGAAGAAGAATAAATATACATATATAATATTTATTTGTATCGCGTCTTCTTTTATTGTTTATGTGCATCACCACCTCATTATTCGTCTATTCGCATCGCCTCCTCATATTTTTCTCGCATATTATTTTTAATTCCGAACCTCTCATCTCAAAGTTTGAGATAAGAGGTTCGTAATTTCATCTTTCTATTTCTTACACATTTTTCTAAATAATATCGCAGCGCTTGATACACATTTCACGGGCACATTTAACGCAGACTTTGTATCGTTGTCCTGCACCTGGTAAAGGAGGCAAATAGACTGGGGCCCAAAGAGGAATCTGTCTCTCGCTCTCCTTTGAAGATACCTATGCAAAGCGAAAGCTCACACGGCCAACCAAACAAAAAAAATATTTTTTTACATAAATACTAATGAAATTAAAATAGATTTACATTTAATTTTCCACATGGTATCCCTAAAGTTTGGACACAGGAAATATCACAATGTTCTTCTTGTTCACCAGAACTTATCCCCTTTGACTTCTCTATCTGGGCTATGCTAAAGAAGAAGGTGGAGTTTGTGCTCAATGAAAATTAAAGACACCTGAGGGGAGGCATAACATATAAATGTGGTCAAATTGACTGAAGTATAGAGTTAATGCATAGGTGGAATCTCGCAGAGAGCATCGAATGTCGCATTTTAATTAAATAAAATGTAGTTTTGTTTTTTTTAGTCGCGTGTAAGTCTAGTCGCGAGCGACTCTATATCTAACTATGTCGGTCGGTCGGTCCCTTTATGTTGTTTTGCATTCTCCTTCAAATGATATAATTACCAAAGTCCCCCCAAGGTTAGCCTGGAAATTATTTTGTTTTGGCAAAAACATCAAAACTTTTCGGCCGATTCTAACGAAATTTGAAACCCTTTAGGTGTTTCCACTCTCTTTCGAATGATAGAATTGTCAAGGTCCCCCCAAGGTTACTCCGAGAATTATTGAAAGGTTTAAAGGTCGTCAGGTCATAAATCAGAATAAGTGACGGCACGCGACTCTTTGGTCAGCAGACCTTGTTATTGAAAATATGCATTCTGATTGTGTCAAGACTTTATCAATAACGAATCGAGTAAATGTTAAAAAAAACTGCGTGGGAGCGTAATATTTAATAACGAGACTACAGTTTTGGTATGGAGTTTACCATACCATCTTCAGTCGTATACTGAGAATAGATACCGACTCACCAAAACATAAAATATATAAAACAATTCAGATCAAAGTTCCTAATCAAGGGTGTGAATTTGAGGTCATCATTAAGGATATTTTTTAAGATTAAGTAAACCCTCTCAGATGCGCAATTTAAATACAGCCCCTTCGCCCAAAATTTAAAATTGTTAGTGGTTCAGTTTTGTTAGATGACAAATGGAGAGTGTCCGAATTATTCACCGTGGGCACTACACAAGAGTCGTTAAAGCACTCCCCTTTTCTCAAGTCGAGAAGGGCTGCGAAGAAGCTTCATTTCACCAAGAAGAACCTTACAAATAGACTCCACTTTTTGTAGGAAATGTAAACAATGGTCTGTTGATGACTGCAGCAAAGTGATATTCTCTGATGAAGTTCCCTTCTGCTTGTTTGGAGCTTCTAAAAGACCCTTCGTTAGGAGAAGGAAAGGAGGGCATTTTTACGAGTCCTGTGTCGTGCCCAAGGTGAAGGATCTGGAAACTCTCCATGCCTGGAACTGTTTCGCATCTAAGGGAAATAGAGCACTAACAATTTTGCCCAAGAACAGTGTCATTAACTCAAAATGGTAAAACAACGTGCTTCATCACCACCTTTTCCCAACAGTTCAGGACCAATTTGGAAATGATAACTGCATTTTTCAGCATGATTGTGAACAGCATAACAAATACAAACTAATAATAAAGTTATTAGCTCAAAATAACAAAATGTCGTGGTATACGGCCGAGTACGTATGTACGTTTGTTCCGTACATGAATAACTCCGTTCCACTTTTCTCTAAGAGTGCTTTATTTTTACTTTTGATTCATTAACCAGTGAGGATTCGTAATATTATATATATATATATATATATATATATATATATATATATATATATATATATATATATATATTGCCATTTTTAGGGTTTCGAGGATCTAATTAAACAACTAGGGCCAAAATATACTTTTAATTACATAAAAAAATGACCTATTAAAACTTTAACTATACTAATGCTATAATAAGAGGATCTAATAAAAATTAATACTATTAATGAGTAATACGCGATGGTTGACTCAAAATTCACTTTTGCACAGAATGGTAACTAACGAACATGAATAAGTTTTGGATTCCTTTTATCTTTAACTAAGAGGGAGTCTGAAGTTGGACCACCTTGAACGGGAACCTCCTAGATGAGATAATTCGAGACGCGTTTGACTGGATCTTTTCTCGCGGACGTGAGACTAACTCGGAAAACAGCTGATCGTCTCTATGGGAGAAGGAGACGCTTGTTAAGGCTATTCAGGAAGAACAGCTGATGCTTATCCCGAGGTAGGTGGGGAGTGCGTAGCGATGCTTCTTGAATTGAAGATATAAGAGAGGGGTTTGTGGATGTACGGGGTATTCCAATCCCTGTGTTGCACTTGCAGGCTTCTCGATGATGAGACTTAACCAAGAGGTGGATCTTTTCTAGAATGGGAATTCACGTTGGTATTCCTCATTGGTGAGGGTTATCTCTGTTTTTATTCAGAAAAACTGAGATAGGGGATTTCTCTGGACGAGAATGGTATGAGAGTGTCTCGATAACACTGGTCTACTCTTCTAAGTGACCAAAGGAATAGCCTCGGGAATAAAAATCCCGCTCGGTTCCACCGTGTTCTTTATTCCCTGTTTTACTCAGAGACTGCTCTTTTCTTTATTGCTACTCCGATTCTTCTCTCATTTGTTCAGGTCGAACTATATATACGTCGATTATCCCCTGGGAGGAGGGGAGGGGAGACGAGGGATCACCTTTAAGCTTCTCTCCTAGGGTATAAATTTTCATCGTTGTGACCATTCATGCTTCTGGTATAGGTACGGAGAAGTGAAATTTCGTCTATTTGGCGAAAATAGACATAAACAATCGGAGAGGACATTGAGGCTGTTCATAGATTTTTATTCTAAAGGCTATCCCACCCTCCTATGTTTATATTAATGGACTAGGAAATCTGCTGATTGCAATCCTTTGCGAGCAACGCTCAAGGATCTTTGGGACAGCAGGGGAGGGGCGGGGGTAAAGTATTGGCTCATATAGAACGTAACCGTTGACGTTGTATAAACAAACTAACGTCTGTTTGTCCTCGTGATATTTATCTCCCCCACAGAGTACTTTTGCGACTTTGGCACTGAAATGTGCCAAATTTGGACCCCATGTAGAATTTGGGAGCGAGAATGGAACTGCAGTTGATAAGTAGAAGCCATCCAATTGTGAGCCGTTGCGGTGCTTATTGAGCAAAAATGGAGCAATATCAGTCAAGATATCCTAAAAAGATTTGGTATTTAGCATGTTAAAACTAATTGAAGCAATCCTGAAAAACAAGGGACATTACTGTAACTAGTGACCGCGCGCATCAATTCATTAATAAAAGGGGTTTAGACTTAAAATTTTGTATATTTCACCTTCAAATTATGATATAAACATACTAAAAAAATGCAACGTTTGATTAGTTCATTAAATTTTCTTATAGGAAAAATTATAGCAGTTACAAAACTTTCGGCCATGATTGTATATATATATATATATATATATATATATATATATATATATATATATATATATATATATATATATATATATATATATATCAGTTGGTTAGACCAAAGAGTTGGAGCAAACTAACAATTATAATTCCAGTCTCAAGGAAATACGAGATTTACTCCTCTTTTTTTAATACATTGTTCGTTGTGTTGTTTTTTCATGCTTCTTATCTTTTGTTGAGTTGAACTAATTATAATTATAGTAATAATTCTGAGAGCCGTTTGGCATGAATAGTATGATAATTTATATGTATACGTGTGAATTACCTACTACTAATTAGCAGGGGCGTGGCTAGCCTATGTTTAGGGGTGCTTAAGCACCCTTAAAATTAGTATGGAATTTTTAAGCGTGTTTTTATTTATTTATTTTAAACATGTACAGACCAAATGTAAAATATTACAAGTACACGGTAATTAGACCCCCCCCTTCTTTGGCAAATAGTTCGATCCATTAAGAGCGCGCTACTTTCATCTCTCTCTCCATCAGCACCACTTGCGTCTTCTCTCTCTTGTGTGTGTGTGTGGAACCCTGCCTCCGCGACTTTGTCTCTCTGAAAGTGAAGAGACGCTCCCGGTGCGACAGTCGGAACAGTGCAGCTTTTATTTTGCCCACTCATCTAACGCTAGAAATACATTAGTGCGGGCTGTCTGGGTGGTCAGGTAGATAGATTAGTTTTAAAAGCTTGTCATAGATCTCACGTCACCCCGTGGGTAATTTAGGCTACTTCTTTATATGCTTGTCACAAACGCAGTCCATTTTTTTAGCTATAAAAGCCACATAAGTAAACACACAAAACATTAACCTAGCTAGCCCCCCAATCTGTGTACCATTATTAATGGATGTTAATATTTCTGTCATTCGCTTACATCAAGTAGCATACATTAAGATTAAGTCACAAAATGACCACAAATCATTAATGCACAACCTAATTATAAACATGAAAGTAAATAATATAATTTCATATTTATAAAGTATAAATCTATGTATTTTTGCTTGTAGGCATCAGCAACAAGATGGATATTTGAACATTTTTTAAAACAAAGGGAAAGCTTCAGGTGAGGTTTGTGTAATCTATAGGAAATAAACCTTAAATATTGTTGTTTAAGGGTTTAAAAAACAGAAAAGGACAGAAAACGAGCCAAGTGAATATACTCAGTATTTTCACTTTGCTCATTTTCTGATCTTTGCTGGTTATTGTCCTTGTTTTTCTGTGATTCCGTGTTCGGTAATAAAAGAATGATCATGTTTGTCATGCGTATTAAGTATGTATTTTGGTTAACAGCAGAAAAAGGAAAGGGAAATTAGACATCAGCAGAGCATAGTGATCAATGGCAGAGTGAGGAAGAGCAGCAGCATCCAGGTAAGATAATAATATCACCCAAAAAATCAGCAATGTCAGAAAACAATACTACAAGGTATAACAACATTGAAAAAACAGGCAAAATGATTGTGATATTTTTAACTTAAGGAATAATTGCAGCTTGAGCTGGCGCAACAACAAGCTCATTGTATTCATATTATGCATAATATAGTCATGATGTTCTTTGCTGGTCTCCGAAAAGTTCCAAAGTCTTCTGAGATAAATGAGGTGATTGTAAAAAGACAACAGAATTTCATCCAAGAATGTGTTGTGTGAGTGCTAGAAATATTTGTGTGCATGATATTCTCACATTTGATGATGTTATACCGAAATTTAATGGAGAAGATTGGTTGGTAGTAAACTGTAAGATAACTGAGCTATATATAATTAACGTAGCTAATCTTTCACCTAGGAGAAGCAGTGGAGCATACAGTGCAAGGAAATGAGGATGAACGCTCCAGCCAAACCAGGGAGAGGACAGAAAGACAGAATACAGCATCCAATACAGTAGGCTCTTCAGGAACTGCAGGTGATTTAGGAAACAGAGACAGTGGTCCAAGACAGTTGGACCTTGACCAATACCCTCATACTCAATTTGGAAAACAAAAACGGGCATTCCATAAAAGCTGCTTTAAGACATATAACTGGCTTGAATACTCTAAAGCAAAAATGTTGCCTTTTGCTTTGCTTGTAGAGTTTGGGGCAAAAATATTAAAAAAGATGTTTTAGTAAGTGAAGGAGTATCCAACTGGCAAAAGGCACCGGACAAATTTCAGAAACATCAGGACACTCAGACACACAAGGATAGTGTCACCTACTGGTTGCAATACAAGTCGATTTGTTTTCATGGTAATGTATTGGAACAGGTAGAGGCAGCAAGTTCAATAGAGATTTAAGAGAGACGGAAGTATCTTGAGCGTGTTGTGGCAGTCACATGTTTTGGGGGGAAGCAGGGGCTTGCTTTTCGTGGCCATGACGAAAAAAGTGAAAGTCACAACAGGGGAAATTTTCTAGAGTCCATGTCACTGTTAAAGCAGTTTGATCCCTTTTTGCAGAACTATGAACCTCCTGCAAACACGTCCTATCTGGCACCATCCAGCCAGAATGAAATGATTGAATGCTGCCCTCGAGAGGTCACATAAAAAATTGTCAATGAGATTAAAGCTTCACAGATGTATGCCATTATGGCGGATGAGGATAGAGAGGGTAGAGCCAAACAACTTGCTCTTTGTGTCAGGTATGTGTCTGTGGAGGGTGTGGTCAGAGAGAGGTTTCTACCTCTTGCTGAGATAGCTAATTTTGATGCTGCATTTATAGCTAGTACCAATGAAAATCAGCTAAAAGGTAAGGGTATCCATGACTTGAAATGTGTAGCACAAGCGTATGGTGGAGCAGCTATGATGAGTGGGGCTATTGTTGGTGTTCAAACTCTGGTCAAAAACCAACATCCTGAAGCCATTTTGTCCACTGTTATGCCCATGACCTAAACCTCGTTTTATGCTACACATGCAGAGCAGTATCAGATGCTACATATTTATTTAACACCTTGGAGAGCCTTTATTCATTTTGCAGTGTCTCACTAGTTCACCACCACAAGTTCATGGACATATATAAGCAACTAGGACTGCAACCAAGAGAGTTTGTGCTATTATCAAACACACGCTGGGCATATTAGCTCAATTCAGTTACCGCAGTTCTAAAGTGTTTCTCCGCCATTATTGAATGTCTGAGCACAATCGCGACACCTATTGTTGTGTGATTAAAGGCAAAACTAACAAAGTTTTCATCTGTGTATTTGCTTTTAGTTTTTGATGCTCTACTATCAATCACAGGAGGATTGCATAGGTATCTGCAAAAGGAGAAGTTGAGCTATCCCAGGCTTTAGCGTACGAGGATGATGTTATTGATTCCTTGAAAAAGAAACGAAGTGATGTCACGGCTGCAGACATGTACTCACGAGCAAAGACACTTTGTGAGGCAAATGAAAGTCCAGAACTCTCCTTAGGGAAACGAGCAAAAGCAATGAGGTTAGAGGATTTTGTTGTGGAATCTGCATGTGGGGCAAGGAGGGAAGCTGATGGCTCCCCCAAGGAAACTTTTGTTTCCTTGTTTTTATTTCGAATGCTGGCTGAACTTGAGAAGCGGTTTTCTGGTGTTAGTTAGGAGTTGCTTCAAGGTATTCAGGCTGGCAGTCCTACATCTGCAATTTTCTTGTCTGAGCATCACTTGTCAACACTGGCCCAGCATTATCACATTGATCTTAAGACAGAAGTGTTGGTAGCTAAAAACTACCTTAAGCGCAAGAGTGATGCAATGCCAATACAAGACATACTCTCAGTGTACAACCTCTTAGACAATGACATGTTCCCTTCCCTAAAACCATTGTTGCAAGTTGCATTAAGCATTCATGTGGGCAGCTGTAGCTGTGAGAGGTCATTTAGTGCATTTCGTAGGTTGCACACTTGTCTGAAAAGGACCTCTGGTCAAAGTAGGACACACAATATGGCGGTGAGGTTGTAGGGGTGCGAAGATGTATCAGAGAAAAATTGCTTCCAAATCGATAATATAAATAGCCTATTAAATTACCAACTCAAAACGGACTAAGCTGTGGCGTAATGGCTAGAGTGACTGGCGTTTAAATCAAGAGGTACCGCGTTCGAAACTCAAAGTCCACAACCTTTTATGAAGAAATCTCCAGAAGAAAACGGAAATCAAAGAAAAACGCTTTAAGGACAACTCAACTAGAATCAAGGAGACTCAAGATAACTGGGTCGCCTCAATAAAGAAAATCGAAAAAAAACGACTTCAAGGGCTAACTCATCAAATCATCACTCAGAAGAAATCATCACGACAAGTTAATTAGAAGAAGTACGAATATGCATCAAGAAAGAAATCGAAGATCAAGAACTAACCCAACCAGAAAAACCAAGAGTCAGATAAAGGGAAGACAAATGTTTGAAGGGGCAACTTCAGTCAATAAGAAATAAATAGATTCGAATATAAAAGAGAAATTCAAGATGGAGAATAATATGTATAAATAAATAAAGTATTATAATAAGGATATGCCCCCCCCCCATAAGATCATTTGAGAAGGAAGTACTTGACAACATTGAACATCAGAGAGTCATTGATAGATTTGCAAGATTAAGAGTGAGATGTCACAGATGAACTCTTTAAGGATAAGTCTGTGTAACCTGCAGCATACTGTTGTTTTAGTTTTCTGCTACATTTCCAATGCACTGGAAGTTTCAGATGTTGTTTTATCACAAGTTATTGTGAGATGTTTAAAAGTTGTTTTCTGAGAATGTTACATTTTGAACTCAATAATATATTTTGTATTTTATTGCTTAATTTGATTTAATTATTTTTCTTCTTGATTTCCTTAGGGTAGCCAAGTAAATTTAATTGATGCTGTATATTATTTTGATATAAGCTACCAACCAAACAAAACCCCTCAAAGAAATAAATACTCTATTTAGTTTGCGGTATACATAATCTTTAATTTTTGTAACTCAGTGACCTTAGATGAAAAGACCTTTGTACTCATGAGCCAGCACATCATTATACCTTGTATGTCCTCTCTCTATGCTTTTAAGTAATGTTAATTCAATAAATAAGTCATATTCATGATATATTTCATATCATGAGCACATTAATGCAGAGTCTCCCATAATTTAGAATATTTATCTTATCTCTATTTATTTATTTTACTTTTATAAGAGAGAAATAGTTTTTTGGCTTATTTTTACATCTTTTTCAATCTTTTTAGTTGCATTTTTCTTATAATCCGGTGCATCTAAAATGCACCAGGTTACAGGAAATTACATCTGTTTTGTTCAAAATTTCCTGGGGGGGGCCCTCAGCCTCCCCATCGAACCTTAACACCCCTTCCCCTACTCCATCCCTGGTGCTAAGTACCACTAAAACCTGAAAGTCTAAAATCGCCCCTGCTAATTAGTTAAAGAAAATTTACCATTTGCAAAGTCTGAGAAATGTAAAACATTAAATATCTGTTTAGTTTGTGTTTAAATAACTCCATTTTCTTTATATTTTATAAATCGTGTGAGGGTAACTTTTTCAGTTCATTTTAATGCATCCTGACTTCATATTGTTTTCCAAGGGGAATTTAGTGATATGTATATTAAGTGGATAATGTAAACAGAGATATATTGAGAGAAAATTAACAATAAATTTTACTTTCGGTTAATGTTGCGAGTATGGGCGGATGCGATTCTAGCTTATTTTGAGGGTCGGCTCGTTGTTGGAGACGGCTCGTCGGGGAGATAAGCCTACGATGATTCTGAGATTTCAATCATTGGGAGGTGGGGTATGTATAATCGGAAATCGCCATAAACTTCGTCCACAGATTTCAGCTCAGAAAAAGTAGCTAGGCAAAATAAACTAAGACTCGGCTCCGGCCATACTCTACACAATTACCTTACTTTCAGCCACAACTTATCAAAAGCATGGAATTGAAGGTAATTATTTACTTGACAATTACACTGGGGAACAAATTTTAACTTTTCGCTTATTGACTTAAATTTTGACGTAATTTGGGTGCGCTGATCACGAAATTTTACTCCCTTTTGTTCTATCAGGTCCTGATTTTGTTTAACACACTTCCTCTTTCATCATATTCATAAAAAGGATATTTTCCCAATACTTGTTAAGTCTTTTTGCAGTTGCACATTATAATTATAAGTATGATTATCTATTAGTACCTATTTAAGCTAATGTTTGTTTTTATATTTCAGATTTTGAAAATAAGGAATTGAAAAACCTTTACAAATTGACAAATCAATCAAGTAATATGTCCTCAAGCACTAGAAAGTTCATATGCAAAAACTCTCCTGATTCATTTTGTTACATATGTGGAAATTTTACACTTCCACATCAACGAGGAAATATAAGAAACTTCGTGAAAAGAGCTTACTTAGCTTATTTGAGCATAAAACTGTGGGATCAAGATAAATCATGGGTTCCACATAAAGCCTGCTGCACTGTATGCATTGAAAGACTGCAACATTGGACGAAGGGTTCAGAGTCAAAAATACCTTTTGGAATTCCGATGGTAAGTTTATGATTTCATAAAACTACGTTACTTAGTCATTTGTGTACTGTAAATTACCAAAGTGTAATTGTTGTAACTTAGGTACATAAACAACTTTTGGTAAAATTCGCTTTTGTTAACGCTTCACATTTTTTTTCCCATTTCAGGTGTTGCGAGAGCCTACTAACCATGAGACGGATTGGTACTTCTGCTTTGTCAAGACTTCGGGCTTCACTAAGAAAAATAAACATTGTATAGAGTACTCAAATTCCGACACCGCAATACGACCTGTGCTACATTCAAATGAAATTCCCATTCCAAAATTTAAGAGTCTGCCATCTCAGGAATTAGTTGAGAAATATTTCTGAAAATATTGTTATGCACTCTGAGGAGTCATACACCGAATTCGACCCCAGCGTAGTTGTAAGTGAAAGTGATCAGCAAAGGTTTAACCAGGCCGTTTTGAATGATCTTGTATTGGATCTAAATTTACCAAAAAAGGCTGCGGAAATTTTAGCTTCATAGACTTAAACAGAAAACATGCTTAGCTCAAACATATACATTTCAATTTCCAGAAACAGAGAAAAAAACTTAAATATAGCTGATTATTGCGGGTGCTTGAAAAGAGACCTGGCGTCAACAACCAAATACTCTAGAAAGTCCTATAAAAGAAATTTTGACCAGAGTGAAAGCTTCGTATCTATTTGTTTTGTTTTATTTTGTCATTTCTATCGTTATTATGTAATTTTATAATAGTCTGAACTGCATGTATTCATGAAAATTGGAAATTAATGTTAACGCATGACTTAATTATTAGTGCTAATTTTGAAAAAACTGGAAAAAAGCGCATGGGCTGTTTACAAGAATCAGGACCTGATAGAGCCAAACATAGGTGAAATTCGTTTTCAGCACACAAAAATTACTTACAATCAAGTGTCAGATATCGTTCAATTAATACATGTTCCTCAGTGTTATTGTAGTATTTTGGGTGATTTGTCCAAATATGTTGTTTTATCGCGATTGGAAGGCGAGATGCGATGAAACAGTGTTTGAGTGCGAATCCATCGAATTGGGATTCAAACTAGATTTATGCACATCTTTACTTCCGACTGATAAAAACGAAGGTTATTAGGCACTACTTGAGTTTATGGGCGGACGCTAGGCAGCGCTATTTCTAGGCTACAATTGATGCGATCGGCTCTGCACGTTTATCGATATAATAAAGACGATAGCGCCGCCTACTTTAGGCTATTTCCGACAAAAATCAACATTTTTTAGTTACTTTCGAAATGCGGGCTTCGCCCCATACCCCCCCCCCCTCATCCTGCAACTTAAAAAAAACTCGTAACATTCCTAATTCGAAAGGATAACATCATATTTGATTACAAAAGGCGATTGCTAAATGTTAGCGGCGCCATCGTCGTCTTAAATTACCTAATAAATAAACACTTCACGACAAAAACTAAACCATCTCCACCTTTCACTATTATAATCGAACCGCACTTCTTTTCCACACCTATTGCAAATCTTCGCTTTCAAAATGAGGCTATTGTCTGTACAAAAGTATATTAAATTGCCGGGGGGAATTAACAAAAGTCATATTAAAGTCAAATAAACCGAATAAACAAGAA
This sequence comes from Ceratothoa steindachneri, assembly GCA_963969495.1. NCBI lineage: Eukaryota > Metazoa > Arthropoda > Malacostraca > Isopoda > Cymothoidae > Ceratothoa > Ceratothoa steindachneri. The sequence goes on from OZ018323.1 coordinate 181,704,926, forward strand.
TCGAGTTCTTTTAACTGCTTGGGTCCAGGGATACCCATGTTTGAAATAAGTTCGAATTAAGGGTTGCCAGTGTGTGAAAATAATGGTTTATTTTAACATAGCATAACATAATTTCACGGAAGACAAAAGCCACAAGGGCCTATCAAAGGTCATCCTCATCTGTCAAAACCCCCCCAAACAAAATGCATCCATAGGATTGTGTCAGATCGTGCATCTACAATATACAATTTGAATCATCCACAGGAATGAGTCAAAAACAAAAGGCATCGTCATCAAGGCTCATCAAAGTCAGCCATAATATACAAAAATAAAAAACTAGATCCACAGGAATGAGTCCAGAATCCCCCCCCCCCCTCCCCGCCTCCAAAGAAGTTAACCCTCCCTCCCCATATAATCATCTAATCTGCGTTTGAATACATTCAAGTTTGGACTGTCTACCGTCTCAGATGGTAAACTATTCCAGTAATCTACCACTCTATTGGTGAAAAATATTTTCTAACATCCAACCTGCACCTCTGTTTTTTGGAATTTTAAATGCTGACCCCTTGTCCTATTACTACCTTTCAACTTAAATAACTTGCCAAAATACAACTTATCAACCCCAGCACAGATTTTAAAAAGCTCAATCATATCTACCCTCACACATCTTCTTTCAAATGAGAACATATTTAGTACCCTCAGTCTATCTTCATATTCGAGGTGTTTCAGCGGTATTATTTTTGTTGCCTTCCTTTGTATTGACTCAGGCAGGTAGATATAATGTCTAAAATGTGGTGACCATGTTTGTATACAGTACTCTAAATGTGGCCTGACATACGGATGTAGAGTTTAAAGAAAACCTCTTTACTCTTGTAGCTAACATTCCTCTTAATGTATCATACCAGCCTATTTGCTCTATTTTTTGCCTCAATGCACTGCTTCAAAAACTTCAGTGACCTATCTACTTCTATGCCTAAGTCCTTCTCATCCTCAATTGATTTCAGCTAATGCCCATCCATTTCACAGTGGATTGATGTTATCAGTGGTGTACCTCAGGGATCCATTCTAGGCCTTTTATTATTTATAGTTTATATAAATGATCTTGGGGAGGCTGTAAATAGGAGTGTCCTTTTTTGCTGATGACACTAAATTGGCAGCTGTAGTCAAAGAAGTTGAGGGTAGCTCTAAAGTGCAGAGTGACTTAAATAAGTTATTAGCTTGGGCTCAGATGACTTTTAACCTTAAAAAATGCAAAGTTATTAACATGGAACGGGATAATAGGGAATGATGCTCAGCATCATTCCTAAAATCTAACTAAATTACATCAAAATTCTCTCCCTTATCTAATTGTTTAGAAACATAATCCATAAAATCCAGTAAATTTGTTAAACACGATCTACCTCTTCTAAACCCATGCTGAGCATCATTCCCTATTATCCCGTTCCATGTTAATAACTTTGCATTTTTTAAGGTTAAAAGTCATCTGAGCCCAAGCTAATAACTTATTTAAGTCACTCTGCACTTTAGAGCTACCCTCAACTTCTTTGACTACAGCTGCCAATTTAGTGTCATCAGCAAAAAAGGACACTCCTATTTACAGCCTCCCCAAGATCATTTATATAAACTATAAATAATAAAAGGCCTAGAATTGATCCCTGAGGTACACCACTGATAACATCAATCCACTGTGACCTCACGCCATTCAGTTTCCTGTCTTTCAGCCATTCAGCTATCCAATTCAAAACTTTCTAACATATCCCATGCATTTTTAATTTGTGAACTAGTTTCCTATGTGGAACCTTATCAAAAGCTTTGCTAAAATCTAACTAAATTACATCAAAATTCTCTCCCTTATCTAATTGTCTAGAAACATAATCCATAAAATCCAGTAAATTTGTTAAACACCATCTACCTCTTATAAACCCATGCTGAGCATCATTTATTAACCAACCACTATCTAGATGGTCAGAAATTCCCTATTAACTATCTTCTCAAGAATTTTACAAACTATAGAAGTTAAGCTTACCGGCCTGAAGTTATTTGGGTCCTCTTTACTTCCCATTTTAAAAATTGGCACTACATTCGCTAATTTCCAATCATTAGGTATTTTTTCCAAACTCTAGTGATCTAGTATATATTTTCTCAAGATCTACTGCAATACTATCTACACCTTCCTTGAGTAACCTAGAATGAATGTTGTCTGGGCCAGATGCCTTACTAGTATTTAACTCCAAGTTTAGCCCTTTGATTACTTCCCTGTTCACATTAATAATATTCAACACTACTTCCCTTGACCTAGAATTATCATCAATTAATCTATCTGGATTCTCTTGTGTAAATACTGAAGAAAAATGATCATTAAGAACCTCTACTATTTCATCATCAGATTCTTTCAAAACCCCTTCATATCTAATAGGCCCTATTTTATCACTGTTAGATTTGTTATTGATTCTATAATAGCTAAAGAATTTCCTTGCATCCTTATTATTATTTTGAGCTAAATTAATTTTTGCCACCCTTTTGCTCTTCTTAATAATCTTATTTAGCTCATTTCTGGTCGACCTATAATGATTTAAATTGTCAAAAGTGCTTTCTCCCTGTAATCTATGGTATGCCCTTTTCTTCTCAGAATTTCCCTAGCTATCTCTTGATTCCACCACAATGGCCTCCTACATTGCTTCCTAATAGCCTTCATTGGAATACACTGCTCCTGGACTATGTTTAATATAGTCTTAAAAGTGTCCCACATCTCATAAGGATTCTTCCCGCTGAATTCTATATCCCACCTAATCTGATTTAGCAAGTTGCATAATTTATCGTATTCGCCTTTATAAAAATTTGGAGTTTCTGTTGAGTTTGTTGATGTTCTACCTTTCACTATTCCCAAGTTAAAACGAACCATCTGATGATCACTATTTTACAATGCTTCCCCGACAGTCAATTCCTGAACCAAGTGATCATCATTTGAAAGAACCAGATCTAATACATTGGCACCCCTTGTTGGTTTATTAACAAAATGAGTCAAAATATTATCCTCAAAGCATTCTATAAACTTACAACTTGCTCTTTTCCTTCCTATCATATTTTCCCAGTTCACAGAATTTAAATTAAAGTCACCAGGAATAACTGTATCTACTGCACATCCTTTAATTATATCCCTGATCATTAACTCATCAATACAATCAGACTGTCTAGGTGGTCTGTAAAAGGCTCTCAAGTGTATTATCCCATTTTTACTGACCCTAATATCTATCCAAAGTGACTCAACTTCTCCTTGCTTTATATAATTATTTAGATTTGAAGAAATGCTATTTCTGATATAAATAATCAACCCACCACCAGTCCTATCTCCTCTTTGGCTAATGTACATGTCATAACCCTGTAGTTCAAATTCACTTACGTTGTCATTAAATTTAATTTCATTGACCCATGATTCTATTACACATATTATATCTTCATCAATAATATAACTAAATAACTCATCTTTCTTATTTCTAAGACTACGAGCATTGGTATAAAGACAACTCAGCCCTCCTATTCCTGAAGTACCTCTTTTAGCCTGTATACATTATGCTCTTTTTATTCTGCATCTTTCCTTTCGCTGCCCCACCCTGTGCTCTGGTATTTCCCTAACCACTATCAGTAACTAGTTCCCCGCTTGCAAAGACCTAACGACACTATCTAACTCCTGCCACAATACGTCAACCACAGCCCGGCTTAGATGGAGTCCATCCAATGCATACGATGCCTTATTCCCCCAAAAGCCATTCCATACGTTACAAACACTAATCCCGACTCCTCACACAGGCCTTTCACATACTCATTCAGGCGAATTGCACGATACAACCATTCCATCCCTACATCCAATCTCGGAAGTACACCTGAAACAACGCCTTTCACTCTACTTTCACTCATCCTTTCAACTAACCTTTTGTACCTCTGACGTAACTCACATAAACCCACCTTCTTTACATCACTTACTCCCACATGCGTAATCACACCTGTATCCTTCTCACACCCAGACAACAAACTATCATACCCCTCAGACACATCATTTACACCAGCCCCCGGCAAACAAACTCTCACTCCATTCCATTTGCTCGCACTCAACTTCCTATCTAAATATCTAATCTGAGAGTCACCCATCACAAGCACCTTAGTCATCCTCCTAGTCCCCCTAGTCCTAGTTTCACCCTTCCTCCTGTTCTCATTCAAGCTACCACTTATTCCACCTTCTGCCACAACCACATCAGACAAATCACTTTCAACCTCTTGCTCTCAGGGCATCGAATCTGTTAGTCAACCTAACAGGTTCCATGTCCCTCGTACTCACACACACCTATCCTGTCCTAACCTATCTATTCTATTCATATTCACCCACCATTCATCTTCACTTACATAAGTTACTTCTTTCTCTTCAGTACCTAATCTAGGCCTATCTTCCACCGTCCTGGTCCTAGCCACATTCTTCATGCGTACACTCCCATCCCTTCTCACTTCATGGACCAACTCACTTAATCTCTTGCATTCATCGCGCAACCGACTCGCCTCCTTTTCTTTACATTTTATCTTTCCCCCATTTTTTTCCTCCATTTAATTTTTTAATTCAAACCCTTCAGCAATTTTTGCTTTTTTAATATAATTCCTTCTATTTTTTTATAAAAGCCTCCAGCTTTACATGGAACTAGTTTTTGTGGGTCATTACGAAATCATTCAGTTTCCGCTGTAGTCTTAAAAATGGCTTTGATCTGTGAAGTGTTACTTATGATCACGTTTACGATCGATTATTAGAATTATTAGTCGATTACAAACTCCGGTGATAAGGCCTTTGATTGTTCCTATTTATTCCCCCAATTTGAGATATCCGGATTTCGTGAATGCAGCGTACACAGAAAATAGTTAGATATGGGCTGTAAAACTTTCGGTAATTTAAAACGAAGATAGCGCCGTCATTTCTAAGGTTTTAGGCCTTCTAATTAAAATAAGTTTTATAAGCAATGTTATTCAGCTCATAAAATTACATAGGAATACCTATTTTTTTGCCCCGTTGCACTGGGGGCTCTGCCCCCCCCCCAAGGACTACCCACCCTTCCCCCCCTCCTTCCCTGTTGCGATCCTAACCCTCACGAGTTCGGATATATTAAGGTTCTCGACGAGACCTTAAATCCTATTTTTATAAGCTTCATTATTTTTTTGTGTGTTTAGCTACCGTAATACTTTTTTAGACATTTTACCAGGTAATGGTTCGGCACTCCACCTACGGGGGGAAGCTTGCGCTTCGCTACTAAGATTGAAATTTAAAATCTAAAAAAGCAGCCATGGTTAAATTTCTATAAATTTTCTGAACTTCGCCAATTATAATAATTTTACAAAGGAACTCTAAACTAAAATTCCGTCCTTTCAAAATATCACGTTGATAAAATATAGTTATAGAAGAAGATATATAAAAATAAATTTTCTGAACTTCACCATTTGTAATTCGCAAATTTTCGATACTTATATATTTTTGAACTATGATAAAAAAAGTCATAACCAAACTAAGATAAAATTATTATTCAAATACTAAAAAAAATCCCCTTCTTAAATTATAGAGTTAGTGATGATGATGAAGATTAGTTCTTCCTGTAGGATTTGGGGTTGGGGGTTCAAATCTGTTCTTTTTTTAGCAGTCGGAAGTCAAATGCGGGAAAACAGTAAATGCCTTATGAATCGCACCGTGGTCTAAAAAAATATTTTTTACGAGGCCTCCAAAATATACTACGCATCTAACATAAATCATAAATCCCAAATCCATAAGAGAAAGAAATGTAAGCCAAAAGTGACGAAAAAATCTAGGTTAATATATATATATATATATATATATATATGTGTGTGTGTGTGTGTGTGCGTGTGGAAAACTCACAAAGTATCGCGTGGTAAGCAATAAATCCAACAAAGCCCATAAGGAAAATTAATACGAGGATTCCAAGTTGTTCCTTGATAAAGAACTCGAAATAAAGTTCGAAAGTACTTGGAATCCTCGTATTAATTTTCCCTGTGGGCTTTGTTGCATATATATATATATATATATATATATATATATATATATATATATATATATATATATATATATATATATATATATATATATGGTTAATTTGGGGATAATGCCCACCCTAATTTTGTGGGCGCTTTGTTATAAATATCTATTTGGGGAGGCTTATATGTCAAACCGGAGCACCCCGTGTCAGCCAGCACCGCTTTCGTTCTCAGTTAATGCAACACTTTAGACCACTAGATAGGCTACAATGTGAGTACAATACCTAAACAATAACTGAGATCAAAGCGGTGTCCGTTTCCTTAATGTGCTTGGTTCAATCCTCACACCATTAGCATGGATTTTTTTAGTAATTAGAAAGGAAATATTTTTATTTTTCCGAAGAAAAATGATTCCGTTTATCTATGTTTCTTAAAACAAGACAAAAATAATCATTTTTCTTCTGGCCCGATTGTTCCAGGCATGGCTAGAAGCCTCCGGAATAGGTAAAACCTTTGAAGAGCTAAAAGAATTTATTATCCTTGATCAATTCCCGTCTTCTCTCCACCCAGAATTACGCGCTTACATTAAGGAACGGCGACCCTCTACTCTATCTGAAGCGATCCATCTAGCCGACAATTGGATCTCAGCTCACCCCACTCTTCCCCGAACTTCTAGTTCTAGCTCCAAGAAGTTCGTTCGTCCATCTAAGCCGTCTCCAAAAGGGACAACCACAGCATCCAGCTCAGCCAGCAACCGACGAAATTCTTCATCTACCGTGACTTGCCATGGCTGTGTCGAGGTTGGACACATTAGACCTCGGTACCCAAAGAACCCCCGCGCCTTCAAGGATGGCTCGTCTTCGACGCAACCATTTAAGGTGGGCTTCTGTTTATCTGATTGAAGTGTCCCTTATTTCTAAGCCTCTGGTACCATCAACGGGGCTTAGGTTTCCACCATCATCAGAGACACTGGATGCTCTTGTGTAGTCGTTTCGCAAGACGTATTGCCCGACGCCGACGTCACCGCTTGCAGGAAAGTCTTCGTTGCCGACTACTTAGGACAAGTGGATTCATTTCCCCATCTTCTCCTGCTACCTTCGTTGCCCTTATTACGAAGGCTGGACTGGCGTAATTCGAGCTCCAATTAAATTTGCTAGTGTTTTAGTTGAAAACATTCCAGGAGTTAGAGACCCTAATATCGCTAAACCCTGGCTTCTACCAGCTTCACCTTGACTATTTGAAAACCATACTCCTCCGAGAACTCCTGCTGTTGGCCTAGGAACTCCTTCAGAACCCAAACTTCGCCATGTTTGTGCTGTCCAGACCAGAGCAGGAGAAATGAAGCGGATACATCCCTTAACTCTGCTTGCTCTCAAGCTCCTCTCTGTGACGCCTGATAACTTCAGGCGCCTCCAGTCTTCCTGTGAAATTCTCTTTGCTGATCGAGCAAAAGCCGCCTCAGGAGAAATCGAGCAAGTTAAAAACTGGTCTAGCTACCAGTTTGTCATGGTTGACGGCCTCCTCTACCGAAAATGTTTGACGTCTGATCGTCCCCATAAGAGAGGCAGGTCCACTCTGGTGGCTTCCCGTGATTGTTGCCAGATTATCCTCTCTGTTGCTCATGAGAGCACCTTGGCTGGCCATTTCTCCAACAGGAAGACAAAATTAAAGGGCGCGGAACAATTTTACTGACCTGGGATGGAAACGGATATCCGAACTTTTTGCTGTTCCTGTGATAAATGTCAACGTTTCTCTACCAAAAAAGATATCACCACAAAGTCCAGGTATAGCAATTGGAAGTTTTGGACGAAACTGCCACACTTAAAAAACTTACAGCTCCTCCTAGAAGGGATAAATAAAGCATCATCAAGGAAGGAGACATTGATTGCTCTTAACTGCCATTAACACATGGTATGATCGACTCTCTTTCATCCACCACCCCGGTTTGGAACACTGCACCAGGATCAGCTATCACAGCTACAGAAACTCATAGGTAGGTGCCAGGATGTTCTTTCCAATGAACCTGGATGTACCTCCACCCTTTCCCATGGCATTAATTTAATCACCACCGACCGGATACAGGCAAAAAGATATCCCGTACCTATTCACCTCAAGCCTGCCTTTGAGAAAGAGGCCGAGACTCTTTTTCAGCAAGGTATTATCTAACGCTCCTCCTCCTCTCACTGTTTCCCCGTCGTCATGGTCAAGAAAGCTGATGGTTCTTATAGAATGGCTATCGACCTCCATCAGCTCAATTCTATTACAGTGTTTCATGTCGAACCCACCTGCGGCATGGAGGAAGATCTTCATAAGTTTTCGGGCGCCAAATACTTCAGCGAACTTGATCTCTGTAAGGCTTATTATCAAGTTCCTCTTTCTGATAATGCTAAAAGTCTAAAATTTAGGATTGTCCATATTGCTGGGAAAGACGAGTGCTGACCTTTTGAGTAGGTCCCCTAATTAATTTTGATAGTTATTTTTTTTTCTCTTTATGTACCTTACATCATCATCTTTCATTTTATTAATGTTTGATCTACTCTCAGTAGATTCTTGTTCCGGGGGTAGTGTGAGGGCAGTTCAACCTAGCCGCATGATTCATCATATTTTTCGACCTGTTCCGCTACCGTGCCCACATCGAGGCCATAATCTGCGAGCAACCTACGACTGACTCATCTTGGAAATGTGTCAGTTCTCGCGAAAAGTACGCGCCCGCGCATGCCGAACTAACCTACTAAGCTACTATCGGAAAGCAGTGTATCTAGCCCCCGACTGCGTGACTAACGTCACGTACGTTCCTCTAGCGAGCTCGAATAATTAGGGGCCCCCTTCTCTACTCACGAGAGAACCGTTCTGGACATCGTTCAGCGAGGCCCTTCTGCCATTGTACGAGTACCTTGCCAGCTTTGACGCTGATTCCTTTTGCTGCTGCAACGATTTTTGCTGTTTCCAGACTCGTGCTGCATTCGTTCTCCGTTGGGAAGCCGATTACCGTGGGCTAGTTAAGGCTATCCCTCGTCACTCTACCACCTCCGCCCTTGGGTACTCCGCCATCTTGACCACCTTCACCCTTGGATACTTGGCCATCGAGTCTTCAGTCACCCGTGGATCCGTCGTCATCTAGACCTCATTCCCCTCGTGTGCCATTCATCCTCTAGATCGCGCCGCCCGTGGGTCCTGCCTCATTTCGATCATCGACTCCATCTGTTGGTCTCTGGTCATCTCAATCGTCACCACCAGTGTGTTCTTCGTCCCTTGGATTTCCGTCACCTGGGTGTCGCTCCAGTGCTTTCGTATCGGTATTTCGAATATTTCTTTCGTCTTACGCCTTTTAATTTCTTAAGTGCTCGTGTCGAAACTCATTGTTCTTGTGTGAAGGAGGAAGGACGGGGGGAAGGGGGTATTCTTTAATACCTCTTACCTAAGTAGTGTAGTTAATTATTTTTGACGACGCGTGTCATTTCGGCGTAAAGTGCTTATTTTTATAATATCCCTTATTATACGCGGTTTTATTTAATAACGACGTGTTGTCGTTAGGTAGTTTCGAAATTGTGACTTTTTATTATTTTTGGTACCCTCTGGTACTCGAGTGACAGGTTATTTTTCCTTTTTTGTAAATAATACCGTTGAATTTTCCTGTGTATTTATTTTACCCTTGCCAGGATATTTGAGCACCGTCCTGGTAACTTTTTTGGTAACCTTTCTCTAGTGTGTATTTTGGGGCCGAGAGAACAGAGTTACTCGTTTGCCCTCACAATATATATATATATATATATATATATATATATATATATATATATATATATATATATATATATATATATATATATATATATATATATATATATATATATATATATAAGTAAAATAATTCAATGGCGATTTATGGTATATGATAGTAAAACCACTGTATAGGAGCCAAAAGTTTAATTTACGAGACTAGTTTCGTTATGTAGTTTATCATACCCTTTTCAGTCGTATACTGAGAATCCGATTGTTACAAAAGTCTATAAATAAGTAACAGATCAACAAAAAAAACCCACAAAGAAACACAAAACGGAAGGAAAAAGGTCATTAATCAGAGGGTGTGAGTCTAAGATCTTTGACTAAGCTGTTTACGATGAAGTTACGCGAATGGAGGCTGCATTTCAATTGCCAATCTGACAAATTAAAATTGGGAATTTCTCCTATTAATATAGATTCTAGTATTTTTATTTTACAGAAATCTTTACAATTATATATGATTTGTACCTTTGAATAGTCAAATTGGTTGTTGAAATTGCTAATATGATTAAAAATACTGGATGTGTTACTGCCTCGTCTGACATCACCTTTATGTTCATAAGTTCGTCTTGTTAAGGTTCTTCCGGTCTCTCCTATGTAGAATGAGACAGTTTGTAGAGCCACACGGGATTAAATATACACCTGCTTCATATGGCTGATCTACGGGCTTAGTTGAAGGGAAAGATTTAAGGATAGAAAAAGCGTATTTATATGTGGTTTAGCCTGGAGAAATAACTTTATTCACTCCTTTGAGGAGGGGAGAAAAAGGGAGGGAAAGACACTTCGTATTACTAAATTTGTTTTTATCCTTGGGACGGTAATGAGTAGATTTTGCTTTAGATAAATAAACTTTCCTTGATCACGTGGAGGAGATAATTTAATTCAATGAAGCTGCAGGCTATATATGTAATCTCGTCTTCTAGAAAGCAAGGGTCACATATCCTAAGTGCTCTCAAAAACATACCTGATGCAACGGCTCGCTTAATGTTAATATCATGATAAGAAAAGAAATGGATATACGAGTTAGAATGGGTTGGTTTTCGGTACACAGTGAAGCTAAGTTTGTCAATGACTCTAACAATTTTTACATCAAGAAAGGATATACAATTATCTTTTTCCCACTCTACTTTAAGGAAATCGTCAAATAAGTTTGAACTATTTATAGGCTACATCGATATGACATCATCTACATACCTATACCATACAAAATTATGATAGGGAATCACAGAAGGGAGTAATGATACTTCGAAATGTTCCATAAAAAGGTTACATAATATGGGCGATAAAGGATTGATTACCCATGCTAAGACGATATTTTTGACGGAAAAAACCCATATCGCTGATAAATAGGTCAGTAACACAAAGTTTAACAAGTTTATAATTTTACTTTTGCCTTGAGGGAGGTTTAATTTTTGATTATCTAATACCTTAGATAGAATATTAAGAGCTTCGTTGACCGGGACATGAGTGAACAGGCTGTCTACATTAAAGCTCACTAAGCGAATTCCTTCTATGTTATTTTCCTCAATTTTTTAATGAAATCAGAGGAATGGATTCTGGTGAAGACGATGCGAAGCGCAAAATTGTTGAATGCTCCTTTATTAATAATTCTCCTAATCTTAATATTTCTCTCGGTATCTTTAAACATGATCCCATCATAAAAAGGTTATTCTAAATAAAGTAGAGCACCTTAACAAATAGTTCTTTCTTTATTTTCATTATTTTATGCTTATTTAATAATGTATATTTATTTGTGCATCTTTGTATTTAGATTTTATCTGACCTCTTCATTTAAAGTTATGTCTTTGAGATTTCTTACCTGCTATTAATCCCTCTTCTTGATATTTTTTGTCTTTTCTTTGGTCTCATTTACCCACGCCCTCTGTGGTTTTGACCTTCCGTTTTACCTTCCGTAGGCGAAGCTTCGCTTACTTTTCATATACGAGGGGCAGTCAATAAGTTTTGCAATTCGGATATAAGGAAACGAGATATGAGGAAAAGTGTTTTATTATTTTTTTAATATAACTACCCTTGACTTCAATGCACTGGTGCCCCTTGTCCCTGAGGCTTCGAATTCCCGACAACCAGAAATCTCCCGACTGCTGTTCAATCCACTCCTGGACGGCGAGCTAGACATCTTCATCGTCCCCAAACCGGCGTCCACGCATGCAGCCTTAAGCTGGCGGAATAAAAAGTAGTCGCTAGGGGCCAGATCTGGACTGTAGGGGGGATTGTTGAGCTCCTCGAATCCGCACTTGCACAGGGCAGCTTGTGCAACTCTGGCCTTGTGGACTTTGACGACGTTGAAGGCAGAGACCTTGGTCATGGCCAAATTGTCGTGGATGATGTTCATAACACTTCCATGTGATATTCCAAGTTCTTGCTCGATTTCTTCGACCTTCACCCGTCGATTTTCGAGGATCATCCTCTCCACACGGGTCACATTGTCCTCGTTGGTCACGTCTGATGGGCGTCCAGGACGGGGGTCATCTTCAAGGGACTCATGACCATGGCGGACTCCCCCTCCAGTGAGTAATGGTTGCATAGGAAGGGGCGGTGTCGGTGTACACTGCAACCATGCGTTCATGGGTCTCTTTTGCATTCTTGCCTTCCTTGGTCAAAAGTTTAATCACTGCGCGGTGCTTAACCTTCTCCATTGTTGATAAATTTATGACTGACGATCTGCGATCAGCTACTGCTTCTTAAATAGACGAGGCCTGAGCGTGCGGCTGCAGGCCCTGACTTGTCATAACTTGTTCTAACACCCCCACAAACAGCCATTCTCTTTCCTCTGTTTTGCCCTACCGATTCGCAAAACTTATTGACCGCCCCTCGTATATACTGATTTTTGTCAATATTTTTATAATATTCCTTGATAATGAACTGAATAAAGTTTGAAAGTATTTGGAAATAGCTTTTCATTTTTCCTGTCTATTTGTTTGCAGTTCTTGTGTTCCACTCACGTGCTACTTTGCGACTTTCCCATATCGTCGCCGTCGGCACCAGCTCGTGTCCGAGCATTGGTTCCGTCATCTGTTATCCTATCTACTCTGTTGATGTTTGTAAGTGATGTGACTTAGAAGGCCTAATCTGTGGTGTAGGAGTCGTGGGCACACATATGGGGGAGAGGGATGAGGTTGTTCCAGTCTCTCTTTTCTTCTCTTACGTTTTCCTTCGTCCTTTTGTCTCCTCCCTTCCTCGAACGCCGCGGTACCATCACGGACGGCTTTCTTCCAGGTTGAACGGTTCCTTGCAGTTTGTTCCCACGAGGAGGGATTAATGTTAGTTAGGGTCATTGTGGGCTTTAGTTTATCTTTGTAGCGTCGCTTGGGGGCTTATCGTGGTCTCGTACCATTAGTTAGTTCACCATTTAGCATGATCCTTGGGAGCCGGGGTGGGTCCATCCTCAGGACGTGGCCCACCCAGCGGAGACGATGGTGGTTGATGGTGGCTTCGACGCTTGTTACTGAGGCTGGTTCTCCAGGGCGAGGCGTGTCTGCCGTTTGGCTTCAATAAGAAGAGTGATGCGTTCGTCGTTCTCATCAAACTATTCCTGGTTCCTTCTGCGAGTGGGAGTGAAACCTATTGTTTCCTTGGCTACATGGACCATGGCATCTCTGAGGGATGTCCAGTGATCTTTTACTGAGGCCAGGCCAACTGGATCAATAAGGTGTCTTTCAAAAGCTTCCTTAATGCTTTGTAATAGCTGAGGGTTGAGCAGCTTGGTGCAGTCAAAGCGGCGACAGGGGTTGTCGGCAGAGGCCCGCTTCGGTGGTCGGTGTATCTTGAAGTTAAGGCGGGAGATCAGGAAATGGTGATCTGTCCAACAGTCATCTGCCCCAGGCATGGAGCGGGTGATATGCACATCCTTCCTGTCCCTTGTTCTGGTCAAGACAGTCAAGCAAGTGCCAATGCTTGGACCGGGGATGTTTTCAGGTTGTCTTTGGTCGAGTAGGGAGTCTAAAAAGGCGATTGGTGTCAGTTTTGTCCTGAAGGGTACGAATGTTCCATGCCGCAAGGGTCAAGGGTTTTAGATAGGGGTGCCCTGATCTTAGTGTTTATATTAAGAGTCCACCAGCCGCGGCAAGCTGGCCAGATGAGATTGCAGTGTTCGATGTTTGCCCCACCTTTTTTAAAGGCCTCCCTATGTAGGGTGGGCTGTATTTATCCTGAAAAGGCTAGCTCAGTCACGGGTCCAGTTGCTAAACTCCGGTGTCACGGCAAAGTCAAGGGAGAGCGACCATCTTAGACCCGCCGCCAATGTGTGGTCGCGAACTAGAGGCCTCCGACGATCCAGGCCTGTCCCCGGCATTCACAGTGCTATTGCCATTTGGTTTTGTACGGGGATGGGGATGAAGGGCAGAGAAGGAAAGAAAATTGTGACGAGAAGCCAGTAGCTAAGTATCTTGTATTGGGTGATCGTAGCTGCGTGACGGCCACGCGCAATCACCTGACCAGTAGCATGGCCACCACGGCTCAATGAGGACGAGACGTTCAGTTTCAGTGATGCTGGTTGCAGCGAGCTGCCGGGTTCTTAGTATGTCAAGGCCCACCTTTGTCACGTCTGCCCACCACACGCAGCCCTCCTCCGCCGGTACCAGATAGGTTCGCCATTGTGGCCTTCGGTTTGGTTTATTATTTGGGTTTTTTCTTCTCCTAGTCTTTACCTGAATAGGTTTACCCTACAAGACAGCAGGGGCTTTGGATTCAAAGTTTTCCTTCTCCTAGCCTTTTGCCCAGACAAGGGCACCCACATTGCAGTGGGTCAGGGGTTGGTAGTGTGCCAGGACGTGTCCACACGTCGATGGGCCGGGACACACTAGCTCTGTGGCCCCCTGCTGTTCCGAGATGCCCTGGTGTTTAGCCTGGAGCCGTGAGGCAGCCAGTTTCAGTTTGTGTCCACGAGGAGGCACACTAGAAGTATTGGCGACAGAGAGTCTGTGTACTGGCAGAGGAGGCTTAGGCACTCGGCTTCCTTTTCACACTATGGCTAGCCAGCGGCGAGAGCTGAAAGCGAGAGGGCATGCAGGCAGCCGCGCAGATTCGGAAAAATGTGTTTAAGATAATGAGAGAAATTATACTTTTAAATTAGTACAGTTAACTAAATAATAAGCAAATTGATGTCTACCCTTTGTTTCTCGGTGTGATTCTTTCAAATTCGTTGCTTATTGCCGTCGCAAATAAATCATTTTAACATTTTTCCAACCAATAAATGTTGTTACCTTGACTACAATCATGAGAAAATCGAGAGAGATCCGTATTTTAGGGTAGTTCAATTCGCAAAAAATGAGTAATTTACGATTGAAATGAGTAGCGAATGTAAAAGAATCAGACCAAGAAGCATTTAAACCCACAAATTCCATTCTGTGAATCATTTGTGTTTGAAACTTTGACACGGGCAGAGCCTATATCGTCTCAGTGCTCTTTTGATATCGTCTCAGTGCTCTTTTGTTTTGTTTTTTCCTAACGCGAAACTTGGACTTATACACGAGCAACACAAATCATTCACACGCCTTCTACTTCGTAGATAAATTAACGTCTTACCTCATTGGATGCTAATTATCATCGTGGTGGAATCCATTCATCGGTAAAATCATCTCTCAGCTTGCAGAGAATTATGACGTCATACCAACAGGGCTGGCAGCGACAACTAATGACGGCTTTGTGTTAAAATTTTAACATAACTATATATTTGCAACGAATATCAAGCTAAATTCACTATGGCACTTTTATAAAATAAAAGTGTAGAATAACAATGCGCCTTCAATTAGTTAATTGTGGCTAAAACTAGAATAATACCAGATTAAGGAACGTTAATGTTTGCGAAATTTATTTTGGGACAAACTCTTTTACTAGACTACTAGGAACGATTTATCTACATCAATATGTAGGCAACACTGAAAAATATTTTTCAGAAGTCAAATCTTCCTTAGTTTGATTAATTGCCTGCATCATTCTTTGTATAATGCATATTTCGTATTATGCATATTTTAATCAAATATTTTTTAATAGTTTGAAATTCTTTCGTTGGTCTGAAAGAGTGATAGAAACCAGTAACAGCCATATATTTATAATTTGACCAGCTCAATTAGGTATATTTTATTTCGTGTTATAGATCAGAACTAGTCTCTGAGCCTGAAGAGGTAAAGTAAAAGAAATATCTAACTTAGATAACAATTTCATAGCACAATTTTGTCTAACTTTCGTCTTATGCATATTTTAATCAAATATTTTTTTTTATATCTTATTTTCGTAAAAAAACACAAGCCCAGATACATCGCTATCGCTCTTTGGCAATAAGTGAAGGGGAAAATTAGGTCAAAGTGCGAATTCAAACAGTAATGTCAAGGTAAAAATTCAAGGTGGAAGGCTCGATGCTGGAACGCCTTTGTGTCAAGACCATGACGTCGTTCTTCCATCACACACCATCCCGTGTCTTTTACCCATTAAAAAGGTGACTATGGGAGCTTAGATAGGGAAACACTAGTTAGGGTGGGCAGTCAGAGAAGTGTGGGAGTAATGAAACAAATAGAAAAAATTCATTTGTAAACTGATAAGGGATAGAACTAGGTAAAAAAAAGGAAAAGATGGCCATGGGATGTAAAGAAGAGGGGATTAAAATTCTGGGAATGGATGGGATGAGGGGGCAAGAGAAATGTACAGAAGTGGAAGGGTATACGGTGATAAGTAAAGGGAGGCTACAGCAAGATGACAGAAACAATGGGGTTGGAATAATGGTGTATAAGAATCTAGTATTAATGGAAGACGAAAAATGGAATGATAGGGTAAAGAAGAAAGGCCCAAAGAGGAGACTGAGAACATAGTGGAACGTCGAATGTGGTGATAACATCGGTATGTAGCAAGATGGGAGGATGAAAGAGAGACAACAGTGTAGCTCTGCTGAATGAATTACAGAAGATTAAGCTGATTTAATAATTTGAAGTGATGTTGCATGGGGTGATTGCACCCATATGGAGTTGGATTATGGAGCAGAGGATCGGCTTCAAAACAGATTACAATGTGGTAAAGATGGACTTGTGGAAAGTGGCTTTTGAAACAGCAAAATGCATAAGGAAAGCGGTATGGAAGAGAGGAGAAATAGAGTGGGAAAATATATGGATGAAGTTTGGAGAATACACTTTGAGGGTATACTAGGGCTGAAAAACTGAAGAATAACTATACCAGGCTGGAGGAATGTATAAAGGTATTTCAAAGGAGAAAATAGGGGGTGAAATTTGTTAAAACTGGCGGGAAGAGACGAAGTAAATCTTGATGGAATCAGAACATAGCGCTAGAGATACACAGAAGGAAAGAGGTAGATAGGAAGAAGAGGAAAATGTCAAAAGCGATAGATGTAAACAAAAATATACATAGAAAACTAATAAAGATAAAAGAACAGTATAAGAAGCAGAAGAAGAAAGTCACTGAACTACTAAGAGAAGCAAAATTAAAAAAAGAAAGAATGGTGGAATCCTGGAATGAAATTTAAGTCGGAGAAAGAGAAAAAGAATAGTGGAATTTTATAAGAAGCCAACTGAGAAAAAGACTATGAAAGCGGTGTGGTTGTAACGAAGAAATAGTATCCAAAACCCGGAATATAAATGAGATTAGAACCCTAATAGAAGAATTCTCGAAGATGATAGGAATATGAGGGTAGAAAATGAAGCTGGAGTGGAAAATTGAGTTGAAATGCAATTTATTGGAGGTGTGGAAGTTACTGAAACTGGCATAAACAACTATCAAGAAAATGAAGAATAAAAATCAATGGATGCAGACTTTATGATAGGAGAGTTATAAAGTATGAAGGCGAAAGGTTGAAGAAAATATTGAGAGAGATATTTAATGAGATGTTGGGGTATGCTTGAGTGGGAGAAGAATGGATGAAAGGTAGGTTGAATCTTATTTATAAGGGTAACTGAATGACATTGAATCAGAGCAACTATAGTCCGGCAGTGATTGTAAGCAGAGTGTGTAAATTGCACGAAATTGCATGAGTTGGGTGAACAATAAGGTATAGTAGGGGATGAACAATGAGTACGTGTTAAAGGAGACAATAGACACATGACGGGAAAGGTAAAAAACCTTATCTGGTTCCTAGACATCCAGAAAACATTTGATAAAGTGGGCTTGGATGAGCTATGGCTGTTATGTCAGGAAATGATAGACAATAACATTCTACAAGTGATTAAGAGTTATTTAGAGAGGAAATTGAGTGAGAGTGGAGATGAATGAAATTCATAGGATGCATAATTATAGAGTGATTACAATGATTGTTTTTAATCACCCTGCTTTCTCTTTTACACAATTTATTGTTATATTAGCGAAACTTATTATGTTAGCCAATCCAATATTTTTATCATTATCATTGTTTTTGTTATTACCATCTTTAATATTGGTAGTATTAATATGCCAAGCACTCTTGCCCTTTCTGATAAGATTGTTTAAGGGTGAAAGAATAGCAATCCTTGCTGATAAAAAGGTTTAAGCGTGAAAGAATAGCAATCCTTTCAAGACTGTTTAAGCGTGAAAGAATAGCAATCCTTTCCGATAAGTCTGTTTAAACGTGAAAGAATAGCAATCCTTTCTGATAAGACGGTTTAAGCGTGAAAGAATAGCAATCCTTTCTGATAAGACGGTTTAAGCGTGAAAGAATAGCAATCCTTTCTGATAAGAGGGTTTAAGCGTGAAAGAATAGCAATCCTTTCTTATAAGACGGTTTAAGCGTGAAAGAATAGCAATCCTTTCTGATAAGACGGTTTAAGCGTGAAATAATAGCAATCCTTTCTGATAAGACGGTTTAAACGTGAAAGAATAGCAATCCTTTCTGATAAGACGGTTTAAGCGTGAAAGAATAGCAATCCTTTCTTCATAAGACGGTTTAAGCGTGAAAGAATAGCAATCCTTTCTTATAAGACGGTTTAAGCGTGAAAGAATAGCAATTCTTTTTGATAAGACGGTTTAAGCGTGAAAGAATAGCAATTCTTTCTTATAAGACGTTTTAAGCGTGAAAGAATATCAATCCTTTCTGATAAGACGGTTTAAGCGTGAAAGAATAGCAATCCTTTCTGATAAGACGGTTTAAGCGAGAAAGAATAGCAATTCTTTCTTATAAGACGGTTTAAGCGTGAAAGAATATCAATCCTTTCTGATAAGACGGTTTAAGCGTGAAAGAATAGCAATCCTTTCTGATAAGACGGTTTAAGCGAGAAAGAATAGCAATCCTTTCTGATAAGACGGTTTAAGCGTGAAAGAATAGTAATCCTTTCTTATAAGACGGTTTAAGCGTAAAAGAATAGCAATCCTTTCTTATAAGACGGTTTAAGCGTGAAAGAATAGCAATCCTTTTCGATAAATGTATTTAAGCGTTAAATAATTATATTAAATAGTATCAATGTCTTTTGATGAATTATTACAAAAACTAAATCGATCCACAGGAGGAGTTTGAGTGGCGGAGGAAAACTTAAATGTCTTCGTTTCGCAGATAATGATAAAAGTTTACGTGTGAACGTGTCAGGGAGCGACAAGAAATGCTTGAGATTACGGCATTGGTGGATGAATGTGAGATTCAGCTGGAGCAAATTTAAAGTGATGATCTTTGGGAGAAGTATAAAAGAGGGATTGGTCATAGGAAATGAGGTACTGAAAGTTGTGGATGATTTTTTAGTATCTGAGGGTAATTATAAGCAACAAGGCGGATGTATTTGCTTAGCCCAAAAGAATGAAGGAGGTGGAAATGTTAAGAATGCTTGGAATTTTAAGTGATATGATGACAAAGCAGATGTCACAATAGTAAGGAAAAGTGAAGGTGAAAATACTTAATTAATACAGTTTTTTTAGAGATGTTAGATTGGTCTAATGGATAGAGTCACTTCGTTGACGTGAGTGAAGAGTGTCCCCTAGGCGGCGAGCCGATGCACTGCGAAGGAGGGTACACATTGCTATACCCACCGCAAAGCAAATGTGTCCAATTGAACGAGAGCTCTCATCTGACCACTGCCAACAAGGGATTGGCGGCCAACCAAGCAGGTAAATGGGTATTAAATGGTGAGGGAATTGTGGCAAAGGTGCGTGAGTACCACGCAGCCTTTATGCAGATGATGTATACAAGGTGAGCCAAAGTGAAATGGAGAAGATCGAAAATAAGGTGGAGTGGTCGCGTTTAGGAATGAATGGGTATGTAAGGGTAGAAACTATGAGAAATGTGGGAGGGAGCGGATATCATAAGAGGATGGCAAAAATGAAGAAGAGATACTTTGTCCATATTTGGAAGACATGAAACAAGGTGGGTTGAGTGAGTGTATAAAGTGAATGTGATAACGTAATGAAAGAGGCGGATTGGTAAAATAGTGAGTAAGTTTGATTTATGATAAATAATTAGAATCAGTAATAGGGTGAGGCAAGTGAGTTCTCTGATATGGATGAAAACCAGAAATAGAGTGTATGTATGATGGAACCTTAGGGACTCAACTGCATTTTAAATCAAGATACTCTTAACTCTAAAAATATCCTTTGCCTTCCTTTCCACCAAACATTTTTACATCTCCTCCATCTCCTTCAGCATTTAGATATCAATGTCGTGTTTAAATCCAACTCCACTGTATACTCTGATCTTATAAACAACTCTCCTTCCAAATTAGGGATTATTTATTCTGTAAACTTTCTGGATTGCACAAAGGTATACATATGACATTCAGGAAAAGAATTACATGTACGTATTAAACAACACCTAACCAATGTACGCAATTATAACGCAGAAAGCGTCATGTTTGTACACATATCAAGATTCGATTATGTAATTAATTGTGACTGATCGTTCCATCTCAATTGTAGCATTATCGTTTCATGTAATATTTTGGAATATATTTGCATAAATTCTATTGACAACTTTAAAATAAACCCCGGTCAGTCTTTTCGACAAAGATCCCCAATCATCATGTATTTAATAAAAAACAAAAACAAAAAACCTTAGTCCCGTGAAAGAATAGCAATCCTTTCTTTTATGAGTACCAAAGCTTTAAAGAATAGCACTTCTATCTTTTATGAGTAATGAAGCTTTAAAAAATAGCACTTCTATCTTTTATGAGTAATGAAGCTTTAAAGAATAGCAATTCTATCTTTTATGAGTAATGAAACTTGAAAGAATAGCAATCCCTGTGATAAGAGTATTTAAAAGTAAAAGAATACCAATCCTTTCTATTAAAAGTAATTAAGTGTGAAAAATAGCAATCCTTTATGATACGAAAATTTAAGCGTAAAAGAATAGTAATACTTTTTTATAAAAAGTATTTGAGCGTGAAATAATAGCAATCCTATCTGATAAGAGTATTTAAGCTTGAGAGAACGGTAATCCTTTCTGATAAGTATCTAAGCGTAAAGGAATAGCAAGTAGCAACCCCCATGATAAGAGTATTCAAGGGTGCAAAAAAATAATCCTTTCTGATAAGCGCATTTAAGCATAGAAATATTAATCCTTTATGATAAGATTACCAAAGGGTAGAAGAATTGCAATCCTTTTTGATAAAAGTATTTGAGTGTAAAAGAATAGCAATCCCTTCTATTTAGATTACGCTTGAAAGAACGGTAATCCTTTCTTATAAGAGTATTTATAAGAGTGAAAGAATAGCAAGCCTTTCTGATAAGACTGTTTAAGTGTGAAAGAAGTTCAATCATTGCTGATAAGTGTATTTAAGAGTGAAAGAATAGCAATCCTTTCTGTTAAGAGCATCTAAGGGTGAAGGAATAGTAATCCTTTCTAAGAAGCGTGTTTAAGCGTGAAAGAATAGCAATCCTTGCTGATAAGTGTATTTAAGCGTGAAAAAATAGCAAACCCTTTCTATTAAAAGTAAGCTGAAGGAATAGCCATCCTTTCCGATGAGAGTGTGAAAAATAGCGATCCTTGCTGACATGTGTATTTAGT
This sequence comes from Ceratothoa steindachneri, assembly GCA_963969495.1. Taxonomy (NCBI): domain Eukaryota; kingdom Metazoa; phylum Arthropoda; class Malacostraca; order Isopoda; family Cymothoidae; genus Ceratothoa; species Ceratothoa steindachneri. Next base: position 181,726,620 of record OZ018323.1, read on the forward strand.
GTCCCTTCAACGTTCGCACTTATGAACACGCTTAGTTCGTAGCGCTGGGCTTTGTGTCTTGTATTTATACCCTTCCGATAAGAGTAAACCTATTTTTAAAAATATAATATTTCTAAAATGGAACTATTAAAATTAGTATTTTTCAAAGCCACTTCTCTAATATAAGTTTCTCAATTTCTTAGAAAACTATCTGGTAAAATATTCACGTTAGTTTTTTGTTTTCTTTTAATTAATGAGCCTAATTAAGAATCTCTAGATTTCAAAATTAACTTTGCTTTGCTCGTCTAAAATCGCCACTTTGTTAAAGTCGATAAAATTGAACTTATTTTTTTCCCTAAAATAAACTATGTGGATCTTATTAAAATTTAAGGAATTATACATTTACAATGTCATCCTGTATACAATTAATCAGTAAACAGGAGTAAGAATAATTTTAGATACCTAATGCTGTTTAAAGCAATTTCCTCTTCTCTGAATATACATTTAATTATTTTCAGTTGAAATCAATTTAATATTCACTTCAATATTATTAATCTTCGTTATTTACATATTTTAAGGATATATAATAAATGAAATTGCTAAATATTTGTCGAATGGGTCAGTTAGTGGTTGTGAGCATTGCACTTAAATGAAATCAACGCACCACCTTAAGGATTTAAAAAGGAATTTCTTCTTTAATGTTGCTCGTGCACACTTTAATATTAAAGGGGTGGGTAGGCCTACAAGGCCTCTTTTTTTGTACCTACCTCAAAATGTTCCAAGAAAGATGGGCGATGGGAGCGGCAGAGAGAGAAGCCATCTTGATAAACTTTCCTCTTTCTTCTTTATTTTTCTTACAAACTTTTCAAATCTCCAATTTTTCACTTGGTTATTGGGTCAAGCAAAGCCTCATTCTTCATTTCCACATTTTACCTTTAATAATGTAAAAAAAGTACAATTTTATTATAATCGCCCCCAAATATAGTAGATATATTCATGAATATACTCACTTGCATTTTCTGTTCATTATTTAGTTATTCTTTAGCTAAGACGTTTAGTAATATTAGGAGAAGTATTTCATTCTTTCTGTGGGTGATAATGGGTGATTTTTTTTTTAAAGGGGACACAACTCCCTCCGCCCGTTAAAAAAAAGGAGTTGATAAAGAGGGAAACAATAAAACCAAAAAATCAAAATGGAAAAATAAATATTTTTATATTAAAAAACAAACAAACGAGGACATCACTAGAAAGTTGTTGAAAAGTGATTTTATAAAAAAGGTAAAAAAGAAGGATGAAGAGGAATAGCGTGACTTGTTAAATCTTCATAAGTGTTTGGAGAAAAGAGGGCAGATTAAAAAGACTCCGTGAACCAGTTCGTATCCTCGAATCCTTAATACTGCACTGCATCCATGATCTTTTAGGCACTCGAACGCTGCATGGAATTAGCCTCGCCTTAATTGTGGTGCGTCTGAAATAGGACAGGAAATTAAAGCCAGCGGGAATTACCATTCAACAAATTGAACAGCTAAATTAACTAATTGAATGTCTCAGCAACCTCGATGAATGTAATCAACGGTGAATTAATAGCATCTGTTTATTAGGAAGAGCTAAATATGAGGGAATTTATAGCATTTTTTGGAGCCTATTTGAGATCTTGTCTACTTCTCTCGGTATCGATGTGTTGGCTTTATTGTGTTTTGAATCGTTACTTTGAGCGAAGTGGCACTGATGGAATCGATGTCAAGTTCATTGCAAGGTGCCTGCTCATTTTCCTCCAAACACTACCTAGTATTTAGTTATGTTCTACATAAATACAGGATTTTGTTTTGTGTTGTTGTTTTTTTTAGAGCGGAAACCAATGATGGCATATCCCGGAGAAATTTTGTAGGGAGGGGGTATCGAGTTCTCCATGGGCTTTCACAAAAAGCCCGTCTGTCGAATAATAAAAAGCTAGAGATAGGAGGTGGGGCTTCAATGCACCAACTAGATGAGCGTATCGCAGCAGGCAGATCATTCCATATTCTCGGTGCAAATGTAGATAAGTACGATCACCCATGCAACACATTGGCGCATAGCCAGAGCCTAAGGTGCTCAGCGGCTGGGATGGGGTCAGTGAGGGAGGTAGGTAGGAGAGAGATGCGGCATTTAATATTTTATACCTAAGAAGAGGCGCCTTAAAGGTGATTCTGTATTGTATGATCAGTCATTTCCTTTCTCGACATAGGGTAGTTGCGCGAGAGAAACGTCTCCGGCGGAGTAGAAGAAGAAGAAGTGGTAGGAGGAGGAGGAGGGGGAGGAGGAAGAGAAGAAGAAGAAGAGCTACAAAGTTTTGCACCAGTTGTAGAGGTCGATGGAAGAAAGCTTCGGTTCCAGCGGGAAAGGGAGTTGCAGTGGTCAATGCGGGAGTTGATGAATGAATGGGAATCTCAAAGGTAGCATGGTCAAAGTGGGAGCGGATGCGGCTGAGATTACGGAAACAGAGAGGGGATTTACAGACGTTAGTAACATGAGTCTTGACAGAGAAATGAGTATCAAAGGTGAAACGCAGATTTTTAACTATATCATAAAAAGGGGCCATGGGCGGCCCCACCGTTAAGATAGGGAACAATAGTTTTGCACCGAGTCACATCCTCAAGGGTGCGTACAAGTACTATCTCTGTTTCGTCATGGTTGAGTTTCATAAAGTTGCCCCCGAGAGCCATTCAGTGAGGATGCTATAAGTGAAGAGAAGGTTCCTAAGAGCCTCGGCAAGCGAGGCTAGGAAACAGGAGAGCTAGAGTTACCTGTCATTAGCATAGGAACTGAAACAATAGACCAAATCGACGCATAAGGATACCAATTCAGGACGGCGAAGATCGATGGGAAACAGAAGTGGACTAAGAATCGACTCTTGTAGACCCCCAAAACGCACCTACATAGACCGATATATGCTGTACAGGGTGCGGTGGGTAAATTGACTCCGTTGGTAACTCTGAATTCCGCGCATGAGTGTTGTCTGGCGTCAGTTCTGCCTTCTTCATATCATAGTAAACTCAGTTGTGCATGTTATGTGAAGGAAACCATACCAAGACTAAATGCGATACTCCCAAAATTTAGGAAAGGCTTGTTGTGCAGTTTGGTGTTCACGTCGGGACTACAATGCGAAGGTCTCCGAGTGCTTGAGTACCAATCTGAGGATGGTGCAGAGGATCACGAAAGAGTTGGAAGAATAAGCCTGTGATTAAGAGGGGGTGGTGGTTCGAAAACCTCACTCTAAGCGTTCTGATTCAAAAATAATCCCTGAATTTGTCGTGGAGATATGAGCCATCATTTTCAACGATCCCATCAAATTAATGAGGACCATAGCCAGGGAGAAGGGCGTATCGGAGTTTCTCACCAGGAAATAAGTACATGAGGACATCTGCTATTACTCCTAACGAGAAAGGGTCAGCTTCTGTCGCAGAAAATAAAGGACAAGCTGAAGGAACGAGCTGCGAAGCTTGTGAACAAAATGAAGCATCCTATCAAGCTTGGCGTGTTTTGGTTCTTCTCAGACGAGAAGAATTGAGGGCCACGAGAAGAAGTGAGGGCCACGATATGCCTTCGCTCAGTTCAAGAAACGCCCAGGAATTTACATAGGCTCTGAAGAAGAACAGTGCGTTCAACAGTATCAAATGCTGGTGAGAGGTCCAGCAGTATCAGAATGAAACACTGACTAGCCTCGGCCGCGCACCGAAGCCGGTCCGTTACATGCAGGCGAGCTGATCCAGTACTGTGTCTTGCTTTAAAACCCACACTGAAAGATCTGATCGCCTATGGAGGAGTACTTTTGATCTATAATCAGGGGTGGTACCAGCTTTTCAAGGACCTGTTAGAGGAATGGGAGTAGAGGGAATGGCAGTAGCTTGCCGGGACGTTTGGGTTCAGGTTAGGTTTATTTAGGATAGGATGAAAAGCAACGTCTTTGAAGTCAGATGGTCCTAGAGTGCTATTAAAATATTAGTGAAGTAAGGGAGGAACTGGTGTTAAAGATTTGGTTGAAATGGGTCTAGGGAAGAACAAATCTTCTATTGAAGGGAGGAGATAATTTAATTCCGCAAGGGATTTGGGGCTCAGAGAAAAAGGTTCGGGAGCGGCAGGAAAAGGGGGAGTTACCCGGTGATGAGGAAGAGAGGCAGGGGCTTTCAAGAGCGGATATTGATTGTCTTACGAGAGAAGAAGACAGAAAATTCAGCAGGAGAGGGGTTGGGTTTTTTTTTGGGGGGGGTCTCGAATTTAAAGGGCAATAACAACGAAGCCGTCTCACGCAGAAAATTTGTAAGAACTCTATAAAGAAAGGGATGAATCTTGAGGAAGTGAACATGTAGGGGAGATATAGATGATAATTATCCTGCAATCATTGAGGCCGGGGGGAAAACTACGATGTTGGGGTCAAGAGGGCCGAAAATCACAACTATTTTGATCTAGGATGTTGGGGAGCATTGCCGAATGGAACCTTAATTTTTCTGCTTTGAAATCAGCCAAAGCACCAGTTCTCGGCTTCCTTGAATCATGTTTTACACTATAACTTTTTATCTAAACAAGTTAGGTATCAGATGAAAGCATAAAATGAGTAAATTATACTAATACATTAATAATAAGAAGCAAGGAGGTGAGAGAGCTGTGTATGAGCACATACTAATAAATTAATAAACAAGGAGGTGAGCGAGCTGTGTGTGAGCACAGGTGATATCTCAGAACCTCCATGTACTGTCTACAGTCAGATTGTGAGCACAGGCGATATCTCAGAACCTCCATATAATGTCCACAAACAGGTGTCAACTGGCCCATTTACCAGATCTATCACAGAAACTTTCCCGGGCGGATACACTTCAGCTTTCATATAAAACAGTTGAATTTATCATTTCATTCTAATACATAGCTAGGATCTAGACAATAACCAAGTACAAGTCACTGAAGCTCTTCATGAACCTACATGAGAAACATTGTGCTCTGGTGAAAAGCAAAGGAAGAGCAAGTAGCCCTGGAGGGAAAATAGGAATATTTGTACTGGAATTAAACAGTCTGTTATATATAGGAGTTCCAGCAGCAATCCAGGAAATACACAACAACAAACTGTTATCAAGAGAGAGTAAATATGAGGATATCAGGTTTAACGAAGACCAAAAGACAGATGAAAGATCCTATGGCTGATCATGACGAAATATTTGAGACAAGATCCCTGCAGGAAGTAGCACGGAATGAAACTGCAGCATATACAAGAAGAAGGTAACACTAATTACTTTGAACGCCACAAAAAGTTTTGTTTTACTCCATTGCGATATTTAGCGTGTACTTAACAACTACTGTTTTAAGATGTTGACTATTTTACAGCTGCAGCAGAACAAGCAGTTGTTCATGTGCAATGCAGTTGAACGTTCTGGTTTAGCAGAAAATCAATTTAATGCCATGGTTTCTGCCACCTTGGAAGCTGGAGGTGCTGGTCTGGATACTTGGTCATCTCAACCTCAACAACACGCCGGAGCAGAATGCTGTCCAGGTATAATATCAACTAGAGTCACATGTCCAAGTTTTGCGGAAATTCCCTACTGTATTCTGCCTTCCACGGGGATGGAAAGTTGCTCAAAGATGTATGAGGCAGTGAACCTGGAAGTACTTCAGATAATTTAGCTGTGCTAGTGTATAGTTCACCTTCATACACTGAAGGAAAGTTACCGGGAGTACTCACCATCGACAATTCTTCTGGCACAGGTCAGGCTGAAGCTTCAATAGATTTACTGGAGATATGGAAACTTATGGATAATGTTACTGCCTTTAGTTTTGATACTAAATCCAGTAACAATGGAGTTCACAGAAGAACTGCTTAATAAAATGCTGGACTGTTTTATCTGGTCTGTTGACATTGCATCCTGGAAATCTTAGTAGGAGCAGTTAGGGAGAAGCTTTTTCGGAAGGCTGAGGGCTCAGATAATCCCTGGTTTGAGCATCTGAAGGATATTTGGAAAGCCATGTCCAAGGAAAACCCAAAGATGCTGGCTATAAAAAAGCAAATGGCGGAAGGAAAAGAAGAAGAACACTGAAGAAATACTCCAAGACATTTTAACAACATTAAAGGCTTTCAAAAGCCGACTAGAGGAATATGGCTAAACTAACAGTAATTTCGCTTGGAGGAACGCCCCCTCGAGATATTCACTGGAATCAACCATGTACCATTCATCAGGCCAGATGGATGGTCAGAAGCCTCTTGTCCATGAAAATGCTGATGTTTGCAGATCAACTTATGTACGACGAAGACACTGTATAAAAACTGGAAGGACTCAACGACGAATTAAAGCACGACCTTGCTGCCCATATTCATGCCACTGAGAAGCCAGACAGCTTCAGTACAAGAAAGCCTATATCCCAGAATCGCATTTCATGCTAGACACACTGAACATTGGATCCGAGTGGCTTCTGAGACCTATCACGCCATAGCCACAGGATAAGGACTATAGAAAAGCATTGGACTATGCTAAGAATTTGAAAGCAGCGAGTGACATTGTTAAACGTAGTGTTAAGATGAGCGACTTTGCAAATCTCCTAACAACAGATGCTATCTCCTTCAAGCTCAACAAAGGGACTATCTCCTTCACACTGTGGAATTCAACAGACTGCTTTAATTGCTTCAAAAAACAAATTATCAGCAAATGAGTGTGTAAATGTATAGTATATGGTTATTCATGGGATTTATTTTCCGTTAATAAATCAGCCTAAATAGCGTTTCGAAAACCATAACCATAAATTTGTTTGATCGAAGTTGTCGGCTGATAGTTTTTAGGCCTAAGATGACAGCGAAATAAATTTTTAAATAATGATCTGGGTTTTAAGAAAAACAATTACACAAATATAAATATATTCATAGAATCAACGTATGTACAATGAGATAGGTAGATTAGGTATACAATGTAAGATATTGGAAAATATGATTTAAAGTAACAAGATGCGAAGAGAATTGAAGTATGTGAAATAAATATGAAATAATATGGTGGAATAATATGGTGATTATGATGTGGTGGAATAATATGGTGACTATGATGGATTGTGAATTAAGGGCTTTATACGGAGAATGTCGAGAGTCGAATGAGAAGGAATAGTGTGCTATTTGGTCGAGCTGAAAGCGTGTGTTTGTTTGTTTGTGTGTGAAATATTAAGAGATGTTGTTTGGAACAGTAGTACGTTAAATGAATTGACAAGTAAAATAAATGAATTAATTAATTATTAAGTTGTACATAAATGATTTAATTTACAAAAGTTAAGTAAAATAATTGAAAGATTAAATTGACAAAGTTAAGTAAAATAATTGCATATGAATTTTACATAATAATTGATGTATATATATATTTAAGTTTCCCAGGAAATTTTTATTATAGGAATGCCCAGAGGCATTTCTATAAATGTCATTGTGATATTAATCATTATATAATGTTTTCATTTCTTGATCGATTAGATTTGTGATAGAATATTAATCCCAAATTTGCATCATGAATAAGGCGCCTTGTCAGCCTTGATTGTGAAAAAGCTAATTTTGTGATATTTCTGAAAACTTTGTATGTAACAATAGCCATTTTTTGTCCCTAGACTATTATAATTTTATAAGTTAGAAAGAGTATCAAATATACTTTAATTTGGTGCTTATTTTGTTGCTTTATCTTGTTTAAATAAAAACATATAGTGCAAAATATGATTCAAGGGACATCGAAACTGGTGCCTTGGCCGATTTCGAGGCAGAAAATTTAAAGCTCTATGCGCCAATGTTTTCCAACATCCTAGGTCAAAATAACTGTGATTTCTGTACTATTCAGGTCAAAAGCATGGGAAAATGTACAGAAAACTATGAAAATAAGAAATAGTTAATTGTTTAACAGGTCCTTCAGAATGCAGTTAAAAAACATCACCCTAACCAGAGCCAAGAGAGAAGGCTAAACTACCTTCCTATACCATGACCCCAGGTAGGGCTGAATGGAAGAAAGCTGATCGGTGGTTAGCAGCGAAATTAGCCACCGACCAAGAAAAGAGGCGAGGAGAGGCTTATGAGGAAAGTGCCGAAAAGGAGGTAAAATGGAAATGTCTAGAAAGAATAAAGACCAGGTCGTCTCAATCTAGTTGATACTGCCCAAGTCATTGGGTGGGGGGGTGAGTGCCACTCCTCCAGGTAGCAAATGTAACAGTCTATACGGGGGTTTCCCCTTTCAGGGGAAGAGACTGGCGTTTCAGTTGGATAGAGAGATTAACAAGAAGCTTGAACAAGATGTGTGGCTTGTTTTTGTTTTCTGAATGGATCCGTCGGCTGTGAGCCGCACAGTCACACTTTAGGAGGGCTGTGTAGGAGTGAGTAGGAAAAGTATAGGCCAAAAAGGATGTAGCTTGGTCAGTACCACGAGCCCAGGCAGTCCGAAGTCGTCTCTCTCTCTCTCTCTAGCTCGTCCGCATTTCTTTACATTTAAAAGAGTGGTTGAGAACCCCGTGGACACACTGTCGGCGCGGGGAGGTGGAGAGAATAAGGCAAGACATTGCAATAGGGAAAAAGAGCGGATGGTAACCTTGAGGTCAGTAGAGGTAATGGACAAGTCTAGCGGAGAAAGGAGTGAGGCAAGATCCGTAATCCCCTGGTCTTGATTAATGGAAGAGAGCCTACGATCAAAGGTTAGTGACACGGTCTATGCGGGAGTTAGGTGAAAGAGGAAGACATAAACAGAACTGGATGAGGAAGCGGTTAGACATAGCAGTGGAAAGGTCAGTTATGATTTGGGTATTAATTGAGGAGAAAGAGACAACTAGTTCAAGTATATTTCCATGTGTGTGAGTGGAGATGATACGGATTGAGAGAGAGAGAGAGAGTGAGAGAGAGAGAGAGAGAGAGAGAGAGAGAGAGAGAGAGAGAGTAGTAGTAGTAGTAGTAGTAGTAGTAGTAGTAGTCGTTCTGGCCGGTCCTCTTTGGAAAGAGGTGCCAGGAAGTATTGTGTTTTGGCACCAAACAGCGTTCAGGTGGAACCTTTGTCGCCCCGCATCAGAAGTATGTGGATATAGATATCCATCGGCAGGAATCCTTGGAACAGAGATTGTGCGCACGTGTGTGTGGTTGTTGTGCTGCGAAGATCGAAGATGGGATAAGAAAGAAAGCAGTGTTGTAATTGGTTATGTGTGTGCCCGTTCATGCCCGGATCGAACCTGGTACCGCGACGTTAGCGGACCAACGCGGTATCTACTCGGCTAGAAGGAACTCTAGAGAGTGAGAGAGAGTAAAGTTTAATAATGTCAAGAAGTAGATAAGAAGATCTATGCTGAGGGATATTAAATTCTCCCATGATGGGTAAAGTTAGAGAGGGATAAGAGAAGGCCGTATTCATAAATCTAGCCAACTCATCCAATAATCTCTCTGTGAGATGACTGGGGGGACATCCGTAAAGAGCGTGAGGAAAAAAGAGAAAGTTAAAGTATGTTGAAAATATATAGCCTCAGATCTTCTGGTGGAGGAGAGAGGCTTAATCCTAAGACCTTGACTACATCCCTACCGTGTCCCAAATGCTTCTCTATTGCGATGACTGCTATGGTTACCGGTGCTAGTCTGCTTTTCCCAGTTGTGTACAGCATTATGAATTGTTCTAAATTTTTGGATTTTTTCGAAAGTGAATTTTAGTAAAGGTGTAGTTGTTCGACTCGCTTAGAGTAGTGAAAATAAAAAAAAATTAACAGTGAAAAAGCGCCATTTCGTTCGAAAAGTAGACCAATAGCTTTTCGATTTAAGAAATTGAAGGGTGGAATCTTCACACCTTTGTTAGTTATAAGGACCAGAGGCCCACGAGGCCTATCCGTAAGCACTAAGGAAAGTTGAAGGTAAAGTGAAAAACAAATACTTGGACCTTGGCCCCTCATTCTCTCATTACCCCCCCCCCCCCCAACCCACTCTCTTCTCTAAATTTTTCCTGGTATATATATATATATATATATATATATATTAATTACTACTCATTCCCTCATAACACCACTACTAGGAGCCCCCTCTCCCCTTTCACCGCCAGCTATCTCGCGATAGGATGCAGGGAAAATGAGAGAGACCCTCCGCATTACTTTCCGGGCCCTCTCGGAGGGACCAAAACCAGACAGGAGTAAGGTATTCGAAAAAGTTTTCGGATCCCTGAGCATTAGATTAGTTCGACTGATCGACATTCAAAATGGTTACTCGGCCATTTGAGCGAGGGAGGCTGACTGTGAAGCCTTGACCAGAAGCAAGGCCGTTGAATGCCAAAAGACTATAAACTTAAAACCGACCACACCACCTCAAATAAGATCACACAGTAGTTTAATCTGTAGGCGCCTCGACTTCTGGATCTGGTGCCACTCGGCAGATGAGATTCAAACTGAAATTGAACGGAACCACCCATTAGCAAAGGTAGCTGAGGTTATCAAATTCAAGAAGTACATGCACGTGTTCAAGGTTGTTTTTGAGGACACGGCTATGGCTCAAAAAGCAAAGGAAAACGGTCTGCTTTTCTTCAACGTAAGAGTCTGCTCAGAGCAGATGAAACGAGAGGAGTTTGTCGACTTACAAATGTGCTTCCGGTGCTACAAGTACGGCAAGCACACTTCGTCCAACTGCCCTGAAAAAGACCTTACTTTGTGCTCTATCTGCGCCGGCTGCAATCATTTTTGGCGTGACTGCAAAAGAACTCCCCTAAATGCTTGAATTGTAAAGGCACCCACTGAACTATATCTATGGCATGTCCGATTAAAAAGCAAGAAATTCAAAGACAAACCCAAATAAATTGCGAATTTGAAGATATAAAGGCCGACTCAACCTATGCAAAAGTAGCTAAAGCCGCCATTGCCGAGACTAACAACCAAAAGACATTCCTCCACATAGAAAACGAAAATTCAACCAAAATAATGTGCTGCATTGACAATGCACATATTAAGAACATTAATCGCCCAGGTACCTTTGCTACGGGATCAACTGCATGCTCATAAAGAACGAAATGCAAGAGATGTGGTTTCCAGACAATCCACCCTCGGAAAAAGTTATACGAATTAGCCTAACCCCTCAGTGGCAAGATTTATGGCAGAAAGTTCCCACGCCCCAAAACACAGCCAATACACGCAATCCGCGTCTAAATAAACAAACAGACACGCAGACAACAAAACAGGCGCTAGCTTCACCCAGGAAAAACACCACCACTACAAATGACAAACAAACACGCACACCCAACACTGAAGCAGTGCGTCCCAAGGACACTAGGTCTCCAATTTCGAGAAAAACCTCCAAAACACGCCGCCCAAGGTCAACCTCCTCCTCTTCACAGGGTAGAGAGCACCAGTTCAAATACCATGTGAGAGGATTTAACCTAAAAATCTTTGCCTCCGAGTCGGTTTCCTTCCCAATGGAGCTGGATTCTCGCGAAGTATAGAAAGATCTCAAGACCGGAAGGTACAAGTGGGAATGCTCGGATGAGGTTCCCGAGCGGCAGGTCGAAAAGTCCCTCGCTCAAAACATGGTGAAATTGACCACGGACTACTTCATTACGATCATGTACACGGAATACAGGGAAAAAAAGAAATGGCAGGGAGCGCACTCCGCCCAGTACACCACACGGGGCTAAAGTAGGACTCGAATAAACGTCTACTTTAATCCCACACACTAAAGAACCAACACTACACAAAATGGCAGACATACTTACGATAATACATATGAATATCAATGGGTGGAACGAAAGAGGTTCCATCTTTGGTAATATTATGCGACTGAGTGACCTTGACATAACACTTATTTTTGAACACGGACTAACCGCGCAAAAACGTTTAAAAAGATTTCAATACGATGTTATTAGCAAAAATCACAGTCAGGAACGGTATGACGGCTGCGCAATAGCCGTCAAAAAAGGACTAAAATACAAGACCTTAAAAAACTTAGATGAATCCTACCATGCCATTGAAGTGGGGAATGGTCGTGGCCACGGGTTACTAACCCTCAAGACGCGGCTATGTACCCATGCACAACCTCTAGCAAGTATTTAGCCACCGGAAGAACGTTATCTTCGCCGGAGATTTAAACGCAAATTGCGCAACGCCATGTTATACCTCCTACAACAATGCAAGTAGAAACATCTAACTACTACTCGATAGAAAATACATGACAAGGATCAGACTCGAATTCTCGACGTACATAACTGGAACAGCAGCCACGAAACCCGATATAGTCTTATCTAGTATCAGGGTTCCTTACAATTACTACATTGAACCGGTACCTATCATTCCGAACGACCACCAGGCTATCAAAATTACAGTAGAAGTAAATTCCATTCAAATTAAAATCCCAGAACGCAAAGGCTACAAGCAAGCGAACTGCGAAAATTATGGAAATTACCTCTTAAATTACATACCTGACCCCTTATATGATGCTAACCTAGAAGAAATAGATGAGGATCTGGATAAACTTACTGATTACTTAATCAGAGCCGATCAAAGTAGCATTCCCTGTATCGATTATAAATCCTTCCAGCTCCCTCCTGGACCCCTCCTATGAGAGCATTGGCCCAAGAATATAGGGGCCTGTCCAGTGTAGTAGCGCTGATAGGTCATAACCGCAATGCCTACAGAAGACAAAGACAAATTAAGGACGAACTCCAGACACTAATTACTGACCAGACCAGCAAATACTAGTATGGGACAGACTAATAGACAGACTCGACATAAAGGAAGACTCACACACGTTCTGGCAGACGGTTAAACCTCTTAAAGGAAAACCTCCACAAACAAAAATCGCAATTTATCACAATGGCCAAACAATTACCGAGATGGAAGAGATTGAAGAAAAGTTTAGAATTTTCTGGTCTTCTATCTTCAAAATGCCCCGGAAGAAAATAACAATTACGACCTCGAATTCGAAACTGACGTAATACAACAGCTAATCACACAAATACACAAAACCTCTTCTCACCACTGTGTGTCGCAGGAAAGATTGATGGAGGGCTATGGCAGTAAAATAACTGCCCTAGAACTCTCCGCTACTCTAAAGTCCTTTCGTAAAAGAACACCGGGTATTACGTGGCTGACCCGCGAGAATTTTATCCAGGCCCCGTCTAAAGTTTAGAGTGGCCTTCTTAACATCATGAACGCCACTCTGAACACGAGCTATTTTCCCGACCAGTGGAACTTGGCCAAGATGATTTTCATCCCTAAAGCTGGGAAGTCCCCGGACTACCATGCCAGCTTTCTACCGATATCTCTCTTAGAATTTGCTAGCAAAGTCTTTGAGAAGATATTGGCTAATAGAGTCAACTCTTTTCTCGATGAAGCCAAGTTGCATAACGAGCAGCAACACGACTTCAGAAGGAAAAGAGGGGCTGACACGGCACTAGATGTCGTTACCGAAAGCTTGCTAGGATCAAGGCAGACAAAAGGCATGCCGACCTGGCGCTCCGCGATGTCAAAAAAGCTTTTGATAAGGTTTGGAAGAGAGGCTTACAATTTAAGATCCTTCAAGTAGGCCTCAACCCCATACTTGAGAGGATTTTGTGCGACTACATAATGGAGAGGATAGCATGCATACAAATCAAAGAACATAAAGTCCCCAAATTCGAGCTCGAAGCAGGGGTCCCACAAGGGGGCTGTCTTAGTCCTCTTTTATACAACATTTATACACGTGACCTACCACAACCTTTCTACGAGGGTACGTTATACGTACAGTTAGTTCTCTGACCATATATCGCAAATTTGTACCGCCGCTTATGTTCACAGAGAATTTATGGCGAGAAATACGGCTTGGGAGATATCTAGCATCAACTCTTTCGAGAGGAGATGGAAGATATCAACCAATGCCCCAAAATTCGAAATAATTCCCATGTTTCGCAAGATCTTCAACGATATACGTGTAGACGGGGGGGCCAATACCCTACTTCATGGAAGGGATGGTTCTGGGGCTCAAAATCACCAGCAAGGGCTACACGAGTCATATCGAGCGAACAGTCGCGAATAACAAGAGTGACAAAACATGACAAAATCGACAAATTACAACAAACGACTAGTGTAATGGTCAGGTTTCTTTAGTATAAATTCACATACCATCACTAAGATTACCTATTTTTGCAAAGTTTTGCGAAGAAAAATAAAAAGATAAAATTCACTTAGAAAACTTTCTAAAGAAAAACCCAGCCCCAAATGAAGGCTTGAATGCCAATAAAATCATAAGATCATATATAAACTAATTAAATTAACAGGTTTAATTTAATTTTTATAAACTTTAAATTTTATAGTTTATAAAAAACAAAAAACAAACACAAAATATACCCAAAATGAAGGACTTAAACAAACAGAGCTATCCTTTCTGTCTCCCACACCACCTCTATTCTTTAAACTCACCCAATTTCACCACTTTACTTTCTCACTATCTCTCTCTCTCTTTTTCTCTTCCTAAATTTCACCACTTTTTAAGTCCAAAGTCCAAAAGTCTTTCTATATTGTGATTTTCAGCTTTTTTCCATATACAGGGTGTTCCGCAAATCTCAATATAAAGAGGAAATTAAAACTTTTCAGGAATTTTTCATATTTCGTTCATAATTTTTTTAGACGTATTGAAGCTCCCGATAATGATGGTGTGTGTGGTGGAAGGGGGGTGGGGGGGTGGGGGGGGGAGGGGGGAGATTTATCACAAAGATTCGATCTGCATTTTCATACATAATACGTTCGTGCATACTTTAATCGGCATGCATACATATATGAATACATGCATACCTCCATATGACCATGCATACATGCACACTACATGTCGGAGCGACCAGAAAATCGCCGGAGTGCCTCTCGGTGTTCTTCTCCACAAATCTTGTGCACCCTCTCAATCGCAGGAAAATGAAAAACACTTCTGTGGACCTTTGCTATGAATAAAAGAATCTCGTTCGAACTTAGTCTTGATTTGTGAGGATTGGAAAAGATCAGGGCTGCGAATAACGAGGGAAATAGCTGAAGGGTGTTAGTACTGACGCTTTTGATTGACAAACCAAACCAATGTGCTGGTTGGTTTAATAGCAAGGTGTAAAAATATTGGACAGAGACAAAAAAAAGAGGGAAAAGTGGGGTAAGATAATCGATTAATTAATTACAGGAATGAAAAAAGGTGATTTTTGCCTCTCTAGAGTTTGCAGAGTTCAATTCTTTAGTTGCTTAAATCAAGTGAGGTAAAATTAATTGGGTTGGAAAGAGTGAAAAGGTTTGTTTGTTTGCTGACGTTTGACTTAGGTTGAATTGTGTTTTGATGTTTGAATTATAGATGCAATTAATGTTGTCTTCTCTACTTCTGAGCGAGTTGAGATACACGTTTTCATGGTGACAAATGTAGAGACAACCAATTCGATAAAAGGTCTGATAAGTGACCACATTCAGCGGAGTTCAAATGTGTTAACCTCGAATTTCAAGGTTCGTGGGTTCGAGGCTTGAAGGGTTCTTCGTGGCTTCTGAATGACACCGAGTTAGTGAGAAACTTGGGGGAAAATTCACTTTGTACACACCGCCATCACCGCGCCGAAATTTGTTAAGTTTTTTTTCTTAGTTAGTTAGTTATTTAGTTAGTCAAAGCCAATCCTTCCATGATCCTGGGAGGATCCCCGACCGGATAATGAAATTTATAAAGGTCAGTATGACAATCGCTGGTCAGCCTGAGGGCCCCAGTGGCCGGTCCTCCTTTGGGAAGAGGTGCCAGGAAGTATTAAGTTTTGACACCAAACAGCGTTCAGGTGGAAGCCTTCGTCACCTCGAGGGAGAGGGACCTGTTCCACGTCAGAGGTACGTGGATATAGTTACCCATCGGGAGGATTCCTTGGAACAGAGAGTGTGCGCGTGTTGTGCTGTGAAGGCGGGAGAGGAAAGAAGGCAATGTTGTGATTGGCTATGTGTGAGGTGAGAGATGTAAGATCTACCCACCCGAAAACGGGATGAGCACAGCGCGCCACCAATCGGTAGCCAGACGTTTGTGTCCGCTCATGCCGGAATTCGGAATCGAACCCGGTACCACGACGTTGGGAGGCATACGCCGTATCCACTCGGCTAGCATGAGCTGGGTTTTTTTTTCTTATTGCGTCGCTTTCGAGATCGTAGGAATAAGGTAAAAAAATCCTTCAACGAATAACTTGAAAATTCTCGGTGTGGTTTCGGAGATGCGAGCAGAGTATAATCGGCACGCTGTTTTGATTTTTTGTTTTGCTCTTGTGAAACTTATAATTATACAACAGGGTAGCCCTATCTATTTAAATCAAATTTATAAAATTTAACCATCCTTTACTTAAGACCCTGACCTTAAAAAATTCCGCTTTTTACAATACCCACTAATTTTCTTTAGTGAAATGATGTTTCCGCCAGTACATTGATCTAAATTACAAAATTCTAACCACTTATTGAATTGCTTTTTCACTCAAAATGACTTTTCCCAAGTCTTCCTTTACGATAACTCCATAAACATCATCAAAGTCCAAACAGTTCATCTTCATCAATCTAAACTAGCGGCCATAGTGATTCGAACACTTAGGTTTCCATTACAAAACTTACACTAACTTCAACTCAAATAATGGTAAGTAATGCATGACCAATTATAGATATAGAATAAGTATGGCTATAAGTTGTACATGTTAGGATGGATGAAACTGCAAGTTACGTGCAAAAGAGCATTTTATTCCAAAAATATGGTGGTCAAAAGGATCTGGACAGATAACACAACAGACGTAGATGAGAAAGTACAACAAATCACTTTTGGTCGTTACAATATAGTAGTACTTTGTATGTTGGTCTTTACTATCAATTACGCAATGACATCTTCTGCCACAGGAGCGCACTAACCGAAGGCATTCTTCTCGTATTATTTTTCTCCATTATTCTTGTTTTATTTCCCAAAGTTCTTGTGTTTGGGTTTCTCTCCTTACTTCTCTCTCCTCGCGTCTTCCACCAATTCTCAATCGGATTGAGGTCCGGGCTCTGAGCAAGCCAATCCATGACACTTACTTCCTCTTGACCCAGGAAATTCTTCACCAACTTTGTTGTGTAGCAAGATGCATTATCTTGCATAAAAATGGCAATTTGGACAGAAGTGGCTCTCATATGGGTCACATCATGTGTTTGAAGAAGTTTTTATACACATGAGTATTCACTCTACCCTGTAAATACCTTCCATCTAAATTATGCCCCACCTCATAACGCTTCCTCCACCAAACTTGACACAGCTCTTCACGCAGTTCACGGATAATACCTTCGCTAAGTCTTCGACGGACGAACCTCCTGCCATCTTCTGAACCAAACACATTGTACTTTAATTCATCACTTAAGTGTACTTTGGACTATTGGTTTTCCTTTCATACAACGTACTTAGTGGAGAAGGATAACCTAACTTTCTTATTCTTTCGACTGATCAATGGCTTGACTGCTGGTGAGCGAGATTTTAAAGATCTTTCCTTGAGGTGACGCGATACTGTCTTCCTGGAGCCACTAATGTCCATAGTTTCATTTACTTCTCGTGAAATCCTGGCTGCTGTCTTGTATCGGTCCTTGATTGAAATACGGATGATTGCTTGGTCATCTCTATTTGAGGTTTTCCTAGGCCTACCAGTAGACATTCCACTGATCCATGAGCCAGTTGTATCGTAACGTTATATAATATTATGTAGTACGACACTTTTAGTGCGTTTAACCTTTCAGCTATGGCTCTAATGCAGAGATGATCCTCTTGACGTAGCTTAGCAATTAGCTCCTGGATGTAGGAAGGTGTAGTGGGTCCCCTACCCATGTTTGCTGCTCGGAACTTGCCAAGATAATGACTGAAAGTGCTAAGAATTCATGTAAGTAAGTTACTAACCTGAATTAGTTGGTTGTCTCAAAGATAGAAATAATAGAATTATTCTGTTCGGATCATTTTGACCACCATATATTTGGAATAAAAATGCTCTTACGCACATAACTTGCAATTCCATCCATCCTAACATATACAGCTTATAGTCATGCCTTGTTTATATGTGTAATTTACCATGCATTACTTACTATTATTTGGTTTGAAGCTACTGTAAGTGTTCTGATAGAAATCTAAGTGTCCGAATCATGATAGCCGCTACTATATGTTAACAAAATTTAGGAACTAACTGCGCTGGCATGCTAAAAAATAATGGTTATAAAATAGAATATTTTCAGCGCATGCGCTGAAGGTATTATGCTCACATTTGCAGCGCGAAACACAGGAAATTTATCGATACGGTGCTGTGTAAACGCGACGCGGTGCGAGGAATCATTTGAATTTCGCCAAAACTGGCCATGGATGGAGATCGATCGAGTTTGTAGTCAACCCTAACTCCGATGGGTTTGAGGTTTTTTGAGGAACATCACCATCCAAACCTAGAATATGCATGTCGAAGAAGGTACGGCATCGAAACTGTCAAAAATAAGTGTATGTAGGAAGAATTACCATACAAACCGCCCCGAATAAATGTATGCAAGAAGGACCTGTATCTAACCTACCAAAAATAAGCGTGTACGAGAAGAAATGGCATATAAACCACCCCAAATGGGTGTGTGCCAGAAAAACTAGCCTCCAGACCGCACCAAATAAGTGTGTGCAAGAAGAACTATCCTTCACCCACCTACCCCAATAAGCATGTAAAAGAATAATGAGGTTTTAAACTGCCTGTACAAGAAGATTCAACATACAATACGTCCCAATTAAGCGTGTACAAGAAGGAGTGTCCTCCAAACCGCACCAAATTAACGTGTGCAAGACAGACTGCATCTAAACCGCCAAAAATTAACATGTGGAAGAAAAATCAGAATCCAAACAGACTGAAATAAGAGCGTGTAAGTAGGACTAACTTCTAAACAACCCCAAATAAGGGTGTGGAAGAAGAATCAGCATACAAACTAATATAAATAAGTGTGCAAAAAGATTCATCCTTCAACCGGTCAAAATAAGCGTGTGCAAACAGACTCGGCATATAAACCCCCCTAAATAAACGTGTGCAAGAAGACACACCATCCAAGTAGCTCAGAATAAGCATGTGGAAATAGAACCAGAGCCAACCCAAAATAGGTGTGTAAGAGCAGGGATCAAGCCCCAAATAAGTGCGTAAAAATCAGCACCGAAAGCAAAATAAGGGTGTATAGGAATTAACATAAAACCAAAATAAGCGTCTGTAAGAATCAACATTGGAACTAAAATAAGCGTATGCAAGAGCCAGTATCCAAAACAAGTAAGCCTGTGTAAGGGGAAACATTCAACCCAAACAAACGCGTGTAAGAAACATCATCCAAACCTTTTTAATGTGTACAAAAATCACTACCGATAGCTGATGGAGAACTCCTTTCAAAGGTTTATTCCATGGTCTTTTGCCTTTATCTGACCGGAGGCCTTTTTCACAGCCAATTTAGAACGTCTCGCGCACCAAGTCCCAAATTAAGGGAGGGAATTTGATTTAAGCCCCAAAATGGATTCTCTGAAGATTCAGCGAAATAAAAACGGAGGGAGAAAGTCAGGAAATTTTATTTATATTTTCTTCTTCTTAGCAATTTTCCTTTCCAGCAAAAGTACGACCTATTCTATTAATATATTAAAATAAAGTAGAAAAGAGGGGGAAAGGTATCTACAAGTCTCTTTTAATAAAGATTGACTCGTGAAAGAAAGAATGAAGTTAAAAAAATGTGATGGCGTACATGAACGGAGTAGCTATAAAAGGAGAGTATTTTTCCCTGGGACGATCACCTTAGGCGGTCCATTTTAAAGGGGAAGGAATGGAGTACTCACATACATCTACGGAATGGATTTTTCAGTCTAGATTACAGTCTAGTTGTTTTCACTTCACATTACTCTACCCGAATAGTTTTCAGTCTTTTCTAAACCAAAATATTTGAGATTTATGCTCCGGTGTCTTTCCTTAGACTTCACCACCCTTTGTATTAGCGTCCACATTTAAAGATACACAAATATCTTGTTAATTGGTTATTTACACAGAGAATGAAACGTCTTTTGTGGGGAGCGTAAGTGCGCTGACCGAGAAACAAATGAACGTGGACAAGGAGAAAAGTAAAAAAAAAACATGAAGAACAGGAAGAAGTTAAAAGGATTTTTGGCAGAGGCGTGGAAGATTTTAAACACCAAATTCCCCGAAAGATGGAACTAAGGATGTATAGTAAGGTACATAAGTATTAATTACACACGTGGAAAACCATTTATTGCATTAATTACATACTTTCATTTTATATACTCCAAATTTTCACCTTAAGTTGCTTACATTGCTCTAATAAAAACTAACAATTGTAGTTATATATAAAATATATAGAAATATTCTTAAAACAAAACGGCAAGAAATTATTTAATACCCTAAACAACGTTGAATCTCATACGTTGTGTAATAGCCTTTTTAGCAATGGCAGCGACCACTCGCTTGGTATAAGAAGCCTACTTTTAGGCCTTCATACCCTGACATTTCGGACAACTCTAATTGGCAAAGTTTCTTCAATACATTAACATTACCAGGTTGACGATCATCAATTGGACCTTCAATTCCAGCCACTAATATACGAGTGGGTTGAGGTCAAATAACTTGTTGGGTCATTTTAATATGTTGATTTTATTGAGGTTTTTTTTAGCCATTTCTTGATGTCTTTGGAGGTATGTTCCGGATTCTTGCCGTACTGAAATATTTGGTTGAGCTTCATAGTCCTGGTCTTGTTGATTAGATGGCTCCAGCCATCATTCGTTCCATTACTCGAGATCGTGATGGACCATGAAAAGAGGAAACACCTACATACCATCAGAGTGTCGCTACCACGTTTCACGGTTGGGACAGTGTATTTTGGGGATTCTTCCGAAAGCGAGGCCAAATAACTTGAGGCTGGTCTATTCAGACCAAGGAACATTAGTTTACTTGCTACCAGAGTATATAAATACTTTTTGGCAAAGGTGAGGCGAGCTTCCGTATCAGATAATTTCAAAAACGACACTTTTCTCACTCTACGAAATCGCAACTCCTGTGCGGGCGAAGTACTTCACTGAGTCTGAGGTGTAACAATGGTCCTCGCTGGTTCGAGAACTTGTACTAACTTTTGCGAGTAGTTATCGTGTATTTTTCCCTCATTCTTACAATTCGGTCGACAATATAGATGGAAATCTTTCCAGGGGCATCAGATCGAAGACGGTTCACTGTTGATTCATGTGCATGGACGAAGATTTAGTTAGATCTTTCTAACTTAAACCTTTGCTTCTTACCAACGGCCCCCAGGAAATTAGAAGAACGTTCAAATGTCATCGGTATTGTTCGTCTTGTTGCAATAATGAGTGAAAACAACCTGGCACATTATTCGGAAATGTATCCAGCAAGAATGAACTTTATTCAGTTCATTCTCAAAAAATACTTGAAAATGAAATTAATGAAGTTCGAAAGCACTTGGAATCTACTTTTAATTTTTCCTGTGAGTTAGATTTGAATATATTTTGTGAGTTTCCTCATATGACCAATTATTTAATTGTCCCTAACCACGTTGCCTATTAATTAGAATTTTCTAGTGTCCTAGAAATGTTTCAAGTCAATTACAGTTTAAACTAGAAGTTTCAAGTCTGTATCTCTAAGAACTAAGACAAATTAAAAACTGGTCTTGAATACTTAGGTCGGCTGTTAACCTTTTCTTCCTCATTCCCCATGTCCGTTTATATATATATATATATATATATATATATATATATATATATATATATATATATATATATATATATATATATATATATATATATATATATATATATATATATATATATATATATATATATATATGTGGAATAGACGAAAGTACTAACTCCATCCGCCTTTTATTCACTTTCCTTCCGTGGTACATATTCATATGTATAGTTATCACGCGCTAACTTTCGTGATATTTTTTCCCATATATAATATAATATATATATATATATAATTTTTATATTTACTATTTTTGGACGACTTCGTGGTAGTATAGTATTTTTTATATCTACTAAGAAAGTAGAGTACGAAATTGTTCCAATATATTACAACCCATAAACTATAGAAGGAAATGGAGACAAACATGGTGTTACACAGTGAGTTTTCAGCTGAGACGTTAACACTGTTGAATTCCCAACGAGACTCGCATTTTAATTTTCCACGAGTGAGAAATTTCCCAAAGAATCACGTGAGGCTAGCAATGATTGCTATGTCACGCAGGAAAAAGAAAAAGGGGTTTCAGAGTACTTTCATACTTTATTCAGTTCCTTATCAAGGATGACTACAAGAAAAAAATATATAATAAGATTATATATAAGAAATAAAAAAAAATAAAGCACCGCCTCTAAAACAGGAAATCACCAATGAAGAAGTAAGGGAGAGAGGGTAAAAGCACATCAAGATTCATCAGGAGTAGGTAGCAAGGTCAAACGAAGTGACAGAAAAGGTAAAGAGCAAAGACAGAGGCAATAAAAAGATTAACAGAAAAAATAAACTAAAGAGGAAAGGTAGGGATAACACGAGAAACAACTATATGAAGGGGCAAGGGAAGAGAGAGAAAGAAAGAAAGAGAGAGAGAGAGAGAGAGAGAGAGAGAGAGAAAGAGAGAGAGAGAGAAGGTAATCGAACAAGGTGTTTAAATAAAAATACAATGAAATAATTAAAATAACCAAACTTGGTACCCATAACTATGAATAATGGAAACAGAACTAAGAATATTAATACACACTTATTTTTTTAAGGATAAGTTTTTTTAATAACAAGATCAATTTTACAAAGACCAGAAGAAATGTTATAATTATCGAAATGGCTTATAAAAGAGCATCCATTTTGCCACGTCTCGTATTACCCCTAATCTTCATCTTTAGGCCATCTGTTATTCTTTTTATTATCTCTGGCTTTGTTCTTTACCTTCGCTGTCACTTCGTTTGACCTTGCTACCTACTCCTGATGAATCTTGATGTGTTTTTACCCTCTCTTCCTTACTTCTTCATTGGTGATTTCCTGACTTAGAGGCGGTGCTTTATATTTTTTCTTATATATAACCTTATTATATATTTTTTTATTGTAGTTATCCTTGATAAGGAACTGAATAAAGTTAGAAAATATTCTGAAACTCCTTTTTCTTTTCCTACGGGACATTGCATATATATATATATATATATATATATATATATATATATATATATATATATATATATATATATATATCTTGGGCCACAGCAAAAAACACTAAATTCAAACTTGAATAATTCATTCAATTTTAATTACATAATAATGAAATTTTGTAGAGAATAACTTGTATGTGTTATTTATTAACTCTGAAAATTGCTACAATATCACTATAATATTTATTATTCCTACAATTAAAAAAATAAAATACTCATTCAAAAATTTGCTGGTTAAATCAACGTGAGATATTTGGGCGTAAGAAATACGAATACGCGTTTTCCCGTCCTGATATTAAGGTAAGACAACGTAGAAGGACACGTTGTAAGTTGCTCTACGATCGCTATTCATCAAGATACAAGAAATTTTGTGTTTACCAACGAAAAAGATTTCACTTTGGAAGGGCCAAAAAATAGCCCAAATAACGAGTTTATGGCTCAAAAAAAAAGGACATCCATCCATCCCGTCTTTATCATGAATCTTCAAGATTTAGCAAAAAAAAGCCAATGGTTCTTGCGGGAGTGTCATGGAATTTTAAAAAGAGGATCCATTTTATCGATATACAAAATTCCAAAGTTAATTCAGAAAATTATATCGAACTACTATCTATCGGCCTGCTTCCTGAATGCATCCTCTCATAAGAGCAAAACAAAACATAAACTTTTAGAAGAAAATTGTTCTTATTTTATCAAAGAGGATGGATGGCCTCCCCCAATCGCCTGACTCTAACCCTATGCACTATTCCATAGGAAATTTACTTCAGAAAAAATGTACAAGAATAGAAAAAATAAATTTAGTGAATCTCAACTTAAGGGAAAAATTCTTCTTGCATGGGAGAACATAACGCTATCCTATAACATAAAAATTATTTCCTCCTTGAAAACGCGATTAAGGAGGGATGTATGTGACCAAGTGACAAAGAAGTTCGACATATTGATCATTTATTTCAATAAAGCTATATTGATTTTGATTTTTTTTTCCACATCTTTTGTGGGGAGCAATCGGCAAGCAAATTTTTGAGTGACTATTTTAATTTTTCAATTGTAGTAGTACTATTATAGTTATCATTGAAAATTTTATTAGAGATGATGAAGCATACATACTCGTATAAGTTGTTATATACGAATGAATTTAAGTCGAATTTAGTGGTTTTTGTTCGGTCACCATATATATATATATATATATATATATATATATATATAACAATATTACAAGCTGTCTCCCTCCAACGAGCGAACTCCAGGAGGCTAACGTCATGTACGAGTATTCGTGTAAAGTCGGTGACTGCGAACACCGCAATTCCAAGTACATCGGCGTGACCTCCACAACCCTGTCGAGGCGACTGACGGCTCACCTACAGGATGGGGCAATTATAAAACATGCCCACTCTCACGGTACTACATTAACCCGTGAGACGCTTACGTCTTACGTCTTGAAAAAGTTAGAAGTAAAAGTATGCAGTAAGAGTAGAGTGGACAGTGTGTGTTAGAAAAAAGTGGTGAAAGGGAATAAGTAAGAGTTAGAGTTGTGTGCTGGGTGACTAGCTATCTCCTTTCTTCTTATCGCGGATTCTTTTCCTTCGTTCTACTATCTTCCTAAGTTGGAGGCTCTCGCGCCTCTTTAGCACTTCCTTTCTTCTCTAGGTTCTATTAGTATTCTATTGCAGGTTAGATTCTATGTTCCTTATTTAAAATAAGATTACAAACAACTTCGATGATAAGTGTATATGGGAGCTGGTCCCCTACGCCGGGTTTCCCGCTCCTGAAGTTGCCTTTGTTGTTGTTTCTGTAGTCTAGTGGGATTTCTAAGGATCTTCTATCCTCTTTGTCTAAAATGTTGTTCAATTCGTCCCACACCTGGCTTGCCCTCTTGTGTAGGGACACGTTAGTAGCTGGAAGGTTGATCTCCTGGTGTAGATCCCTAATTCTTTTACGTTCGAGTCTTCTTTCACCATTCACCATCATCATTAATTTAATCTTTCCTTTTAGCGGCCCCACTTAAGCAGATGACTGCTTAATCCCCGGCCCCGCCCCCCTGCGTGAACTGCCGTCGGATGTGAGAGGGGATTGCCATTCATGTTTCATCCCAACTATGCCGGGCAATAGCACGGCCATAATTGGGGGCATTGGAGGAAGCTGGTTTGAGGAGTAGCCCACAGCCGATAACAATGTCAGAAACAATTCCGGATAAGGGACGGACTGCTACCTCCGCTGATCATCACAGCGGGGGCCCCTTCCAGGACCATAGAGGGACATGCAACTGTCTCTATGGTATGTTAGGATGCGGTCGCTATTAAAACACCCTCGAGGGGCAGCGTTGCCAATAAGTCCACCTTACAATCACACCCCCGAGAGGATCCCACCCGGATTCATATCATCCATTATCATCATTCACCCAAAGGCAAATCCCTTTTTTATCCAGGCGGCAGTTTATCGAGGGGGGCCCTCTTCTCCCAAAAGAAAACTCAAAAAATAAATAACAGAAACTCATACACACTAGTGAGTCCCTAAGAGAGCAGATAAAGGCCAAAAACAGAAAAGAGTGCGCTCCCCTCCTCAAGGGGTGTTCACCACCATAATGGCGACCCAAAATGTCACGAAGGGTCCCACTAAGATGTAGAAGCGGCCAGGATAACGGGACAGAGGAAAATTCTACAAGACCCTATTCGGAAAGCATAGCGTGGCAGTCCTAAGGATAATAGATACACCGGCAGGATACGTCGCAATATGCGAAAGGGAAAAAGACGTGGAAGCGCTCACAAAGGAGGGAGGGATTAAAACCCTCAAGAATATAAACCTCCAACAAACCACGCCTCCTCATATCCAAGCACACAGGAGTGTGGTGTGCAGAAGGCTGGACCCCTAGATCGGCCAGCACAATAAAGAAGAAATTAAGGAGGAGATTGAGAAAAACCAGCAATGGGCGAGGGTGGCTGAGATTATTAAGTTTAAAAACAAACGAGATGAAACAGACTACCACCATGGTTTTAAAATCATAGTCACAGACACAGAAATGGCGACAAAGACGAAGGAGAGACGGCTGCTTCTCTTCAACGCAAAGATAAGTGGTGAGCAAATCGAGCGGGACGAATTTACCCCGGTGCAGATTTTCTTCAGATGCTACCGACTGGAGCATCACACCACGAAGGACTGCAAGGAGCAAGAATCAACCTGTTACAGATGTAGCCAAAAAGGCCACGGCTGGCGTGAATGCCCAGCCAAAGAAGAGAAGTGCCCAAATTGTGGACAAAGACATGGATCAATGGCGATGTCATGCCCCAGATAAAAGGAGATCTTGAAAAGAAAGGCGGAAGAGAAGAAGGAATTAGGAGGGCGAACATCTCCTACGCCCAAGGGGCAAAAGCTACCCCCTCAGAAAATGAAAAGAACATCGCTGCTCAGATGACTTACTTGAAGGTAGGTAAGGAGGATAAAAACGACCAAAATCCTCACTTGCATACTATATAACAAACCCGGGCTGCTTCGCTAAAGAACTAAACATCATGCTCAAAAACAATGGCTTAGCAGAGATGTGGTTCTCGGAGAACCCACCATCAGAGGATGTCCTTCAGATGCAATAGGCCCAGAGGAAGAGACACCAGCGACAGCTTTCCCAAGAAACGAAGAAGGAAGGGAGGAAAAGAACACGAACCCGAAATCAACCCCAGGTTCTCGAAGGTCCCCAAGCAGGGACCCCCAGAATTGAGGCGAGGAAGAAAAGGGAAGAGAGTGCGAAAAGATCAGCCAGAAGAATCAAACAGGCTGATGGGAACATCTAGAGCTCTGCTTCTTTATCTGAGGATGAACAAGAGTGCTCCCAGCCTCCTAAGACCCACGAGAGAGCGAGGAGCAAGAGCAAAAGGAAGAGTTCGTGTCAAAACAAGAAATAGGATGGCGATGAGATCAAGAGTAAATTCTAAAGAAAAGCTAAAACCTCCTTCCCAAGGGACCTCAAGATAGGGGAAATCATCGAAGGATTCAAAACTGGCATACTGAAATGGCCTTATTATTCGCCAGACCAGGAAGCGCTAATTGACACAGCGCTCATGGAGGCCGAAATAGAACTCAGTAGAGACTCCTGCCTCGCCGTAAGCCAAGCAGAATTTATCATAATTAGGAACGAAAAAAACTCCCGTAACAAAAAGCACTAGAAGAATAGACACACACAAACACACAAGCACCAGACAACACAAATATGGAAAACACGAACAACACGTTAAGAATACTCACAGTTAACGTCAATGGATGGGAAGGGAAACACATTCCTTACGGAAAAATATTCCGTAAAGTGGATCCCGACCTAATCCTCATCACTAAACACATCGTTAACACAAACACAAACAGAATAAAGATACCAAACTACACAGTTATAAACAAAAACCATACACAGGAACGATACGATGGCTCTGCCATCGCGATCCAAAACAACATTACATACAGAACACTCCCAAAGCTAGATGAGTCATTTGTGGCTGTAGAAATTCCTACCCTTGTTGGAAACCTGACCGTGGCGGCTGCCTATCAACCTCCACGACGTAAATACCTGTCGATCCCAAACCATTACAACCTCTTCGGGCGCGGTAAACTAACAGTAACCTAAATGCCAGATGCGGTGCATCAGGCTACGGAAGCACCGACCAAAGGGGGAGAAACCTGGAGCTGCTACTCGAAAGAGACAGACTCCAGAAGGTAGGGCCGGATTTCCGATCTTCTTAACACCATGTTCGGCAACTAAACCGGACATTGTGTTAACGAGCAAAAACTTCCCCTTCAGCATCGTCAATGAGCCCGGCCCAGTGGTACCGAGCGACCATATCCCGATTCTCACCACGATCTCGCTTGCTCCTCTACTCAAAACCATTCTACTTAGGAAAAGTTACGCTAAAGCTAACTGGGAGCTATATAGAAAGATACTCAGTACATACCATCCAGCTGACCTGGGAGACGCTAATCTTGAAGAGATTGATGAGGAGATAAACAAGATCACCAATCTCCTCAAACAAGCCGACGAGAGATGCGTCCCCAGAATCTCCTATAAATTGCCCCCACGACCTAGGTGGACAAACGAGATGAGAGAAATCGCCCGGGAACATAAATAAATCTAGGAAGAGATCGGCAGGACAGGAACCAATCGGGAGAGGACAGCCAGAATAAGGCAACTAGGAGAGGAACTAAAAAACACAATAATTGAAAAACAAAGAACAATCTGGAATACCATCATTGGGAGGCTGGACAAGGAGAACAATCCTGTAAGGTTTAAGAATAACATCCGAAGAATTAGGGGATTGCCTCCCAGACTTAGAACCCAAATCAAAGATGGAGACAACATCATTGAGGACCCAGAGTCTCTCGGGAAAAAATTTAGAGCTCACTGGCAAGAGATTTTCGCTATATTCCCTGAGGAGAACGACGACTTCGACCAGGACTTCGAAGACCAATTGCTCGATGACTTCGGCACAGTGATACATAGAACCCACCCACACCCGCAAGTATCTCAGGAAAAAGTGATGGTAGACCACGGATGCCGAATAACTGTCGAAGAGACTTTGAACACCATAAGGTCCTTCATGCAGAGGGCTCCAGGCTGGTCTGGGATTACGAAGAACAACCTCGTAAATGCCCCAAGACAAATTATTCAGGGTTTGGCTAATACAATGAACGCTGCCCTGAATACAGGCTATTTCCCTGACGGGTACAAGATGGCCAAAATCATATTTATTCCAAAGGGAAACAAGCCCCCAGAACAGGTCGCTAACTATCACCCGATCTCTCTTCTTGAGATACAGGAAAAATTTTTCGAGAAGATTTTAGCAGATAGGCTACAAGCTAAACTGAGCGAGTTAGGAGCGCATAACCCCCAACAACATGAGTTCCGCAGAAAAAGGGGCACATATACCGACCTGACGCTCCTAACAGAGAAAGTAGCATATTCCCGAACGAACGGGTTTTATGTAGACATTGTGTTGAGTGAGACTGCAAAAGGCCTCCGATAAAGTCTAGCTGGAACGACTTCAATACAAGATCCTGAACGTCCAGCTAGATCCAATCCTGGAAAGGATCTTCTGTGACTTTGTCATGGACAGAAGGGCCTGTCTAATGATAGAGGGGTACAGAGGTCCTGAATTCGAACTGAAGGCGGGCGTTCTTCAGGAAAGCTGCCTGGGTCATCTGCTTTACTTGGTCTTCACAATCGACCTCTCAACCCCGGTGCACAGGAACACGATGTATCTGCAATTCGCAGATGACATCACTGAAATTGTTCCATGCCCGGAAAGGATAGAAAAGGCGCAGGCGGTTCACATAATAGCGGAAATCAACAACATCAACCAGTACGAGAGACGATGGAAGATCAGGACCAACAGGGACAAATTCAAGATCGTCCCGCTGAGCCGTGAGTTGACATGGCCCATCATCATAGATGGGAGGAGATACGGCTACTCCGCCGAAGGCAACGTTCTAAGCCTTAAAATCACCGACCATGGATACTCGAGACATCACATGGAGAGGCGGAACCTAGCAAGGAGTGAAATCTCCAAGCTATACGGGTTTAGAGATCTTAGCTCGGCCAACATCAGGAAAATATATCTGATGTATGTCCGGGCTAAGCTCATCTACCCCGCAGTGGTTACTCAAGCGGCCAGCAAATCCTCGATGAAAAGGCTACAACGTGTCCAGAACACTGCATCTTTGCTTATCAACAAAGTCAGAAGGTGTGATTACGTAAGGCAAAGAGATTTGCACAGGAGTAAACGTTTGGAGCCCATCAATGTCGTCACCCAAAAACTTGGACAAAAGGTCTGGTCCACTCTAACGAATGGTGTCTTACCTGAGCTACAGGGAACAGGCGGCAGGCTTAATATACCTGCAAAGCTACGGGCAAAAGTCTCAGCCTAAAGTCGGTTCCCGAGCACAAAACTATGCACACAAGAATACATTACACCAATTTATACATAGACAAAACACAATATAATATATAAGAACATTTCATCAATACATACATAAATGAAACAGCGAACAATTCAATTAATACATCACAAGAAACACGAGGTAAATTGTTGGCAAATAGAGCTAACAAAGGCTTGAAAGCTGACTATTTGCAAAAAAAATAAGTACAACTAGTCATTTAAAAACAAACAATAAGAAGAACACTAAAGATCATGAAATTACACAAACATAGGATAAAAAGTTCAAACAAACAATAAAAGCAAAGGTAATAAATAAATAAAAAATCAAGCGATGCCCTCCCATAAACTATCCCCCTCACCGCTTTAATTTTCACCTACTATATCTTCCACTATCGCAACCTCTACTAAAAACTGAGTATATCATCTTCTTTTTAGTACTTTACCTTTTGATAGGTCGAATTCATCATGTCATTCCATGACTACTTTGGTTGCCTTAGCTAGTCTGCTTTACCACTGGGCCCAATTTTTCAGGATTTTTACAAACTGAACTTTTGTGAAGGTGAATTTGTGCGACTCGCTTGGTGTAGTGACAATAAAAAATGGCAAAAATTAAAAAGCGCTATATGTTTGAAAAGTGAACCAATAGTTATTTGATCTAAGAAGTTGAAGGGCAAAATCTTCGCTCCTTTGCTAGATACAAGGACCGGAGCCTCATCTGGCCCACCCGCAAGCTCGAAAGAAAAGTTTAAGGTAAAGTGGTATAAAATTATTTGGACCTTGGCCCCTAGTTCTCTCATTCCACTCCCCCCCCCCTTCACTTTTCTAAACATGTCTCACTGTATATATATATATATATATATATATATATATATAATATAATTCATATCCAAATATCATAATATCATCCCCTATCTCACGATAGGATGCAGGAGAAATGAGAGAGACTCTCCGCATCACCCTCTGGGTCCTCTCGGAAGGCCCAAAACCAGATAATAGAGGAAAAGCTTTGAAAAAGTTTTCGGATCCTTGAGTATTGCACTGGTTAGACCTATTGACATCCCAAATGGGTAACCGGTCATTTGCGCGAGCAAGCCCGACTGTGAAGCTTTGACCTCAAGCAAAGCCGTTGAATGCCTGAAGACGATTAACTTAAAACCGACCACACCGCCACAAATCAGAACACACTGCAGGCGCCTCGATTCCTGGGCCGTGAACCACTCGACAGATGAGATTAAACACGAAATTGAAAGGAACCACCAATATGCAAAGGTAGCTGAGGTAATAAAATTCAAACATTACACGCACGTCTTTAAGGTTGTATTCGAGGACACGGCTATGGCTCATAAAGCTAAGGAAAACGGTTTGCTTCTCTTGAACGTAAGAGTCTGCACAGAACAGATGGAACGTGAGGAGTTTGTTGACTTACGTCTACAAACACACGACTTCTAACTGCACGGAAAAAGAACTTACGCTATGCTCTATCTGCGCCGGCCGCGGACATTTTTGGCGCGACTGTAAAAGTAACTCCACCAAATGCTTAAACTGTGAAGGCCACCACCGGACTATGTCTATGGCATGTCCGGTTTAAAAGCAAGAAATTCCAAGACAAACCCAAATAAAACGAACACTCAACCAAAATAATGTTTTGCATATACTATGCACACATTGCCAACATTACTCACCCAGGTACCTTTGCCACGGAAGTCAATCGCATGCTGGTAAAGAACGGGCTGCAAGAGATGTGGTTTCCGGACAACCCACCCTCAGAGGATGTTATGAGAATAAGTGTAGCCCCTCAGTGTCAAAAAACATGCCAATAAGTGCCCACGCCACAAAACACAGCCAACACACGCGATTCCCGTGTCAATAAACCTTAAGTAACACAAACAACAAAACAGGCGCCAGCTTCACTCAGGAAAGACACCATCGATACAAACAACAGGCAAAATCGCACACTCAACAAGGGAGCAGTGTGACCCAAGGAGGTCAATTCTCCACGAGCAAGAAAAACCTCTAAAACCTGTGGCCCAAGGTCAACCTCCTCCTCATCACGAGGGAGAAAACATCAGCTAAAATATCATGCAAGAGGTTTCAACCTCAAATTATATGCCCCCGAATCGGCTCCCTTCCGAAATCGATTCCCGCGAAGTAGCTGAAGGGTTTAGGAGCGAAAGATACAAGTGGGAATGCTCAGATGAGATTCCCGAGCGACAGGTTAGGGATACTCTTGCTCAAAACATGGTAAAACTGACCACGGACTGCTTCCACACAATCACGGACACGGAATACAGGAAAAAAGAAAAGGGAGAGAGCGCATCCCGCCCAGTACACCACACGGGGCTAAAGTAGGACGCGAATAAACGTCTACTTTAATCCCACACACTAAAGAACCAACACTACACAAAATGGCAGACATACTTACGATAATACATATGAATATCAATGGGTGGGACGGAAAAAGTTCCATCTATGGCAATAATATGCGACAGAGTGACCCTGACGTAATACTTATTTGTGACTGACCGTGCAAAAACAGTTAAAATTATTTCAATACGACGTCATTAGTAAGAATCATAGCCAGGAACGATATGACGGCTGTGCAATAGCCGTCAAACAAGGAGTAAAATACAGGACATTGGATGACTTAGATGAATTCTACCTTGCCATTGAAGTAATTACGGCCCTAGGGGGGACTGGTCGTGGCCACGGGGTACCAACCCCCAAGACGCGGCTATTTGCCCATGAACAAACCTCTTGCATCTATTTAGTGACAAGAAAAGTGTAATTTTTTCCGGAGATCTTAATGCAATGTGTGATGCGGCAGGATATACCTCCTACACCAATGCAGGCAGAAACATCGAGGTACTACTCGACAGACAATACTTGACAAGGATCGGACCAGAATTCCCGACGTATATAACGGAAAGAGCAGCAACGAAACCCGATATAGTCTTATCTAGTATCAGGTTTCATTACAATTACTACATTGAACCAGCCCCATCATTCCGAGCGACCACCAGGCTATCAAAATTACAGTAAGAATAAATCCCATTCAAATTGAAATCCCAGAACGCAAAAGCTACAAGCAAGCGAACTGACAAAGCTATAGAAATTACCTCCTAAATTATATCCCAGACTCTTTATTTGATGCTAATTTAGAGCCCTCCACAAGAATATAGGGACCTGTCCAATGTAGTAGCGCTGATAGGTCATAACCACAATGCCCACAGAAGAATAAGACAAATTAAAGACGAACTCCAGACACTAATTACAGACCAACAAATACTACTATAGGAAGGACTAATAAAAAAACTCGATATAGAAAGAGACTCACACACGCTCTGGCAGACGGTTAAACATATTAAAAGGAAACCTCCACAAACAAAAATGACAATCATTCACGACGGCAAAAAAAATAATGAGACTGAAGAGATTGAAGAAATGTTTAGGATTTTCTGGTCTTCAATCTTAAAAATTCCTCCAGAAGAAAATGACAATTACGACCTCGAATTTGAAACTGACGTAATACAACAGCTAATCACACAAAACCTCTCCTCACCACTGTGTGTCGCAGCAAAGATTGATAGAGGGAGGTGGCAGTAAAATAACTGCCCTAAAACTCTCCGTTGCTCTAAAATCCTTTCGTCAAAGCACACCGGGTACTAAGGGGCTGACCCGCGAGAATTTCATCCAGGCCCCGCCTAACATTTGGAGTGGCCATCTTAATATCATGAACGCCGTTCTGAACATGGGTTATTTCCCCGATCAGTGGAAAGTAGCCAAGATGATTTTCATCCCAAAACCAGGAAAGCCCCCGGACTGCCCTACCAGCTTTCGACCGATATCTCTCTTAGAATTTGCTGGCAAAGTCTTCGAGATGATATTGTCTAATAGAGTCAACTCTTTTCTCGATGAAGCCAACTTGCATAACGAGCAGCAACACGACTTCAGAAGGAAAAAAGGGGCTGACACGGCACTAGATGTCGTTACCGAAAAGCTTGCTAGGATCAAGGCAGACAAAAGGCATGCCGACCTGGTGTTCCGCGATGTCAAAAAAGCTTTTGATAAGGTTTGGAAGAGAGGACTACAATTTAAGATCCTTCAAGTAGGCCTCAACCCCATTCTTGAGAGGATTTTATGTGACTACATAATGGAAAGGAGAGCATACATTCATATCAGAGAACACAAAAGCCCCGAATTCAAGCTCGAAGCAGGTGTCCCACAAGGGGGATGTCTTAGTCGCCTTGTATACACCATTTATACACGCGATCTACCACAACCTCTCTCCGAGGGTACGATATACGTACAGTTCGCTGACGATATATCGCAAATTTGTACCGCCGCTTATGTTCACAGGGAATACGGCTAGGGAGATATCTAACATCAACTCTTGCGAGGAATACGGCTAGGGAGATATCTAACATCAACTCTTTCGAGAGGAGATGGAAGATATTAACCAATGCCCGAAAATTCAAAATAATTCCCATGTTTCGCAAGATCTTCAATGATATACGTGTAGAAGGGAAGCGAATCCCCTACTGCTTAGAAGAGACGGTTCTGGGGCTCAAAATCACCACAGGGGGCTACAATAGTCATATCGAGTGAACAGTCGCGAATAGCAAGAGAGATTTGAGGGAATTATATAGGTTCCGTGACCTAAATCCCTCAAATAAACTCAAGATATTCACTGCGTGCATTCGCTCGAGACTCCTGTATCCCCCGGTGCCGCTGAACGCGAGCGCCAAGACTTACATTGCGAAACTACAAACTATCTATAGCAAAGCGGTGCTTCTCATCACAAACACCCGAAGAAGAGAACACAAACGACAGAGGGAGCTCCACGACTCAGTTGGATTATCTCCGATCAACGCGGCGCTCCACGAGAGAGTTAAGAGGATCTGGCACGCTTTTGGCACCCGCCTGTCCCCGGAGTTCTCTCGTACACACCTAGATATCGAGGTCCACCGACAAATAAGACCATTTAAAAGCAGTAAGATACAGTCTGACGGCGACGTGACTCAAAAATACACATGACAAAATCGACAAAACACAAAGAACGCCTAGTGTAATGCTCAAGTTTCTT
The DNA here is from genome assembly GCA_963969495.1 of Ceratothoa steindachneri. Lineage (NCBI taxonomy): Eukaryota > Metazoa > Arthropoda > Malacostraca > Isopoda > Cymothoidae > Ceratothoa > Ceratothoa steindachneri. Next base: position 181,761,736 of record OZ018323.1, read on the forward strand.
TAGTAGAAATTCAAACTTTGCAAAAATTCAAAATGTAACTAAAAAAGCTTTTCGAAAACCCACAGCGGGAACAAAAAACCCCGCCTCAAATAAAGGCTTGAATGCCATTAAGATCATTAAGATCTACAAATATAAGAATTAAATTAACAGGTTTAATTTACTTGAATAAACTATAAATTTTTTAATTAGGTGCATCATATTCATCATGATCGCCTAAGCCCCCACCTTCCATCCCCAACCTGGGCACAATGCCTTGACTAGTGGACGCTGTCACTTCAGCCTCGTCTCAATGATGCAGTGCACTTGCGATTGCATAATTGGGGTACGCGAGGAGGAGGTCTGAGGAATAGCCCGCTGCCATATACCCGTATCAGAGGAGCCCCTGCATAATGGGCCAGGGTTACAACCTTTGCAGGGGAGTTTAGACACTTCGACTGTGAGGGGCCACTAAAATCGCTGAGGGAGATACAATCGTCTCAGCGTATGTCGGATGCAACCGCGGTTTTTAACTTCATCGAGGAGGCGGCACCCCCGGTTAGCGCTGGTTAATTCCACGCTAACCAACAAAAAGTCCGTCACATTTCACCCCTCAAGAGGAGCCAACCCGGGTCCACACAATCATCATCTCATTTAATGACAACCAAACTAGTCGGGTGGAGGCACTGGGAAGAAGGAGGGACCAAAACATCACAACACAAATGGAAAACAATTTGGAATATCGAAGACTCCCGCTAAGAATCGAAGCAGGAAAACAAAAACCTGAAAGAGGTATACTCATCCGCACGCTATACACAGAACTGAAGATCGACCTCACAAAACTGATAGAGGTTCCCAATGGCTATATAGCTATGTGCCACAAGCAGGACGATATAGAACGACTGGTGGCGTCCGAGAGGCTAGATGCTCTAAGCAAGATAGGGCTAACCCCAAAACTCCCACCGCAACTAGTAGCCAATCGATCCTTCGTCTACCGAAAGGTTGATCTATACGTCGGATACAACACAAAAAAAGAGCTAAAGGAGGAAATAGAGAAGGAGAACAATCACATAAAAAATGCACATGGAACAAATAACAATTCCATGCAGCGATCACACTGACATTCTGGTGACCATCAGCCAGAATCCAATACAGGTCCCTATCAAGCCACGAAAATCATACAGGAAAGCAGACCGAGTAAAATACAAACAATGCTGCAAAGTCACACGCAGCAAGACCTAGACGGACAAACCCATGAAGAACTGGAAGAGACACTCAAATCATTAATAGAGAGCATCAGTCAGGTAGACGATGCAAGTGGACCAAGGATAAGGTACAGAACTCTTCCACGTCCAAAATGGGCCCAAGAAATTAAGAGAAAAGCTAGAAAAATTAAAGTAAAATATACAGAAATAAGAGAACAATGAACAAACAGACAAAGGAGCAAAAAACTGATAAAAGTCAAGAGAAATGATCGTCCCCATAGAAGGGAAACAAGAAGAAAACTGGGACAACTTTACAAAAAAAGCAAAAAACACACAAACCCAAGTGAGGCTTGTAGGTTAATCAAGAAAATAAAAGGTCAACCACCAAGAAAGCCGATAAGAATAATAAATGAACGAGGTAAATACTTAAAGAATAGCGAAGAAACAAAACAAAAATTCAGAAACCATTGGAGCAAAATTTACACAATAGAAGAAGAAGACAATGAAAGATACGACAGAGAGACGGAGGAAATAGTAAATGGGAATATAAGAACAAATATACATAGGCTAACACCAGAGAGAAGAGTTGACCTACGAACAAACCAGTAGGCGGGAGTAGGAGCGACGATCACACTGCAGGAAATTAAAGACGTCATCGGCTTCTTCAAACAAAAAGCTCCCGGCTAAACAGGACTAACTAAATGGAATTACGACAAGGCACCAGGAAACATATTAAGTAATATTACAGACATATTCAACGCATACCTTAATATAGGGGCCTTCCCGAAAGTGTTCAAGGTAGCAAAAATGGTATTTCTATCCAAACATGGTTTCCAGTTATAGACCAATATCGCTCCTGAACTTTTTGGATAAAGTGCTTGTAAAAGTAATAAACAACAGACTAGCCAAACACCCTAGAAGAAAATGGAAAACTAAACGCACATCAGTACGGATTCAGAAAAGACCAGGATTCAACCATGGCAATCGCAATAATAACGGAGAAGATTGCCCAAGCCAAATCTGGAAAAGGGTACGTGGACGTGGTACTACGGGATGTCGAGAAGGCCTTCGATAAGGTATAGGTGGGAGGACTGAAGCATAAACTCCTTCAATTCGATCTCGGCATCCGGACGGAGAGAATACTGGCTGATTACATATCAAAGGTGGCCTACATCAAAATCGAGGAATATTAAGGACCCACCTTTCAACTCCAAACTGGGGTCCCACAAAGAGGGCCCCCCCCCCCACAACCCCGCCCCACTAACGCCATGGTGTATGAACATTCAGTACGCCAATGACATCAGCCAGGTGATCTCCACACGCACCACGAACCCCAGATGGCAGGCAAGAACTACGGAACGGGAAATAAAAAATATAAATGATTACGAGAAAAAATGGAAAATTAAAACTAATATGAACTAATTCAAAATCATCCCCATAATGAGACGCAAAAAAGACCGGTTAACCATCGACGGGGTAGAATACGCATTGTCGTCGGAATGAAAGGTACTAGGCCTACAGATGGGGGATAGAGGATATCAAGCATATATAAAGAAGAGAATCGGCAAAGCCCAAAATGGAAATAAGGCTATTATACACCCTTAGAAATCTTGATCGGAAACGAAAAGGACACTATATAAAGCATTCGTAGAATCGGTATTGGTGTATCCTCGAATCCAATTCACACCACAACAAAAAGTAATAAAAAGAAAATGCAAAGGGGCGAGAACAAAGTGGCCTATGTAATTACAAACACTAGAAGAAGAGAAAGGAAAAGAATGGAGGAAATTATCGACACGGCCGGACTAATTCCAATCAACAAAATATTAGAAGAACGGACCAAAAAGGTGTGGCAAAAACACATAGAAATAAGCAGACAACTTATCGTTAAAAATAAAAACTTCGAACTTAAATTCTTCCGAAGCAGAAGGAATCACCTCCGAAGAGAGGAAGAGCCAATAACCAAAAACAAAATTAACCAAGAATAACTTCAAATAAAGGCATGAATGCTTGAAATAGAAACAAACCGATAATCAAGAAAGAACAAAAGCAAAATTAGAAGCAAACAAAACAAGAATGAGTAAACGCAAACATACACGCAAGACAAAAAAACTATAAAAGAATTAGAATTAACTTTACCTGAAAAGGTACCACACCCCACTCAAAACCCTAAAAGAAAAAATATATACAAGAAGGAAAATGAATTAGAAGTAAACTGACAAAGAGAAAAAACACAGGAAATACAAGAAAGAAGATCAGCCAGTATCCTGGCAACTTTAAAACCCTCTTAATACACATACACAACTTTCGCTCACCCCCCCCCCCTCCTAAAGTTACTCTCATGCTATATTCTAACTATCTCCCCCTTCTTCTCTCACCTATTTTTTTTATCATTCCATTGACTGCTCTGGTTGCCTTAGCTCGTCAAATTCCTAATGTTTTCGTGAAGACTTTGTATGTGCCTTATTTTTTTATCGCACTGAGGACTGTACGTTAGTACCACGCGTTTGGTGAATCCTTTTGAATAAGTTTTGGCAGTGTCGTAAAGAAATTCATTCACGAATTTTTGCCTTTAAAATTGTGAAATTTTCACTCGCTTTCGTACGCCCATGGCGAGGAGTGAACTTGTTTCCCCCCTCTCTCTCCCCGCTCTTCATGGCGTCTCCATGGTCGGACAATAACCTGTAGGCATTCGAAAAGCGCCTACTCTGGAGGTAAAGTGCCTTTTGAAAAACTATATTTTTTTTAGACTGGGACACCTCTCTTGAAAATTCTCTTTTCTCTTAAATCTGGTGATCAATTCTCTCTCAAACTACACACACGCAGACATACAAACGCAAACAATCACACGGTTTCTCCGTGTGGATTTTCCCTTTGAAATTTAATTTTCCGTATCCCATATGAGGAGATGGAAAATTGAATGAGGGAGACGGCGGATTCCGCTGAAGAACCTCTCGGATGTCCCCAAGCCAGACCGAAGGAGGGTCTTTACACAAATCTATAGTGACTTGGGTATTGCTCTGGTTAGACTCGTCGATACCCACAATGGATACGCGGCAATCTGTTTCAAGGAGGCTGACTGCGAAGCACTCACCTCCCCAAAGATTGCAGAGTGTTTAAAGAAAGAAGATCAATCTGAAATCTCACACACCACCACAAATCAAAACACACCGCAGTGTTATCCTTCGCCGCCTCGATCCTTTGATATGAGGGGGGTGGCACTCCGTCGAAGAAATCCAGGCGGAGGTGGGCGAAGAGGTATGCTCCTTTCAACGTCCGCGTCTGCCCTGAGCAGATCGAACGTGAGGAGTTTATTGACCTCCAGATGTGCTTCAAGTGCTACAAGTACGAGGAGCACACCACGGCCACCTGCCCCATAGGGAACGTTCTTCTATGCTCTATTTGCTCGCCAGATGCACATTCTTGGAGAAGTTGTAATAGCACCTATATGAAGTGGCTGAACTGTGCAGGAGAACATAAGACGTTCTCCATAGCTTGCCCGATCAAAAAAGAATTTTTGAAGAAAAAGGAAAATCAAAACAGACTGGCTGAGGAGGCAAAAGCCAATATCACCTACACCAAGGTTGCTAAGGCTGTTGTGGCGGAATCAAGGGAAAATAAGACATACCTCTACGTCGAAAATGAAAACTCGACTAAAATTATGTGTTGCATTTATTATGCTCACATCGCAAATCTCTCCTCCCCGGGGTGCTTTGCAGATGAACTAAATAGAATGCTAACTCATAATGGAATGGAGGAAATGTGGTTTCTCCAATATCTACAGTCGGAGGAGATTCTTAAGATTAGTCTCAAACCCCAATGCGAGACTAGTTGCCAGAAAATCCCCACCCCGGCAACGGCCAAGTTCCTTCCAGGGACCACAGGATCAAGGCACAAAAGAAAAGAGACTCGAACCCACCACGCATCGAAAAACAAAACAACGCTGTAAACACTGAACACCAAAACTCACAAACGCACACACTAAGTATGAAAGTTTCGGAGACTAAGACTGCGAGACCCGAGGCAGGGGCACGGTCCCCCCGCTCCCGGAAAACCTCACAGCCTCAAAGACGTCCGAGGTCGTCCTCTTCTTGTAAGAGGGGGCCTAGGTACGTATATCATTCAAGAAAAATAAACTTGAAGAAATACACTGCTGAAAGGTCCCCTTTGCTTAAGGAGATGACAGCCCTTGATGTAAAGTAAGGGGTAATATCCGGAAGGTACAAATGGGGTTTCACATCGGACGACTGCCATGAAAAGGAAGTTGAGGAGGCTTCACTCCAAGGCTCAATTAGATTTGCTCTCGAAGCTTTCATAACCTTTACGGATGGTGAATTCAGAAAGAAACGACCAGGCAAAACAATTACGCCCCCATCCACTCCACAAGGACCTAAGCTCGTAAGAGAATAAGTCCTAAAAAAAAAAACATAAACACACACAGGAATATATTTTGAACAGGACAATGGACACATTAAAAATATTACATTTGAACTCAGATGGCTGGACGAACAAAAAAAATAATACACGGTAACGTAATACGACAATGCGACCCAGACGTAATATTTATCTCTGAACATGGGATAAATGACACAGACAGGATAAAAATATTTCCCTACGAAGTCTTAACCAAAAATCACAGCGGAGAACGTTTTGACGGATGTGCAATAGCTGTGAAAGAGGTCTTGACTTCAGATCAATAAGTGGACTCGATGAGTCATACCTCGCTGTTGAGGTTCATACGGCAGTGGGTCCTCTGGTCCTGGCAACAGGGTACCATCCCCTTTCACAACTTCCTGTAACTTTGTGGTTGGTCACGGCAGAACCGTTCTTTTTCCCGGTGACCTCAATGCGAGGAGGAGTGCTGCCTCAGATTACACGTCGACCAACCCAGCAGGTATGAATCTTGACACACTTATTGACAGGCAAACTATGACAAGAATTGGACCAGATGTCCCTACATTCATTACACTTGATCAGCCACAAAACCAGACATAGTGCTCACTAGCACTGTGTTCCCCTACTACTACTTCATTGAACCGGGCCCTCCTATCCCCAGCGACCACCAGGCTAGCCTTATTAAAATCTCAACCTCCCCCATTCAGGTCCCCATCCCAGAACGCAAGAGCTACGCTCGCGCCAACTGGGATACTTATAAACAACTCCTCGAAAATTACAACCCTGACCCTTTAATTAATGCCACCGTAGAAGAGATCGACGAGGAGTTAGATAAAACTAATGAATATTTATTAAAAGCCGATAAGGAAGCCATTCCCCGAGTTAAATATAAACTCTTCCTCTCCTTCTTGGACCCCTAGAATGAAAACCCTCGTGAGGGAATACCGGGAACGGATCAATGAAGTAAACCTCACTCACTGGCTCCAACATCACTACGCACAGATGAACACGACAGATACGCGACGAATTAATGACTCTTATTAGGGACCAACAGAATGTACTTTGGGACAATTTGATAGACGGACTGAATATAGAAAACGACCGACGTATATTCTGACAGACAGTAAAAAGACTAAGAGGTGGACAGACACAAAAGACTATAAAACTTACACGTGACAATACAGAAATTACAGACGCGGAAGAAATCGAAGAGGAATTCAGACTCTTCTGGGCATCTATATTTAAGATATCCCCGGAAGAGAATGATAACTTTGATTTGACTTCGAAGACAAAATAATGAATGATTTGAACGACCAGATACACAGAACCCATCCTCACCATTGTGTATCGCAGGAAAGGGATATGGAGGGACTCAGCAGTAGAATTACTGCCGAAGAACTCTCGGAAACCTTAAAATCCTTTCGTCAACGAGCACTAGGGCGTACAGGACTGACAAGGGAGAATTTTATTCGAGCCCCGCCTAACATCCTTCTGAGGCTCATGAATATCATGAATGCGTGCCTGAACGTGGGTTACTTCCCTGACCACTGGAAGGTAGCAAAAATTATATTCATTTCCAAAGCAGGTAAACCACTGGACAGTCCAGCTAACTTCAAGCCTATATCTCTCTTAGAATTTGCAGGGAAAGTCTTGGCGAAAATATTGGCCAACAGGGTAAATACGTTCCTCGAGGAAAGTAATTCTCACAAAAATCAACAACATGGCTTCCGAAAGAAGCGAGAAACGGACACGGCGCTAGCCGTAATCACCGAGAAGTTGGCAAAGGTAAAAGCAGAAAGACGCCATGCAAATCTTGTTCCCCTCGACGTCAAAAAGGCTTTTGACAAAGTATGGAGGAGAGGTCTGCAATACAAAATCTTACAACTGGGCCTCAATCCCATACTTGAAAGGATTCTATGCGACTACGTAATGGAGAGGAGGGCGTTTGTAAACATTAAAGATTTCAATGGCCCCGAGTTCAAGCTCGAGGCGGGGGTACCACAAGGCGAGTGTATAAGTCCCTTACTATATATAACATATACACCATCGACCTTCCCCAACCTCTGACTGAAGGCTCGTTATACGTCCAATTTGCGGACGATATAACGATGATCTGTACGGCACCTTATCAGAATGTGAATTGTATGGCACAGAGGACGGCGGTAGAAATCGAAAACATCAACTCTTTCGAGAGAAGATGGAAGATATCTACCAATGCCCAAAAGTTCCAGGTAATTCCACTATTCCGACGGACCCTCGCAGACATCCGTGTGAGGGGTGCACGCATCCCATACCACACGGATGGCAGGGATCTGGGACTCCAGATTACCACTCGTGTATATGGGAGTCACGTAGCTAAAACTACAACGAATGCTCGGAGGGACTTGGCAGAATTTTTTAGATTCCTAAACCTGAGTACCTCCAACAAACTAAAGATCTATAATGCATGCATTCGATCCAAATTCCTGTATCTACCGGTACTTATAAACGCGAGTCCCGAGACCCAAGTCTTTAAACTGCATATGGACCAAAATAAGGCCGTCTATATTATAACGAGAACCCGAAGGAGAAAGTGGAGAAGGCCTAGTGAGCCCCATGGTGAACTAGAGTTAACCCCCATAAACGTGGAGCTTCACCAAAGCGCAAGCAAGATCTGGGACAACGTACACCGGCACCTCCCTCCCGAGTTTGTACTCGAGCACATGGACTTTGATGACATAAGACACGCAAGACTTTTTAAAAGCAGCAGACTACTCATTGACAATGAAGGAGACCCAAGGTTCACTTAGATTTTTACAATACCCAATCAACACGAAGCCAAACACAATCCCCTTCCAATTAATTAGTCAAGTGCTAATTTCCCCAAACTTGAGCGTGATTAACATGCCAAAAATATCAAGAACAAAAAATAAATAAAATAAAAGTAATCAAAATAATAAAAAACAATTCAAAATCCAGGCCTAAACAACCCAGATAAAAACAAATATCTCTTCACCCAAAACAGTAAGCATCGAAAAGCCCTCTACTATAAAGGCTTGAATGCCTTATATTTATTTTATATATATATATATATATATATATATATATATATATATATATATATATATATATATATATATATATATATATATACTTAGGTGTATATGAAAAAAAAACGCAGAGAAAGCCAGAGATGCCCTATCACCAGGGACCTGTCTTTCATTCTACTTTTCATTTTCGCTTTCCTATCATTTTTACCCCAATTTTCTCCACTATCTTTCCTACTAAAATCCTCTACTACTATATTCCTCACTTTATATGTCCAAGTCCAAGTCATTTCTTTTCTGTTCATTCCCTGAAGATGACCAACCACGGTCGAAAGACGTTTCGGAATAAAATATGTCTTTGTAGAATGTTTTTTCTCGTCTACAAGGCCAGGGACAAAAAACTTGTAAGAAAATAAAGAGAATACAAATTCAAATCAATAATGCTGCCACTGCTTTAGACTTCATCAGTTCATGTATATATATATATATATATATATATATATATATATATATATATATATATATATATATATATGATATATAGCAGGAATATGAAGACCCAGGTGATTACACTAATCATTTATTGTCCGGACGTTTCAAACCTTTACTAGGACCATCTTCAGCGACTATATCGTCTAATGAGAAGGGGAAGGAGCATTAATTGATAACAGTTAAAAGAATGCATTAAAAAAAGCGGAAGAAGGCAAGTTGAAATAATAAAATTGATAATTATTAAAATTAAAGTAAAAACACTAATAAAAATATATAGAATTAAAAAATATTACCCAGTGTGATTAAAAAAAAATAATAATAGAAAGGGTAATTATAACATAAACTGACTTGATTATCACATATTAAAAGTTACTGAAGTAAACAAAAAATAACCTATTATATTAAATTGTAAAAAAAAAAAGAAAAATCAGAATGAACAAAGTGACTAACCTTTATCGTGGGAGTTGAGATATCAACTAACTAAAGCTATAAAAACTACTAACGAGATTTGTTCGGTTGGTCGGTTGGCTAGTTAATCTATTGAAGTGTTGGTTGGTTATATTGTGAATAGTTTAATTGAAGAGGAGTAATTATTTAGGTTTGGATTTATTTTATTGATATATAGTGATATCATCGCGAAGCTGACTCGAGTAGAGTAGAGTGTCCTAACCTCCTGATCCGGTAAAGGAGGAAACCGTTGAGGCAAGAATCGGCAAAACGCCAAAAACCGCTCAATTTCGACGGCCACGGAGTGGTATTCTCCACCCCCCGGGAAGAAAGTGAGACTCACTAGGGGGAAGGGCAGACTGCCCGAAGGGGGACATGGGTCCCACCGCCCCCCAGGACACCAAACGGATCCCCCTCCGTCTAATAGCGGGGTACCAAAAGCCACCCAGGGAGACGGTGTTCGAGACGATTTTCGGACAAATTAATATCGAACTTACCCGTCTCACTGAAACTCCCAACGGATGGGCCGCCGTCTGTTGGAAAAATAAAGATGTGAAGACCCTAGTGTCCGAACAGGCGAAAGATCCCCTCCGCAAGATTGGGCTCGAAGCGGTAGTCCCCTACGAGTTACTCGTGAGGCGTGCCGTCATCCTCAGAAGAGTTGACCCTTTCTTTGCGGATAATTCCACAGACGAAATTAAGGATGAAATAAACACGAAACAGGCATGGGCAAAAGTCGATAAGGTTGACAAAATTGGCAAAAATCTTATTAAGGTCACCTTCAGCACCAGCGAGATGGCCCAGAGAGCGTTGCGGGACGGCCTATTGGGCTTCTACCTGAGAGTGGCTCCAGAGCAGATAGAGGCAGAAGAGTACATTTACTTGGAAAACTGCCAAATCTGCCTGGCCATCGAAAGCCACGCAACGAAAAACTGCCCGACAAAGGAACAAATCTGCGCGGCATGCTCAAAATCTGGCCACGGCTGGAGAGATTGCCGCGAAGAACAACTCAAATGTGTGAACTGCGGAGGAGAGCATCGGGCACTGGCCATGAGATGCCCTCTACGCAAAGAAGCCATAAGGAAAAAACGAGAAACGTTAAAATCACAAAAGGAGGAAAAGGCCCGAGCAAGCTCCTACGCAACCGCGGCATCTGCTCCAAGCAACGTCACACCAGCAACCGATAGAGCAACTCCGAAGCTAATCCTGCCGGCCGAAAGCAAGGAGATCATGACAATGGTCATAGTGGCCCACCTGGCCAACCTTGCGCGACCCGGCTGCTTCTCAGAGGAGCTTAACACCATGCTACAGCACAACGGAATGAAGAAAAAGTTGTGGTTTCCACCTAATCCAGCATCTCAAGACGTGTTGAATATCAGGTTCGCTGATGACACACAATCTCAGACTGCCGACAAAACCACAAAACAAAAAGTAGATGAGAAACAACCAGTAAACAACCAAGAAGACGGGAACCAGGAACATAATAAGGACGAAAACGTTGTAAACACAAAAAATAACCCTAAGGAGAAGAGAACAAAGAAGAAGAGGAACAACACACCCGCAGCAAGACAAATAGAAGAGGAGAAGCATGAAGGAGAATCCGAAGACGACGACTCTTACCCCGGAGTTCCCCTGACCGAAAAAGTTGATGTCCTGGAAAGAGGACATTTTTTCGACGGGGAACAATTACAGCTAAAGATTTTTGGGACTACTGGATGTAGACCTGAAAAATGCAATCAAACTCAGTTAGTGACAGGCATACGAAATGGCGAGTACAAGTGGACCTTTGAGGGGCCGTGGTCCCCAAAGGAAATGGAGAGCCTTCTGTGCAGCGGTACGATGTTCATTCCGAAGTCCAGTCTACATACAGTTAACGCGGCCACCTATAAAAATATAAAGTGCGGGATGATGACCTCATCAATTAGCTAACAGTGAAAAAGTGTCAAGTGTTAAACAAATAATAAAGCAAAAATGATAAAAGTGATAAATAAATAAACGTATAGGTACAGTGTCAAATAATTAAGCGACAACCAAATAAGCAAGTGTTTAAATACGTCACGTAAGTGAACGTAAACTCTACGCAAGTTCCAGTGTTTATGAGAAGTAATAAAATTAAAACGTAGCAAACATTGAAAAAACAAAGTAAGCTGAAAGCATAATTCGGTAAATCATAAAAACATAATGAGTATAGTATCAATAATAAAGTAATGTTAAAACTGTCAGTGTAAGCCAAATGATGAAACAAGTGAAAATAGTTCATACACCAATATTAATGTAAATAATAAATAACAGTGTAAATAATTATGTAGAAAAATCCAAATGATGAAACAAGTGCAAATAATTCATACACCAATATTAATGTAAATAATAAATAACAGTGTAAATAATTATGTAGAATTGTCAGTGAAACCCAAATGATGAAATTAGATAGAAGTAAAACCCAAACAAACAAAAAACTTAAACGAGTAAGTCTTAAATCGATAGACCAATATTAATATAAATAATAATGTAAATAAATCTACCTATTGGTAGGTACAACTTAAACGTAAATGTAGTAAATTAACAAAAAGCTGAGCTCCTGCGTTGTATTTCTCCAGGAGAAACCTCTTTTGTATCTTTGCCTTCGACTAAATCTTTCCTCTCCTCGGCTAAAAATTTTTTTATCTCTTTCAACACTTTTTACTATATATTTTTTTACATTGTATAAATTTATAAATTTATATATTTATCTAAATGTATAAAATACTTGTACTCTTTCGAATAAATATATCATCGATATATAGTGACTCTAAGATTTTCAAATCGAGAGAAGTTAAGGCTGAATATATAATGGTAAATGAATCAGAATTAAGAGGATGATGGTGATACTCTGAATGTTGCCTGATGGAAGAGGCTTCAGGTTTAGAAATGGGAATACCAGTCCTATGAGACAAACCTAATATAACACAATATTCACAATATAACCAACCAACACTTCAATAGATTAACTAGCCAACCGACCAACCGAATAAATTTCGTCAGTAGTTTTATATGTTTAGTTAGTTGATTTCTCAACTCCCACGATAAAGGTTAGTCACTTTGTTCATTCTGATTTGTTTTCGGGTTTTTTGTCTTTTTTCTTTTGTGTTTTTACAATTTAATATAATGTTATTTTTTGTTTACTTCAGTAACTTTTAATACGTGATAATCAAGTCAGTTTGTTACAATTTTACTTTCTATTTTTTTTTTTAAATACCACTGGGTAATATTATTTAATTCTATATATTGTTATTAAGTGTTTTTACTTTAATTTTGATAATTGTCAATTTTATTATTTCAACTTGCCTTCTTCCGCTTTTTTTAATGCATTCTTTTAACTGTTATCAATTAATGATCCTTCCCCTTCTCATTAGACGATATAGTCGCTGAAGATGGTCCTAGTAAAGGTTTGAAACGTCCGGCCAATAAATGATTAGTGTAATCACCTGGGTCTTCATATTCCTGCTATATATATATATATATATATATATATATATATATATATATATATATATATATATATATATATATATATATATATATATATATATATATACCAGAAGCGAGTCCAGGTCATCAGCGTCACTCGGGCTCATCACAGATTTCGCATAGGACACATGTATAAAAGAAGTTAAGAGACGTAATGCACACCGCAGACTTATATGTGCACTGATAATTTAATAATAAGACAAAAATATAGTTTGAATATAAAAATTACTCACTTCATTTATAAAAGGATTTTCAATAAGATCGCTCAATATTTAAATGTAAATAAAACAATTTGTGTGTGATATATGCACTCAATTTATTCTAAATTTGAAAGTAAATTTTATGGCATTAAGTGTGAAATATGACGTCGTTCAAATGTCCGCCGCGGCTTCGCTTGGTGGAACGTATTCGGGAGGCCCAATTTTCGATGACTTTGTCACATAAATCTGGCTGAATTTGCTGGATGGTGTTCGTTATGTTGACTTTGAGAAAATCAACTGTTTGCGGATTATTCGCATAGACCTGCGATTTAAGGTAGCCCCAAAGAAAGTAGTCTAATGGCGTTAAATCGCATGATCTCGGTGGCCAGTTGACGTCGCTGCCGCGCGAGAGGATCCTGCCCTGAAATCGCTGATGCAAAATGTCTATCGTGGCGTGTGCAGTGTGGCACGTAGCACCGTCCTGTTAGAACCATATGCCGTTAGTATCCATATCAGGCATATAATCCAGTTTAGGCAACAAGAAGTTGCTTATCATCGATCTGTAGATCTTGTCGTTGACGGTTATGGCAATCCCATCTTCATTCTCAAAATAATACGGACCGATGATTCCGTTAGGCAAAAATCTGCACCAAACAGTGACTTTGTTGGGATGCAGTTGGTGCTGGTGTATCTCAAGTGGATTGTTTTCGTCCCAAATCCGACAATTTTGCTTGTTCACAAATCCATCCATCCAAAAATGGGCCTCGTCGCTGTGGCGAGGATAGAAATCACGTAATGCGCGAAACGTTTGTCGAACGGAGCAGTGATTTTGATAATAACATTTGATTACTTGCACACGCTGTTCAACGCTATAACCTTCCATCGTGACTTGCCAAGTACTACTGCACAGTTCACAGTGAGGTTGCTAGATGTCGCTTTAACAACATGGCCACTATCGCCTGACAAAGCTCGATAGTGGCCCTTTACATGAACTCGTTATTTTGGTTTGATGGCGAACTCGTATATCCTGTCGTCTAGCTCCTTCTTCTTGCCCAAGTCGTTCAAAATGCTTTTCACGATGGAAATACGAGCACTATGACTTTCTCTATTTCTAAGTTAAAGTCTCAGAGATCAGAGAGAGAGAAAGATGCGCGCTGCAGCGCCTTCATTGGAGAGAGAGACAACAGACATCTGGTCGCCCCCTTTTGTCTGCACTAATGGAAGTGCGAAATCATGAGACGCCGTGGTGGCCTGAAAGCCCACCATCGCAGAAAGCCGCGACAAGTTTGAAAGCACAAAAGGTCATATCAGGAGTCTGACAAAGTTTCGGCCTCACTGACTTGCAAACCTTCTCGCGATCGTGCTAATAGGGTGAGACTACTCTTGCCTGCCGATGCATCGGACCCTGTAATCCCCTGCTTCGGACAGAGGGGGGAAATCCCCATTCAACTCCACTATAAATACGCCGGCGCCAAAGTTATAAGGCCGTATCCGCTGCCTGTCAGTATCTTCTGCTTGCCCGCCCCGTCAGTATCCGCCGCCTGCCCGCGGCCTATCCACCCAGTCAGTATCCGCAGTCTGCCCGCCCCGTTAGTATCCACCACCTGTCCGACCGTCACTATCCTGTGCCCGACCCCGTCAGTACCCGCTATTCGCGTCCCGTTGGACTCTGCACAATTCTCGCAGAACCCCTCAAACCCCGGGTATTCGCGATTAATTCGCGTGAGTCTACCACGTACTCGTTCTACCCGCTTCTCGAACGCAACGCGCCCAGTCTCGATTCGTGTTCTAACTCGAAAGCAAGATCTAAGTTCATCCCGCAATAGCGATTGACAAGAGACTATTATTTGAACTTCGCGCTAAGGCAAGGATTACTACCTCGACCAAATCTCCAAGGGAACAGCAACGCGCAACTCTCCTGCGCACTGCTCTTTCTACTACCCCCTCCCCCCGGGCAAGCCTCCATCGTTGGCATCGTATACCTTTAAAGTCATTCAAGCGACCCTCGGTCAATATTGTTCGTTTGTGTGTAAGGCGACCGTCCCCGCCAAGTCTCCCTTCCCCTTTTATCCGCTGAGACTCGTGTACGTCTAATGTGTATATAGCTTGTTTTAAAAACCCTTTTAACCTTGTAAAAGAATATTAATTTACATATTAGTAAGGTTATTTTTGTACCCGTTTTTCTATTGTTCCGGAACCTCCAAGATAGTCGACTATTAAGTTGAGGAATAAGTTCTTGCGGTTTTTTTTATGTTGTGTAGAGTTAAGTTTTGTTGACGTGATTTGTGCACATATTAAGAAACAATAATAAATAATGAGAGCAAAATTTGCAAAGGTTAGGCTACGTCTCTTAACAGTGTAGATTATTAGGCTTTTGCTTAGGCTACATCTTGAAGTTGAATAATAAGTCATTGCAGTTTATTTAAAAGTTGTGTTAATTTAATTTTTGTTCTGTACACTCAAAATGGAATGTCAAGTTGAAAGAAAGGCGCATTTTCGACACTTGTTGTTATTTATTTTCAATCGAGACGGGAACAATGCAAACGCAGCCAAAGCTCGTCGCGATATTTGTGCTGTGTACGGAGAAAATGCTTTATCAGAAAGGACAGCTCAATGGTGGTTTTCACATTTCAAAAACGGTCATTTCAATCTTAATGACGAAGAACGTTCTGGTCACCCCATTAAGTTGGATGCAGATCGATTGAACGACCTTCTTCATGAAAATCCTCGTCAATCGACTAGAGAATTGGCTGTACAATTGGCGTGTGATCAGAAAACTGTAGTGAATCACCTTCATTCGATGGGGAAAGTTAAAAAACTCGGTGCATGGTTTCCGCACGCTTTGAGCGAAAGCAACAAACTTCAACGCTCCACAGTTGCCGCATGTTTGCTTGCTCGTCACAAGGCTATTCGTAGATAAAAGGACAGATTTCTTCACCGCATCATCACTGGCGACGAAAAGTGGTGTGTTTATGTCAACATGAACCATCGAAAACAATGGCTTAGCCTCAATAAAAAAAAACCACTTCCGCGATTAAAGCAAGGACTTCATCCACGAAACACGATGCTGTGTGTGTGGTGGCATTGCGAAGGCATCATTCTTTATGAGCTCCTTGCGAACAACGAGATTGTCGATGCAGAACTCTACGTTCAACAAATGTATCTACTCGCCGAAGCTATTCGTGAAAAGCGACCTCATTGACGTTATGGAGTCCTTCTGCAACATGACAATGCTCGTCCTCACATTGCCAATATGACAAAAGACGCCATCTAAACGTTTAATTGGGAAATCATGCCACACCCTCCATATTCACCAGACTTGTCTCAATCAGATTTCCATCTCTTCCGATCGCTCTCCAACAATTTGCGCGGCGTTTCGTTCAATACTGATGTGAAATTAAGAACCTGGTTAGACGAATTCTTCGAGTCAGAATCCAGAGATTTTTATTGCACAGGCATCGAAAAACTAGTTGAATGTTGGGAAGAAGTCGTAAATAACAACGGAGAATACATTATTGATTAAATTGCATATTATTATCAATTAAAAATGAAGTTTTTTCTAAAATTGTTAATGGTAATGAATAAATTTGATAAAACCGCAAGAACTTATTCCTCAACCCATTATTTGGCCAACCTACATTCAGTTAACTTGCACTCTGCTTGTATTATAAATCTCCCACGCACATAGCCGTCATCGACCTCAGCTGAGAAACGCACAAAGGGTTAACTTGACCCTATTCTACGACATAAGGGTAAAAATAAAGCAACTCTGCAAACCACAACTTATGTTTACACACATAGGCACAGAATAACATCAATCAAATAACGACAGCCGTGTGTACAAAAAAACATTAGCCAGGGACCTATCTGACTGTCGCATGTACTGTACTCTTGACAGGAGATGCCAGTTACTCTTTTATACCTACCAGACTCGTTCGTATTAGCTCGAGTTGCTAGATATTTTTTCGTTCCTTTAAGAATAGTGCAGAACGGAAACCTATCATAGATTGGAATTTGAACCTTAATCTCTTTAAAAATCTATTGTTTCAAGAAAACATTGAATTCTAATTCCTTTAAATATGTACGATTATAGATAACAACTCGGGCTGTAACTTCTGAGCCCGAGTCTAGTGTGTGTGAAAGATGTCGAGAGAATGTCTACTACGAATGATATTTTTTGACACAGGGCACCTCTACGACGACCACCAGGCGTTGAACGAAACATATGAACTGCGACCAGGCTCAATAAAAGGAGTCCGAGTTATTAACTGAAACTACTTACTTGAAGTCATTGTTGGCATAAATTAAATCAGCTTGCAAATACACGTTCACTTTGCTAAATTTATACTCGGGCTAAGCCCGAACAACCTGAGTGCCGGAGTCGCTACTGATATATATATATATATATATATATATATATATATATATATATATATATATATATATATATATATATATATATATTGACATGAAACAGCGAAACAAGCGCTCTATGACAAACGACAGTTCCTTGAAAAAATCTATTCACGAATACTTCCGCTTACGCGACTTCTGCCTCAGCTCAACTTTCCTCACTTATGGCGAACGGATCAGCAGAAGAAAGAAACGCTGAGTTGGTGGTGCACAGAGAGAGGTTTGACCTGATTGTCCTTTCCCGTGACACGCATCTTGCACAAATCTAGCTCCGATTTGTGTACGATACATTAACGGTAATCTAACCGAAGAAATTCGAAATTTTCACTCATAAATATATCAATATCATATTTCCAGAAATCCAGTTTAGAAGGAAAAAACAAAAGGCTGCCAATTCTGGATGTTTTAGATCTTAAAAGGTATTGACGAATCACTTGAAGCCACAGTTTATAGAAAAAAAAACCCACACCGATTAAGAAGGGTTGGCGCAAACGTCAAGAGAGCTACGCCCCCACACATCAACGGAACCTCAGAGATCGTTTCCCGTCTACTCCAAACCCATGAACTGGAATTATCACACAAACTTACAAACACCATACGCACTACTTTGACCGGGGTG
The DNA here is from genome assembly GCA_963969495.1 of Ceratothoa steindachneri. Lineage (NCBI taxonomy): Eukaryota > Metazoa > Arthropoda > Malacostraca > Isopoda > Cymothoidae > Ceratothoa > Ceratothoa steindachneri. The sequence goes on from OZ018323.1 coordinate 181,780,016, forward strand.
AAGAACTAGGTGGAGTCCATTGACCTTTGAGTCGTGTTGTGCAATGTCGAATATTCCGGTGGGACACACTTGGAAACCAATGAAAACAAGAATCCAATAACCCCAGCGGGATTTTAAGATAAACGATCCCCTCTCCACAATGCACGAAAGATGGCATGGGGTGAAATGGAATGAGGCGAGAGTCTACACATTAACGACCTCACCATTTTTGCACAAAAATTACCTTCAATATATCATATAGGTCGTTCTGCATTGTTTGTTGACATTTATTCTGCACGCAAAGCACTCTATTTTCGAACCGCAACCATAACAAATACCTTTGCTAAAAAAAAAAATTCATACTCCTTTTCTGAATTAACGAGAAGCATTTTAAAACCCCAAAATTCCATTCCGGGAATAATTTGTGTTCGAAAGTTTTGTGAGTGCATAGTCTATTATAAGTTCAGTGAAGCTTTGTTTTTATTAATTCGCGAAACGTGTAATTATACAATAAAAAAAACAAGAACCATTTAAATAAAATATCTATAAACTAATATCCGTAATCTTCTATATCCTGGTTATTAAATGAGCGCTTACGCCAATGTGATACTAACATCATCGTGAGGAATGAGTATTTCTTAAATCAGTGCGATCTCTCTCTCTCTTTTCTAGAGGGTTATTACGTCATACCGACATGACTAGCAGTAGCAAATAATAGCAGCTAAAATGTAAACATAGATGTAAATATTTTTTTCTTTATATCAGTATAAGTATAGATTTCCACAGCATAACTAGTAAAGAGGCTATATATTATATATTGACGATATATATTATATAGTATTTGTGTGTTTTAAATCTGTAAATCTGTAGAATTGCCATATATATATATATATATATATATATATATATATATATATATATATATATATATATATATATATATATATATATATATATATATATATATATATATATATATATATATATATATATATATATATATATATATATATATATATATATATATATATATATATATATATATATATATATATATATATATATATATATATATATATATATATATATATATATATATATATATATATATATATATATATATATATATATATATATATATATATATATATATATATATATATATATATATATATATATATATATATATATATATATATATATATATATATATATATATATATATATATATATATATATATATATATATATATATATATATATATATATATAACCACCTGTCTTGAACTGTCTATAGAAATACAAAATACTTGGAGTAAAAGTAACTAATCAGATAAACTGTTTTTCAAGCGTGCATTGAATACCTATTTACCTGACTAAAGCCATGGCCAGAAGTTTTGAGACTTATATATATTTTTCGTTTTTTCATTCGTTTTTAAAATTTAAATGATAGGAATAATTAGTATAATATTTAAATTGTTGCAGGTTTACTAAAAAGTCATCATTTCAAAAATAATAATAAATAACAGTGCATTCCTGCGCAGAATCCAAAACCGCGCTCTAATCTTGTTCCTGTAAGAGGTGAGTTTCAGTCCTTGGAGCTTTTCGATTCAATCAAAATGGTAAAATGGTGGCAAATATTGATTAAATAAATGATGCTGTTTAAGTCTAATCTATTTTCTAATGTTTTTTTGGTAAAAATCTATGTTTGAATTTTTTTCAAGTCCAGAAACGTTTTTTTCCAAAGAAAAGCATGAAGCCTGGAATACGCGGAGATAGTTATTAATGGTATTGCATCAAGGAGCATCATCTTTAGGCTCAAGAGCTTCAACGGGAGGCAAGGATCGGGTTTGCCTCCTCCACTGCCAAGCTTGCTCACGATTGGAAAGAGGCAGCAGCTTGGAGCTTCTGGAAGATCTCTCATTAGGAGGAGAAAAGGGAAGCGCTTTCCTCTGTCGTGCCCAAGGGAAAACATCCGTACACTTTCCATGTCTAAAGCTGCTTCTCATCTAAGGGAACTGGAACGCTAATAATTTTGCCCAAGAACACTGCCATGAATTCCAAATGGCTCCAAAACTTACTCCATCAGCATCTTTTTTCAACAGTTTGGGACCCATTTGGGGATGATAACTGGTGGAGGGTTTTTCAGCAAGATGGCGGCGCACCTTCTCACGAAGCAAGATCAATGACAAAGTTCTTGGCTGAAAATAGCATTCATTCGCCAGAATTGAACCTAATAAAGAATTTGTGGGCGATTATAATCAAACTGCCGTTAATAAACTTAAGCCATCTAATTGTGAGCATTTTCGGGTGCTTATTGAACACAAATGGAGCACTATCAGTCAAGATACCATCACAAATTTGGTCTCCAGAATGCTAAAACGAATTGAAGTAGTCATGAAGTACAAGGGACGTCATTGTAAATATTGACTGCGCGCATCAATTGACTGAATTTATTAATAAAAATGGTTTTGGGCTCTAAATGTTTAGATAGTTCACCTTCAAATTATGATACAAATATACTAAAACAAAATGCAATGTTTGATTAATTCTATTATTTCCTTATATGAAAGAAAATAGTACTCTCAAAACTTTTAGTCATGATTGTAGATTACCTGAAGGAAATAGAAAAAAATATGATTTCATAACTTTGGTAAATAAACTCAAAACCGTTCAGAAGCTCTATTTCTTTTTTTGTGGGTAATCTACATTTGAAGGTATGAATTCTCATTGTACTATGAGCTACCAATATTCCATGTTCAAAAGTTGTGAAGTTATGAAAAGTGAAAAAGTTTCGATGGTACATAGTCAAAATGCCTAGAATAGAGATTACTCGAGGCGATCATGATCGGGCACACAATTCTCCTGAACTTGGTCGACCTCTGCAATAAAGGGAAATCCGCCTACAGTGTGATGAACTTCTCTTAATCGATACTAGCTGACCGTTACCTGGCATTGCACGGGTGAAAATTTAAATTTGAAATGTATAGTTCACTATCTCTTTCACCAAACGCTCATTCGCTTGCTGCGATCGCTCATAACTAGGCTCTACTGTAGACTAAAAATAATTTTTAAAAATTAATCTGAAAGTGAAGCTCTAGACCGAAAACATGTTTTCAAGCCCTTGTTGTGAGGCGGCTGAATAAACGAGTTCGAAGCGTAGACTAAGGCAGGAAGATTTTGTAAAGCTTCCTTTTTTAATCAAAGGGCCTAGCTAGCGTAGGCCAAGTCAGGCTTACCGGAAAAATTTCCGTCTGCATCCGAGGCAGATAACCTAAACTTTAATGTTGTTTAAATTAATCTGAACGATCCTTGTTAGAGAGGCTTCTAAAGTCCGACGCCCTTCCACATACTGGTACACACTGATTTGGATAACCACAAAATTTGAATGGCTTATTTTTTGTTATATGAGGCCTTTTATTAAAATACAATAAAAAATCCTCCTTTTTTTTTAGCAAAACACGTCGCTACTTCGAAGATCTGTAAAACTATATTTTAGGAATGCAATTTTTTAAAAGTTTGAATTTTAGTTTGTGAGTCATCTAGGTCTATTTGAAGCTTTTATCAAAGTTGTTTATATGATTTTCTTTACAGTTCGAAAAATAGACAGCCTGGCTGGTTTTTAATCGCGTGCGACTCTACATCTCACTATGTCGTCGGTCGGTCGGTCTCCGTTTTACTTTTTGTATTGTAACAGTGTAACTATTCCACCGATTGTAACGAAATTTGAAACCCTTATGTTGTTTAACATTCTCTTTCGAATGCTGTAATTGCCAAAGTCCTCCCATGGTTAGCCAGTGAATTATTTTGTTTTGGCAATAACATCATAACTATTCGGCCGATTCTAGCGAAATTCAAAACCATTATGTTGTTTTACATTCTTTTTCAAATGATATAATTACCAAAGTTCTATCAAAATTATCCCGGGAATTATTTTGTTTGGGCAATAACATCATAACTTTTCGGCCGATACTCTGAGAGACTAGACTAGGCTATAACATGCTATACTCTGCTAGGTAAGCCTAGAATAGGCTATGCTATGCTAGAATATTCTAGGCTAGGCTATACTATGCTAAGCTATGCTAAGATATAATGTACAAGGGTAAAATATACTATGCTAATTTAGGCTATAATATGCTATGATAGGATAGCATATAGTACATATGTTAGGATAGACAATAATAAGTTATGCTTGACAAGGGCATAAGAGTATAGTATACATAGACTATACATGTCTAGGATAGTTAATGCCTGTCTAGGTTATGCTATGCTAGGCTAATCTAGGCTAGCCAGGGCATGAAAGGCTATACTAGGCTAAGCTACGCTATGGTATGCTAGGTTAGGTCATGATATACTAAGCTATGCTACACTAGCCTAGTCTTTGCTATACCAGGCTAGGATAAGCGAGGCTTTGCTAAGCTAGGTTAGGTTATGTTATGCATGCTAGGCAACCCTAGGCTAAGATCTAATATTTTAGTCTAGGCTAGTCAATACTATGATATACTATACTAACTAGGCTAGGGTAGGGTAGCGTAAGGTAGGCTATGATATATTATCGTAGGCTGTGCTAGTCTAGGCTAGAATATGCTAACTAGGCTAGGCTCCAGTGAACTAAGCTAAGATAGGCTATACTAAGTTTTAATATACAATTGTAGGCTGCGCTAAGCTAGGCTAGATTATACTCTACTAGGCAGGCTAGGATATACTTTGATAAGCTAGGCTAGGCTAGTCTAGGATACACTGTGATAGGCTCAGGTATACTATACTAAACTATGTTATTCTAATATATACTATGCTAGGCTATATATGCAAGTCTATACTAGACTAGGGTATACTAGGCTAAGCCAGAGAATTACTTTATTTCGCCAATAACATCGTAACTATTCGGCCGATTCTAACGAAATTTGAAACCCTTATGTTGTTTTACATTCTCTTTCGAATAGCATAATTGCTAAGGTCCTCCTATGGTTAGGCCTGGAATTAATTTTAGGGGCAATAGCATCATAACTATTCGGTTGATTCTAACGAGATTTGAAACCCTTATGTTGTTTTACATTCTCTTTCGAATGATGTAATTGCCAAGGTCTTCCCAAGGTTAGTCCGGGAATGATTGAAAGTTTTGAAGGTCGTAAGCTCATAAGTCAGAATAATTGAAAGCACGCGATTTAGGTCTGTAGACCTTTTTTAAAACAAAAATAATTACAAATCGTTGAGTTTATAAATTGTATTAAAATTAAAGCATGACTGTTTTTTTGTTGTGTTTTTTGTATTCGAAAGCAAATTTAAATGGGAAAAAAAGAAGAGCTCTGAGGATTGTATTTTCCATATATCAAAAGAATTCCGGTTAAACTTTTTTTTTTGCCTTTAAGCCTAAAAAAATCAGCATAAAATTATTAGATGACAAGAGGAGCAGCTTTACCATTCCTCCTTACAGGAGGAGCTTGTGCTTTGTTAGAATTATTAGCCTGAAAGCAGAGCAGGGCTAAGCAAATTAGTGGCGCTTAAGTGAGGGACGTTCGTCTCCGATTTGATCTGGAAAGTTTATTGGTTTCTCCAGAAAACTTAGTTGAAACGATGCTTAGTTCCGAAAGTCCTCGTTAGCTAGAGTTTAGTTTAAGGGTAGTTTGCGAGTTTGAGAGATGTTTAATGGTTCCGAAACCGTTCGAAAGTTATGAGTTTGAAGGACCGAAGGTTAAATGAATTTAGGCCAAAGGGAAGAGAGATTTTGATGGGAATTCAAGGGAACTCGGAGAACCAATGCGTGAAAGAGGGCATAAAAGCTTACCTTGGTCGGAGAATCCGGACGATAACCTTACTTACGAGGAGGAGTCGTTCACGGTGCGGCACACTTCCGAAGACTTCTGTCTGGCCGAGTCCAAGAGTTTGAGAGTTTTGAGTGTGATTGTTCTTTCTTCAAGCTTCCGAATGGTCCCGCCCAGAGTCCAAGAGTTTGAGAGTTTCAGATAGTTGTTTCTTCTTCCAGCTTCTGATCTATAGTGGCTGTTTGTCGCTCCTGCATGAGGGTTTTCAAGGAACCGGGAAGGGGTGAGTTGGGAGATAATTAAGGGGGAGGATACGAGGAAGGCTGGCGTGCGAGGCCGGAAAACGCCCTCTACTCCCTATATAACCATAAACCTCCGGGATCCATACCCGATCGCACGGCCTATAACCATAAACCATATGGTCAGTCTTCGATCGCTTTAAATGGGCCATAGAGAGAGGGAGGGGGGGGGGACCCCCACTAAGGGAAGAAACCATCCAAGCTATCCTCCTTTGACCTACATGCGTTCATGCACGCTCACAAGAAGGGTGTAAGACGGTGCAATAAGGCTGTAATCTTAACAGCTTCACAGTCAGACCTTCGTTCTGTGGCCTACCTACTATCCGACTTTGGCAACGGACTTTTGGTCTAAACATTTTTGAAAATGTTTACAGTACATATCTCCTAATAATTTACTCTTGGTCTATTTATTATTAAAATGGATGATTTTATCTTGTTTTATCTCCTCTTTTTAAATAGGCTCTAAATTTGCTCTAATAATTTAATTTTGCTTTACTCGTTTTTAGGGGCCAGTAGCTTTTCTTCATGGTAAAGATTAAAAGTGAAAATCTATTTTAGAAATAACTTCCTTAAAACTTTCGAATATACAAAATATTAGCAGCCATGCCTAAATTTTAATAAATTTTATGAACTTCACCATTTGTAATTCTTTTTGTTTTAAAAAATTCCCGAACATTCGATACTCATATTTATTTTTTATGAACTTCACCATTTTGCGTTTTCCAATTTTAAAGAAACTTTGAATGAACTTGGATAAAAACTTAAAATATGCCTATAGGTCACAACTGAACTAAGAGAAGAAAAAATCCCTTTCTTAAAATATAGTGTTATGGATATGTATTGGAACTTCTTAATTTTTTTTAGACTAAAACCCCGTTGCTAGAGCCAGATAAGCCGAAGGCCACAGACAAAAGATCTGCCTGCAAAGCAAGCAAGCTCCTCTTTTAAGAAATGTCCGAAGCCGCTCCTGTTTTAGGTATATAAAGGGTCTTTCAACAAGGACGCTCGAGCTTTGTCAGGCAATAGTGGCCATGTTGTTAAAGCAAAATTTGGCAACCTCACAATGAACTATTCAGTAGTACTTGGCAAGTCACGATGCAAGGTTATAGCGTTGAACAGCGTGTGCAACTCATCAAATGTTATTATCAAATTCAGTGCTCTGTTCGACAAACGTTCCGCGCATTACGCAATTTCTATCCTCGCCACAGCGACGAGGCACATTTTTGGATGAATGGATTTGTGAACAAGCAAAATTGTCGGATTTGGGACGAAAATAATCCACATGAGATACACCAGCACCAATTGCATCCCAACAAAGTCACTGTTTGGTGCAGATTTTGGTCTAACGGAATCATCGGTCCGTATTATTTTGAGAACGAAGATGGGATTGCCATAACTGTCAACGGCGAGACATACAGATCGATGATAATCAACTTTTTGTGGCCTCAACTGGATTATATGCCTGATATGGATACTGACGACATGTATTTCCAACAGGACGGCGCTACGTGCCACACTGCACACGCCACGATAGACATTTTGCACCAGCGATTTCAGGGCAGGGTCATCTCGCGCAGCGGCGACGTCAACTGGCCACCGAGATCATGCGATTTAACGCCATTAGACTACTTTCTTTGGGGCTAACTTAAATCGAGGGTCTATGCGAATAATCCGCAAACAGTTGATGTCCTCAAAGACAACATAACGAACACCATGCATCAAATTCAGCCAGATTTATGTGACAAAGTCATCGAAAATTGGGCCTCCCGAAGCCTCGGCGGACATTTGAACGACGTCATATTTCACACTTAATGCCATAAAATTTACTTTCAAATTTAAAATAAATTGAGTGCATATATTACACACAACTTGTTTTATTTACATTTAAAAATTGAGCGACCTTATTGAAAGACCCTTTAGATCCAAATCAATTTTAACGTGTTTTCGAACAATAATGTGGCGAAATTAACCCATTTGAAGAATAAGGGTTCCAATTTATGTACATATGAAAAATAGATCCAAAATCAGAAAATATAAAAGTCGAAAAATTAAAATGATTTATTTATCAGAGAAAATTTTAAGATAGTAAATTAATGTTAGTTACAAACATATTGGGTTGCATTTGTACCAGCAAAAGCATGAAATAAATTTTGCTTGTGTTTTTCCTAAAAAATAAATTCATGTAAGATTACAATAAGTCTTTTCTACGCCAATTCACCTCTTTTTATTTCTTCCTTGTGTTTATTTGATAAGATTCTACAGCCTGTTTTAGGCGCGTTTTTTATCGAGGAAATTTAGAGAGAGTTCACAGCTTTATGACCATATCGTATATGGTGAGGATTTTTCGGGGCGCTTTCCATTCGTCGGAGTCACTCGTTGATCCTAATAACTCTGGATTATTGCTAAGTTGCAACATCCATTGTTCAAATGGACTAATTTAAAAATAATCACATAAAAATTACGTTAGGTTAAATCCTCCCATTTTAATCGTATTATTTTCAAATTGACTCATTTGCAAAATAGAGTTACAAGTTGTGCTCATTTGAAGGATAACGGTCCCTGGGTCATTTGAGACTACTATTCTTCAAAAGTTACCCCTTAATAATGGATCTCAGAAAAACACTTTAAAATAGCATATTTTTAACCTTATCCTCAAGGGAATTTCCCCGCATATACTCGGTAATCAAGGTGCCGGTATATACGGATACATCAAAAGATTCATGGGTCTTATCAATTTAATTTAGCATTTGACTGCATATATATATATATATATATATATATATATATATATATATATATATATATATATATATATATATATATGATGAAAATTAATGCAATATCGTAAGAAAAGATGAGGAATTAAACCACATTTTCCGAAGACAATTTAATTCAGAACAGTTTCGGTGTATCTCACACCCTTTTTCAAATGAAACTGTTCTGAATTAAATTGTCTTCGGAAAATGTGGTTTAATTCCTCATATATATATATATATATATATATATATATATATATATATATATATATATATATATATATATATATATATATATATATATATATTTATATATGCTTTTAAATGTTTAACCAGTGTAAAATTGATTCGCTCCGAAGATGGTCAAACGTGACCAAAAGCTCAGCTAGCTAAAAATAAACCATGAATATCGGAACACTTATCTATAACCTTTCGCAAGACGAAAAAAGAATAATAAAGAAATTAGAAAAGCAAAGAAAGAAGCTAATCAAGGTTCAACTAGACCTGGTCTCTAATAAAACATGCATATATATATATGTATATATATATATATATATATATATATATATATATATATATATATATATATATATATATATATATATATATATATATATATATATATATATATATATATATATATATATATATATATATATATATTTTCATCGTAACAGGTTTTGTTGAAAGCGACGGCTAATTTCACATTCGTGATTTTCTTTTCACATCTTTTGATTTGCCTTATATTTGCTTTTATGTCTGGGTTGAGCTCGTGGATAAGTTCGCCGAAATTCATTAAAAGTCGGTTTTTAAACGCTTATATTAATCGTGCCTTTTTCACCCATTGCCATACTTGGAAAGATACACACAATGAGATTGAAAGAGCCACCCGTCAACAATGGATTTAGTACCCGCGAGGGTACTAAATGGACTAATTTCAGTTCAAAGAACAACATAATAACGGAAACAACAACATAGAAAATAACAAAAAAAAAATTCTACATGAATACGATGAACACGGAGTACTGAACCGATGAAAGGGTAATCAAAGAAATTATTAACCGGGCTATAAAATCCTACAAATACAGAACAGAAAATAACATTAACTATATATTATTAAACTAGACGCACCGCCAGACACATCATGAAAAATAATAAGAAGCCCATACCTGAACCTAAACAAAGGACCCACCTAATATATGGGTACAAATGCAACCTAAGGAGACTATCAGCTCCTCCCCCACTCATATATCGGAATGACGGAAACTAAACTATCGAGAAGATTAACCTACCACCTAAGCAACGGCGCCCCCCAAAACCATACAAGTCAAAACCATGGAATTATTCTCAACAGAAAAAATGTTAGAAAAAAAAACACCAAAATTATTGACCATGCACCAGATTGCCGGCAACTACTTGTTCTAGAAGCCATTCACATACAGGAAAAACAACCCAAGCTTAACATTCAATTCAAACGAAATACTACCAAGCGTCAAAATTAGGAGCCGAACCACGAGGGATACCCCCTCCCCCTATTAAGACACTTCATCGCCTTGAATGTGACCAAGAAGTTGACCTGCTTTTCTCAGCCTAACCCTCCCCACCCTGTCCTAACATACTCATAAGTTCGTCAGATGGTTTATACTAGCAAATCTCACCGTTCGTTTGTAGATTTGTTATAATTCATTGATATATAAACCACTGGTTTTCTCTTTTTACTTGTATTTTTATTTTAATCTCTGAAGATGGTACAAGGGTATCGAAATGCGCAAGATAAATAGTGTTTTACTAAAGGAATCTTTTCTTATTCTCTTTCTAAGTGTAAAAACCGACTTTTAATGAATTTCGGAGAACTTATCCACGAGCTCAACCCAGACATAAAAGCAAATATAAGGCAAATCGAAAGATGTGAAAAGAAAATCACGAATGTGAAATTAGTCGTCGCTTTCAACAAAACTTGTTACGATGAAAATATTTTGCCAAACTTTATATATATATATATATTAGATTCCATGACCTATAGGTGAGAATGGGTGGAGGAAGTAAAACACCAGAAAACACTATGGAATTCGGTTATTTATTAACGTTTCACCTATTGGCTTCTTCTATTCTGAAGAAGCCAATAGGCAAAACAACGTTAATAAAGAACTCTATAGTGTTTTGCGGTTTTTTACTTCTTCCACCTATTCTCATATATATATATATATATATATATATATATATATATATATATATATATATATATATATACGGGTGTTTCAATAAATTGGAACGATTTTAAATGTGAGTTAAGTTTAAGCGTCTAAGGATTTTTTTCTTTTTCTTTCAGATTTAACAACTTCAGTCTTTGGCAATTTCAACCATGGAAAGATTAACAATCGAACAACTGTTAAAGTTATCGAAGCCTATTACGAAAATGGACGTTCAAACAGAAACGCATTTCGGGCACTTCGCGATTTTTTTGGTCAATATAATCGACCAACCGAGAGTGCAATTGGGAAAATTGTTCGTAAATTCAAACAAACGGGGTCGGTGGCAGATATGAAAACGCCATTGCGTGCTCGTTTACGCCGTTCAGCTGAAAACATTGCTGCAGTGCGCGAGAATGTGGCCGAAGATCCAGACACCTCTATTCGTTATCGCGTGCAGGAAGTGAACCTCTCCACAACAACGTTACATCGAATTTTGACAAAAGATTTCTCTACACTCTTACAAAATTGAATTGACATAAGAACTGAAGACTGCTGACTATTTGAAGCGCCATACATTCGTCAATTGGTTGGCAAAAAATCATGTTTACTGATGAAGCCCATTTTCATCTTGGTGGATTCGTTAATAAGCAGAATTGTTGCATTTGGGCTGATGAAAATCCCAGGAAGATTGTTAAAAAGCCACTGCATCCACAAAAGGTCACTGTTTGGTGTGTATTTTTTGCTAGCGGAATCATTGGGCGTATTTCTTCGAAAATGATGCCGGGAATTCTGTTACGGTGACAGGCGAGCGATACCGTGCCATGATAACCAATTTTTGGGGGCCTGAATTGAATTCTATGGATGTCGAAGATTTGTGGTTTCAATAGGACGGCGCCACATGCGACACAGCGAATGCAACAATGGCTTTATTGAATGAGAAGTTCCCAGGTCGCATCATCTCTCGAAACAGCGAGGTCAATTGGCCACCACGATCGTGTGACTTGACGCCTTTAGATTTCTTCCTTTGAGGTCATCTCAAAAGTAAGGTCTATGCCAACAAGCCAACAACAATTCAACAGCTGAAGGATGAGATAATAAGGCATATTGGTGAGATCGAGGAGCAATTATGCAGAGACGTCATCAAAAATTTTGACCATCGAGTGGAGGTGTGCCGCTGAAGCCTTGGCGGACATTTAGGCGAGAATATTTTTCACACATAATTGCCATGACTCAAATAACATGATCCAATAGTGAAATCAATCAATTTTAACCAATAACACTGTTTTATTTACTGATAACTTCGATCCGTCTTAATGGAACACCATAATATAAATATATATATATATATATATATATATATATATATATATATATATATATATATATATATATATATATATATATATATATATATATATATATATATATATATTTATATTTATATAAGTTCTATTTGAGTTTGCTGGCTTTTAAAGTTACCAATTGGAATATTTACTATGGTAAAATTTCACTTTTGCTATGAGGGTTGGATGCGAATGTTTCTACAATACTGATACCCCCTTTTCCACATCGGCGTTTCTGCTCTTCCAGCCTCGTAAACTTTGTCAGCCTTGATTGTTCTATTTACGCTTCTCAAACAAATTACCTTTTCATATTCCCAAAGCAAAGGATGAAACGAAATCTTATTTGAAACTTAATGTCAGAATAAGTGAACGAAACCTTGTGATGTCAAATAAATTTCGAGAATTATTTCCCTTCTTCAACAACTCAGTTGCCGGCTTATGAATTATTCGTCTCCTGTCAGCATAGTTGATTTATTAAAGTTGATTTTCCATTCCGTCTTAGTATTTAATAGGCCAGTCCAAAAAGTATGTGCGGGTATTTGTTGCTGTTGTTTTTTTGGATTCTGATTTGCTTTTAGGAAAAACTTGCCCTTTTTTTAAAGATTTAATGTAGGTTTCTACTTTTGGTAGTAAATTAGATTCCAGTGTGATTTTAATCATTTTATGGAAATGACAATTATCCAGTCAAAAGGATATTATTGGATAGAACGGGCATATTCTATGATTCATGCTGCAGTGTGTTGATGAGTGAATAATTATTATTGAAGGGAGATATTTGTGTTGTTTTGCTGTGGAGTAGTCGTCGGTACGAAAAGCTGCAACTCGAATGTGACGAGATGTTTGCTTGGGGTTGTTACCACATTGTATCCTTGCCATTGATACTTGTATCTTCTGTAGGTGAGTCACTGATGGATCACTACGGAGTAATTAAGTGGTAGCGCTTCTCGAGGAGGGCGACTTATGTTGTTTGCTTAGCCTTCTTTGTCTAAGTCCGTAAGATGACAATAAGAGTACGCGTGATAAAGAAGACAGGGAGTAGAAGTGTGGGAGTACAATCGGATCAATCCAAGACAACGACCCCCCCGTTCCCTGAGAACACCATTCGTAATTAATGAACCACAAGAAATTTAGAAAAAAAATAGCGATCATAGTTGATATCTCCCAAGAAACTTATTGGTATATTTTAAAAAAATAATCAGTAAAATAACTTATATTAAATAAAAAATACACAAACAAATTAAACAATCGCAATTAAACTAACAAAAAAGTGAAATATTAATCCAAGGGGTAAAAAAGAGAATTGTGATGCCAAAAATTTTTGAATCCACTTAGGTTAGGTTATTTGAACCTAACCTAACCTAACCAATTTTATCTTAACCAAATTCAATCCTAAGTAGCAATTTTTAATTTATATTTTTATCTTAATCTTATTATCAATCATTATTACTTAAAAGATTAAATCCCAAGTAATAACTTCCCAAAAGATCATTCCTAGATACTGACCCTCAAGAAAGCTCAATCCTAGATAATGACCCCTAACATAGGCTGAGGATCGTTGTCTAGGATTGACCCGTACAATCTACCCAGATTTTTCAGGGTATTTAATTTTTAATTTATATTTTTATCTTAACCTTATTATCAATTATTATTACTTAAAAGATACTGACCCTCAAGAAAGCTCAATCCTAGATAATGACCCCTAACATAGGCTGAGGATCGTTGTCTAGGATTGACCCGTACAATCTACCCAGATTTTTCAGGGTATTCAAGACGAAGGGTCGGTTGCTAAGTGAAGTGCGCCATAAAAATAGGTCATACTTCATCTCGAGTAAATTGTAGGAAACTCTTCGCAAACGTTATTTCTCATATTTTTATTAATAATAAAACTATTCTGATTTATGTACAAAAATAATTATTTCAATTCCGTTTTGACGATTTGCATTTTCATAAATATTGTAAGTCCTTCATTCGCCTTGTTTCGACTTGCATATCTTTGGTAAGATTGCACTAAGGCAAAATAACTCCCTCGCTCGTCACCATGACTACAAAAGCCTATAGTTTCGACTGGTTAAGTTCACCTAAACAATTGTTTATACGTTGTCCCTTAACGCCAGGTGGATAAGATATAAGGATAACAGAAATTTAGCCTCAACATCAAACGATCAAGAAGTTGCTACCATTCAAGTGGAATAATTGCTCAATTCCAAGAAGCTTTATTCATTCCAAATTGAAGGACAACTTTAAATTAACCATAATGGCCGGTTGGTTTGAGCTGAGGACATTGAGCCAAGGACAGATGGATCGAGTGCTCATATTTTAGTGAGATCATCTTTTGAGATGAATCGAAGTTAATGAACATGATTTATCCCTTGTAATATGGAATGAAAATGATCTTTCAATATAATCAAAAGGTCCAGTCAAGTCAAAGTAGAAAAATCACCTAAAAGGTAATGACTACAGGGAGGGACGAAGGTGGGGGCTCATTTGAAGTAGGGAATAAGTTACCTGATAGTAAGAAATGATTGCAAAAAAAATTTGTGAGAGAAGAAGGAGCATAAGTGACACTCAAAAGCAATAAATTGAGCCCTTTTGCTGGGAAAGGGTTTAAACGCCCTCCCCTTGGTCAGGATTAGTCAGGATCGGGGAAATGGGAGAGGAACAGATAAAACGGAAAGAAAAACAGAACAGGATTAGCGAACAGATTCAGGGATGAAAGGGATTTCTAAAATAACTCTCGTCAACTTTGAATGCCAACGGAAGGCGATTTCGGCGCTTTTATGAACAAATTCGAACACAAGGCTCAAGTACTTCGAAATACAAATAGGGACTTGATCAGGTGTGTGTGTGTGTGTATGTGTGTGTGTACGCCAGTACCCTTATGAACTGCTGTCATTCATTCTGAGTAGCGGTCGGGTTTGTTTATATGTACGCGAGAGTAGTCCATTATTGTAGAGGTGGTGGTCCGGGGTGTGTATATGTACACGAAAGCAGTCCCTTATGAACTGTGTCATTCATTGTACGCGAGAGTCCCTTATGAACTGCTGTCATTCAAATAAATGTGTCTCGTCGATGAAAACAAAAAGGTTTCGACCCCCCCAGAATTTGAGAATATAGAGAGAGAAAAGGAACGAATATTTTAATAGATATTTTAAAATTGCTTCTATTTCTTGTCTGTATACACGGTAAATTTTTCTTTCTTTATAAAGATTCATGAGAAAGAAATCAATTTCTTTAAAAAACCAAAGGGGTGGTTTTTAAAAGACGGGAGATATTCAAATTAAGAAGATATATTTATTTTTGAGATTTCTAATCTCGCCTTGTCAATATTTTGGCTTTTACACCAATCCATATTTCTCGTGGTTGCCACAAAAGTTCATTTCACTGATTGTCACTCCTTAAATGGAAGCCAATGGTTCCCCAGAAACCCATAACAGTGTTTTGGTGTAGCATAAATGTAGCTATATCAAAGTGTCCGTCCCACAACCAGGCCAAGAGAGAAGGACCAAGAGGCATACTGGTGTTTATCCCTATGGTAGCGAGCACCTTATAGCAACGAATATTCAGATTGTAGAGTATTTGGGCGATTCTTATAAAAAATCAACGGCTACAAGACAAAGGTGTAGGACTTTCTAGGGTAAAGATGAATTACACAATCTGAAATTCAGATAGAGAATAAACATGATGGTACTATTAAATTTAATGCTTCTTATTACAATATCATTATTTCAATTTACATTTTTAATAAAATTTCTTTCTATTACTTTTTTGCAAAAGTTCGTTCTAATGTTTATTACCTATGTCATTCATTAACAAGGACTCCCTAACCAGGGTATGCAACCAGTTTAGGTCCTGCCTTAAGAAGGTCGTGAAGGCAGATAGATGGTGGCCATTTCAAATGATTTTGTGACAATATTTATCGTTCTATTTGTGAGTAAATTCTCATGAAGATATATTGCATCGTTTGGTACATAACTTGTTTTCTTTTCCCGCGTGCAATTTGTATAGTTTAACCGAAAAACAACAACTATAAATACATTCATAGATAAAAGTTTTTAGACTAATATATATTTTTCCTATTTTTTCATTTCTTTTTTAAATTTACGTGATAGGAATCATTTTTTCCTAACACTATTTTAGGAAGGTCATTTTTTGAACAGTTTAAATCTTTTCGAATTTTTTTTTCTCTCAGTTCAAGTGTGACTTTGTAAGTTATTGTAATTTTATTAGAAAATTTTAACATAATGAAACCTTTTGAAATTAAAGGCCATTATTTAATATTTTGAGAGTTTTAAAAGAAAAAGTATTGGAAAAGAGAGATTTAGAGAGATTTTCCAAAATTATTAAAATTAAGGCTGGTTTTTCATATATTTGAACCTGCTCTTTTTTTCCATTTAAATTATTGCAGGTTTATTTATGTATTAAAAGACGACATTTAAAAAAAAAGAAAGAAAGAACTTCATTCCTTCCCTAAATCTAAAATTGCACACTGGTCCTGTTCTGGTAGAAGGTGAGTTTCCGTTCCTGGAACTTTGCTCTTCGATCAAAAGGGTAAAAATGATAAATAATATGTGCTAAATGAATGAGTTTGTGTAATTATAATCCATTTCGTAATATTTCTTTTGTAAAAATAAATGTCTGAATCTTTTTCAAATCCAGAAATGTTTTTACCAAAGAAAAGCGTGCAATCATTGTTGCTCAGCAGCAAATTGCCCTGAAATGCAAGGAGATAGTTGCTAACTGTATTTATTCCATCAAGAAGCATCATCTTTAGGTTCACTAATGATTTTAAAAATACTGGTTACACTCCTGTGAACAAGTCTTCTACACGCCAAAGGGCTTCAAATGAACGTCAAGATCGCCTCCCTGTAAGGTCTCCCCTCAAGGATCGCGTTGCTTTCAGTGCCAAGCTTGCTCACGTTTGGAAAGAAACAAGTGTAAAAGCTTCAGCGCTCATAGTGAGGCGGAGACTTTTCGACCAGGGTCTCAAGTCGGGAAGAGCTGCGAAGATGTTGATCTAACCAAGAAGGACCTTACGGATAGGCTAAAATTTTGTAGAAAATATAAAGAATAGACTGTTAGAGACTGGGGCAAAGTGATATTCTTTGATGAAGCTCCCTTCCGTTTGTTTTGGAACTTCAGGAAGATCGCTCGCCAGGTAGAGAAAAAGGGAGCGCTTTCACGAGTCTTGTGACGTGCCCACGATGAAGCATCCGTCTCTTTCCATTCTTATTTAAGGGAACTGAAGCACTAACAATTTTTCCCCATAACACTGTCATGAATTCAAAATGGTACAAAAACGTGGTTAATCAGCACATTTTTCCGACATTTCAGGTCATTGTCACAAAAAAAGCAATAACAAAATTCTTGGCTGAAAAAAACAGTACTTTTGGGATCTTGGTCCGAAAGTTCTCCAGATTTGAACCCAATACAGAATTTGTGAGCGATAAACAGAATCCATCTAATTGTGAACCTTTGCGGGTGCTTGAATACAAATGGAGCAATATCAATCAAGATATCCTCATAACTCTGGTCTCCATCATGCCAAAACCATTTGAAACAATCCTGAAGAACAAACATGATTGTAAATATTGACTGCGCGCAAGAATTGAATGTATTTATTAATAAAATGGGTTGGGGCTCTAAATCTGTGTATATTGAACCTTCAAATTATGATACGAACATAGTAAAACAAAATGCAATGTTTCATTGGTTTTATAGTAATCTAAAAACTTTTTGCCACGACTATTATATATATATATATATATATATATATATATTAGGATGTTTCTCAAAAAAAAATTGAAGTTTCACTCTAATCACCAATTTTTGTTCCATTAGGTATAAAAACAATGATCGCCAAATATCGTGCAATTCAATTAATATTTAGGGGTGCCCCTGGAAGGTTTAACATTCACCTTAATATTTATGAGAGAAAAACGTTTTTTGAATAGTTTTTGGTTAAAAGCTGGATCTCGCAAAAACTTCGTGTCATAATGGATGTTCTAATTATAAAAACGTTTTGTTCTTGTAAATATTTTCATTATCTTAACAGGAAATGAGAAATCGCACAGAAAAATAAAAAAAGGAGATAATATTCATTAATGTATTAATATGAATTCAAGAATATTTTGTCTTCTTTTTAAGTAAATGCATTGCGTATATTTTTATTAAGTATTTGTGAATGCAAATAGTCGCTGTGTTAATTAACATGTTATTTGCACGCTTACAATTGTAAGAGTTCAGTTAATTTGCTGTTACCAGGATACGGGACGTGGACCCACTCTTACTTGTATCCCACCAGTAGGTAAAATTACTTAAAAAACAATATCTGGTTTAATTTTTTAAAACCACAAGGGAAAGAAACAAAAATATAAACTAAATTTAGTATTATGAATTCAAAACAATCTGAATGAAGTTCATTAAATAAACTAGCTAATTTAATATTATAAAAAACAAATATGAACAAATTACAAATGGGGAGAGGTAACTAACCTGTATCGTTGGAGGGGTAAGAGCACCTAACTAAAGCTAGAAAACTAATAAAAAGAATGTACGGTTGGTCTGTTGGCCGGTTGATTGGCTGGCTATACGGTGAATAATTTAATTGGGGATGTATAATTATTTAAATTAGGGTTTAAATTTTTTGATGAATAGAGACAAGGATTTTTAACTCTAAAGATGTTGAGGCAAATGATAAAATGCTAAATGATTATGGATTAAGAGGATGTGCGTGGTAATCAGACTGTTGCCTAATGGATGAGGCTTCTGGGTTGGAAATGGGAATGCCAGTCCCGTGAGACAAACCCAAGTATTTATCGATCTTGCATTTTAGTTGCGAGCCAGTTTGGCCAAATAACGACTATAGCCAGTTTGGCCCAATAACGACTATAGCCAGTTTGGCCAAATATCGACTATAGCCAGTTTGGCTCAATAACGACTATAGCCAGTTTGGCCCAATAACGACTATAGCCAGTTTGGCCCAATAACGACTATAGCCAGTTTGGACAATGACGACTATAGCCAGTTTGGTCCAATAACGACTATAGCCAGTTTGGACAATAACGACTATAGCCAGTTTGGACAATGACGACTATAGCCAGTTTGGCCAAATAACGACTATAGCCAGTTTGGCCCAATAACGACTATAGCCAGTTTGGACAATAACGAATATAGCCAGTTTGGCCCAATAACGACTATAGCCAGTTTGAACAATGACGACTATAGCCAGTTTGGTCCAATAACGGCTATAGCCAGTTTGGCCCAATAACGACTATAGCCAGTTTAGCCCAATAACGACTATAGCCAGTTTGGCCCAATAACGACTATAGCCAGTTTGGCCCAATAACGACTATAGCCAGTTTGGACAATGACGACTATAGCCAGTTTGGTCCAATAACGACTATAGCCAGTTTGGACAATAACGACTATAGCCAGTTTGGACAATGACGACTATAGCCAGTTTGGCCAAATAACGACTATAGCCAGTTTGGCCCAATAACGACTATAGCCAGTTTGGCCAAATAACGACTATAGCCAGTTTGGCCCAATAACGACTATAGCCAGTTTGGACAATAACGAATATAGCCAGTTTGGCCCAATAACGACTATATCCAGTTTGAACAATGACGACTATAGCCAGTTTGGTCCAATAACGGCTATAGCCAGTTTGGCCCAATAACGACTATAGCCAGTTTGGCCCAATAACGACTATAGCCAGTTTGGCCCAATAACGACTATAGCCAGTTTGGCCCAATAACGACTATAGCCAGTTTGGGCAATGACGACTATAGCCAGTTTGGTCCAATAACGACTATAGCCAGTTTGGACAATAACGACTATAGCCAGTTTGGACAATGACGACTATAGCCAGTTTGGCCAAATAACGACTATAGCTAGTTTGGCCCAATAACGACTATAGCCAGTTTGGACAATGACGACTATAGCCAGTTTGGTCCAATAACGACTATAGCCAGTTTGGACAATAACGACTATAGCCAGTTTGGACAATGACGACTATAGCCAGTTTGGCCCAATAACGACTATGGCCAGTTTGGACAATAACGACTATAGCCAGTTTGGCCCAATAACGACTATAGCCAGTTTGGACAATGACGACTATAGCCAGTTTGGTCCAATAACGGCTATAGCAGGCTGTGCATTTATAATTGTAAACTACACAGGATCGCAAGCCCATAGGAATTGACTTATTGGCGAAAAGAGGAATGCAAGGAAACAGAGTTAGAATTAATATAAAAAATTAGCATTGTGTGAATTGGTTTGCGAAGGTAGAAAGAAGTTTATTGAACTTAGAAGTTAAATGTTCGAGATAGGCAATCTTAGGAAAACATATTGCTTTGGTAGAGTAGTTATAATGGTTCGTGTATAATATAGTTCAGAGAAAAGTTTAGACACTCACTTATCAAAAATGAAATCGGGCTAATAATTGAAATGAAAGAAATCCTTTAAATAAGTTATTTCTTCATGAAAAGCTAACCAATTTGAGCCAATATGGTAGGCTCTGAAAATTCTACTTTTAATGTTAGTTAATTTGAAGTATCTAAGAGAACTGTTGACAAAATGTATACCCAATTTGCCGGTTGTGAGTTTCCTATAAATAGATGTATTAAAACCGAACCGAACTCACTTGAACAACGTTAACATTCAAGAAAGAGATTTTGTTTTTCGTTTCTGTTTTCATTGAAAACTTTTTGTTCGGATGTTGTTCGTTAATAAAATTAAGAAATAAAACCACTTCCCACAATACCAAGTTTTCTGTATTAATTCCTACCCTGCAAGAGAACATATAATTTCCATACACACTTTACCCGCCTTCTCGTGGTACAGTGTTGCACAACTTCCCCGATCCCTTTATAACCCCGGGGTGATATGTCTGTTCTCTCTCTCTCTCTCTCTCTCTCTCTCTCTCTCTCTCTCGTTGACTCTAAATACCTCTCTACAGCTGGTATCAGTGCAGTGGCATCCAAACCGGGGGTATTCTCTATCTTTCACCATCATTCCCTTGGAATACAAGGTAAGTCCAAGGGGTCGGGTCTTGGTGGAATTGATTGAGGATCTGGATATCGTTTCTCATGTTGTGGGAAATTACGCTCACTAATGTTAAAGAACCACTCCGTTTTTCTCTCTCGATTTGTCCCTGTTTTAACCCGATGCACAAGCGGCCTTTGGATGGGAGGTTGTCGATGACTTTCATGATAGGGATACATTTCCGACTCAATCTCTTTAAGGCGGCCGCTGTCACCCGAGAGGCTCCCTTGGTGTGGTGTTTGGATCGAGTTATTCTCCGGCAGCCTCATTTCCGCGGGTCTGGCTTTCATTCATCGAATATATGATCGTTTTGTATACCGTTCACTTCCCCGGTGGTCAGTCGAGTGAGAGACTGATATCGTAGAGGAGCGTTTCCCCTATAAGCGCTAAAAGCGCCCTCCGTTGAATTCACCCAACGTAAACTTGGTCGGAGAGGACCAAATCTCGCTTCATTTCGGAGCACGCTCGCCGTTCTTCATGGTAGGCATATGTCTTCACTTGAGGCGTCGACTACTCTTTCAGAGGTGTGGAAGCCGGTCAAATGATTCTAACTAAGTCTAAGCAGAGTCACCTCCCGTCCTTCAGGAAGGCCGAACCGTCATCTCGAACCCTATGGCCGTGATGGAATCCTTAGGGATCGTTTCTCCGCATTATCTAGCCGGGATAATGCTCTACGGATATACCAAACACGCTGCCATGTTGCTGCGAGCCTCCGAATACCTCTAGAGGTGGAACTTCATCCCATCCTCACTTTTTGCGCTAACACAGCCACATACCCCATTATGTCTGCCATTCTTTAACACCTAGGTGAGTGAAGCATTGCGTTTGCAAGTGGAGGACGAAAATGGTCAATGTTAGGTTAACTTATTTTCATAGAAAACGAAGGTCACCTGTCTTTAACTTTCCTAAGTTCTACTCCATGTCGATACTTTGCTCCGTCTGAAGAGTGCAATTTGCCATGCTTCCTTCGTAGCTAGCACTTCCCCACTGTATTTTCCAATTTAGAGAAGGCTTATGACACCACATGGCGATAGGGTATCATTGAAACCTTCCACACTCTAGAGACAATGTGGCGCGTCCCAAAATATTTATCCTAGAGATCCTAGAGATTGCCCTTTCCGTAAACTGGTGGGCAAAACCTTCCGCAGCCCTGTTGGTCAAGAAGTGGTGTCCCGCAGGAAAGTGACCTCAGCGTCACTCACTTTGTCGTGAGCATCAATGGTATCATATCAATACTGTTAAATAATGTTCTAGCTACGCTCACATAGATGACTTTTCGATCTCTTTTTGTGCAGACCGGCGTTTCGCTCTTCTCTACACCCTTAATGGCAGGAATTATTAAGTCACCCGTTCGGGTTACGTAGCAAAGAAAATGGGTGACAACTCTTTGGAATCTAAAGTTGGCGGCCATTGCGCCCCTGCCTTTCCCATGGACCTACCTTCATTTGCCTCGTCGGTATCAATGCATTTTCTGTCATCTCCAAATCAGAACCACTCGCGGGATGCTGCGCCATCGTGTGGGATGCTACCATAAACCTTTCTGCGAAAACTGATAGGTACCCCAGACTATGTATAGACCACCTTTTAGTTGAATGTCCTACATAGTCTGGGATAACTTTGTTTGGAGGAGGCAGGACTCTCATACTACTTGATTTTGCCCTTTATCTGTTGGTGGTGTGCTTGTCTCTGAGTCCAGTGGACCTCCCTTGGTGCTGATAAGCTTGCCTTTTATTTAGTTTTTGCATTTTATGTAGTTGTTGTTGTTTGTTTATCATTCTTTTAGTTTATTGTTATTTTAATTTGTTCAACGTTTGTACCCTCGTCAGTTGCATCAAGATGAACTTTATAACTTTTCTTTAAAAAAATTGTTTAGGCTTTTTTCGTGTGTTTAATGTACAAATTTCAATTACAAACGATAAAATAGTAATATGCATTGATTAAATGCATATCACTGCTGGAAATCTAAGTTTCCTAATTCGCGCCAGCACAATTTTGTTCATCTAATGATTTCCTTTTCCATTCTTTCATAGGGACTCACAAGCTGCTCTAATTATCTCTACGTCTTCTTGTACCCGCTCTAAAAAGTTATCCTCAATCTTAATTGCTCTAATTTATAAAAAAAACTATCGATCATTATTTCCATCGTCAAATAGTTTCATTTTCAGTCCAATTGTGAAACTGCATGTTTGTGCTAGTCTATTGGCAATTATTTGTGTAAGCAATTTATGTTGTTGATAAGAGATTGATTGGCCTGTAGTTGTTGATGTCTTCCACATCGCCTTTTTTTTAAAGATGCACAACGGAAACTTTGAACAATACCAATAGAATTATATTATATTTTGCTTTCAGCCTTTTGTAAACATACTATCTAATAGGTCAGTAAGATATTCACTCCCAGCCCTTATAAGGTGCATTGTAACACCCATTGCCCCAGGTGCTCTGCCATTTTTAACTCTCTTAAATGTGGGCAATATTTTGCCCTTCTTTATGGTGAGTCTTTCTCCTAATTTATTAGAAGTCGTCATCTGGTTGTTGGTCGTCATTTTTATCATATATTTTCTGATAGAATTCTTTCAATGATCTTCCCCGAAAGAATTCTTCAACGCTTCTAATGATCTACGGTCTATACTCTGATGGTGCACATATTTCCACGTTTATCTTTTAGTAGTGTGATTTTCTGCCTGTTATTTTGTTAAGTGTTATTTCATCTATTTTATTGATTTATTGTTTTCAATAGTTTTTCATTACTTTGGCATTGTCTTATGTCTTCTTACCCTGCGTTGTTTTTTAATAAATTTGTTGACATCGGTATATCGATGATTACTGCAATTGTTCCATACCGTCTCCATTTTTCACATTTTGTCTAACAGATGTTCGTAGTCTTATTTTTCTATTAGATGACCGTGTCAAATTGTAATTTTCCAAGTTGCAGATAGTAAAATAGTTTATTATATTATTGTTTCAGTTTCGAAGGGAGTTTAGTCATTTGATTATTTAGTTCATTACACTTGTTGCTAGTGTGAGTTGGAATCTATTTATTTTACTTACGGTGTTTAGTTTCCGTGGGTTTGTTCCTTTGTCATGAGTTCGGCTTTTTTTTCTTTTTTTTTTTTTGGCTTTTGATCTATTTTGATCCTGTTCCTCAATAATCTCTGCTTACTACCCAAAACGCAAAACTTCACCAATGCCTCTTACCATTTCTAACTGAGGTAAGTGAAATTTGAACTCTTGAGACAAAACGCACGAGAAAACTGAGGACGACTCAGGAATTGGAACGATACATTTTAAAAATAACTAGCAAGGGCCTAAAACAATTGGGTGGGAGATATAGTGAAAATAGTAAAAGTTCTAAAGTGAAAAGGGGCATGACACAGTGCTAAAAGAAACGACAGAAAATAAACAAAGAAGATCTCAAATTGGACATATTTATGCATAAAGATAACTAGAAGAGAACTCCACACAAGTTTGGAGGATTAAATTCGCTTAATGGTAGAAGTAACGTGGCAATGATCAATAAAATTTGGGAGATATGTTCATGTGTGAATATATAATATGTCAAAGGATAGCACAGGCCCAATAAAAACAATAATATGCTGTCTATGATCCAAGACTTAATGTCTAAGTTCGCTAAGCCGATTTAAAAAATCCCACTCATTTATTTTTAGCCCGTCAAATTTTTGTTCTGTAATATTTTGTTTATGTCCTATCAACTGTGATCACTCAGACCTTTGAAAACATGTCAGTTTATGCCAGTTTTATATTAGCCTGCGTAAAATGTATAATTATTATTATTAAATATACCAATGTTATGTTCCATAAGTACGGGCGATACAAAATATTAACAACCAATTTGAATGTGTTAATTTTCTTTTTTTTAGAGAGTGAAGTCGCCATTATGTCTGGGAGAAGGAAGTGTTTAAACCGCCCATATTCTTTATGTTAAATATGTGGTGATTCTACTATACCCATTCAACAAACAACTACTATGCGTGATTTTGTAAAGAAAGTTGACTTAGCTTAATTTGACGTACAACTTGGTGATCAAGACAAGTATTGGGCTCCACATAAAGTATGCAAGCTCTGTGTAGACAAATTTAAGACAATGGAGCAAAGGAAAACAAAAGAATATCGCATTTGGTGTTCCAATGATATGGCGAGAATAAAATTACCCCCACCTCCCTGTACCGCATTCAGATGAATACTTTGACCAGTTTTTAGAGGGCTCCTTCATTTGATGACAAGGAGACTATGACATAAGCTGTGGAACATGAATATGATGTAGATTTTGAAGATGGACCACAATGTTTCAACCAGGTAAAAAGAACTAAATGACTTAGTAAGAGATTTGGGTCTTTGAAAAGAATCCTCAGATCTGCAAGCTCCAAGATCAAAACGTAAACAATAACTTGAAAAAGCTAAAAAATAACATTTTATCATAACAGAATATGATCTTTTACAGTACTTCAAATATGAACATAATCTAGTTATTGCTATGATGTGTCAGGTTTGGTAAATGCAATGGGTCTGACATGTTAAGAACAAAATGAGTTGCACCTGTTTTGAGATAGTTCAAAAAGAAGCCTAAAATATGTATTACTCCACAATGGAAATTTATATGGCTCTATTCCTATTTGTCATTCAGTTCATTTAAAGAAAAATTTTAAGACATTGTAAAGCTTCTAAATTTACTAAAAAATGATGTGTGGGTCTTAAAATGGTTAATGGATAGGCCGCAAATCATAAACCATTTTGAGAAAGATACATTGAAATATTTTGCGATAGGTGTTAAAGATTTCCTGGGAAACAAAATAGCAGAAAATAAAAAAAAATTGTTGAAGAAATAGTGGCAGATTCTCATCGTTTGGGTTGCAACATGAGCATAATTTTCTCAAAAGCCATCTTGATAAATTGCTTGAAAATCTAGGTGACGTAAGTCATGAACAAGATATGAAACAATGGAAGAGCGATAGTAAAGATGTTGGGACGCTTATATGTATGATAGCCAACTAATGTTGAACTATTAGAAGAAACGAAATATTAATCACTGTAGAACGCCTTAGGAGCTAAAAAAATTTCCTCTAAAATCAGTGTAATTTACTAATTTCATTAGATGCTACATTATTTGTCTCATAGCCTGTTATATTTAAAAATACACTAATTCCATTTATATAATCAGTAAAGGTCCTTGGCTTTGGTACCCTTTCCTACTTACCATCTTTTTAGTGATGTCGAAAGTGTGAAGTACTCGTATGCTTGAGAGCGAAGATTTGACGTGATAGACAAATCCAATGTAATTTTCTGATTCAACGCAGCCAAATTAGTAAAGAAAAAGTCTTATATATAATTAAGCAAAATTGTGGTCGCTATGATAAGGGAACACCTCTAAAACTCTAAACCCTACCCGTACAATCACGGCCAAATGTTTTTAGACTACTAAATATATTTTTTTCATTTGTTTTTAAAATTTACACGATCGGATTAATTATTCTACTATTTAAATTATTGCAGGTTAATTAAAAGGTCAGCATTTCAAAAATAAGAAAAATAAACTGTATTCCTTCTCTGAATCCAAAATCGCTAAATATAACTATAGATCGGGAGGTGTATGAGTGCAAATTGGAAAGTTCTGTGGCGTGTTATAATAGGTCGAAGATGACAAAACTGTTGAATAGTGTGAAAAGTTATGTTGGAGGTGTATGAGTGCTGATTGGAAAGTGCTGTGGCGTGTCATAATAGGTCGAAGATGACAAAACTGTTGAATAATGTGAAAAGTTATGTTGGAGGTGTATGAGTGCTGATTGGAAAGTGCTGTGGCGTGTCATAATAGGTCGAAGATGACAAAACTGTTGAATAGTGTGAAAAGTTATGTTGGAGGTGTATGAGTGCTGATTGGAAAGTGCTGTGGCGTGTCATAATAGGTCGAAGATGACAAAACTGTTGAATAGTGTGAAAAGTTATGTTGGAGGTGTATGAGTGCTGATTGGAAAGTGCTGTGGCGTGTCATAATAGGTCGAAGATGACAAAAATGTTGAATAGTGTGAAAAGTTATGTTGGAGGTGTATGAGTGCTGATTGGAAAGTGCTGTGACGTGTCATAATAGGTCGAAGATGACAAAACTGTTGAATAGTGTGAAAAGTTATGTTGGAGGTGTATGAGTGCTGATTGGAAAGTGCTGTGGCGTGTCATAATAGGTCGAAGATGACAAAAATGTTGAATAGTGTGAAAAGTTATGTTGGAGGTGTATGAGTGCTGATTGGAAAGTGCCATGGCGTGTCATAATAGGTCGAGGATGACAAAACTGTTGAATAGTCTGAAAAGTTATGTTGGAGGTGTAAGAGTGCTGATTGGAAAGTGATGTGGTGTGTTATAATAGGTTGAAGATGACACAACTGCTGAATAGTGTGAAAGGTTATGTTGGAGGTGTATGAGTGCTGATTGGAAAGTGCTGTGGCGTGTCATAATAGGTCGAAGATGACAAAACTGTTGAATAGTGTGAAAAGTTTTTATGTTGGAAGGTAAAGCGTGCGTTAGGTTGAAAGATTGCCGGAGTGAATGTTTGAATATACGTAGGGGTATGAGGCAAGGATGTGGGATGTCGCTCTGTCTGCTTAATATTTTTTATAAAAGTATGAAACTCCCCTGTGTAGGAGGTGAGTTTCAGTCCCTGGAGCTTTGCTATTGGATCAAAAGGGGAAAATGATGATAAATATGAGTTAAATGAATGGTGCTGTTTAATTATAAGTTATTTCGTAATATTTATTTGTAAAAATAAATGTTTGAATCTTCTTTAATTCCAAAAATGGTTCTTTCGAAAGCAAAGCGTGCAACCATTGTTGCTCTGCAACAAAGTGACCTGAAATGCAATGAGATAGTTGCTAATGGTATTGCATCAAGGAATAACTAAAAAAGACTGAATACCCGTGAAGAAGTCTTCTGGACGCACAATAGCTTCAAATAAACGACAAGGTTGCCTCCTATAAAAATCCCAGCTCAAGGACGGTTTGCCTCTGGTGACAAGCTTGCTCACGATTGGAAAGAGGCAGGTGTGAACGCTGCGGAGAGCACAGTAACACGGAGATTTTTCGACAAAGGCCTCGGGTCGAGAAGGGCTGAGGAGAAGCCTCATCTTCCCAAGACGAACTTTACGGATAGGCTTCACTCTTGGAGGAAAAATAAAGAATGGACTGTAGAAGACTGGGATAAAGTGATGTTCTCTGATGAAGCTTCCTTTCGCTTCTTTGGAGATTCTGGAGGAGCCCTCGTTAGGAGGAGAATAGGCCGGGAAGGGGGCGGAGGGGGTGCTTCTCATCTAAGGGAAATGGAAGCCTAAATATTTGCCCTAGAACACTCGATGAACTCAAAATGGTACCGAAACGTGTTTCATTAGCACCTGTTCCTTAAGCGTTCAGGACCAATTTGGTGATGACTTCTATATTTTCAGCATGATGGCGCACCTTGTCGCACAGCAAAAGCAGTAACAAAATTCTTGGCTAAAAAATAGCATCGATCCTTTGGTACCTTGTTTCAGGAATTCCCCAGATTTGAACTCACTAAAGAATTTGTAGGCGATAGTCAAAGTGGCGCCTGATAAACAGAAGGCATCCAATTGTGAGCATTTGCGGGTTCTTATTGAACCAAAATGGAGCACTATAAGTCAAGAGATTATCCCAAATTTGGTCTCCATCATGCCAAAACGTATTGAAACAGTCATGAAGAACAAAGGATATCATTATAAATTATTTAATGCGCACATCAATATATGTATATATTAATAAAATGGGTTTGGGCTCCAAAATTTTGTATGTCACCTTCAAAGTATCATACAAACATATTAAAACAAATTGCAACGTTTGATTCCTTCTATTAGTCATCATCATCACTAACTCTATAATTTAAGAAGAGGATTTTTTGAGTATTTGAATAATAATTTCATCTTAGTTTGGTTATGACTTATGTTTTTTATCAAAGTTCAGAAATAAATATAAGTATCGAAATTTTTTTAATTTTTTTAAAACCCAAAGAACTACAAATGGTGAAGTTCAGAAAATTTATTTTAATATATCTTCTTCTATAACTTTGTATTTTAGCAACGTGATATTTTGAAAGGGGGGAAATTGAGTTCAGAGTTTCTTTTTAAAATTATTATAATTGGCGAAATTCAGAAAATTTATAGAAATTTGACTATGGCTGCTTTTTTTTTAGATTTTAATCTTAGTAGCGAAGCGCAAGCTCCCCCCGGGGGAGTGGCGAAGCCATTGCATGGTCTTATTATAGGAAAAAAATATATTAGTCTCAAAATCTTTGTCCATGACTACACTAGACGATGTAAACTGGTGTTAAAAACATTTTTTACTCTCTTTTTCCATTTTCCTTTATTTTCTCTTCCTAACTACTCCCTCCCCATTCCCCAAAATTTGCAAAACAAGCATCGTACTCAAAAATACGTACATGAAACCCCCTCTGATAGTTAAGGATATTTTGAGCCATCATTTGTCTTTCAGTACAGAATGAGAGAAAGAGCATATGAAATAAAAAAATGGATAATTAAAAAGAATAAAAATAACCAAAGGAAAAAAAAGAGTTCATGAGCCATCTAATATCAAACCCTATCAACACGAAGTAAAGAGGGTGTGAAAAGGAATTATAAAACTCCTGGCAGAGGTGTGCACAAAAAACCCAACTACACAAAAGTGTGAATATGATCTTGCGGTAGACTTACAAAGAGAATATACGAGAGTGAGTATCAAAGAGTGCGAAGTGTTGGAAAACCGTGTAAAAAAAGGGGGTTTGTTGTGCGAATGAGTAAGATAGAAGGTGGTGATCAAAAGCTATGTATGTGAACGATATTTGTGTATGATGTGTGAACTTGGGGGAGATTTGTGAAGGGAAGCGATTGGGGCCTTCTACCTAAGGGCAAACTGTGCTGGTTAGGGAAAGGTGAATGGGTAGTGGATGTTATTAAAATGAAAAAAAGAAAACGAAATCGCTTGCGTTATGTGAAACGAACATGAAAGGAAATCCACAATTGGACAAGTTGTTATACCACAATCCCATTACTATGAATTGGCAATTTGGTATAAAAAAATGAGGGAGATATTCTGCTTGTTAGCATAATGGTGCTGGAAGGGTCTAGCTTGTATTGGCAGTGATGTACACCACCCCCAATTTGTGATAAATCGTGTGTAGTTTGTAGTCTCGAAGTCTGAAGTTAATATTTGGTCGTTATTTGTTAATAGGGATATTTATTATCATCTGATATCGCAATTTCCCCGAAAAATAATCTAATAAATGTCGATTATATTCGTTATTTATCTTATTATGCCAGTGGCTTATCGGAGGCAATTTATTTACAATTAATCTCTTAAACTTTTGATATCTTTCAATTTAATAGTTCCAAAGTTTCCAAAGATTTGGTTATAGAAATATAGACATTGAGATTTTATCGGATCGGAGAATTTTGATGATAATAGAATCGAATATTGTCCACGTTGGGAAGAAAGGAATTGGTGGTGAATAAAGGTTTGAGATGAAGTTGCGCACTGTGAGAATGATTGGAATGTGAAATGGTTTCATTCTGATTGAATTAGTAGCGGATGCTCTTACAGAGATAATTTGGCGAAAAGGGAGCGAAGGAATGAAGAAAAGGGTTATACAAAAATCAATTCCTCCGCCAGACATTCTGAAAGCAAAAGGAAGCCGAATTTCTTCTACCTTTATCTACTTGTGTGGATTTTATCTTTCTCTCTTTCTTTTTCTCTCTTTGTACAATTGTGATGGCAATATTTGGTGTGGAAGAAATGATTTTTCGACTATTTCTCTGTCCAATTTTCAACCAAGTATGCCTATCCTTTTTGATGAGGGTGTGGAAAATTTCACAGGCTTTGTTCAAGTTTTTTCTTTTGAATTTTTTTTTTCTTCTACTTTTATTTTATTGCGATATGGGGGGGGGGAGTAACTTGAGCAGCTTATTCCTTTTACGCCTTTGCATTGTTTTGCTCGTGTGTCATATTTCTCATAGGGCTCCATCCCCCCTTCTCGCCAAGATGGTTTCATGGTCGTACTGTCAAGTACCTGTTCTCCAGTGAGGTGAGGCCGGTGGGAGCAAAAGAACGATTACCCCCCTTCAGAAGAAACAAAAAATGAGTACATTTTGAACCATTCATTATGGTTTTATTATCACATGATCCAAATTGACTTAGTGTGTTATTCTTTTTCTTAAATGGTTTGCATTTGCGGGGGTGGTAGAATGCACTTTATTCTTTAAATGTCCCTACAAGAAAACAGCCAGTATTAAACCCGGTGATCTTGGAGGCACTCATTTAAATGATCCAGTGTGTCGTGGTATGACATTATATTACATCAATACCATATTATATCTATGGGGGAGGAACCGATAACTTACAGGTGAACCGACGAAGGGACGGAACACCGCTAGTTTAGACGGGTTGAAATGCGAGATGAGAGTGCAACGAGGTCAAGTAACAAATGGGCAATGGCAAAGCTCAAGGTTATTTAAATAGGCATGTACAAAAATATAATTTTATTTACATAAAAATAATAAGAGAATTGATGGGTAAAATTGCATCAGAGAATTAACGGACAAAATCACATCAGTAAACGAAGGGGAAAATTGTAGTTATAAATCAGACTATGAAGTTAGAACTTAAGGTATTACAGGAGGAGACTATTCAAATGGGAGGGGGGGGGGAATTAACTCAATTGGGTTACTGAAGGGGGGAGAGGGGTTGGCTTACGAAAGTCTTCTGCACGTGAAGTGAGGCCGCTTGGAACTTCTGAGCATGAGCTTGAAGTGATGACGGTTCTCAAAAAACAAGGGGGGGAGGTAACTTCCGTTCCAGGGGAGAGTATTTCGGCCACCCGAAATAAGGAGCGAACGAAGGAGGGCTTCGACAGGAGTTGATGAGAGAAGTCCGGGAAATCACTCGGTGGCGATCGTTAAGTGGAATTACCTCACTGGCTGGGGCTAATTCCAAATACACAAAATAGTTCAGCTGTTACTTTGCTTTGTTGTTAGCACATGACTTGGAACTATGGGGAATCTTCTGGGGTCCGGGCGAGACTTCTCAACTCTGTGTCTCTTCATGGGAGTCGAGCGCTATTTATGTCCGAGGCTCTCCCCGGGGTTGGGGGGCGGTAAGCGGGAAACAGCTCTACTCTCGAATGGCCTCGAATCTTCTTGCAGAGGCTATTCTGCCCGTGTAAAAGTGAATCGTGGTGGACACGGTTCGAGGCTACCACTTGTAGAAGGGGTCGGTTAGGCTTACCAATTTAGGCCTAACCGGGCCTTCTGCAGCACATGGAAGTTCCGTTCTGCTCAAGAGATTCCACGTGGGGTTCCCTCCCACAGTGCAACTATGCAATTGTTGAAAATTTATATCAATATTTCTCTCTCTGTGATCTGCCTAATGTGCTGAGGGATCATCCTGAATCTACCAAAGTCTATTGTGAAAATTGCGGCGAAATTCGGGAATTATTTGTGCGTTAATCATGTTCAGGTAGAGAGCTACAATCATGTTATTGTCGTAAAACAATGCATCAATAAGTCATTCACGCATATCCAAATCCACAGAGACACCTTCTCCTTGCAAATAGCGCGGTCAAAGTTGAAATCAGGGGAGTTATTCAGTGGTGCATAGTGTCGAACATTATGGTTATTCACTTTTCCATCCACAAAAATAACTTTCCACTCAACAGTCACAAGTTTCCCCCCCCCCCCCCCACAAAAAACCGAGCGGGTTGATAGAGAAGCCATTCAACAAATCTTATTCGTCGCGGAAAAATAGTCTCGAGGAGCTGATCCCAGAGGTGCATCTTATAAAGGCGCCATTTCAAATCAAGTTTAACAATGCGATTAAATGATGATTTCACCATTTATAATCCATTATTTCCAGAAGATACAGTTGGATTTGAAAGAAGTTTTCTTCTAAAATCTCCAATAATTATTAGGGTTCTTGCCGATTTGTGAGGGCTTGAACGATATTTTGTTTAAATTTAGACTAGTACCCTCCATTTTATACTTTTAAACATTGTTCTAAATGGTGGATTTAGTTAGGGACTAAATATCCCGATAATGTACCACAAACAACTCCTGTACCTGTTTAATGCTTTAGTCTTGATCCAGTTTGTGACCACGAATACACGTTTGTTTTTGTTTTGTTAACCTCATGGTATAAAGGCTCTTGTACAAGGGTAGATTTTTCTTTTTTATTTAGCAAATAAAAGTGAAATATAATTTAGTAATTCTTTTATATTAGTTTAAAAACTTGGTTTCGTTGTTAACAAAAATAATAAAATTAAAAACTAATAGCCTATGAGGTAGAAAGTATGGATTAATTTACTTGCCTTGTATAAACCTAATTTTTGGTTACCCTTAGTAACATCAATGTAGCTGGCTAGCTGCATCATCATTAAACCAGAGGTAGATGAAAATTATACCATTTACACAATGATAAAATTACGAATAACATTTTACTTATATCATTTAAGGTTTGGTTTGCTTTTTCGTGGGATACCCGATATATTTAAGTTAGCTAAATAACGAAGCGGCATCTGAGGAAACAATATACTGACTCACCTCGTCAGAGGGACAAACATTATTGTGTCGCTATCTTTCCTTGAGCAAACTCTCTTAATTCGCTCTCGCTATTTCTGTCAGCAGACCTCAACCGTCAAACTATAATAAAGGAGCTTTATGTTGTGTTGCAGGTACGATCAATTTACCATTTATGTAACAACCAACAGTTATGTATCAAATAAAGATAAGGCAACTTAAAAAGAAAGAAAAAATGGCTCTTCTTTACTAAGAAAATTTAGAGATGGGGTTAGAAAAAGCTTTTCGACCTGTGGATTTTTCCCCTCGCCGCTTTCGTCTACCTTCCCTTCTTCCGTCTCCTACCACACTGTGTCTGTCTATTTTTCACCTGTCTGGGTATCTATTTTTCTGTGTTAGGACCTGCGTTGAGTATTTGGAAACTCTGTTGTTGAAAATTCAGACGAGTTTTCAGTGGAGGGCGATCAACGCGCCCACTTGTTCTCGTTTTTGCTAACCCTGGGAGATTCTTAAAGGAGTTACGCTTCCAGCTTCTTTTGGGGGTGTAGTAGAAACACATTTTAGAAGCGGGGGATCAGGAGATGTTTTTCCTCGATCTTTCCACTCGTCCCCTTCTGGTGGGGTTGGGTCGAGTCCTCTTAGTCAGTTACACATTTTAGAATCGTGGAATCAAGAGAGGTTATCCCTCGATCTTGCCCCCCCCTCCCCACTTCTGGTGGGGTTGAGTATATTCAGTAACACATTTCCTAAAGAAGAGACTCAAGTACCACGAATGGAAGGGCACACACGTCTTTTTTTGGGGGGGGGGGCTTTTTTCACGCTTGAGGAAAGGAGCCGTAGCGTTCGTTTTCTCTAGTAATCTCATCTCACCTTTTACAAATAACTTCTCTCTTCTTAGGTATAATATTTGTAAAATGTCTGTGAATTAACGATAAGTTAATTTATGATCTTTAGGTGTAACCTTTTGTTGTCAAAAAGGAAACTTTGGTTCACTTGTGCGTACTGTCAAATCAATCAAATCATTTTCAGAATGCATTGTGCAGCTCTTTTTCAAATTCATTTTTCTTATAAATATTAACACCTTAATTTTAAAAAAATAAGTCATCTTTCACCTTTTTCTACAAATTAGTACCAAGTAACGAGAGAATTTTGGACTAAACTCGTTTCAAAGCATCTCTGGGAAGGCATTTAACTTTTCCAAAACTATCCATCCGAATTTTTTGTCTCCCTTAAAGCACTGCATTAACCAGTAAATACTAGCCCCTCCCCCTACATCAGGGGAGGTCGATACTAGGTATGGCTTATATTTACTAGTGGTTAATTAAGCTAGGTTGTTTATGTATCAATGATTTTATAATATTACTTAACTTTAGCCTTTTAAAAATCAGGTCATGTTAGTAAAGGTAAGTTTTCTCTAAGATGACCCAACAAAGATAAGCCACCTATAAACTGACCAAGTAAAGATTGACGGGCAAATTGTATAAATAAAACCTAACCTAACTCTTCTTTGTAGGTAACCTCTTTCTCTTTGCTTATCTATATATCTACACTTTCTTTCGTCTCTCTGTTCCTCCTTTCATTATTTCTGGCCTTCAGGAAATTGCCCGTATTGGTTAAACTACCTAATTATATTTAACCTAATCTTACCACATAATTTTAAATTATA
This sequence comes from Ceratothoa steindachneri, assembly GCA_963969495.1. NCBI lineage: Eukaryota > Metazoa > Arthropoda > Malacostraca > Isopoda > Cymothoidae > Ceratothoa > Ceratothoa steindachneri. The sequence goes on from OZ018323.1 coordinate 181,815,629, forward strand.
ATTCACATAGTGAATGTATTGTTCGGGTCAGCTAAATTCAACCTAACCTAACCCAGTCCAGTCTAATTAAACCCTAAATTATAGTATAAAATTTATTTTTAATCCAATCATGAAAATAGATTAACAAAAGGTAAATTAACACAACTACAATACGATCACCCTCAATACTCAACCTAGAAGTGCGTGGTCGCGTGTATCAACGCTACCGAAAGTACCCTCCCCATACGACCCCATTATGACCTATCTGATTTCCCCCGCTATTTGTCCTCCATGGATGCCATGTGCTGAGCATCATAGCGATAAGGTCTCATGTGCTGTTGAATCATAGCGATGGGGTGCAATGTCATGTAGCATCATAACGATAGCTTCAAGTGCTGTAGCGTCATAGCGATGGGGTAGAGTGTGCAGTAACATCATAGCAACGAGGTGCTATGCGCTGTTTCATCATAAAGATGGGATACCACATACTGTAGAATCATAGCGATAGAATGTCTTGTGCTTTAGCATCATAGTGATGAGGTGCCATACTCAATAGCATCATAGAAACGAGGTGTCATGTTCTGTAGTATCATAGCGATGGGGTGACATGTTCTGTAGCATCATACTTATTTGGTGTCATATGCTGTAGCATCATATCTATACAGGTTCATGCGCTTTAGCACCATAGCGATGTGGTCACTTGTGTTGTAATATCAAAGCGATGTGGTGGCATGTGGTATAATATCATAACGATGGGCTATCAGGTACTCTACCATCATAGCAATGAGCTCCCTTGAGCTGCAGCATCATAGCGATTGTTTTCTATGTGGTGTTGCAACATAGTGATGGATGGGGTGCCATGTGCTGTTACATCCTAGCGACGAGGTACCATGTGATTTAGCATCATAGCGATGTGGTTACTTGTGTTGTAACATCAAAGCGTTTGGGTGCCATGTGCTGTGGCATCATAACGACGAGGTGCCACGTGATGCAGCATCATAGCGATGTTGGTCCCTTGCGCCCTATCATCGGAGCGATGGAGTGCCATGTGCTGTGGCATCATAACTATTGGGTGCCATAGACTCCAGATCCCCTTCACACACACAACCTCCATCCACTCACAGCTGTTAGTCCTTTTCTCCTTCCAACACTTACTAATCACCTCATTAATTGCGTTTTCTTCCACACTTTGGAACAACAGCACACTCATAACTCTTCACATGTCTACTTTCATCCATCATTTTAAAAGCTCGATGGACCTCAGCGCATTCTTGCTTACAACCTCATTCACATCTTTCTTCGTTCTATATACACTCCTTACCAATTTGAGCTTCACTCTGATTTGCACTCTTCTCAATCTTTTCTTTTCCCTTGACAGCATAGGCCCATTGTACTACGTTCGATGATTTAGCATGCTTTCATCCAGATTTCTTGCTACACTTAAACTTTTAGCATTGAGGCTCTGATTGCCCGTGAGACGTCTCTGCTTTACTTGTGCCACTACCATCCACGATACATTCTAGATATTTGAACCATCACACTTGAGAAAGGCGCACATCACTGCGCTGAGCCTAATATTAAGCCTCATACATCTTCATTCACCCAAACGCCATCACTTTACTCGCTTCCTTCTGCATTTAAATTTCGCCTCCTCATCACACATATCAACATTTTCAACTTCCTCTCACTCTCCGCCACAGAATACAGAATCATAAACGGGACTTATTCCTCACCATTTTATTTCAATTTCACACTACTTTTCCTCATCCAATTCGTACTTCTAGAAAAATATTAAACAGACAGACCTCCATCACACATCCTTGCCTCATACCCCTACGTACATTCAAACATTCACACCGGACGGATATCTTTCAACCTAACCAACGCTTTACCTTCCAACATAACTTTTCACACTATTCATTCAAGAGTTTTGTCCTCACGATCTATTATAACACGCCACAGCTCTTTCCAATCAGCACTCATACACCCCTAACATAACTTTTCACACTATTCAACAGTTTTGTCATTTTCGACCTATTATAACACGCCACAGCACTTTCCAATCAGCACTCATACACCTCCCGGCCATAGAGCATATTAAGTCTCATCTCATCCTCATAGATCATTCATGCATCCCCTGTCATTCCCTCCGTTATCCTTCCCCCACATTATACAGCCCATCAACAACTCTTGTTATCTGCTTGTAACATCTTCACCACTTATGTACTCCTACCTTCTTATCCTTGATCTCTATACAACTCTTCTTCCCCGCTTTTTCACCAACTTACAAAATAAGTTCTTACGCTGTTCCTCATTTACCTTCCTTTCGATACTTCATTTGGTCATTTCTTACACTCATTAAACACTTCACTTCTCTTTTTGCCTACTCGTATGTATTCATCTGCACCTCTCTTACAGACTCATCTGTGGTATGAAGCGATGTATGCCTCACTCCTGCTCGCCACTGTGCGTTTCACATTACCATCACGCTACTCAACATTACACTTTGTTCAATAAGGGCAACTGTTTTTGTAGCAAATATGGCTCACTCCACACTTATTCTATGGAAGAAATGGTCACTATTTTTAAGGTGTTCTTTGTCATCGGCTCATATTACCTGGTTGGCGCTTGTACTTGTTGTGAGTATTTTGCTCTTTGTATTAGTCTGTTCCTCCCGGTGCAAGTATTTAGGCTAGACAAAGTGTTGGTTCTTTCATCTTTAACCTTTTCTTGGTCTTTTCATTCATCTGTTGGACCACCACCTCCCCTTCCCCTTTATTCTCTTTTTTATTTCATTCGTTCTTTATTCCATTTTCTCTTTGATTGTCTCAACCCAATGAGCACTCGCGCAAAGATGTCAAAAAATTGCATAGGGGGGGAGGATCATCGTACAAAAATTCTTTTCGGAAAATGATTTATTAAAATCACTTTCGAAAATCACTCTATTCAAGCATTTTAAGAGGAAACATTTCATTGTTCGCCTGTTCTTTTCCGTTTTTCCGTCCACACACTTCTACCCCTGGTGCCTCTAAGCAGCCGAGTTTCGTGCTTTTCTCAATACACCGGCGCCTTTTATCTCAAAGGAGCACCGAAGGCCCTTGACTTACGAACTTTGCAACGAAGGGCAAAAAAGACCACAAGGAAATTGTGCGATCAAAGGTGATATCGGGAAGTTTCCTCCGATGAAACCGATAAGACAGCTTCGCTCTCGCGCGCGGGAGAACAAAATCACCCTTTTAGCGCGGATCTTATTAAGAAGCGGAGGTGAACAATTTCAGGAGGGACTGACCCAGAGATCTCAGAATGGAAGAAGGGTACCGCCAATTGGGGAAAAGCTATTCGTGAAGGAAAATTAGGAAACTGACTAAAAGGGAAATAAAGGATTTGAGCGAATATTGAAAAAAAATATGTATAAAATGATAACCATTGACGGACTATACAAGAATAGTACTCATAAACACTCGAATCCCGGATACCACCGATATTTTCTCGGTCATTTTTATTTGTTTAAGTAATTACACATTCATAAGACAATAATTTCATAAAAATTAATTCATAATAAATAAATTAATAAAGCTGCCACTTGGTATGATAATAAGTATTGAATCAATGGCCGTGAACATATTATGCATATTTATGAAATATTTAGAGTACTTTGTTATTATTTAATCACTCTTTCAGTACATTATATTAATTATTTTTTAAGTATTTTGGACGATTTATCCAATTCTGTTCTCTCGAGGCGGTCAGAAGGCACAAAGGCGGCAAAGCAGTTTGAATCCGAATCCATAGAAATTGGATTTAACTTGGATTTTGCTTCAAAAAATAAAACCACGCATTTAAATATAAACCAATTTATACGTAAGAACAGCAACAAAGGAGTACTATGATAAAATCATAACCAAACATCACATGTACCTTGTAAAGAGTACTTATGAACAGACTTGCCAAAGCGTGTGATGAAGAACTATGTGAAGCCGCTTTTTTCTACATTTCCATAATAATTATTCACGTTTTATTTGTTTATAATTATTCATTTATTTATTATATGAAAATTTCGCAATAATTTGGCATATCTTCTTCTTTCGGCTAATCCCGGCTGCTGAACAGACACACAGGAGCGCACACACGCATATCAGAAAAAAATACGCACACGCGCTACAAAGAATTGCACACACTCTATCTCTCTCTCTCACACACACTAAAACGAAGGGGAAAGGGACAGGGAGAGAGGAAGAGAAATAAAATAATGTTAATACAAAATCAATGCAATAATTAAATTAACAAATTGAGTTTTCATAAAAATGAAAATTGCTAAAAAAAAGGAACATAAGTCAATACTAATTTGTTTAAGAATGAGATTTTTCATAACAACATCCATTTTAAACAGGCCAGTGAAAATGTTAAAGTTATTAAATTGGCTTATACATGAACATTCAACAACGTTTCTTTTAATTGAGTAATTTGAGCGAAAAATAAATTCGGCTGAATTCCAATTAATTAAGTGGTTATTTTCAGACATAATCCGTCAGATAATTGCTTTTCTGTCTGTCCATAATATTTACTTGGACAAACAAAACATTTGACCGAATAGACTCCCCCAATATTATTACAATTATTGTGAATTAGAATGTTTTTTATAGTTGACTCGTATTTGAAAGCAACTGAAATGTTAAAGTTTTTTAAAAGACGGGGAAGATCAATGAAACAAACAGAGAAGGGTAAAACCAAAATGTTTTTAACATTAAAATTAATAGCAAGAGCTGTATTATGGAACGTCTTTTTTGCAGAGGAAAGACAGTTTAGAAGAAAGGGATAATGGTAACATAATTTATGGTCTCAGGACTAACAACTCATAAAGCCCATAAAAACATAGAGGAAAAAACGGAACGTTTTACTTTGGGACTATGCGCAGACTAAAAATGAATATATATATATATATATATATATATATATATATATATATATATATATATATATATATATATATATATATATATATATATATATATATATATACTGTATATATCACTCTAAAAGATAGGCACTCACACCACATAAAGAAGCACAATATACACAACACAAAAATACACTCACATACCACACAAAATTACCCCCTGACAAAAATAAACATTACCACAATCTATTCATTGCACTCCTCGCAGATCCACTAGATAGAGTATGTACCAGTCCCTTCCCCCATCTGGCATTGTCTCCCTCTTCATTTTAATACTGGCCATGGTTCGTTTTCCACTTCCAACACCAAACAACACTGAGTTGTTTATCGTACAATCGTCACCACCCTCTCACCCCTCCTTCCCGTCTTCATAGAACTCCTACGAGGTATCTGAAACATGTACCAGACGTGCAGCAAACATATACTTTGGCCCCCTTTCGATATTTTTTTAGTTAACAAGAGAAATTTGAGTAATCCAACGAAGGCATATACATAAAATAAAAAATGCTGCCTAGTGGGAATACTGGGCGTATAAAAAGGACTTCAATTTCTCATGGAACTAATTAGACGCACTCAGAATTACCACCTTCGAGCTCCTTCTGGAGAGTGACACAAATTGGTACCATTACGTCAATATGACGTCACCTTTAAAATGTCGAGTTCTTCCCAGTTATTTCGCTACTTGAATACAATCACAGGGGTCGAGGCCCCCAACCCCTAATTATTCTCTCAGGTTCATATTTTCGCCTTGGAATTCATAATTACGAATCATTTTTGTTTCCCCCTCCTTATATATGTGCGTTATGAGGAATACGCATATGTGCGTTATGAGGAATACTCATATGTGCGTAATGAGGAATACGCATATGTGCGTAATGAGGAATACGCATATGTGCGTAATGAGGAATACGCATATGTGCGTTAGGAGGAATACGCATATGTGCGTTATGAGGAATACGCATATGTGCGTAATGAGGAATACGCATATGTGCGTAGTGGGAAATAAACATATGAATGCAAATGAGTGACAGGTAAAAGCGATTTCATGCGATTTTGCCATCGTTTACAAACATGCACATGAAGTACTAAATTTCAGCTTGTTTTTTTATTTAAAGCGAAAACCAACGAGGGCATTTCTCTCAGAATATTTATAAAGAAATAAAAGAGAGAGTGATAAATAATGAGGAAGTGAAAATGTGTGGAAGATATTTGTAAATGTGATTATTCTGCATAAAGAGTGATGATAGAATAATAACAGGATGTGATAATAAAATAATGAATAGGAGGAGGTGATAATTAATAATATCCGAAATAATAATATTGAAATAACAGCAAGTGATGAATTAATAATACCGAAAATAATAATATGGGTTAAGATTTTAGTAGAGTTGAGATTTCAGTGCAGTTAAGATATCAGTGCAGTTAAGATGTCAGTGCAGTTAAAATTTCAGTGGAGTTTAGATGTCAGTGGAGTTAAGATTTCAGTGGAGTTAAGATTTCAGTGCAGTTAAAATTTCAGTGCAGTTAAGATTTCGGTGAATTTAAGATTTCACTGGAGTTAAAATGTCAGTAGAGTTAAGATTTCAGTGGAGTTAAGAATTCAGTGGAGTTAAAATTTCAGTGCAGTTAAGATTTCAGTGCAGTTAATATTTCAGTGGAGTTAAGATTTCAGTGGAGTTAAGAATTCAGTGGAGTTAAGATTTCAGTGGAGTTAAGATTTCAGTGAAGTTAAGATTTCAGTGGAGTTAAGATTTTAGTGGAGTTAATATTTCAGTGGAGTTAATATTTCAGTGGAGTTAATATTTCAGTGGAGTTAATATTTTAGTGGAGTTAAGCTTTCAGTGGAGTTAAGATTTCAGTGCAGTTAAAATTTCAGTGGAGTTAAAATTTCAGTGCAGTTAATATTTCAGTGCAGTTAAAATTTCCGTGAAGTTAAGATTTCAGTGGAGTTAAGATTCCAGTGCAGTTAAGATTTCAGAGCAGTTAAGATGTCAGTGCAGTTGAGATTTGAGTGGAGTTAAGATTTCAGTGGAGTTAAGATTTTAGTAGAGTTGAGATTTCAGTGGAGTTAAGATTTCAGTGCAGTTAATATTTCAGTGCAGATAAGATTTCAGCGCAGTTAAAATTTAAGTGCAGTTAAGATTTCCGTGCAGTTAAGATTTTAGTGCAGTTAAGATTTCAGTGCAGTTAAGATTTAAGTGCAGTTAAGATTTCAGTGCAGTTAAGATTTCAGTGCAGTTAAGATATCAGTGGAGTTAAGATTTCAGTGCAGTTAAGATGTCAGTGGAGTTGAGATTTCAGTAGAGTTAAGATTTTAGTAGAGTTGAGATTTCAGTGGAGTTTTAGATTTCAGTGCAGTTAATATTTCAGTGCAGATAAGATTTCAGTGCAGTTAAAATTTCAGTGCAGTTGAGGTTTTAGTGCAGTTAAGATTTCAGTGCAGTTAAAATTTCAGTGCAGTTGAGATTTCAGTGCAGTTAAGATTTCAGTGCAGTTAAGATTTCAGTGAAGTTAAGATTTCAGTGGAGTTTAGATGTCCGTGGAGTTAAGATTTCAGTATAGTTAATGCAACTTACCATTTGAAATCTCGTTATGATGACAAGAGAGACGTAAACCGCCGTAATAGGCATCTTCGTCTCATTCTACCAATTCCATAGATATAAAATTTGCCAATTTCGCAAATTGCAGGTAATGCGTTTTGCCTTTTGGCGGCAGATTTATCCGCCCTACCAGAACGGGCGGCGTTTCCATCTTCCAGCTGTTAGCCCATTAACATATCTGCATACCTGCTGCTCCTTCTGCAGGCATTAGGAACGTGAGGGGAATCACTTGCAACCGTTGGGGCTCGGAGGGAACGTATTCCTCCAGATGTAAAATTGAACATAACACACCTTGCAGTGTATAGAAATGATAGAAAAAGTAAAATAAAAATGGGGCCAGTATAAGTGGGAAAGGGTGGGGAGAATGCAGGTATGTTATCCCCCACTCTAAACATGGAGATGGTGAGTTTCCTTTCCCTTTCCAACACAGGGATGAATGGACGAAAACTGGTCTGCGACTAGCCTGCAAAATTACCCGTCGTTCCAAAATATAGGTGAGGAGGGACTCGAAAAGAAAGTAACGAAAAGGGGGTCAAAAATGGAAATGTCTAGACGGGAAAAGACCAATGTTGAGACTAATTGGGGGCAGTGGGGCCGGGAGGGCGGAAGAGTGAACAGTGTTCGTCATACAAAACCAACTTTTCACTGATATAAAAAAAAATTCTATCATATCTATACACTGCAAGGTGTGTTATGCTCAAGCTTACATCTGGAGGAGAAAAGAGTGAACGAACCCAATCTTTTTCTTCTTTAAGCTCATCACGGAATGCTACAAAAGTAGGACGTGGATCTATAAAATAATTAAAAAGGAATAAATACGGAAGAAACTTCCTCCATAAGCCATTGACTGGTTGCTTTAAGTAATTAAACAAAATATTGTTCATTACTTGGTTAGAAATTCAGTCCGGGTTTTATGAGTAGTGTCTTATAATCTTCCCCTTTCTAACTGTTGAGGCAAGACGTCACATATACTCCCCTTCTAGTGCTCTTATCATTGAATTTCATTCTTAAACAGCAAAACAACTTAATTATACCCCATTAATCCTATTTTTGTTCTCAGTCCAATGCCATGAAAATCGCCTCGACGGCTGCCATAAACACCTTCGGAGCGATGCGATTTTCTTATCGCGGTCTTATTTTTATTTGTATTTTCTTACAGACTGAGGACAGTCTAACAATGGTATGAGATGCGATTGAAATAGGAATGGTTTGACCCCAAGACACTGTATCACCCACGCCTGGGGGACGTTCTACATTCACATCTAAGCGAGTGGCTGTATCAAATAAACCAATCTTGCTTGTTTAGCGTCCGAGGCAGTGTCTCGGAGGCAAACCATTGCTATTTAACCGCATTTTTGTGTCAATGCAGCTTAATTTCAAAGGACAATTCGTACGCGTGGATGTAACTGGAGATCATTCACATCCGTATTTTGATCTCACTTAGTATTAACTGAATTAGATGGTTTTCATTGTTTACGAATGGTATATGTATATAGAGGTGCTTTAAATTCATTGCCTCCCGGCAATAATTGAACAGCTTGAAGATTCTCATATATATTGTGCATGGTAGACATCAATTCCCTATCTTAATGAAAACATTTTTATCTTTTTGTTTTGAGACCATTAAAACAAAAAAATAGGATCGTGTGGTAATAATTATTTGGAGAATCGAAGGAAACAAATGGAATGACGTCTGAAAAAGGTTTAAAAAAAAATTCAACAAAGCAGCTGCAACAGATAGGACGATACGTGAACTAGTACACAAAAATAAGTGAAATGGTGTGTACATGTTGAAAGAAGAGGAGAACTATGTATGTCAAAGGTTAACCTGAATGAAGTGAGGCAAATCGTGAATGAAATTCCATGCAGTTCTCCTCGTGCAGCGAGAGGGGACTCAGAAATTTCGGCACTCGCAGGTAGCTGCCGACAATTGGCGATGCGTTGAGCGTGACGCATGCACACACAAACAGCTCCAGTCATGTTCGCCATCATCCACATGACTAATCACAACACTGTTGCCTCCCTTCACCCACCCCGCTCCTTTGTCCACACAAATAACACATCACTCTTCCGTTTCAGAACATCTGAATGGGTTTCTTTATCCACATTCTCCTGACGCGGAACAGGTGGCTCTTACCACAGTGCTACCGCTCTTACTGTACCCCCTCCACCTCCCACGACGAGGGCTGGCCCATAGTGTCCTGGGCTTGCCAGCGATTGTCATTCTGATCTTTATTTGAATTGTATTTTCTGGTTAGGGAGACTACTCCACGTGGGGCAAACAACCAACTAAATTTGCCGATTGCTTTTCTTGGCCATTAAATCTGAACTATTCTAAATTCCTTTTGTGTTAAACGGAAAACTTTATTCTAGAGAATAGTTTCGTACGTGACTGGTTTCCATGTTCATTGTCAGTGGACTGAAAATGAAACGATTGGTTTCCCTCCTCATTGTCTTTGAACTGAAGATTAAAGGGACTGGTTTCAATTTTCATTGTCTTCGGAATAAAGAATGCAAGTGGTTGGTTTTCATCTACATTGCCTTTGAACGGAAGATGGAAGGGACTAGTTTCCATCTACATTGTTTTGTACTAAAGTGGGAAGTGACTGGTTTCACTCATCTATGTCGTGGAACTGAAGATTAAATCGATTAGTTTCCATCTCCATTGGCTTTGGACTGACGATGGAAGTGACTGATCTCAATTTTTATTGTGATAGGACTGAAAATGTAAGAGACTGGTTTCCATTCTCATTGTCTTTAGACAGAAGATTGAAACGATTGGTTTCAACCTTCATTGTCATCCGACTGAGGATGTAAGTTACTAGGTTCCATCCTCATTTTATGGACTGAAGATAGAAGTGACTCGTTTTTCTCTTCATTGTGTTCGGACTTAAGATTAAAGCGACTGGTTTCAACCTTCATTGCCTTCGGACGGAAGATAGAAGTGACTGATTTCGGTCAGTTTTGTTCTAGTACTGAAGAAGCAGCTGACTGGTTTCCATCTTAATTTTATTGCACTTAAAATGGAAGCGACTCGTTTACATCTTCGTTTTCTTTGGACTGAAGATATAAATGGCTGCTTTCAATCTTCATTCACTTAAGAGTAAAGGTGGAGGTGACTGGTTTCAATTTTCATTATCTTCGGACTAAAAATTCAAGTGGCTGGTTCCCATCTTCTTTGTATTTGTACTAAATAGGAAAGTGACTCGTTTCACTACTCTTTGTCTTTTAACTGAAAATTGAATCTACTAGTTTTCATCTCCATTATCTTCGAACTGAAGATGAAAGTAGCTGGTTTTCATCTTCATTGTCTTTGGACTAAAGATAGAAGGGACTAGTTTTCTTCTTCGTTGTCTTTAGACTGAAAATTGAAGTGACTCGTTTTCATCAACATTGTTTTCGAATTGAAGATGGAAGCCACTGGTTTCTATACTCATTGTTTGTGAATTAAAGATAAAAGCGACTGTTTCAATCTTTATTTTTCATGAGTGAACATGGATGGAAGTCGCTGATTTCCATATCCTTTGTCAATGGACAGAAGATGGAAGTGACTGGTTTCCATCTTCATCTTTTTACGAAGGTGGATGTGACTGTTTTACATCTTGATGTGTTTGGACTAAAGATGAAGAGGACTAGTTCTCATTTTCATTGTCTTTGAATTGAAGATGGAAGTGACTGGTTTCCATCTCTATCGTATTTGGACTAAATATAGAAGTGACTAGCTTCTATCATAATTGTTTCGAACTACTGATTATGGAAGTGACTGGTTTCATCTTCATTTTCATTTAGACTGAAGATAGAAGCGACTGGTTTACCTCTTCATTTCCTTTGCAATATAGATGGCAGCGAATAGTTCCATCTTCATTTTCTTCTGTCTGAAGATGGAGGTGACTGGTTTCCATCTTTATTGTTTGTAGACTGAAGGTGGAAGTGACTGAATTCCATCTTCCTTGTCTTTGAAGAGAAGATGGACAAGTCTCCAATCGATGGAAGCGACTGGTTCCCATCGTCATTTTTTGTACTTAGATGGAACTGATTGGTTTCCGTTTCAATTGTCTTTAGACTCAAGGTGGAAGCGAGGAGTGAATATTGAAGTGACTGTTTTCCAACTTTATTATTTTAGATTGAAGATGGAAGTGACTGGTTTCCATCTTTATTGTATTTGGAATTAGGAGGGAAGCGAATGGTTTCTAACTTCATTGCCTTGGAGCGAAGTTGGAAGCAAAGGGTTTCCATTTTCATTGTTTTTTCTAACTTCATTTTCTTTGGACTGAAGATGGAAGCGACAAGTTTCCATCTCCATTGCATTGGACAGAGAATAAAAGTGATTGATTTAGATCTTTATTATATTTGGACTGAAGATTGAAGTAAATGGTTTCCAACTTCATTGTCTTTGGACCGGAGATGGAAGCGCCTGGTTTCCAGCTCTATTGTTTTTGGACTGAAGATGGAAGTGACTGGTTTCCATATTCATTGTCTTTGGACAGAAGATAGAATCGACTTGTTTAATCTTTATTGTCTTTTTCACTGAAGCAGTAAGTGACTATCTTCCATTTTCATTTCATTTGGACAGAAGATAGAGGCAACTATATTCATTCTTCAATAACCTTCTGACTAAAGATGGAAGTCGCTGGTTTCCATTTTCATTGTCATTGGACTGAAGATAGAAATGACTGGTTTCAATATTCAGTTTCTTCCGGCTGAAAATTGAAGTGACTGGTTTCCATCTTTATTATCTATGGACTGAAAATGGAGGTGACTTGCTCATTTTTCATTGCCTTTGGACTAAAGATTAAAGCGAATGGATTCAATCTTCATTCTCTTTGGACTAAAGAGTAATTAGCTGGTTTATCATCTTTGTCTTTGTCCTGAAGAAGAAACGACTGGTTTATATCTCCATTATCTTTAAAATGAAAAGGGAAGGGACTAGTTGTTATTTTTATTGTCGTTGGACTGAAAATGAAAGCGACAAGTTTACATCTTCATTGTCTTTGGATTGAAGATGGAAACGACTGGTTTACATCTTCATTTTTGAACTGAACATTTAATCGACTAGTTTCCACACCCATTATCATCGGACTGAAGATAGAAGTCACTGGTTTCCGTTTTCCTTTTCTTTGGACTGAAGCGAGAAAAAATTGGTTTCAATCTTTAGTTTCTTCCGAGAGAAAATGGAAGTGACTGGTTTCCATCTTCATTGTCTAAGGACTCAAAACGGAAGTGACTTATTTCAATCACCATTGCCTTTGGCCTAAAGATGAGAGTGACTTATTTGAATCTTCATTGTCTTTGGACTGAAAATGGAAGTGACTGGTTTCTCTCTTCATTTTATCTGTACTAAAGATAGAAATGACTCTTTTTCATGTTTATTATTTTAGACTGAATATTCAAGTAAATTGCTTCCACCTTCATTGTATTTTGACTGAAGATCTAATTGATTGGTTTCCTCTGCTGTGTCTCGGAGCTAAAGAGGAAAACGAGTGGTTTCCATCTTCATTATCTTTGCACTGAATATGGAAGTGACTGGCTTCCATCCTCATTGTTTTTAGACTAAAGATACCGGTGACTGTTTTACATCTTCATTGTCTTTGGACTGAAGATAGAAGACAGTCAGATCCGAAACGACTCTCCAAAATAAAGTTTTACTTTGAACTGCGTTTGTTTTTTCAAAGACCTATAATTTTTCTTTCTTGCCGTTGATTGTCTTAATTAAGCCTGGATTATTTTTCTGTCCCTCCTAATCATCAATTGCCTTAATTATGATTGGTATATTTCTGTTCATCATTTTAAGCCCTTGAGGTGTAAATCACACTTGGTGGTCGATATTAAAGCTGTGTAAAAAGTGTTATAATTGGTGTCATCCTCATCACTAACTCTATAATTTAAGAAGGGGATTTTTTGAGTATTTGAATAATAATTTCATCTTAGTTTGATTATGACTTATTTATTTTATCAAAGTTATTTATAATAATTATTTTATAATATCAAAAAACAAAATGGTGTTCAGAAATAAATATAAGTATCGAAATTTTGTGAATTTTTTAAAACCCAAAGAATTACAAATGGTGAAGTTCATAAAATTTATATTTATATATCTTTTTCTATAACTATATTTCAGCAGCGTGATATTTTTAAAGGGAAGAAATTTAGTTTAGAGTTCCTTTTTAAAATTATTATAATTGGCGAAGTTCAGAAAATTTAGAAACATTTAACCATGGCTGCTTTTTATTAGATTTTCAATTTTAATCTTAGTAGCGTCGGGGCGAGGCGAAGCCATTGCCTGGTATTAACATAAATTGATGATCTAAGGTTAGTATGTAAATACAGCGTTTCCTATAATTCATTCCCTATTTAAATGGAATCGGGTGAAATTATAAAAAAATGCATTTTTTTATGATTTAAGCTCTATTTTTATACAAAAACATTTTTAATAGTTTATAAATTTATGCTATAAATTTTTTCAATAGTTATTTTTTCTTTTCTGAATCCTAATTCACGTATATTAATTTCATTATTCTTCCGTCTCTTTCTTTTTCTCTTCTTGCGGCGTTGCAAAATCGGATGTAGTAAGAATTAATTTTCATCTATTTGCGTTAGTTTGTTGTTTATGGTATGTGTATGTTGTATGTTGCTGGTAGAAGTCTTTAAGTTCTTTAATTCTGTTATATTTCCTGTCGGTAATCTGGAAAATGAGATCCTGGCAAATATTGTAAACCTTGTGGAAGTGCACATATCGCTTGATGTCTGTATACAGAAAAGAAGTGTTTGAAATGCAATACCCATTCGCCTGTCGAATCAGGCTTATACACCCCAATTTATTTCTACTAGATGATCGGCATCTACGTGTCCCCCTTATCGAAAGATTTAAAATACTAAACATTTTATTAATATAAACTATGACTCAATATTGAACTAAATGACTGAGTGGCCATTAGAAATACCAGTTACACGATAATAAACAAAAGATTTAACACTGAGATAGGACGGGATTTCTTTTCTTATAAAATAACACAAACATGGAATAACTCAAATAGGAATCTCGTAGAAAGCAAAACATTAAATGGGTTTAAGAATATAATGAACAACATTAATATTTAAAAGAGGCAGTAAATCCACACCTAGTAATTATCACCCATTTAGTTTAACTTCGGTCCCTTGCAAATTGTTAGAAACACTTATACGCAACGAACTCGTTAACCACTTGGAAGAAAAGAAGTTCCTTAGAGACACCCAACACGGTTTTCGTAATAAACCCTCTTGCCTAACGAATCTATTAGACTTCTTTCATGAAATTTTTAATCAATACGACGAGAATAAAGCAGTTGACATAATTTACCTCGACTTTTAAAAGGCCTTCGATAAAGTTCCTCACAAACGTTTACTAACTAAGTTAAAAGCGCACGAAGTTCAAGGCGCCATAGCGAGGTGGATAGAAGAGTGGCTAAGCAATCGAAAGCAACGCGTAGTTATAAATGGAAAATCATCTAGCTATACAGACGTCACTAGCGGGGTACCTCAAGGGTCTGTTCTGGGACCAGTTCTATTTCTAGTATACATTAACGACTTAGACGAAGAACTTTCAAGCATAATATCGAAGTTTGATGTCGACACCAAAATTGCGAATTTAGTAATCACTAATGAAATGCAAAACAATCTCGACACATTGTCGAACTGGTCGCAAACGTGACAAATGCCTTTTAACGCGGATAAATGTAAAGGGCTTCATATCGGATACCGTAACGGCAAAGCAAATTACTCACTAAATAGGACTCAACTCTTAAGCGTAGACAGAGAGATGGACCTGGAAGTGACAATATCGAGCGACCTAAAGGCCAGTCAGCAATGTTCAAAATTCCTTAAGAAAGCAAATATAATAATTGGATTCCTTGTAAGAGCGTTCGAGTATAAGTCCAAAAATAAAATCCTTACTCTCTATAATTCCTGGGTCCGTCCAATTTTAGAATACCGCGTTCAAGCCTGGTGCCCGTACTACCAGAAAAATATAGCGAATTTAGATTGAGTCCAACGAAGGCTTACTAAAATGATACCAAGTTTAAAGAACAAAATATACGAACATCGACTTAAAGAACTAAATCGATTTCCGTTAGCTCAGCGTAGATTAGGAGGGGATCTAATTCAGGTCTTTAAAATTATCAAAGGCATAGACAATAAGGATTGCAACAAATATTTCACTATCGACCAGTCAAATTACACGAGGAGAAATGGTTTCAAAATTATAGGTAAACATTTTAACTCGCACGAATCTAAGAATTTCATTTTTAACCGAATCGTCAACTTATGGAAATGGGCTTCCTCGTAAAGTAAGACTGCAACACCCTAGATACTTTCAAACGTCGTATAGATAAATACTTTGAATTAATCTCCAACTAACAGCGCTTTCTAGCGAATAATTAACTCCCTAGCACGCAGGTGACAGGTTCACCGATTTTGCCAGGTGTACTATCTATCTTCCCCATAATCTTTATCCCAAGTTACCTAGTATGGACCACAAGGTCTGTTGTGACCTGTTTTTCTATGTAACTCTATGTAACAAATATTACTCTAAAATTTAATCTAAAGAAAAAATGAGTTAAACTAATTCCTTAACCATATTAATCCTTTTATCGTTCCTTAATTCTGTACTTGAACTAGGTGTTGCGACTAGTGTGCGATTTTTGTCCCTTTTATTTTTAAGTGATCAAGACGTTTTAAGATGACATTGTGAAGTGCCTATGATATTAACCGGCACATTATGCCTCGAAGTACCGCATCAAAGACCCCATTAAAGGGAGACAATTTACACATGAGGCCAGGAAGATTTTCATCACATTTCTTATTCCAACATGTCTGGAATCGTTTCTCTCTAACTTTCGAAATTCATGTAAACATTGCAAATTCTGGAGCAGAGTATGAAATCCGGGTCTTTCACGCACCCATTCAAGATGTATGTTACTGGAATAGGGTCGAATACATTCCACCGACAAACAAATAAAGCTAAGCTGACCCCATCCATCCCCAAATCATCTCAACGGGAAAGGGGTATAGCTGTTGAGCAAGCAAGGGAAATCTGCCTTCTATGCGGAAGGAGAGTTCCTTTCGGCCACTCCAGGCCCCTAGCCCTCTAATTTGGGTTATTTGCTGTTGCAAATAGGGAGGGTTAGGGTCCGTGAGGTCTCTGTCAAAACCTTAATGGATGAATCTTTTACTGAATGAAACGACTCATCCAGAACGGCGACCCCGGGTAGGCAAAGGCCGAGAAGAAGAAGAAGAAGCTGTTGCAGTTGGGCTATGTTCCTCCACACTTGCCCTCACTTCCCTACAACTTTAAATAACCTTCTTATAACGGAGATGCCTTTGTTGGATTTTTTACTCTTCTTTAAATTAATAAAATAAATGTATTTACTCGTTTGAATTCATGACATAAATCCGGACAATGAATGTAAATGAATAATAATACAAAGAGATAGGCTACCGCGCACTATTCAGAAGCACTGACAAATCTAGTTGTGAAACGGTGTGGTGTTCTTGCAAGACAATGTTTGACCGAATGCTTTAACAAAACTCGCAAATTTGCTTCAAGAATATTGCTGGGAAGTTATCAATCAACCAGCAGTCCTGAAATTACACTGAATCCTACTTTTTCTCAACTTAACGATACATCATCAATGGGTGTTTTGCTTGTTACGGGAAAGTGAAGGGCGCATTCCCTGACAAAATGAACTGGCGGCGGAATCTATGTTAAAGGGATAAATAACTGGTCACAAGCTACAGTAAATGCCTTAACGATGATATCAAGTTTTTAGCAAGAAATAAAAAGGTATATATATATATATATATATATATATATATATATATATATATATATATATATATATATATCAGGCCCGTGCTATCAATAATTACTCAGGGTAGGCAGTTGGTGACCTTTAAGTAGTAAACTATCATCAAAAGATTTGTCTCTTTTCTTCATAAGCTAGTTTTGAAAATGTCTTAAAATGTTCACTATCCATTGCTGGAAAGGGGAAAAAATGTCAATAAATAAATATGAGCTAAAACTGAAGAAAAAACACCACCTTACTACACAGAAGATGCAAAGCGACTGAGATGAAGGCAGATTTACTTCTGCCTTTATAGCACTTAAAAAAAAAACGGTGTTGAAGGTGCGTATGCAGCACGTGGACTACCCCACTACTATGCGTAAATTACAGACGGAGATTGAAAGGCAGTGCCGAATTATGTATATGGCATACCTAATGGGCAAAAATATATATATTCTGCATTTTATGACAAATATATAAACGGAGAAACCATAATATTGTTGAATTTGGTGCACATTTTGCTACAAATGGAAAATGTAGCTACTGATATATTTTATTCAGGGTAGGCACCACCTACCTGATATATATATATATATATATATATATATATATATATATATATATATATATATATATATATATATATATATATATATAACGTGTAGAGTTTCTTCTGCCGATCTCTGCCACACCACACAATGTTAAAATTTTGTTCGTCTCATATTCCTATGCATTATATATCGTTCCAGAAATGGCCACAACGGAGACGTGTCTCTCCCACACTTTTCGTTTAGCTCGTGAAATGTTTATTTTCCCTTCGTCATTCTCGTATTAAAATGAGGATAAAATAGGAGTAAAAAGGAAAAACTCATAATATATTAATGACATCCTCTATCATCGAATGCATTCAGTGGATTGGGGGTTTCGAGAAAAGAGAGCACACGCAGATGGAAGAGAATTATTAACGGGGGCGACTTATGAAAAAGTGAGGATGATTAATATATTGCATTGCAATCTAAGGGGTACCTGTACCCTTTGGCACCTTTGTGCTCTTTGGTTATTTATTATGGGTGAGTTTTTCCGTTTGTCCACTACAGGGTCGTCCGAAAGTCTTGTCACTCCCTGGATATATTGTGTTAAAATTCCATTTCAAATATTGTTTCCATTTTATATTCTACATCTATTTTATATTGTTCCTCTATTGTCATTAATTTTCGGTAGGGATTACAATACTTTTGGACAACCCTGTAGACCTTAGTCCCTAGGTATGAATTATGCGTTTCTCCACCTTTGCTTTTGCAGTTTACTTCATCATGCGTCATTCTATCGTGGAGTCACTGAGGAAGGTATTATCATTATCCTCAAATTCTCTTCAAAATTCTCTTGGTTGCTTTCACACCTACTTACCTCTGTCAGGTTAATTTGGTGTAATCTTTGTTTCTAGTATAGGAGCTAAACTACTACTTAACTGACCGAGTAATTTGGTTGAGGCAATGATGTGCACCCCCTCCGAAAAAAAATACCCCACACGAGGACCTTAGGAATAATAAAAGAGGCATAAATAGCCCTTACATGGACTGATTGATGGTGAGATTCGATGTAAGTGTGGGAGTAAAAATTAAAATAGAATCAGAGCGTGGTAACGAAAGTTTGAAAATGCCCTAAACATAATCTGATCGACCATTTCCATGGCAGCGCCGAACATTACGAGGATTATTACAAGATCAACGTAGCATGATCGTAACTTCTCAGTCTTCCCGAATATTGATCGACTCTACCCAAATTACAAACCAGATTGGACTCTTTTCACTAAAAAAAAACCTGATGCCCGATTTTCATTCGCTGGCCCCCGGCACAGTAGCGGGCCATACATTTTTGAGGAGGTAGAAAGAAATAAACAATAAATAAAAGAAATAATTACATGGATAAATTTAATCTTTTAAAGTAATAGTAAGACAAAAGAAGCGGCTTTGCCACTCCTCCTGACAAGAGGAACTATGGCTTCGCAGGCAAACCTTCGGTCTGTGTTTTACGGCCTTTGGGTCTATAAATTTTTAGTTGCGTGCACGCGACTCTATATGTTACTATGTCTGTCCGTAGGTTCGTCGGTGGGGTGGTAACTGTTTTACTTTTCAATGAGTTTTGGGGGGCAATGACATCGTAATTACTCCGCTGATTCTAACGAAACTTAAAACTCTTATGTTGTTTTACATTCTTTTTCGAATGATATAATTGCCAAGGTCGTCCCAAGATCAGCCGGAGAATTATTTGGCAATAGCATCATAACTATTCGGTCGATGCTAACAAAATTTGAAACCCTTATGTTTTATATTCTTTTTCGAATGATATAATTGCCAAGGTCCTACCAAGGTTAGCCGGAGAATTATTTGGCAATAACATCATAACTATTCGGCCGATTCTAACGAAATTTGAAACCCTGATGTTGTTTTACATTCTTTTTCGAATGATATAATTACCAAAGTTTCCTCCCCGGTTAGTTCATGAATTATAGAATTTTTGAAAGTCGTAAGGTCATAAGTCAGAATAATTGAGAGCCCGCGACTTAGGTTTGTTGACTTTGTATATTAATTTTCCAGTAAATATCTCCTAAAAATGGTTACCACCTGACCGACGACCTACGAACCTACATCGTAACTTACAGAGAGGTGTGCACGCGACTGAAAATATGAGCGTAGCGTAAAAAAATAAACGAATGGTGGAGCTGACGCTTGAATCTAGTTGAGTTAAGGATGGTCAAAATCATCCCAGGTAAAAGTAGGAATTCAAGTCGCACTTGAGCATACTGCAGGAGTGTGGAAGCGAACCGAAGAAAGAGGAGTATTTAATAATAAAGGGGAATAATGTACCGGAAGTAAATCGTACGCAAATATGGAAGGAAAGGGGGGGGGAGCACCCGTTTGTTGTATGCTATTTAAATATTGACGGATTTAATTAGCGAAGAATGTTAAGGAATATGAAAAGTGAAGAATGTTGTGGCATCTGCAAAGTGAAGAATGTTGAGATATTTCATTAATGAAGAATGGTATGCCTTCCAACCCTCAACTAGGTATCAAAAGTCGCAGAGCGTTGCTGCAGCTGACATTTGCGATATTACTTGTTCCTCCGGTCCCAATAACTGCAGCTGGTTTACGTCTATAGATCTTCCACACATTTTCGCTTTCTCTATCTTCACCTCTTTATAGATCTATCCTCACAAACCTTTCACATAAGATGCCCTCGTTGGTTTTCACTTTAATTCTAATAGACTCGTTCTCAACTCTGAGTATCTGTGCTCATTTAACGAGCTTCCGGGAGGTGTCAACTGCGCTCACCCGACCTCGTCTCTTTGAGTCTCTTGGGCTGACTTGGAACCTTCCGCGTATTTTCACTTTCCCTAATTTCCTCACTTAATAAAGGTCTTTTAAAAACCCTTCGGGCGAAGATTCCCACATTTGTTTGCTTTCTTTTAATAAAAGGAAGAAGAGTTACCACCCCTTCATCCCCACCTCGACAGATCCTCCCTCTTTGTTCCACGCTCTGTACCTGTCCTTAATTAACTCGTTACACCTTTCGAATCGTTCAATTTTCTCCCCTCTACTCTTTTGGCTGAGTCGAGTGGAAGCGCGCCGCTTGCGATTATACAGTCAAGTTAAGCCGATCGGGTGTGGTTAGGTGCGGGATGGAGTCCCAGTTTGGGATGTTATGCGCTGTGGATTTCCGTGGTTCCGAAACTACATTAATGAGTAGGTCGACATTTAGAAATAAAAGGCATCTAAAATGAATGCAGATTGGTGGTAAAATCCCATACCAAAAGGTGGAAATTGGTGGTAGAATTCAAGCCTCTTTTTTTCATTTTCTCCATTTCTACCAGACGCTTATCCATCGTTGATGAATGCAGTTGGTCATTAAACAAGATCAACGCCCACCAGATGAGCAGTACTGGTGGCAAACAGATCGAAACGGGATCTCTTGTAGATCTCCCCGACCCTTTTCAAGTTGCCTTGTAGGTTAAAATAGTCAAGATTAATTGAACCTAATGAGGCACTCTACAACTTAACATAATCTGAAGAAACTCGTCTCTCTTAAAGAAAAGTTAACTCTAAAAAACAACGCGGAAGAGGATTTATATGATATCCTCGAAACGGTGAGAAAGGAAGCAACAGCCAACGACGTTCCAATCTATCATGTGGTTCTGCCTTCATTCAATGTCCAAGAGCTTCCAAAATGATGACGATTGAGCTTAAGACACATAGGAGTCAATAAATAGACCTAAAGATCTAAAGCATCAAAGCCAGGATGCGACTCAAATGTCGTCTGTGAATCCTGAAATTGACCAACAGATCTAAAACCATCATTATTGTCCCCCACGGATAGTCACTCCCAATTATTTCAAACTTTCCTTATTAACCAACACCAAAAAGCGCATCGTGGCTCGTTGGAAGCGTACAGCTGACGGAGAAAGTCACTGGTTCCCCACATGTTCGTTATTTCGCAAGAAACTACGGGAAAAGGAAGCACATTTATGCTTCGGGCGCTTCGTTAATAACCAGCGACTGGCAGAAAATCCTGGAAGTGACGCCGTTTCCATCAAATTTAAAATGGAATTTTCCACTTGTTGGCAACACAGTACCTTGCACTCTATAACCATGCAAATTGACTCGTATTCTGTCTAAAAGTCCAAGTGCCTGCTTGACGGTAATAAAATTGGTGCAATTCAATCTGCCCATGTTCTACCACCTGGAAAAGGATGATGAATAAGAAAATAAAGGATGAAATTGGATGAGAGAAATAGTGAAAATACGATAACAAAATGGCAAAATCTGTTTAAATAAATCTAGCCAGCCTTAAACCCTGAATTTCTTGGAACAAAGCGGCGACTCACAAATTGCTGGGGTTGTTGATTGATAGATTTGTTCAGTGAATTGATGTGAGATCGTCTCCCTGGTTCACTAACAACAGACGAGCTAACTAGAAAATTGCTCGGTCTTCTGGTTGAGTTAGTAGATGTTTATTATCGTGATTAAATACAGGTAAACAGTGTCCCTAAACCATATATAAATCTCTTTAATTTATAACAGGGCGAAACCACTAACAGATTCAAATCAGCTTCAGCGTGCTATTTGTGTTCAGTATTCAATTTTCACTTCGATAACTTAAAAATAGGTAAGATGCATTGATTAAATTTGTTACGCACTAAAAAGGCATGTCGCTTCTAAAGCTGTAGCTCATCCTTGCTACCGCTCTCCAGGCTTAGTATAATCTCCTTATTTCTTGTTCTATATTCCCATCAAGAATCACAAGCGTACTGAGGCTGCATATTATTGTACCTACTCTTAAAGCATAGTACAGTTGCGGTGAACACGTACTAAAGCCAGTCGACTTCGCTTCTGTTTGTGGTTGAACAGCGGCTTCTGGCGAGCTTTACATGACAAGCCCTTATGTAAGACTATTATGCCGAATGTATTAACCTGTCGTCACGTTGCGTACTAACTCTGGATCGTCCAGAATGAGATCGGTCTTGGATGTTGCCACTTTCTCGGATCCTCTCTAATACTGGAATGTGATCCGTCGACCATCCGGGCGATTTGCTGACAAATGAGACTCTCCTCGTGTTGCGTGCGTATCAGACTTGTTTCTTTCACGGTAGAGTTACGTGTTTTCGCCATTATTATATCATTATCAGATCTTGAAGACATGGAATCCATATTAATCAACAAATATGATGTGATATATGAATACATTTTAACTGTATTTACCGCATAGTGATACCAAGCTTTCTTACATTACTTAGTTGTGTATATTCGATCCTTCGTCTAATTGTTCAAGCCTGTTTGATTTTTTTCTGTCTTTTAAGTAAATTTTATTTGGTAGCCACAATTTTTTTAGCGTTAATGGACATTTATCATGGTCAGTTGCCCCAACTGTACATTGTAAACGAGTTTCTTTTCTATGATATTATTGTGCAGTTTTCTAATTAGGATTCCAACACTTAAACATTAAATCTATTAAACTTATTTGATAGCATAATTTTTAATGTATTTATTTAAGGCATTTAATTTGCTTTGTGAGTCAATTTTCAGCGTTTTGTGGTATGTCATCAATTTGTCGTTTGTCTTAGAACTATTTTGATCCTGTTCTTGAGAAATCTGTGATTGCAACTTGTGTTGATGTAACTGCTAAGTTATATTATATCCTTAGTAAAATTTTTATGTTATAAAATATCTAATTGATCTCGTTTTGATGAGTTTGGACTCTTTATGACAATATCCTTCTGAAAATTCTAATAATTATCTTTTTTCACCTTGGTTTTACCCCAATATCGGCATTGAAGTCCCATATAATATATGATCATTATTCAATTGTAGTTCTTTCTCCTTCTTTCGTACTTTTCATATATATAGTACATTTTTTATGTTATATATATATATATATATATATATATATATATATATATATATATATATATATACACTGCCATGGGCAAAAGTTTTTATTCTAATATAGATTTGTTATTTTTTATATTCGTTTTCAAAATTTACATTATAGGAATTATTTATCTTTTATTTGCAGGTTTTTTAAAAAGTTATCATTTCAAAAACAATAAGAAAAATCGCACTCTGATCCTGTTCCGGTAAGAGGTGAGTTTCATTCCCTGGAGCTTTGCTATTTGATCAAAAGAGTAAAATGATGAGAAATATGGGTTAAATGAATGATGCTGTTTAATTATAATCTATTTCGTATTATTTTGGGATAAAAATAAATGTTTGAATCTTTTTTATTTGAAAAAATGTTTTTGTCCAAAGAAAAACGTGCAACCATTGTCGATCTGTACCAAATTGGCCTAAAATGGAAAAAGATAAGAGCACCAACTTTAGTATCATTAATGACTTTAAAAATACAGATTACACTCCTTTGAAGAAGTCTAAATGTTCAAGAGCTTCAAATGAACACCAAGATCGCCTCCCTGTAAGGTCCCAGTTCAAGGATCGAGTTGCCTCGAGGGGCGAGCTTGCTCACGATTCGAAAGGGACAGGTGTGAACGCTTCGGCACCCACAGTGAGGCGCTGAGACTTTTCGACCAAGGTCTCCAGTCGAGAAGAGCTGCGAAGAAGCCTTGTCTCACCAAGAAGGACCTTAAGGATTGATCGGCTCAACATTAGTCGGAAATAGACTGTTGAGGACTGGGGTGAAGTGATATTCTCTGATGAAGTTCCCCTCCACCTGTTTGGAGCTTCTAGAAAATCTCTCTTTAGGAGGAGAAAAGTGAAGCGATTCCACGAGTCCTTTGTCGTGCCCACGGGAAAGTATCTGGACATTCTCCTTGTCTGGGGCTCCTTCTCATCTAAGCGAGCTAGAGTACTGACAACTTTGCCCAAGAACACTGCCATGAACTCAAAATGGTATCAAAAGTGCTTTATCAGCACATTTTCCCAACATTTCAGAACCAATTTGTGGATGATAACTGCATTTTTCAGCATGATGGCGACCCTTGTCACAAAGTAAAAGCAATAACAAAGTTCTTGACTAAAAACAGTGTAGTACCTTTGGGACCTTAGCTCAGGAATTCGCAAGATTTGAACCGAATAGAGAATTTGTGGGTGGTAATCAAACTGGAGGTTGATAGACAGAAGCCATCTAATGGTGAGCATTTGCGGGTCTTATTGAACCAAAATGAAGCAATATCAGTCAAGATACCTTCCTAAATTTGGTCTCCATCATGCCAAAAGGAATTGAAGCAGTCGTGAAACACAAGGGATATCATTGTAAATATGGACTGCGCGCATCAATTGACTGCATTTATTAATAAAATAGTTTTGTACTCTTATATTTTGGTACATTTCACCTTCAAATTATGATACAAAATTACTAAAACAAAATTCAACATTTGTTTAGTTTTATTAATTTTCATATATGAAAAAATATAGTAGTTTCAAAACTTTGCCCATGACTATATATATATATATATATATATATATATATATATATATATATATATATATATATATATATATATATATATATATATATATATATATATATATTAATGCAATATCGCAAGAAAAGATGAGGAATTAAACCACATTCTCCGAAGACAATTTAATTCAGAACAGTTTCGGTGTATCTCACACCCTTTTTCAACTGACACTGGGCAGAAAATATATAAGAGAAAAGCATAACACAAGATCCCCTCTTTTTCCCCCCAATCCCCTACTTGTGGCTAATCTGGAGGGGGGGGGTTAGGCCTAAACATATTGAAGGGCTGACATTTTACTATTTTGTTTATTTGCGATCTTATTACAGGATTAAAAGAAAATTGACCCTCAGATAGATTTAAATTAGGAACTGACGATATCAAGCTCGATTCTACGATTCTTCTCTTAACATAGTTGGCAGATTTAAATACCATTTTACTTCCATTGAAATCGATCGTATGATTCTTGTCTCTAACATGGCAAAATATTCCACTGCTTTCGCTGCCCACTCTAATATCTCTTTTGTGTTCGTACAATCTCTTGTCTAGATTTCTCCCCGTTTTCC
Source organism: Ceratothoa steindachneri (assembly GCA_963969495.1). Taxonomy (NCBI): domain Eukaryota; kingdom Metazoa; phylum Arthropoda; class Malacostraca; order Isopoda; family Cymothoidae; genus Ceratothoa; species Ceratothoa steindachneri. Next base: position 181,841,521 of record OZ018323.1, read on the forward strand.
CTATATAAACTTTATGGCAATCGTTGCATGGTACTGCATATACTCCTATGTTATGGTGTTCTTTGGGTTTCCTGGCCATCATCAATTGGTTTAAGGAATTATTATATTTAAAGGCTAGATTAATACCCGCTTTTCCAAATATGTCCTTTAAACTATTTAATTTATTATTCGGAGAATGTGGTTTAATTCCTCATATATATATATATATATATATATATATATATATGAAAATTAACCCACAGGAAAATGAAAAGATGAATCCAAGCACTTTCGAACTATATTTGCAAGTTCATTTTCAAGGAATAGCATGAAAATGGAGAAGATAAACTTATATAGGGTACAAAGATACGAAGGGAACGCCCATCATATAGTACAAACCAATGGAAAAAACAAAAATGCTATTCCTTGAAAATGAACTTGCAAATATAGTTCGAAAGTACTTGGATTCATCTTTTCATTTTCCTGTGGGTTAATTTTCATATATATATATATATATATATATATATATATATATATATATATATATATATATATATATATATATATATATATATATATATATATAACAAAATTCTTTGGACAAGAATCTCATTCCAACTTCAGGAGATGAAAGAAACGTTTCTGATCCGAATATGAAATTAGAGTCTTTCAAAAGACCTTTTCGTAACTTAAAAAGATTCTTATATTAAACTCTATGCATATCATTACAAAGCTGAGCCATCTTACCAAAATTAGATCAAGGACAAAATCAGTCTTCAGAGAAAATTCAACTACGGAATGGAAATCGAATAGGTGTTAAAAGTTGAGGGGGAGGGGGTAAATTGAAGATGTTTCCAACACTTAAAAAGTTGTCTAAATATATTCTTTAATGGGCAAAAAAATAGTAATCTCGGATATAAAGGAAGGTTCACTTTTTACTTCATTATATGTAACTCTTCTAGTAAGAGTAGCCAACATTATATGGTAGTCTCATCGTCACGTCACTAATAGTGTAAGGTCGTGAAGGTGGAGAGTGCTCCGGCTGTATGGTTAGTTATGTGCAACATGAATTGGAAAAAATTCATTTTTACTTTCATTGCGAAAAGAAAGTCTTGTGACCAACGATGGTTTGATCTCGGTGTCAAATAAATGACTGCTTTGGTTTAAGTTTTCATGTTATGTCTCACTGAGGACCTAAAATTTAACTTGAGGTTCGAAAAACAGGTTCCTACAACATAGGGTAGCAGCTACAAAGTCGAATTGGTACTCCATCCAGAAACTAACCACTTCCAAATTAGCCTAACTTCTTTAAACTTGAAATCGGTGGTTTCATTCAGCTAGACCCTAGTTAAACTCAATTATGTCTTCTCGCTCTATTCATAATGGAGATAGACCGACATAAGAGAGGAAAATTTGACTAAATGTAGAGAAAAAGTCTAAAGTCTGACAAAGACTTGCAATATCAAGTTTTCTAAATGTTAAACGCTATAGCGGTACGGCGTATGCTTAATCTGCAAGAACAAGTTTGTAAAAAGAGCAGGTAGTTCGATGTACGAACTTGGACCCACTGGCGGGATCGGAACAAGCCAGAAGACGCTGTACAGGAAGTGGCTGAGTTCTACGATGTATCAAAGCATATTGTTGAGTCTCTTCATACAGTCAATCCTTAACTGTAGTTTAAAGATATTTATCACGGACAGGACTCAACTCTTTGTTCAGGCAGAGTAATAGCAAATCGCAATCGTACTGGCGGGATCGGAACAAGCCAGAAGACGCTGTACAGGAAGTGGCTGAGTTCTACGATGTATCAAAGCAGATTGTTGAGTCTCTTCATACAGTCAATCCTTAACTGTAGTTTAAAGATATTTATCACGGACAGGACTCAACTCTTTGTTCAGGAAGAGTAATAGCAAATCGCAATCGTACTAGATAACCAACCTTCGAATAGAGCTTCGTTTCGTGGACAATCAGGTGATGACTATAGCCTGACAATGGATTACAGAGCACAGAAACGACTGTCAATCATTGGATACGTCTGATCTGGCTCGATAAGTCTCGCGAGGCTAAATTTACATCGACGCGTTTATGAAACGTGAAATGATGATTGGTTTGGCACCGTTGTCCAAGCTGAAAATGGACGTTTAATGGTTTGGTGGTGTCTCATTTCCAAGAGAATGGTCCTTCTGGTTAAGGTGACTACGAACATAACCAGCACAACTGCTTTCAGCTTACGAAAGACCAGGTTGTGGCTTTTGCGCACTCCAAGAGGTACATAACATATGCCATTAGTACAAGGATATTTTCCTTGTGGGAATGAATTAAACAGTGTGTAATTGACACGAATGCCATTTGGACGACCTTCCATGGCAGAATAACTACCAAAATCCCTAGATTTGCCTCTAAAAGAAAATTTTGGTTTTGATAGGATATAATAAAAGATAAAACACCGGCTATGACATCCAAACAACCTAATCCAAGTTGTAGTAAAATAGAGGACTAGATGAATTCCTTGACGAGATTACATGATTTTAATCACTGAATTGCCGCTTCGTTATTTAATGGGTACAGAATTATTATACTACCACTATTCAATAAGAACAAACTATGTTTAAACCATTTGTAACCAAACCATAGGCACAGTGTACTTAACGTGGTAAGGGCTAAAATTGAAATGTAGAATGTGCAGAAGAATGTTCAGAAGTAGTTCATAGGAGGTAGGCTCAGCAGTCTTTGCAGTGAAAGTCTTCACAATGAGATTTCAAACTCTAGCAAATAAACAATACTGTAGCTCAATCTTTCCAAAAGGAAGAAGAACCCTTTGGGTCCAAACTCTAAACTGTATAAGGTAAAAGAAGTTTCAACAGCCTCTTTCATTCCTATTCTTTTTACTTTTTATTTATTTCTTCTGTCTGTTTTTCTATCACTTTTTCCCACTGCTTGGCAGACACAAGAAAGGAAAAAATAAAGGGCTAACGCCCTAAAAAAAACACTTTAACCCCCTTAGGAGGTTTAAAATCACACATTAGAATATTTTTATCTGTCTGCCGGTTTGGCTCTGGAGGCAGGAATACCCCTCTACCCTCTGACTCAAGTAGTCCCCCTTTTTGTCTACTCAGATTATCTATGTTTCATACATTTAGCTCCATAAATCACTCGAGGTAGACATTGAATCCGGAAGTTGGGTACAGCATTCAGGGTATGAGAACACCCAAATAAAGGGTCTTTCAACAAGGACGCTCGAGATTTGTCAGGCGATAGTGGCCATGTTGTTAAAGCGGCACCTGCTAACCTCCCTGTAAACTGTTCAGTAGTATTTGGCAAGTTACGATGGAAGGTTATACCGTTTAACAGCGTGTCCAACTCATCAAATGTTATTATCAAAATCAGTGCTCCATTCGACAAACGTTCCGCGCATTACGTGATTTCTATCCTCGCCACAATCGTCCTGCAGAGTCCACTGTTCGACACTTGGTGGCTAAATTTGAGGCAAAAGGATCGATCAACAATCAGCCAACACCCGTACATCGCCGAAACGCAATGTCTGCTGAAAACATCGCTGCCGTAAATGAGAGTGTACGGGAAAATCCGAGGCAGTCAATTTCTTGTTGTTCACAAGAACTTGGCCTTTCTGCGACTTCAGTTTGGCGAATTATGCGTCGGGACTTTGGTCTGCACCCGTAAAAAATCCAAATTACCCAGGAACTTAAGGTAAACGACCATAGACAATGCCGTGTGTTCGCTGATTGGGCTGTAGAGCAGTTCGGAAGTTGCCCCAAATTTCTCCCAAAAATCAGCGACGAGGCCCATTTTTGGATGAATGGATTTGTGAACAAACAAAATTGTCAGATTTGAGACGAAAATAATCCACATAATATACACCAGCACCAATTGCATTCCAACAAAGTCACTGTTGTGTGCGGATTTTCGTCTAACGGAATCATCGGTCCGTATTTTGGGGGGAACGAAGATGGGATTGCCATAACCGTCAACGGTGAGACCTACATATCGATGATAAGCAACTTCTTGTGGCCTTAACTGGATTATATGCCTGATATGGATACTGACGACATGTGGTTCTAACAGGACGGCGCTACGTGCCACACTGCGCAGGCCACGATAGACATTTTGCACCAGCGATTTCAGGGCAGGGTCATCTTGCGCGGCGGCGACGTCAACTGGCCACCGAGATCATGCGATTTAATGCCATTAGACTACTTTCTTTAGGGCTACCTTAAATCGCAGGTCTATGCGAATAATCCGCAAACATTTGATGTGCTCAAAGTGAACATAACGAACACCATCCAGCAAATTCAGCCACATTTATGCGACAAAGTCATCGAAAATTGGGCCTCCCGAATAAGTTCCACCAAGCAAAGCTGCGGCGAACATTTGAACAACGTCATATTTCACACTTAATGCCATAAAATGTACTTTCAAATTTAAAATAAATTGAGTGCATATATTACACACAACTTGTTTTATTTACATTTAAAAATAGAGCGACCTTATTGAAAGACCCTTTGAAAGGGAACTAAAAGATGAGTAAAAAATAATGTAAGGTTGCAATATTATTTTTTTCTTCTTATTCTTCCTCCTTTCTAAAGGATCATTTATATAGGATGATTCTATGTCGTACCTATCATCCAGCCCTACTGAAAAATAATAAGAACAAACAGTTTATGTTCCGAACGCAGTATCGTCCTCTTCGGAGGGGCAAGTCTACCGAATCTTGCAGTGAAATCGTGTCGCACATCCTCCATGCCCTTGCCAGATGCACACGATCATTCGCCCATACACTTGCAATCAGCCCCTCTTCCAAACTGTAGGAGCTTGTGTCAGCCATCTGAAATAGAAAATTAAAACAATATCGCTTTTTTGTTTTAGGGAAAATATAATTGTTGTGTGTTAATATATCATGGTCTAAAGTTGAATTTAGTAATAATTATTTTTAGTTAAAGTAGATTAGAATATAAATCACCCCCTTTGAATACTTGAACTCTTAAGGTTTCCCGTGGTAGGAAGCATTTAGACTGGAAGTCAAAGGATAAAGCGCCCAAATACGGCACGTCAATATAATTTAAAAGTACTATACCCAGGAAGATTATTACATGGTTCATACCTGCTATAAGGAAGATTATTACATGCTTATTACCTGTTATAAATTTGGACTGGGTGAGATGCAGGTGTGCAATTAACAAGGAAATCTTCCTTGAGACCAGTGACAATGAAAATTGAATTTATCGATTTCGAGGTTAAGATTTACCACGCTAAAGTGAAAATTCCTAAGATTTACCACGCTAAAGTGGAAATTCTTGCCGTAATAGATACGATTCTCCCAGATTTTACATCCTCTTTGGGGGAGTGAATTTTTTTAAGAAAGGATATTTTGGTTATCATGAAATCAATGTCGTTTTGAAAAGACAAAAAAATATATTCTTAGGTATAGAAATTGTTCCAGATTCCCTGCAGACTGTTTAAGGATAACCGTACTAATGCCTAGTTTGTTTTTAAGCTAACAATGCCCTAGACCTTTTTTTAGGCTAGTAATGCCCAAATCTTTTTTAAGCTAGCAATGCCTAGAACTTTATTAAACTAGTAATAACTTGGGCCTTTTTAAGCTAATAATGCCCTAGACTTTTTTTAAGCTAGTGATACCTAGGCATTTTTAAGCTAGTAATGTCTAGACCTTTTTAAAGCTAGTAATGCCTAGGCATTTTTAAGCTAGTAATGCCTTGGAATTTTTTAAACTAGTAATAATTGGGCCTTTTTTAAGCTAGCAATGGCCTTGACGTTTTTTTAAGCTAGTAACGCCTAAGCCTTTTAAGCTAGTAATGCCCATTGCTTTTTTAAGCTAATAATAACTGGGCATTTTTTAAAACTAGCAATACCCTATACCTTTTTAAGCTAGCAATGACTAGATCTTTCTTTAGCTAGTAATGCATAGGGCTTCTTAAATTAGTAATGCCTAAGATTTTTCAAGCTAGTAATAACTAGACCTTTTTTTAATCTAGCGATGCCTAGGACTTTTAAAAGCTAGTAATAACTGGGCCCTTTTTTCAAGCTAGTGATGCCTAAGCCTTTTAAGCTAGCAATGCTTAAGACTTTTTAAGCTAGCAATGCCTAGGACTTTTTTAAGCTAGTAATAACTGGGCCTTTTTTAAGCTAGCAATGCCCTAGACGTTTTAAGCTAGTTATGCCTAGGCATTTTAAGCTAGGAATGACTAGACTTTTTAAGCTAGTAATGCCTAGGAGTATTTTTAAGTTATTAATAGCTAGACCTTTATAGAGCTAGTAATGCCTAGGCGTTTTTAAGCTTGCATTGCCTAGTAATTTTTAAAGCTAGTAATAACTGGCCTTTTTTAAGCTAGCAATGACCTAGACGTTTTTTAACCTAGTAATGCCTAGGCCTTTTTAAGCTAACAATGCCTAGTACTTTTTAAAGCTAGTAATATAGTAATAACTGTCCTTTTTTAAGCTAGCAATTCCCTCGACATTTTTAAGCTACTAATGCCTAGGTATTTTTTAAGCTGGTAATGCCTAGAGCTTTTTACGCTAGCAATGACTAGAACTTCTTGAGCTAGTAATAAGTAGGCCTTTTTTAAGCTAGCAATGCCCTAGACGTTATTTAAATGCCTTGGCATTTTTAGTTGCGTGCGAGTCAGGTCGCGATCGGCTTTACATCTCATTATGTCGGTCGGTCGGTGCCCGTTTTGCCTTTTTGTTTTGTTTTTTTGTAATAACATCATAAGTATTTGGCCGATTCTAACGAATTTTGAAACCCTTATGTTGTTTAACATTTTCTTCCGAATGGTATAATTGTCAAAGTCATCCCAATGTTAGCCCAGGAATTATTTTGTTTTTGCAATAACATCATAACTATTCGGCCGATTCTAACGATATTGAAAACCATTATGTTGTTTTACATTTTCTTTCGAATGATATAATTGCCAGAGTCCTCTCAATGTTATCTCTGGGATTATTTTGTTTTGGCAATAACATCATAACCTTTTGGCCGATACTCAACTAGACTAGACTAAGCTATAATATGCTATACTCTGCAAGGCAAGCCTAGAATAGGCTATGCTATGCTAGGATATTATAGGCTAGGCTATACTATGCTAAGCTATGCTAAGATATAATGTACAAGGGTAAAATATAATATGCTAATTTAGGCTATAATATGCTATAATAGGATAACATATAGTACATATGTTAGGATAGACAATAATAAGCTATGCTTGACTCGGGAATAATAGTATAGTATAGGCTATACATTAGGGTAGAGCGAAAACATTTTTTCTGCAATTTATTTTCCCACCGCGATTTTTTTTATGGAGCTATCTGTCAAAGTAAACCTCTTAAAATGATTTTTCGGATATGATAATTTTTAAAGGTTCCTCAAAACCATTGAAAATTGAAAATAATACAATTTTCAACTAAATTTTGACTTTCGTGGGTTATATCTGAAAATTAAATTCGAATTTTTAATTGATACCTCCAGACAAATAATTATTGTATTTTAAAGAACAAGTAAACGAAATTTGAAAGTAATGGGTTGATATTTAGAGGTTCCTCAATGACATATTATAGCGGTGTACGTGACAATTATGTTTCAGTAGCGCAGAGGATGTCATGAGAGTGGTTATTTGTGTGTGTGTGACTCTGTCTAGTGTCTATTGTTTTGATCCCATTCTTCTATGTGTATTTAAGAGCAGTTATCTATAGTGTACAATAAATATTTATACAAGTTTTATTATATTTCAGAGCTAAATAATATGTAAGAAAAAAATTAAAACAATATTTAATTATGGCATTTAAACCTAGAACACGTCATGAAATTGAAAGCCTTTTGTTTGGCGCACCCTGCGCCATTAGTAAACGAGTGTTGTCAACTTATAAAGATGTTATAAAATATGTTTTGTTTGAATGAGAAAAGGAAAAGAACCGCACTAGAAAAGACCCGTCAATTAAACAAATTATCCCATTAGTAGCAGAGAAGTAAATTTCTATTTGGAAAACGGCATCAATCTCTTGTGTGTCAATAGAGACAGTTAGAAAAAGAATTTTAAATTATTATACAAAATATCAGGCTTTAATGAGAAATATTAGCAGGAAAAATGTGACATCATTCAAACAGAAATGTGACCATTCTACAAAGAATGAAGAACGATCGTTTGATATTTCGTGTTGTAAATGCGATAGCTTTGAAAACTGTTCTTGTAGCAAAGAAAAGAAAGTGCCGCCATTGGAGCAAACGTTTCTGTAAAACCAACGAACAACTAGCAAAATGGCAATATGTAATATCGATCAAGTCCAATGAAAGAAGAATATTCAGAGTGTATTTAGGAAGAATCGTGATTATTGTTTCTTAAATCAACCATCTAATTCCACAGATAATATCAAAGTGATTCTTCCTTCATCCAGCACAGAAACAGAATTTGTTTTCGAAGGTTGCGACTATGAACTTCCTTCATCCGTAAAACGCAAAGAAGTAAACAAAAAATTTGCATCCAATATTCCATCTGAACTAATAAAATTGTCAGAATTCGCGTTGGCACATGACCGCACTGGTGTGTCTGATCGAGTGGCAGTTTTAATAACAAGTTCAATTCTAAAGGACTTATCGTCGATTGAAGACAAAAAAACTTATGTAGTAGTTGACAGGTCAAAATTAGAAGAGAAAGTGTCAAAGAACGTACTACACTACAGCAAGATATTAGATCAGATAAGCCATTATATTCTATTGATTTTGATGGTAGAAAAGATAGCACATTTGTCATTGAGACGATGAAGGGAACTCGTCACAACAAGAAGATAATGGAAGAGCACATCTCTATGATATAAGAACCTGGTTGAGAATACCTTGGACACCTGGTAATGAAGACAGGTTCTGCAAAAGCTATATGCGACGCAATATTCTCGTATCTAGAAGCAAATAACATCGCAACTGATGAACTCGTTGCTGTGGGATGCGATGGAACTGCAGTGAATACACGTACAAAAGGAGGTGTGATCAGAATTTTAGAAGAAAAACTTAATAGACCACTGCATTAGTTTATCTGCCAGCTCCATGCAAATGAGCTCCCATTTCGCCATCTCATCAGCAATTTGGATAGGAAAATAACGGGGCCTCGTCGATTTGTCGGACCTATAAGGAAACTAACTTGCTGTTTGCTGCAGAGGAAATCTGAGCACCGATCAAAAGTATCTGTTTGACATCCTTCTATCTATCTCATAGGGTAAATGTTCTGCTGAAGTAGCTCGTAAGAGTCCTGGAAAAATGTCGCATGCACGATGGCTTACAACGGCAAATCGGATACTTCGATTATATGTTTCGACTTCCAACCCTTCTGACAGGCTGAAATCCATTGTCTTGTTCATCATGAAGGTGTATCCTCCTTGCTGGTTTGAAATAAAAGCTAACTCTTCTTCGCAAGATGGAGCACTCAACCTCTTCAAGAGAGTGCAATCACTGCAAGGGATGAACAAACAGATTACATATATAGTTGCCCCAATGATTCAAAGGAATGCTTATTTTTTCCATGCGGAAAACATTCTTCTATGTATGGTGTAACATGAAAGAAATCATATCCGGGAACTCGCATGAAGAAGAATTATGAAACCACGAAAAGATTATAAAAGGAAATCAATACGCACTTCCAAGATCCCAGACATAAACTTTGCAGATGACTACTACATCCACCTAATTAATTGACATCAGACCGTTGTGAGCGAACCTCCGCTGACGAGGACAATCTCTGATGATCAACTTGAATAATTTTTCCGTCAACAACCTAAATAGGATATTCCGAAGTTTCCTTGTCACACACAAGCGGTTGAGTGATGCATCAAACTGGCCACAGAAGCGTCAATAGCACTTGTGGAGAAACAAACGTGACGGCTATATAAGGAGTAGAATTAAGTCCACGAAAAAAATACCCTCATTTAATACCAGGACTTGGTAATGAAAGGTAATAACACTACAAAAATCTAACTGCATTGAATAAATGGATATTGAATAATAGTGAAAATTTAAATATCCGACTGTTAATTGTTCAATTTCTTCTATTTCAGAGTGATGATGTTAAAGATCTACAGGTTGCATGGAAATAAACGGAAGAAAAGGAAGGAAAACTTATCGAGTAGTTAATAGAGTATTTTTATTCAATAAAATGGAGGTAGAAGTATTCATTGTAAAGTTTTATGGTATATATTCTTTTAAAGTTTTATGGAAATATATTTTTTTTAAGTTTTATGGTAATAATATACCCCGTATAGGACATAAATTTTGATGTAACAACTTGAAGTTTGAAAACAAAGAGATAAAATTTCACATTTTTGCTTTTTTTCAGTTTCAATTGCGTTGAGGAACCTGAAAATATTAATTCAGAAGTCTGAAATTTCAACACAGTAGTTTTTGATGTTGAGTCCATCAAATAATCAGGGTCGGAAAATGAATTTTAAAGTTTTTGCAAAACCCCCTTTTTTGATCCACCCTACTATACATATCTAGAATAGTTAAATCTAGGCTAGGTTATGCTATGCTAGGATAGGCTAAGCTACAATAGGCTAGTTTTTGTTAGGCTAGGCTTTACTATGGTTTCTAGGCTAAGATAGACCATACTATACATTCTCTGCTAGGCTAGGTTAATTCATACTATGCCGGGCTAAATTATACTATGTAAGGCTAGGCTATACTGTGCTAGCTATGCTAGAGTATGGTATGGTAAGTTCTACGATTATAGGGAATCATATGCTAGACTTGGTTATACTAACCTAGGCTAGCTAGACTAGACTATCCGATGCTAGGCTAGGCCATACTATGGTAGGCTATGCTATGACATAATCTACACTGTTATACTATCCTAGGCTAGGCTAGGCAGGATTTATTATGTTAGGCAATCTAGGCTAGTCTATACTATGCTAGGCTTTATTATGCTAGTTGAGGTAATACTATGGTAGGCTATCCTACCGTAATCTAGTTTTTACCAGGCTACTATTCGAGAATATACTAGGATATGCTATAAAATGTTATACTATTCTAGACAATACTAGGCCATACTAGGATAGGGTATGCTAGGCTATACTATGCTAGGAGACACTATACTACATATACTATATTATACTTTACGTAAACTATGTTTTCTATGCTATATTATACTAAACTATATTATGCTATAATATACTATGCCATGTTATACTATGCTATATTATGATAAGCACCACTATGCAATAATTTGCAATGTGCTATGTTATAGTATTCTAGACTATGCAATTAGGGTGTGACCATTATTTCGCCTTTCCAATCAATAAATGAGGTGTGACAGAAGTTAAGGCCTGTCATTTTAATTAAAAATATATATATTTTAATATAATTAGTTCTGCTTTTTAATAAACTTTTAGAAAGTTGTGACTTTTAGTTGCAGGCAACTCTACATCTCACTATGTCGATTGGTCGGTCGGTCCACGTTATGTTTCTTTTTTTTAATAACAGTGTAACAATTCAGCCAATTCTAACGAAATTTGAAACCCTTATGTTGTTTTACCCTTCTCGTTCGAATGATACAATTGACAAAGTCTTCCCATGTTAGCCCGGGAATTATATTGTTATGGCAATAACATCATAACTATTCCGATCATTCTAACGAAATTTGAAACCCTTATGTTGTTTTACATTATATTTCGAATGATATAATTGCCAAAGATCTCCCAAAATTAGCCCGGGAATTATTTTGTTTTGGCAATAATATCATAACTATTCGGCCGATTCTAACGAAATTGGAACTCATTATGTTGTTTTACATTCTCTTTCGAATGATATAATTGCTAAGGTCCTCCTAAGGTTAGCTCGGTAATTATTTTGTTTTGGTAATAACATCATAACCATTCGGTTGATTCTAACGAAATTTGAAACCCTTATATTGTTTTACATTTCCTTTGACATAATATCTTCGTGGTATGACCAGGTGTACGCGGTTGTATGCACACTGGCCTACTGGCCGACCAAAATTAAGGCTCCAACTGGGGATGGTTCTAAGAGTGCTTTAAATACACAGTTGCTAGGCCAAGGAATATTCAAACACGGCTACAAAAATATACTCATATAGGGCAAGTTAAATGGCAATGCATTTAAATATTGACGGTTCACTGCTAAGATGATTAATACTATCAATTAAGTTTGAACCGATAATTAATTAAATAATGATTTTACAATTATGCAAGTTCTAGAGCAAAGGGGATCTTTGAGGTTCGACGCGGTAAAGGTGGAAGGAGCGTGAAGAAGGGGGGGTTAAATCCCTTTTACATTGATGTGCAGCGAGTAGGACTAGGTAGGTAAGTTTGACCTTGAACCTGTAGGCGTCTCACGGAACGGTCAATTCAACTTCGGGAAACTGAAGTTGGTGGCCTCTTATTCTTAAGAGGCAAACGGAGGGTGCTTCGAAGATTGCTTTTCTGATCCTTGAAATCCAAAGACGTAGTGAGAAGGGTTGAAACGCGCCTAACTATCTCTAAGAACAACATTGAGTGACAACTAGCTCTTCCTTGGCTCTTCGACAATCACTCAATTCTTCTCTGGGCGAGAATGTAATCGATTCCTTTTCGACTAACGAAGACGTTACGACTAACGTACTGGACGGCGGCTTCAGACGCAATCTGCATGTGAACTTCGAAGTCTCGAATATATACCCCGAAATTATCTAGACGGGGAGAGAGATTCATCGCCAACAGACTTCCTTAATTGCATTAGGTCGCGATAAGGGCCCATCAGGAGAAGTCGCGATGCCCACTTAATAGTCTTTTCATTGTTCTAATTTTCGCAGTATATAGGGCAGACGAATTTAGAGCGGTCAACGGCGAACTGAGTAAGTCATGGGGGGGGAGGGATTCCTTCTTTCTCTCCTTATTCTTTCACAAATATAATTGCCAAAGTCATCCAAGATTCGCCAGGAAATTAGTTTGTGGGGGGGGGGGGGCAATAACGAAAGTTGAAACCTTTAAGTTGTTTACATTCTCTTTCGAATTTTAGAATTGACAAGGTCCTTCCAAGGTTACTCTGGAAATTATTGAAGGTTTTCAAAGTCGTAAGGACATAAATCAGAATAATTGAGGGCGCGTGGCTTTTTGGTCAGCAGACCTTTTTTAATCTAATAATGGCTAAACTTTTTTAAGCTAGCAACTTTTTAAGTTAGCAATGCCTAGCGCTTTTTTACGTGATAAAAATGGTGCTTTGGAGCGACATGAACTATCTGAACGATAACGTTTTGGCTCAAAATGCCCGTCAGCCATATCTGGAAGGAATTGCTAAAGGATTCGAAAAGTTCTTCTTTACTACAATATTAAAAGCAAAAATCAATGGCTTGATGTTTAAATAAAGACCCATTCCTACTCATGAAGATTGTCTCTGATAGCAGAGACCACATTTGTCAGAGGGGAAAGTGCCACAAAACCAGACATCTCACTGGCGAATCGTCAGCTACCGTTCAATTACTACATGGAACCAGTCCAGGTACCATATAGTGACTATATAGGGATCCTACTCACTATCAACAGGAACCCTATAGAAGTTCCAGCTGTAGTCAGAAAGAACTACAAAAGAGCGGACTGGACACGGTAGGCGTGCCTTCTCGAGGCTTACAATCCACCCAACTTTGACGAGGCAATTCTCGAGGAGATTGACGAGGCACTCGACGACCTCAATAACCATCTCATTAACGCAGATAGGGCTTGTATCCCTAAATCCGAGTATAAGACCATCTCTAGCTAGAGATGGTCCGAAAACACAAATGATTTATACCGTAAGCTGAAATTATTGTATGAAATCAACAACAGGAATGCATCAGTTGACTCAATACAACGAAGTAAAGAAATCAAAGAAGAACTGAACCAGTTGATCCTCGAATAACAATGGAGACGATGGGATGATGTGATCGATAGCCTCGATCAGGAAGCAACTACCAAAGAGTTTAGCAATAAGATCAGACATCTCAAAGGATCGAGTGAGAAGAAGAAGATTGAACTATTAAAAGAAGACAGGAAAATCGAAGCAGAAGAAGGAAGAATTGAAGAGCTATTCCGAAGTTATTGGGAAAATATCTTCAGTATAACTCATGAGGAAAACAAATACTATGACCTAGAGTTTGAAAGCAACATCATAGACAAGCTTAACGACTAAATACACAAGACGCACCCTCACCACCAGGTGGATAGACAGCGCGACGGAGACGCCGAGATTACGGAAGAAGAACTACTCGGCGCGCCCCGCTCATGCCACCAAAAAGCCCCAGAACAATCGGGACTTACAAAGTTAAACTTTGAAAAGGCACCAGCCAATGTCATCGAAGGGATGAGAAGGATATTTAACGCCTCTCTGAACACCGGATACTTTCCAGATGCTTATAAAATGGCCAAGCTGATTTTCTTGCCCAAGCACCGAAAGGATCCAAAGTTGAAAGAGAGCTACCGGCCAATTTTACTTCTAGAATTTGGTGGGAAGCTCTTCGAGAAGATCCTCAACCAAAGACTGGTGTCTCACCTGGAGAAGAAATTCCTCTTCACCCCATATCAATTCGGGTTTAGAAGAAAGCAAAGTACGGAGATGGCGATTAATGTCATCACGTAAAAGCTAGCCCGAGCAAAACGGGAAAGAAGTTACGTGGACATTGTTTGTCGGGATGTATCAAAGGCGTTTGATAAGGTGTCGCAACGGGGAATGCAGTACAAGATCTTACGACTTGGCCTAAGTGAAAACTTAAAAAGAACTCTCTGTGACTATGCCATGGAGAGAGAGGCGTATATCAGTTTAGGGTGCATGGACAGACCGAAGTTTCCGCTCACTGCGGGCCTGCCACAGGAGGGGGGGCTGTCCCCCACTCTCCACTTGATGTTAACCACTGATGTCCCAGCTCCTGTAAGCCCCACTTGCCTCAACGTTCAATTCGTCGATGATTTCACCCAGATAATCACTTGTCCATGGAGGAATGAACCTTGGCAAGCTCATATGACAGCCACAGAAATTGAGAACCTTAACACCTATGAGGTCCGGTGTAAAATCCGCACGAACCAAGAAAAGTTGAAAGTAGTCCCCATAGGCAGGAGACTACTATACGATGTCAGAGTGGAGGATAGATTCTATCCCTACATCACGGAGTGCAATGTACTCGGAATGAAGAATACTTCAACCGGGTACACGAAGCACGTCGCAGAAAGAACCTTCAAGGCCACAGCTGCAGTCAAATCTTTATACGTGTTCAGAAATCTCCGTGAAAGCAATAAGAAAATGATGTGCAATGCACTTTTATCATCGTCGCTGCTATACCCGACTTCCGCTCTCTCGTGTGACTCGAAGACACAAAAGAGGAAACTACAAGTGGTGCACAACAAATGTGTGTACCTAATTACAGGTACACTCAGGCGAGAGAGAAGACGCCGAGAAGAGCTGCACAAGGAGGCGGGGTTAAATCCCATTACGTTGTCATAGAAGAACGGACAAGGAATATGCAAGAACTGGTTAATCGAGAATTGAACGATGATATCTTCCAAATGATTGACCAGAACAGAAGAAGTATAGGTCGCGCCAGATTTCCGAGCTCCACTGGGCTTTTAGCTAGCGGAGCAGAAGTGCCATTCTACGCATGAGAATAAGAATGTTTTTTACCCAGACCATTGACAAATAAAACTGATCAAGAAAAGAAAACCTAATTACGAAACCTCACCAATTTCTACAAGAATTCACCGAATATCAACAGCAATTCAGAGATGAAGACATCAAAGAAAAAACAAAAGACACGATTTACGCTCACTACAAAATATATAGAAAACAAAGACACTAAGTGTAATACTAAAGTGATTAAAGTAATTTATTACTACAACAGCAAATGCGCATAACATATCCAAGAACATT
The DNA here is from genome assembly GCA_963969495.1 of Ceratothoa steindachneri. Classification (NCBI taxonomy): domain Eukaryota; kingdom Metazoa; phylum Arthropoda; class Malacostraca; order Isopoda; family Cymothoidae; genus Ceratothoa; species Ceratothoa steindachneri. The sequence goes on from OZ018323.1 coordinate 181,857,401, forward strand.
AATTTTATAGAAGACAAATGGATTGAACGCCATAATAATATAAAATATCCCCAAAACAACAAAGGAACCGCATAACAAGAAAATATTTAAAAGCGATAGGCGTGATCACCAGGCACTTAGCATCTCTTTGCACCCTACCACACTTCTTTCTCTTTTTATCACTTGTCTAGTTTCAGTTATCTGTCCCTACACCATTTCTTTGTCCCCTACCCACACCTACCCACTTACATCATTCACAATTCGCATGGATTCCGGCGAATAAATACGCTGTTAAAGAGAGTGCAACGTATGACAACTAAACTAATTCCTTAGCTTAGGAATAAAGATTACGAATAAGACTTCGATCTTTAAACCTCTTATTGTTCGCAAGTAGGCGATTGAAGTGCCTACAATAATAAATGGGTTAAGTAACATTAATATAGGCTACTTTCCTTGATAGCTGATAGAGCAAACACTCCCTAAAATGGATTTAAATTGCTAAAAAGCTCTTCAATACGACCATAGCTAAAAACTACTTTAGTTCTAATATCACACAAACGTGGAATACTTCCTCTTTCCGAATACTGGGAAGTACGTCAGTTGATATGTTTAAAAAAATCTGCATGAATCCTAGGTTCACACGTTGATAAGTGTGATTAGACCTACCATGAAAAATATATAAAAAAAAGGCATGGATTTAATTCAGGACCCTTTAATAGCAAGATAAACTAATTTAGTTACACTAGTGATGTAGTTTGAATCTGCCAGAGCTTTCATTCTATTTTATTCTTTCTCTGGCTTGCCTTGGCTCACTCTAAGGGTCTTTGCTGGTTTTCATTCTGTAGTTTTACCCCTTTTCGCCTCCTTCTTCTGCATCTCCACCTCCTCGGAATCTAATGACGATAGTCTCATTCAATTGGAAAATAATAAGGGTAAGACGAGAAGAAAATTAAAATAACAGGAGAGTGTGATAAAGGAGAAGCAAACAAAAGTGATTAGGGTGAGAGAAAAGGAAGATAAAGGGGAAATAAGGACGATAAAAATCACCAATACCTGACCACGCCGTAGTGAAAAGGGACAAGACAGGAAAGGAATGGAATATATAAGCTTTTCAAGCTTAGATGCTGAGGCCAGAGGGGATTAATTCATGGAGAAACAAGTTCGTACTAGGAGTGCAGATACTTAAAAGTACGAGTTTTAACCCGAGAATTTTAACCTCACTGCGCGGATTGATGGTCAAATATGGCCTTGTTCTCTCTTTCTGGGACCCGGACCAGCTCATACAATTAAATCCACAAAAGAGAACGTCAAGTTCGCACTGTTGAGTCCCAATAAACTCATGAACGTAGGCTTCAGTGAATTTCTTAACATACAACAACGACTTGGTGAGGTAGTGCAACCTAAATTGTTCTTATTCCCTTTTTATCTTCCTTTTCTTTCACTCTAACTACTTTTATTTACATTTTTTCTCTTTATTACAATCTCCTTGTACTCGAACTAAATCCTCGAGCAGAAGAACTCTTCTTTCCCATCAAGTACGAGTTTATTATCTTTCAGATATTCTTCCTCCTTCCACGCGGTTGAGTCAAATGTCGTCCAATTAAAAGGGAATTGGAGATGGCCTCTTTGAGAGGTCTCCTCCATGAACTGTAGGAGGAAACATCCTTAATTTCACGTCATTATCTTACGAGTAAATTTGAATAAAAGAATTTTTTTTCAACTAAAATACGAGTAGAATGTATAGTGTCTAAATTTATATTTATATATATATATATATATATATATATATATATATATATATATATATATATATATATATATATATATATATATATATATATATATATATATATATATATATTTATTTATTTATTTATTTTTTTCTAACTCTCCCGATTTTTAACCCTCTCTTCCGCGATGCTCCCGCTTAGTAATTTCTCCCGATTTTACAGTGAAGAAAAAAAGTAAGATTGTTGGGGATATTTTTCACAGTATCTGGTAATCCTGGCCTGCCTGCGCCTATGAGGCAAGCCGGTGACGTGACTCAGTCACTCGCTGGAGGCAGTGATACGCCAAGTAACGTTGATACTGCTGGAAATTAAGAAGGCGACGAAGAAGAAGTCGCTCGCTGGCGGTTAAGTTTCAGTTAGTTTCTCAGCTCAGCTTTCGGATGGAGAAATGATGACACCTGACTTTGATACTCCTCCGAAGAGAAGAAAAATTGAAAAAAAGAAAAAGAGATGCTTCCAAATTTAATATAGCGTGGAGTCAGACCTTCCCCAGGGTTAGAGCCAGCTGGTGTAGTACCAACCATGCGTATTGCAAGGTGTGCAATGCTCATTTTAGTGTGGAGCATGGCGGGAAAAATGATTTGATAAAGCATGCTAGCACTGCTAAACTTAAGATAGTTATAGAAGGACAGAAGGGAATGCCAAAAATGGACTCATTTTTCATTAGAAGAGAGACGGAGGCTGATCTAAGTGGCCAAAGCAGAATGTAAAATGGCCAATGCTGATTGCAAAAAGTAACTTGCCAATGGCATTCAGCGATGAGTTCAGCCAAAGTGTTGCTGCCATGTTTCCTGATTCAGACATCGCCAAGAAGTACTCCTCTTGGAGAACAAAAACCACGCAGGTTATCAAAGGTAAGAAACATGATTAGCTATTTGCTTTAATGTATTCCTCACCAAGCAGTTTTTGAAATAAGGCAAAGGAAAAACGTTTTTCCTTTACTTGAGATGCTGAACATGGATAAATCTACTCTCTGTGCCCTCATGTACTGCAAGATCAACCATACCACCCTTGGCCTCAAGTATGATACCTCGAAGGAAGTTCTCGCCGCCGCTGCCAAGCATGCATGTGTACTTCTTTTAATGTGCAATAAATACTGCAAACTAAATGCATTGCAGTGTAACCACCTTATTATTTAGCCTTCTGGTACTCACTTTAACAACTAAAACTGCTAATTTTGTCATTGTCATCAATGGTAAACAGAATCATTTATTGAATATCCAAGAAACAACATTTTTAAAACAAAGTTCTTTCATCAAGTTTAAAATACAAGGCAGGAAATGACGACAATTTATACGTAAACCTAGCGAAAGAACCTTCCTTGTTCCTTGGGCCGATACACCGATGGACAAAATCTCCCTATTTTTCACAGCTCAATGTTGGCAAGTGTGTGTGTGTATATATATATATATATATATATATATATATATATATATATATATATATATATATATATATATATATATATATAGTGGGGGGAAATAAGTATTCGTACACCTTGAAAATTCAATTTGAATATACTTCCAACCCATCAAACTTCATGAAATTTACACAATAGATGTATATTAATGTAAAGTTAAAAGTTATGTGCACAAAAAGGTATGAAACAGAATTGATATTCAGTAAACTTGAAATTAATGAAAACAGGATGGGGGGAAGTATTCGTACAAATCGATATTTGGTGATTGATACTTAATTGCGTAACTTTGTTGGCTTTCACCGCCATCAATCGTTTCCTGTAGTTCTTCACTGGTGCGCTGCAACATTCCTTTAGGTATTTCGGCCCATTCTTCTTTGCAAATTGCCTATAATTCTTTGATGTTCTTGCGACCACTCAAATGAATCTTGTTCTTCAATGTTTGTCACAAGTTCTCTATTGGATTCAAATCCGGGGATTGACTAGGCCACTCTAGAACATTTATATTGTTTTTTACCGAACCATTCGCAAGTATCTTTCGCAGTATGCTTCGGATCATTATCTTGTTGAAAGATCCATCCCTCTCCAAGTCTAAGCTTCTCTACAGAAATGAACAGATGTTCTTCTAAAATATCTCTGTAGATTCCCGAATTCATGGTCCTATCTATGATGTGGATATTGCCGGTCCCCTTATATGAGAAGCACCTCCACACCATGATGATACCTCCCCCAAATTTCATGGTAGGATGGTGTTCTTAGGGTCGTAGGTACTGCCGTCTTTTCTCCAGACATGAGGGCCATCGTTACGGCCAAACAATTATATTTTTGTCTCGTCTGACCACAGGACATTACCCCAGAACTCAGCAGGTTCTCCAAATGCTCACGTGTGAACTTTAAACTGGCACCTATGTGTCTCTTTAGCAGCAGAGGCGTCTTCCTTGGCCTGCGAGACTTAAAATCATGCCGGTTCAGTTCATTACTGATGGTTTGCTTTGTGACCGACGTTCCTGCCGCCAGTAGGTAATCTTGAATTTCCTTACGGGTCGCCATTGGGGAAGCGCTAACCTTCCTGCCTATTACACAAGAAGCTTTGGGGGAAATCTTCCGTGGAGCACCTGAACGTTGAAGGTTGTCGATGATTCCCACCTTTTTTTCACTTCAGTATGACAGAGCCAATGCTGCTGAAAGATATTATCAGCTTCTCGGATATCTCTCGTTAGCTCAGCCCATTAGTATGGAGCTTCAGGGTCACTTTTTTCTGGTCAATGGATAGTTCTTTATTCTTCGCCATGATAACATTTTTACTGAAGGAACGTCGGCTGTTGAATGGCATTCCAATCTTTCCTAAACTCTTGTTGACTGCTGTACATATTATTGGAACCCTCTAGAACAGTGATGTCAAACATACGGCCCTCGGGTCGGATCCGGTCCACCATAACTTGGGCAGTCTAGAAGTCACTTCTTTCACGCAAGCATCTTATCTCGCATAGTCCGAGAAATTCGAGTGACACCCCCATTACCAAAATGTCTCTCAAAAAGAAGAAAAGTGGACACAGAGTGCAAAGTTTTCCAGGAAAAATGGACTGAGTATTATTTTTTCACAGAGGTGAATACAAAACCAGTGTGCTTGCTATGTAATCAACAAGTTTCAGTGCTCAAAGAATATAATATTCGGCGCCACTATGAGACTCATCATAAAGAAAAATATCACCATTTGCAAGGACTACTAAGAAAAGAGAAGATAAACGAATTGTTAGCTTGGTTGAAGAAACAGAGGTCGGCATTTACTTGCAGCCGTGAAAGCTAGATACATTATTGCTAACGAGTTGGTGCAAGCATCCAAGTCATTTTCTGATGGTGAGTTCGTTAAAACATGAATGCTGAAAGTTGCAGGGATCGTGTGCCCTGAAAAGCGACCTGCCTTTGCCAACGTTAGTCTAACGTGGAACACTGTTGCAGATATGGTTGAAGATTTCTCAGAAAACTTGGGCCTCCAAATGAATGACAAAATAAAGTCATTTATTGCATTTTCTGTTGCAATTGACGAGAGCTCCGATGTTTCAGAGTTGCTCAACTGGCCATATTTATTCGTAGTGTTGATGAGACTTTGACCGTCACCGAGGAGTTCCTTGAGCTAGTGCCTATGAAGGATACTACAACAGCGAATGAAATCTTCAGCTTTCTCGATAGAGCGCTGGACAAGGTCGGAGTGGACTGGTCGCGTGCTGTCAGCTTGGCTGCTACAGATGCCGCCCTATCGATGGTCGGGAGAAAGGCAGGTGTTGTGACAAATTTCAGAGAGAAAGTGCAGGCCGCAGATGGAGGAAAAGATTTAGGGCCCTTTTACTTTATTTTACATCGGGAAGCGTTGTGTTGCAAAACACTAAATATGGATCGTGTTATGAGTGCGGTTGTGCAAACTGTAAATTTCATCAGAGTGCGAGGTCTGAATCACCGTCAGTTTGACTGTTTTCTCAATGATAATGACATTTCGGCTGGCCTACCATACCACAGTGAAGTGCGGTGGTTAGCCGAGGTGCCATATTCAAGCGTTTCTTTGAACTACGAGAGGAAATTGGACAGTTCATGGAGAAAAAAAACAGCTGTGTAGAGGAACTTGAATGCCTGGAATGGGTGCAGGTCTTGCCTTTATGGTGGATATTACACATCTGAATAATCTTAACAAAATGTTGCAGGGCCGCAAAAGAGTTGTTACTCAGTATTACGACATTATACGTGCATTCAAGTTGAAACTGTCACTCTGGGAGAGGCAGCTATCTCACGGTGACACCTCTCATTTCCCATTTCTCACAACTATGAGTGCGACTGGACTCAATGCTGATTTGGATCAATACAAAGACAAGATAACGGGATTAGGATTGCTGCAGGAGTTCGAGCGGAGGTTTCAGGTCTTCAGTAAACGAGGAAGAATTTGCCTTTTTTCGCTCACCATTTACAGTCAAGGCTTCTGATATGCCCGCTAACATCCAACTCGACTTGCAATGTGATTCCGTTATGAAGCAGAAATTTGCATAGGTGGGCTTGGACACGTTTTATCAATCTCTTGCCAAGGTACCCCAAATTAACATCCCTGGCTGCAAAGATTTTATCCATTTTTGGGACGACCCTATCGTTGTGAACAGGTGTTCTCTGTGATGAACCTTAGTAAAACAAAGCACCGCTCAAGGTTAACAAATACACATTTGAAGGACATTGTGAAATATGCTGCTATTCAGGATTTGGAACCAGATATTGATGCCCTCGTGAAGGCTAAAAGATGCCAAGTGTCAGGAGCCAACAGCAGCCGATAGACTTCGGCGAAAGAAAGCGGGGAGGGAGGTTAATCAGCATGAAGGTTTGGACTTAATTCTTGTAATGTTCAGAAGTGTTTGCAGTCTCAAGAATACAGTCCTTTAAAAATAAGATTGTGGAGGATATCATTCTCAGCTCCAGTATGCCTAGTCCTCAAAATAGTTTGATCTGATGTAGCCTAATCTTATTGCTTATTGGCTGCCATAACTATTATGTTTGTTAATTTTATTTTTATAAATGTGCACATTCACATTTTTAAGGCAGGATGTTAACTTTCTTGTGAGTTGCAGGGGGGCTCTGGTATAGAGCCTGCAAGGCTGCAGACGCCACCCCGACCCAATCTAAAATGTCGATTAATACGTGTCGCCGGTCTCTATTTTATTTAAGGTGTTGTATTATACCAAAAATGAGATTCTAAACTAAACTGATTTTTATATATTAATAATGTGACAATATAAAAAGAACTTCCACCAAATAATGATAAATAAAAGGTTATTTAAATCAATAAAATGTAATTTAAATATTGAGCCTACTGCGGAAAGATCTAACTTTTAAGGCTGCAATCGTGCAGACTTTTAGTTCTATACAAAGTACTGTGGAATGAAGGCGGTTACGTACTCCTTCCTACCAGGCGCACCATGTATCTATTGATAACACAGGCCTGCGTTTGAAAATAAGTTTTCTGTTCCTCAGGATTTCTTTGTGGTTTCTTAATAAATCAAACCTCCTGAGCTCAAAAATGAATGTATTGTTGTTCAGTCAGGTCAGATTTTCTCAGTACAGCATACGTCATTTTCATTGAGATTACCTCATTTTTCTGAGAAAAAAAATTCAAAAACCTTTCTCTATCTAATAATGCATTATTATTTTTACATCATAGAAACATGAATAAACGTATGTAAACTATAATCCTTTTAATAAAACAAAAAATTAAAGAATGCAACATAATGAAAATAATTATAATTTCCTAGAAAAGACGCCCTTAACGATTTTCGTTTGTGCATCACGCTTCAAACACCAACAGTAGTCAGCAAACATGTTTACGTCCCATTTATCCTGGTACCTGGATTCCATTGTTTTTATGTCCTGGTGGAATCTTTCCCCCTGTTCTTCACTGTAATTCCCGCAGTTGTTGGGAAAATAATCCAGATGGGACTGTAAAAAGTGTATCTTTATAGACATTCGAGCTCCCAAATGTTTGAAACTTGTTAGATAATTGACCAGGGCAACACATTCTGGGCTTCTTTAATTGCCTAGAAAATTGTTAAATAGAGCTTTTAAAGCTTTCCAGGCATCTTTTTCTATGTACATCATTGATGCCTCAAACTGCTGATCTCTCATCAGGTTCCTGATCTGAGGTCCATCAAAAATTCACGCATGGAGCTTAGCGTCAGTGATTTCTGGAAATTTTTTAAAAGCTTGGCCTTCTTTATTGAGGGCTTTGACGTAATTTTTCATTATGCAAGCTTTATATGCAGTGGAGGAAGCACTATTTTGTGAGGAGGCACCAAAGGTTCAGCTATTACATTGTTTGATCCAATTCTAAATACTTCTCGTGGAAGCTAAACCTTATTCTCATAGTGCATACTATCTGCACGACTGTCTCATAAACATAGGAAACAGGGATGCTTCGTGTTGCCTGTTTGCATCCTAAGTATAAGAGACGCTATCTGAAAAGAAATTTAGCAGGGTATGTAAATTCAAAGTGTAATATTTCTAAAAACAAATTCAAAGTAATATTTCTTAAAACAATAAGAATATGAATATGTACTGAAAAATCCTGTCTGCCGATGCACTAAATCATTGTATTGCAACTAATTGGATATATGTACATCTTATTTTGAGTTTATTGAGTTATGTTGTATACCTTCTCAATTAGGGTAAGTTTCCTATCAACCCAAAAGGATGCATTAACCTATAGGGACACACTTCAACAAAAAATTGTAACTAAAAAATGACTCATGATTTCCAGATTTGCATTCTTGTAAAATGTAAGTTGACCCAAAGGTGTATACAAGTATTAACAATTAAAAATGAAAATGTCAATATCAAAGAGCTTAGAAATGCCAAGTGTAAAATGATCTTACCTTTAAGTCACCACATATCCTCCAATTGTGGGTAGAGTAATTTATTGCATCCAGCAATTTTTCCATATTTTCATAACTTTCAGTAAGTTGGATTGAATGGCTTATAGGAACGGAAGCTATCTTGAAACCAATATTCAGTAACGCAGCTTTTAGACTTCTACTGGAGGAATTATCAAAAGTCTCCATTTTAATGGGCTGTAGGGAATTCCAGGGGCCTCAACATGTCCTTTAATATTGGCGCAGTATACTAAAGAGCTGGAAGAATGCTGTAAAAAATAGCTTCGAAACTCTTATTCTCTATTTCTGTTCCATAAAAATGTTGTTTCTTTAACGAGAAGATTACTTTCACGAAGTCGAGAGCCAAGAAGTTGTGCATTCTCCTTTGAAAGCCCCAGATCCCTAGTCAGGCCATTTAAATGAACTTGAGTGAATGGTCTTGCGACCATATCTTGTGTGGAAACCTGATAAGACTCAGATGTGTCATAATCTTGATCAACTTCCATATTAATCTCTTCATGGATCTCTATATGTTCACGGGGAGAAGGTATAGGAATTCCTGGACCATGGGGCAGGGGTTTGATGGCAGAAGGAACATCCGGATATGCCACACTATGTGGAAAATATAATTGCATATTACATAAAGGAATTGATTTGGAGTTGCAGATAGTACATAAATGTTTAGTAAAAGATATGTTCATGCTGAAGTGAACTATGTTAGTTTTTAATTTTATGCTAAGTCTTTGCATAATAATGACATTTTAAGGAGCCAGTATAATACAGAAAGCTTAAATACTTGATACAATGCTCACCTTTAAGATTTGTCATGCAAAAATAGCAGTCCGTAGTGTGGTCTTTGCCCTCTCTCCACACCATGGGAACACCAAAAGAGAGACACTTCTGTTCGCCCTGACCTCAGCCTCTTAAACTTATGTAGCGTCCCTTGCAGCAGATATGTAGTGCAAATCTTTTATCTTGATCTCTTAGCCTTACTCCAAAATATGCATGATACAAAGATTTAATTACAGGAGGGATTGTACTTTGCTGCTCGGAAAAAGTCACTTTGCCCCAAACATAGCAAAATCTGTCGGAGCTATTCTTACATTTTCAGTTCATTTTTAACTCAACCACAGAATTTACTATAATGCTAAGCAAATTCTAACCTGCAAAAATATAAACTTATTAACATAATTAATTAAAATGTACACAAAATTTACTGCGAATACAGCAGTGCAAAAACCATTGAAATTATGATGTAATATAGGACATGTATAAACTATAAAATTATTATCACCCGCTGTATCGCAAAAACTGGAACTGATAGAGAAAAACGGATGTCAAATTCGGGTTTAGGAGGTCAATTTTATTAAGAAACACTACAGAAAACCTAAGGTACATTTTTGACGCAGACCGGTGTGATATTAATTTGCCATCTGCTGAAAGTTGACCTATTTAAATTATACTTCTGTTGCAGTGTGTTAATATTAATCAAATTATTAAAAACTAAATTTTCAAATACTTTATTTGTAAAGGAGAATATAATGATATGACATGCAGCAAAATCTGGATCTTTTAAGTCTGCAGCAAATGCAGACTGATCCCGTAAATTTGCAGACAGCACACGGTGATTCACCATAAACGTGACTCAATGTAGTGTTTGGTTCCTGGTTATCAAATGTGCTCAGTGATTGTTTTCTTTGTTAAGACAATCGTGCTTTTTTCAATTAAATTTATTATTGTGAACCATATTTCTACTATTTAAATTAGCCTAGCTAAAACTCTCATTTTTTTCCCTTACATACAAGCCATGGAAAATACAGTGACGTATTTGAAATCAATAAATTTTCAAGCCTAACCTATCTTGAAAAGGTTGAAATTAAAAACGAAGGCCGTCACAGAGCTGCTTTGAATATAGAAGAGACAGGTGAAAGTAGAAATAAGGAATACGTTCGCAAATTTAATTCAGCTATTTATGATCCCCATGATTGGATTTGTGGCTGTGAACAAAGTAATTCTCCGTTTTGTTTCCCATGTTTATTATTGGGACGAGAAAGTGAATGGACAACGAATGGCATTTCTACTTTGAAAAACCTGACTCCAAATATGAATAAAGTAGTGAATTTATCTTTTCTTGGTAAGGTGAATATCATAAATCAGCTGAGTGAAGGATATAGACGGTATATTGACAGACATAATGAATTAGTGAAAATAAATAGGGCCGTGCTATCAAAAATTATTGATTGCATATTATTCTGCAGCAAATTTGAGTTTCTATTACGTGGCCATGCTGAGAGTTACTTCCCAAAATACAGGAGTGTTGCGTGGTTTGATTGATCCAAAACGAATTATTAAATTCTATATTAGTTCTTTGCAAAATGAATATCAAGGATGAGGTTAAAAAACTGATTACTTAGATGTAATGTGTGATGAAACTACAGATATTTATAATAAACCACAAATGGCAATAGTGTTCAGATATGAATTAAAAGGAAAACTTGTTGAACGGTTTCGGGGTTTCTTTAACCCTTCAAATCTCACTGGAGAAGCTTTATCCGAAATGCTGTTAAATGAACTGAATAGTTTACTATCTAATAAGGAGAAACTTATTGCTCAAACTTATGATGGAGCTGCTGCTCTTAGCGGAAAGGAGACAGGACTACAAGCAAGAATAAAAGAAGTCTATTAAAATGTTCATTACGTACATTGTTACGCAAATCAACTGAGCTTAATAATTGAGAAATCAACAACCAAAATTAGCAAAGCGAGTTTTTTTCAATAGCTTGTCTGGAATTCCTGCATTCTTTTCAAAATCCCCACAAAGAAGAGCTGAATTAGAAAAAAATATACTGAGTGAATTCCACAAGTATCAGCAACCAGATGGAATTTTAAAAGTCGAACAATAAACGTTGTATACGAAAGAAAAGATGAACTAATCGAGTGCTGCAACATTTTACAAACCTCTTAATCAAAGGAAACTGGACTTGCAGCGGTTGGTATTAAAAGAATGTTAAATGATCCAGAATTTACCTTTTGGCTGGAATTCTTCAGTAAAATTATTTAGACAATTTCAATCTAGGTTTATTGAAGCAACACCTCCACAATCCTATGTAAACAAATTTACTACTGCTATTGAGAACGTTTAACACGAATATAAACACACTTTCGAACAAAGCAACTTAAATGAAGAAAATAAAAAGTTTTCAATTACTAATGGAAAATCGATTGCAACAGATGTTTGCAATAAAATTATCCAAGAATGCACTAATAGATTTAGCTTTACTGGCCATCATGAATCCAGTAAACTGCTACCAATTGCTTTGAATCTTATCATAAAGAATGTCTAACTCTGTAGAATTCGCCAAAGTTGCAGAGGCATATCCAATGCTTGACAAATTAACCCTCAAAATGGAACATGTTTTTTCTTTATGGTCGAGACGATATCTGCTCAAATGACAAGCTCAATGATTTATTTAGCGTTCTCATGGACAATAATTTATTTAGAAACACCATTTTCAGAAACAGTTAAACTTGTAAAAATTCTAATAACAACGCCAATGACATCAGTTGAAACTGAAAGATGCTTTTCAACATTAAAACGAATAAAAACATTTGTTCGTAACTCGATGTCGAATGAAGAGCTTACGGCATGGGCTGGCAATTTCCGGCCCGCCACCTTGCTCGCCATTAACATTGGAATCTGGCCCGCGAAACCTCAGCCCCGATGAAAATAATGATGAATTGAACGTGAAGTTCCGCTGTCCTTCTTCCGCGACCTCGTCCTCCCTCCCTTCTAGCAATTTTCCAAAATACATTGCGCATGTTAAACGCATCGTGGCCATGTTTAGCAGCACCTCCTGTTGCGAACAGCTCTTCTCCAAAATGAAGTCCACCTCAATGGCATTCTTTTGTTGTCTACCTCATACAACGAGCCGGACATTGAAACACTTCTTCATGGCAGGCAGCACCAGCCGTCGTCTCACTGATTTGTGTTTTTCAATAAAATGTTTGTATAATGTATTCTAATATATATATATATATATATATATATATATATATATATATATATATATATATATATATATATATATATATATATATATATATATATATATATATATATATATATATATATATATATATATATATATATATATATATATATATATATATATATATATATATATATATATATATATATATATATATATATATATATATATATATATATATATGGTCACTTTGGGTTTCATTTGTCACTCCGGCCCGCGGCCTGCTCCCAAAAGTCTCATCTGGCTCTCACTCTGAAAAGTTCCCCGCCCCTGGCTTACGGCTTTAGCAATGCTGTCAATTGAAAATAAAATGATAAGTGATATCAACAGCTTTAATGAGAAAGTGATTGATCATTTTGCAAAATCCAGAACAGAAAAATTGATTTTATCATCATCATCACTAACTATAATTTAAGAAGGGGATTTTTTTGAGTATTTGAATAATAATTTTATCTTAGTTTGGTTATGACTTATGTTTTTTTATCAAAGTTATTTCTAATAATTCTTTTATAATATCAAAAGACAAAATGGTGAAGTTCAGAAATAAATATAGGTATCGAAATTTTGTGAATTTTTTAAAACCCAAAGAATTAATTACAAATGGTGTTCAGAAAATTTATATATATCTTCTTCTCTAAATATATTTTAGCAACGTGATATTTTGAAAGGGGGGAAATTTAGTTTAGAGTTCCTTATTAAAATTATTATAATTGGCTGCTATTTTAATTTTAGTAGCGAAGCCATTGCCTGGTATTTAAATAAAATAAGTTCATCTATTGGTAAGTATTAGTTAGTATTTATAGTTGAGCTATTATTTTATCAAGCTAGCTTTAATTTTTGTACATCAGAAGTATTTTTGAAAACTGCAGAAAACTGCAGCCTTCCCACTTTAGTGAGCTGCCACTGGTGAGTTGGTTCAGGTTGCCAGATGTAAAAATGTATCCACTCAATTGTAGAAAAATAAACCATTTGTTAATGAAAGTGAAATGCATTTTATTTCAATTGCATTGGCTTCTCTATAAATAATGTGTAATAATCTAATATAGATCCCTTGTGATCAGTGATTATGTAAGCTACAAACGTAGGCTGAATGATAAAGCATAGTAGCCTACTGAAAAACAAAGCTAGAGATTTGGGGTTGACAAAGGTTATTTTGCAATTATTTTACTGGTCCCGCCCACTTATCTCGAGATCAGATGGATGTATGTGGTGGCCCCTGAACCAAAATGATTACACCCCTGCTCTAGAAGCTTCTTTACACCGTCACAACTAATATCATGTCTCATGTGTTTTTAAAAATGAATTTCGTTAGGTTTATGGTTCTGTACGAGTACTTTTTTTCCCCCTTGTTTTCATTAATTTCAAGTTTACTGAATATCAATTCTGTTTCATACCTTTTAGTGCACATAACTTTTAACTTTACATTAATATACATCTATTGTGTAAATTTCATGGTTGATGGGTTGGAAGTCTATTAAAATTGAATTTTCAAGGTGTACCAAAATGGCGAGAAGATGCCTCGCTGTGGTTCGCGGCCGGTTACAGGCTCACCGCGGCCGATTACAGGTACATATTGGCCACGAAAGTCCTGTCCTGGGTGAGAAAGATCACGAAGAAGGCCAAGATCGTGCAAGAGTAGTTGAAGTCGAAGTTCTTTTGTTCGCTGCAGTCGCCCGATCTCAACCGTCTCAACAACACCGTGTGGGCGTATGTCGAAGGTAAGTCCTGCAAGCTCTGCCACAGCAACGTCAACGAGCTGAAGTACTCTGTCAACCGCGTATGGGCCACCATGGAGGAAGGACTTCGTCCGCAACGTGTCGACGGTCTTCAGGACTCGCCTGGAGCGCGTGCTCGCCGCCGAGGGCGGCCACATTGATTAATTAATATTACAATATAAACACATATTTATATGTTCAAACAATAAAAACGTGTCTAACTGTATCAAAATTATCATTGGACCCTTTAATGATAGCGTCGTAACGAATGTAATAGGACTTTTGCGGTACCCGATATATATATATATATATATATATATATATATATATATATATATATATATATATATATATATATATATATATATATATATATATATATATATATATATATATATATATATATATATATATATATATATATATATATATATATATATATATATATATATATATATATATATATATATATATATATATATATATATATATATATATATATATATATATATATATATTATATATATATATATATATATATATATATATATATATATATATATATATATATATATATATATATATATATATATATATATATATATATATATATATTCAGAGTAAACAGTACGAAAGATAGGGAAGCTTAACTGTGAATGAAGGAATTAACCACATTGAGACTGTTAATGAGAGAGACCTGCAAATAGAGATAGGGCAGAGCGCTTAAGGATAAAGACAGAGCCGCCATAGTTCATTGTTTTCAGCTGCTCGTCGGTCTGGTCTTGGCTCTTGTAGACTGTTGCGAACCATCACGGGGTTGGATGATTATTCCCACTTATGCAAAATGGTACCTCATACCAACAGAGCGACGTAGTGTGTTCATAGTCTTCTGTAGCTTTGTCTGAAAAGGGACAAGGGGAGTTGAGTTAATTAATCAAAAAGTTATTTTTCTTCATCGCCAAGCTATGTATGTTTAATTATCCCCCTCTCGTAGCTGGGTTCGTGACGAATGAGATTTTTTTCTTATGAGGAGCCTTTATTTGTGTATGTGTGCTTGTCTTCTGTAAACCTGGCGTGACCGATGAATTCTGCCCCTTCGATTAGAACCTCCATAGTCTTAGTTCGTACTTTTGAGTGCCAATTCTCTTAGTGCGAACATTTTCCTGGACGTGTGTAATATGCTTTGCCGGTGCCAGTACTTGAGTGAACGCGCTTATATTAATATATTCCACTTCATTATCTGTGTTACTATTCTTGTTTTTTTTTCTATTTATCCACTTTTTTCCCTCGCCTCCATCATCACTGCGCTCATTCTTCCTCGACTGAATGAAAATGCCTCTAATGGTTATACGCGTGTCCTTTTCTCAATTAAAATTAGGTCAAAAGGAGATTTTTTAACCCACGTGAGCATGAAGAGGAGAAATAGAAATTTGTATCTATAAGACCCTCGAACTGTTCCTGTGACCCCAACCAACGTTGGGGTCACAGGAACAGTTCGAGGGTCTTATAGATACAAATTTCTATTTCTCCTCTTCATGCTCACGTGGGTTAAAAAATCTCCTTTTGACCTAATTTTAATTGAGAAAAGGACACGCGTATAACCATTAGAGGCATTTTCTCTCCTAATTAGCAACAGTTCACGCGTGCGCGAAACTGCCGGGCGCACGATGTGAAACGTTTACTCATTGTATGTATATTATATGATATTAAATTATAATACATAATACTTAATATTATATGATAGGGAGATTGCGCAACTCTCCTGAACGTGACTTCACCCCACTAATAATAATAATAATAACCTACAATAATAATAATAATATATATATAATCAGCAAGTAAAAATTATTTTTTTGTGCGACAATAGAAGAATTTCCAACACTCTGCATCTGTATCTATTTGCGCCAGGGCTTTTTATCCCGGGCAGCGCCGGCACCTATGCTAGTAATTCAATAAATAGAGAAGATAGGAGTGGTAATAAAAGCAAAGGATTGTATATACACCACGGTATAAAATCCCCAAGAACAAGTTCTTATTAGGGAATCAAATAAGCTGAATAGTACGAACTACCGATCCACTTGAACCATTAAAAGCGCGGGGAGCCATAAAGCATGCAAGATGGGGTGGGATGGCTTCGTTACAGAACGCTGGCTAGGGTTACGAGCGTTTCGCGCCATCCGGCTACCCGACTCCTCTCTGGAAGGTCGCGTTTTTGTTTGTATTGTAGATTTAACGGCTCCATATATTGTTTTGAGTGTTCCGAAAACAAATTAAGTGTTTGTACGCAAACGAATAAAAATTTGTTTCAGCTTAATTGAGCGACAACCGAAATTTAGGTGTCGTGTTGATTAATTATTTTGTTTTGGCGGCTGCCTATTCCATTGCACTTTCTAACTCTTCAGTTTTATTTGTTCTCTCTATTATCTTCCCTCCATTTCTGCCTCGTTTTTTTAGGGGTGGATGGGCAGGGGCAAATCCAGATATGGGCAACATGAAGAGCCGCCCAGGGCGAAAAAAAAAACATTTGCACGATTGGTTTTGATATCTTGGCTCCGTATGGGTAGGATCGGTAGCCATATCTTGTTTGTAAACTACGGAGACTTCTGATGCAATCGTCTCATACTCCTGGGTGGGAGATGGGAAGTGGGGGGGGCTACGGGGTGTGGGTTGACCTCAGGCCTCCCTACTGGTGCAAGGTAGTGAGAGAGTTGGAGAATCCATCAATAGCGCACTAACTTTATGCAGTACAATGCACTTAGTAAAATCTCTCAAACTAGGAAATGCTACCAAATAAACCAGAAATACATAGGTCATATTAGTATGAATAGGTAGTTTAACAGATATTTGTTTCTGTGTTGTGTGGAATCTTTAAGAATAATATAAAACCAGTTTGTATATAACCAAGGTGACTTTGTTTAGTATTGACCTGCGGTTGGCAGTGTTGGCCCCCGCACTGGATAAGTAAATGCCCCTCCTCTATGGCACCCAGTTTAGGAAAAAGAGAAGAAACGCAGAAAAAATAAAGGTACTCAACTACGTCATGTATTTGAATGATGCCCTGAAGAAGATGGAGGTGACATTTGTTAATGTCATCATTGATGCTGCAAACTGAGTTTCTCAGCAAAGAGTTCGACGTTTGAAAATGTGAGAGAGAAGTTTTAACTGCTCTCAACCTTCCAAAGTCTCTCAAATGTGGAGCTGACAGAAAATGGGAGGCTCTTAGTATGACACTACACTATAAAGACTACTCATGCTCAGATGGCAGAGAGCTTGCACAGGAATCGAGGAACTTGAGTTGCCACTGAAGATCATGAGCTGCTGACCTGAAAGGGAACTCACAGAAATAAATGTTGTGGATCGCTCTCAGAACTTGCTTCACTCTTCGATTAACTGCACCTGAGGCAGAAATTAATTTTTCAAAGCTGAAGCTCATCAAATTCTACCTGAGATCGACCATGTCACAGGGACACCTTATTGGCCTAGCCATCATCACTATTGACCATGAGATTTCTGGGCAGTTTTATGATGGAATTGTCTCTGCATCAAGGAAGGCGAGAAGAACTAGGATTTAGATGGCTTTTGTGCACTTTAATATGCGTGCTTCTTGTTGTAAGTGTAATAGTAAAATAATTAGGTTCTCTAGTAATTGTGTTATTCTATTTACAAAATGATGTGTAATTTAGGACATTGAAGACCTATTTTATTTCTATTTAAATACGTTTTCTATCATTGATACTTACTTTGGTTATTTATGGTTGTTATTGGATATAGTTTGTGTACTTAATATTTAGAAATATATCTTTGTCGTTACACCTATAAGCAATGAATATTTATATGTTATTGTTCCAAATGGCTGAATAATAGTAATAATAAAAATAATAAGTTGCTCAAGACAGTTTATCTGAGGGGAGGACGAAACCGTTTAAGGCGGTGCAATACATGCTAGAAGCAGCACTGGGGGTGGGGATATATATATATATATATATATATATATATATATATATATATATATATATATATATATATATATATATATATATATATATATATATATTTATATATATATATATATATATATATATATATATATATATATATGTATATATATATATATATATATATATATATATATATATATATATATTTATATATATATATATATATATATATATATATATATATATATATATATAATTAATTGACTTGAAATGAGCTACATAATCTGTTAGTGTTGTGAGGTATAGCTGTGTCTTAAATTTAAATAGCTTATTCGCGTGGTAATTATCCAGCAAACACTAAAAATGGCTTGGTCGGATTTTCTTTTATTTCAGATATAAAATTCTTTAAATTTCCAATCACAGATTGAACAAAATTTTACACTGTATTTATTCTGTCAGACATCCCCCTCTTTTTTAATATTTTGATTGCATAGAAACGCACTCAACTTCAGCGAGTTAAACGTTCTGCTACTAGCCAACTTACACGCTCTACAAAACTTGTCTGACTTAACTTTGCATCATTTTAGTTAATCTATAAATTGTTTTTTTCGACAGAATGGTGCCCCAGAAACTACGCTGCGAGGCCTGTACCGGTAATCTTCCTTTGGCCGGCATTCAGGGAACTTCTTTGACCTACAATCGCTGCACCAACCGTCGTCAGCTGAGGTCCAGTTCATCTGCCTGAAGCAGGTTGTTCTTCCCTTGGCGAGGCTTCAGTCGACTATGGTGTACTCTGTTATTCTTGATACGATGCCACTTTGTGAGGGGCAGAGAGAAGCCGCGGGAGTACCGCCTGCTACACCCGACTTTCATTTCCGAAGTGCTTTTGAAGGAGGTCCTCCTAGGCCCCCCCCCAGAAGAAAAGTTTGTATGAGGAAGGAACACATTTTTGTCAACTTCTGGAATGACTTCTACGATAGATGTGACCTGTTTCAGCCAGATGGGCTTCATGTAAATATGGTAGAAACGGCTAGATTTGATAGGTTCTTGAATAATGCTGATATGCTTCTTGATCCAAGTTCAAAGTGTCTAAATCCTTTTATACGAACGTGCCTAATTTGAGAAAGGAGATCGACGAGTTAAGATCATTACTTATGATAGAATGAATAAATTTATATTAATGCTCGCACAAACTTATGGATCGAAAGTTCTAACAGGAATTTTATTGAAGGGTTCAATTTATCGGGTAACAAACCTTTTAATAAAGATAGGATTCAAATAAAAAAATGGAAGAGTTTTATTTCACTAAAAATCTATCTAAACGGGACTGTGACAGATTTAATTATAGGGCTCAAATATTTTAGCTGTTGAGATCATAACAAGTGATTCCAAAATTAAATTTATAGTCTACAGGCGACCAGGACAAGCCACAAATCAAAATAAAATTCTTTTTAAAACACATGAATTTTATTAAGCAAAGAATAGCAATTTTATGTGGAAATTTTTTTTTTAACATAAATTTCGACATTGAAGTGCCGGAGAGGAAAGTGAGAGAGCGTCGTATGGAATTTATAAACGACAATTTTCTTTATCAAAGAGTAAATGAGCCGACGCGTGAAGACAGCGTTTAGGTCTTAGGAGGACCGATGAGAGCTTGGTTGAGAATCTATACGTTAGCGAAAAATAAGGAAGTAGCGATCATCACATCATTCATTTTGATATAAATATTCCTAAGACTATAAATGATAGCTATTAATCCATCCACCATGTTAAAATTTGTAACTTTAATCTTTTCTGTCATCGTTTGAAGCGAGTTGATTGGGATGAGATATTGCACACTGGAAACACCCAGAAAATATGTTTTATTTCGCTATTAATTTTTTGCCATTAACAAGTTTCTACTAAATCTAGATAGGTGTCGTGGCTAAATAATGAAATTTAAGAATGTTTCCGCGAAACGTAACCGATGTCGTAAATTTCTTTAAAAAATAGGCATATTATTAACAATCGGGACCGTTATAAATGTCATATTTTACTTGTGAAACGTAATATGAGTACAAGCAGGCAATGGCTTCGCCATTTCCTCCCTACGTGGGGAGCTTGCGATTCGCTACTAAGATTACAATTTAAAATCTAAAAAAAAATCAGCCATGGTTAATTTTTTATTAATTTTCTGAAATTCGCCATTTATAATTCTTTGGGTTTTAAAAAATTCACAAAATTTCAATACTTATATTTATTTTTGAACTTAACCATTTTGTTTTTTGATATTATAAAAGAATTATTAGAAATAACTTTGATAAAAAAAACATAAGTCATAACCAAACTAAGATGAAATTTTTATTCAAATACTCAAAAAAATCCCCTTCTTAAATTATAGAGTTAGTGAAATGGAATCGGAAACAAATCAAGGAGGATTCTAATGGTCGGCGTAGTCTCACCTGACCTATATAGTTAGGGTATTTAATGAAACGTTTGCAAATGACTTCATCATTTTGAAACGACCAATTTATCTGCTATTGTGGGGCTAATAAACTTCGATAATGGAAATGGTCTTTCGAATATCACTGTAACTCAAAACGAAACCCACACATAAATATAATGAGAATATCTAAAGTGCCTGGGCCTGATAAAATCCAATGGATTTATCTTAAGAATTTAGAAACCAAATTAAAAGAAAACCCTTTGCCATTTTTGTAATCGCTGTCAGCTCTCATGGAAAGCGGATCGATGCGCCTATCGTTTGCCCTTTTTGCTCTCCGTTGTTTAGCCGACTTTACATTTCGTTTCGGTGTTTGTTTGTTGCTTTGTCTCGTTGTTCAGTTTGTTAACCGTTTCTGGTGCGGCATAGCCTTGTATGTGTGATTGTATTATTAGTTCCTGAATTATTAGTGCCTGTCTTATGGTTTGCTGCTAGCTACGCGTTTGTGAGTAATCTAGTGTTTTTATTACTTTGTATTTTTCTTTTGCCCCGTGTTTTTCTTCGTATTATTTTCTTCCGTGCTCTTTTTATTTCTTTATCCCTATTATTGACTCCTCTCCGTCATTATCTACCTTTTCTTTCCCTCGCTATTCCTGCCTCAGCCTAAATTTCTTCTGGATTATTCTGCTTTCTGACCCACGCAGTCACTTGTTTCATTCCCCCCTCCCCTAATTTTTCACCCTGTTTTATAGTTTCCTTGACACTTGCTTTGTACTTCGCCATTTTTGGTATATATATTTATATATATATATATATATATGTGTGTGTGTGTGTATGTTTGTGTTGGTAGATGTGTTTATTGAATTTGTTGCTTTTCTGTAACCCTTCCTTTTTTCTTCACATCATATTCTTTCCTGCTCATTTTTATTTTCACTGTGCTTCCCTAATTTTATTTTGTTATTGTCTCCACATCAAACCTTTATCCATTTTATCCTACTTATATTTCTCCTCCCTCAATGGTGGACAAAACCACACTTCTTTCCCTTAATAGAGGGTTTAAGGTATCTCCCTCGGTTGGCTCTAGAATTAAAGCACTAGGAATCGCTCGAAATCAATCTCGTCCTATAAAAAGCGGATTTCGTTTATTTTCGGTTTTAAAAAAGTTATTTTTCATTGAACCGTCTACCCCGACCTCCCCCTCTCCCTCACTCCCCCCTCCAACCTCCCCCCTCTCAGTTTATAATGCGTCTCTACTTAATGTTAGAAGTGTCGCTAATAAAGTGGAGTTCATTCACGATCTCCTGGCTAATTCACGTATCTCCCTCCTTGGTCTCAGTGAAACTTGGCTTGATCAAAGTGATAGCTGCTTGTCGCTGGCTACCCCTGATGGCTACGTCTACTCCCATAACCCCCGAAAACAAACTTGGCGGAGAGGTTGCTATCATTCATAGTGCCTCTCTCTTTCTCAATACCCTTCCACCCCCCCTCTTCTTTCTTTTGAGGCCCTTATCTCTGTCTTTAATTTTGTTCCCTCTCTAACAACTATTGTGCTCTACCGCCCCCCCCCAGCTCCTCCCTTGATCTTTTTCTTGAAGAATTTAGTAACGTTCTAGCTAGTCTCTCCCCATAGGGTCATCATGGGGGACTTCTACCTTGCAGTCACTAACCCTAATCTACCTGCCTTCCTTGAGATCCTTGGCCTCTTCTCCCTTACTCAACACGTCTCTTCTCCAAAACACTGCCATGGTAACATTTTAGACTTTGTAATTTCCGACTGTCAAATTTCCAACTTGACCACTTCTATCCTGTCTAATGCTATTTCTGACCATTGCCTAATTAACTTCAACGTCTCAACCCCCACTTCTTTGCCCTCTCGGCCTCCTCTCATCCCAAAACCTTATCGACGGCTAGCCTCCATTGACATTCCATCCCTCCTTAATGATGTTGCCTCTAATTTACCCCCTTCCCTGACGCTCTCGCCTCCCCTGACCAAATCCTCTCATCCTTAGAGCAATCCCTTCTAACTTGCCTTAATGCCCACTCCCCCATTATTACTCCTTCGTCCTCTCGCCGTCACCGCGCCCCATGGTACTCGTTGGAACTCCTACGCTCGAGACAGTCTTTACGTGCCCATGAAAGAGCTCTTCGTAAATCTCGCTCCCGTGGGCAAGATACAACTGCTCTTTCGCTCACTTACCGTCTTGCCACATCTCTCTACTTGGCTAAACCGAAATCTGCTCGTGAAGCCCATTCGCGTAAATTGCTAGCCGACAATAAGAATGCCCCCCGTGCCGTTTTCTGCCTGCTCTCTTCTCTTACCTCTTCACACCAATTCCAAGTCCCCACCCCCATCAGCCCCACGATCTTCTCGAAATTCTTCACTAATAAGGTCATCAACCTTCGTGCCTCTCTCCCACGACTGCCTGACCAGGCCTTTCACATTCTCCCTGATCTCCCCCCTTCCCCTCCGGCCGTTCAACGTATTTCCTACGGTGACTGCTTTTGAGTTGTCCGCCTTACTCTCGCTCTCTAAAAAATCTGGCTCTCCTCGTGACTCGTCCCCCCTCCCTTCCCAAGCTATTAATCAAAATATTGCCTGTCATACTCCCAATGCTTCTCCACCTGTTCAATACCTCCCTTGCTACTGGTGTTGTCCCTTCTTCCTCCAAATGTGCCCAAATCCGTCCGATCCTTAAAAATCCGAAGCTTAACTCTTCCGATCCAGCTAGCTATCGCCCGATCTCGCAACTTCCCTTCCTCTCTAAGGTCCTTGAGAGAGTAGTTGTTTCACGCATTAATTCCCACATCGTTGCCTGTAGTATTGATGAGAATTGCCTATCAGGTTTTAAAGCTGGGCACTCTACTGAAACCGCTCTACTCAATGTTACTGATTGCTTATGTAGAGCTGCTGATCGGGGTTGTGCCTCCATCCTCATTCTACTTGACCTCTCCTTCGCCTTTGATACTATTAACCATTCCATCTTGCTTTATCGCCTCCACTCTTTCCTTGGCATTTCTGTCGTTGCTCCCGACTGGTTCCACTCTTACCTTTCGTCTTTCACCCAATCTTTAGTGATTAACGATGTCTCCTCTGACCCCACTCCTATTCGCTTTGTTGTCCCTCAAAGCTCTGTCCTCGGCCCTCTCCTCTTTCGTATCTACTTATTCCCTCTTAGCTCCCTCCTACGTAATCTCGGTCTATCCTTCCACCTCTATGCCGATGACACTCAAATCTTTATTTCCTCTTCCCCCTCGACCATAGCCCCCTTGATATGTGACCTCATATCTGCTTATTCTTCCATCTCGGACTGACTATCGGCTAACTTCCTTAAACTTAACCACTCCAAAACTGAAGTTCTTCTGGTTGGTACCCCCGCTCTAGTATACAAAGTTAAATCCCTCTTTTCCTCCCTCCCTCTGGGTGGAAACTCTGTCACTTTCTCTGATTCTGTTAGAAATCTTGGCGTTGTGTTCGATGAGCATCGCTTCTTCAACCCTCACATCCACAATATTAGTAAATCTTCCCTTTTTTTTCCTCCGTAACTTCTCCCGCATTCGCTCTGACTTCGATCGCCAAAGTCGAAGGCGTGGACTGCTGTCCACGCCTTCATTACTTCCCGCCTTGATTACTGTAACTCTCTTCTTGTAAATCTACCATCTTCCTCTCTACGTTCCCTTCAGCTAGTCCAGAACTACGCTGCCCGACTACTCCGTCACTATCGCTTCTCTCCTTCTAAGTCCCTGCTTCAGGAACTGCACTGGTTACCTGTCAGATATCGATCTCATTTCAAGATTCTTCTCTTCACTTTCAAGGTTCTTCGCCAAAAGGCCCCAACATACCTTTCCTCTGATCTTTCCCAACTTCTCACCCTTCGGGCCCTTCGGTCATCTCATGCTCCTCTCCTGAATACTGCTTGCTCGTCCCTCTGCTAAATGGACGACCGCTCCTTCTCAGTCTGTGCCCCCAAGCTTTGGAATGCTCTTCCAGCCAAAATTTGATCTGCTGCCTCACTTACCCCTTTCAAGCGACTCCTGAAAACGCATCTGTTCAAGATTGCCTACTCACTCACCTGATCTTAGCCCACAGCCGAACGAGCGCTCTGTGAAGGTCTCCAGCCTTGAAAAGCGCATTATAAGAATTTTATTATTATTATTATTCTCATGCGGAGATTTTAACATTCCGAACGTCGACTCTATAGCAAATACTTCCGATAAGGGAGGGGGGGAGGACTGCTAAACTCTAGCCATGACAATGTTCTTTTTAAAAAGGTTGAGGAACTCACTGTGGCCAAAATATACTTGATATAATTCTTATCACGAACAAAAACCTAGTGGAAAACGTTCAAACTCCAAACATGAGCTTAAGCATCTGTCTTGTTATGTTGACAGTAGAAACCCCATTAGAGAGGCCATAGTGGTCAACCGATTAAGAGTACAGAGGGACTTATGACCAACAACCCCGAACAAAGTGTTAAGATATTAAAATGAGCATTAGGTAGATGTTATTACTGTTGAGAACTTTTCACAGCTATCCAAACTATGAGAAGGAATCTCGATTTTGGGGAACATCAGATTATCTCCGACACTCGAATAAATGAGGGGAAAATGATTAGATATGTAAACAGAATGGAGCGATTGATGGCACCAGGTCCTGGCTGCGTGTACTAAACTCACCTAAGGGAGTTAAGAAAGAATTATTAAAAGAGCTGGTTACGATCTTTTACCCCTCTATTAAGGGAGGGTCTTTCCCAGTAGAGTTAAAAAAAAGCTAATGTTGCGCTAATCTTCAAAAAAGGATAGAAATCTTATCTTAGTCTATTAATTTAACGTCATCAATTGTTAAACTTTTGGTATCAATAAAATTAAAGATAAAATGTTTTGTCATCTCGATTAAATAAGTTAATCGGACACAACGCGGATTTCGGGAAACGGCGCTCATATTTAAACGATCTCTTGGAATTTCTTAATAAAATCATTATTTCCATATACGATGACAATAAAGGAATGAATGTAATTTATATAGACCTCAAAAAACTTAGGATACCGCTCTGCATGGCCTCGAGGCAAATAATAGGAGGGAAAATTCTCAAGTGGTTAGAAAACTGGTTCACAAATCGTTCATAGCGGGTTGTTAGAGGGGCAAGCTCGGACTGGGCCCTAGTTTATTGTAGGATAGCTTATGTGTCAGTACTCAGCACACTGTTGTTCATCATATATATATATATATATATATATATATATATATATATATATATATATGATAGTGAAACCAATGTGTAGGAGGCAAAAGTTTCATTTACGAGACTAGTTTCAGTATGTAGTTTATTAGTCGACTGAAGAGGGTATGATAAACTACATACTGAAACTAGCCTCGTAAAAGAACAAACTTGGGCCAGAATTGAAGACATTGGGAAATTTAAAAACTAGAACGGCGAAGAACATCAACACGTCTTCAAAATCGTCTTTCGGACTAGGGAAATGGGAAAGAAAGCCGCAGAACACGGCCTGCTTGCTTTTTACACCAAGATCTCTCCGGACCAGATCGAAAGAGAGACGTTTGTTTTGATTCAGGTTTGCTTCAAGTGCTACGCCTTGGACCAGCACGCAACCAAAGATTGCCAATTCAACGGTAAAACTTGCTCGGAATGTTCAAGCAAAGACCACCGGTGGGACGAATGCAGAGCAGCCGCAAAAAAGTGCCTGAACTGTGGAAATGGCCACAGAACACTTGCAATGTCTTGCCCAATAAAAAAGCAAATAATAAAGGAAAAGAAAACTGAAATATCAGAAGAAAAAGAAAAGAAAACGAACACAACATACAACACCGCAACGGCAGGAGGACTAACGAGAGTACCTACTTCACAAACCACCACTGTGAACATCCAGGGAAACATGCAGCCCGACCTCATCCTTTGCATTATGCACGCTCACTTCCTGAATATTACAAGACCTGGATCATATGCTACCGAAGTAAACATGATGCTTGAAAAGAACGGCCTAAAGAAAATGTGGTTCCCCGAGAACCCACCATCAAGCGAAACTTGCAACATAAACATGAAACCAAACGAACAAGAAAAAAAACACGGAGAACCAAGAATAAAATCCAATGGAGTCCGATGAAGAAACATCAGACGAAGAGATTGTAAAAGCAACCAAAGAGATTGTACAAAAACTGGAGAAAGGAAAATAAAAACAAAAACATCAACTAAATACCCAAGAACTCAATATTAGAATATACGGCACCCATGCAAACCTTCTACTCAAAACCTGCAAACAAACAGAAATCGTAGAAGGATTGGTTAAAGGAAGATATAAATGAGACTACAAAGCAGATGCGGACCAGACAGAAGTCCACAATGCCCTCAAGCAGGCAATGATCTTAATTGTCCCTGGATCATGTTATAATATCTCTAGCGACCAATTTAAGAAAAAACTATCTGGCCGCACCCGTTCCTCAGCAAGAACCGAGAAAATTAAATCAGGTAAAGAGAGGAGGAATTAAATCCATCATGTTCACGTACCAACGCAAACTAAAAATATTAACGCTAAACGAGAACGGCTGGATGACAAAGAGAATTATTTACTCAAATATAATTAGAGAAGAAGACCAAGATATAGTCATTTTAACCGAACATGGTATCAACACCGAAATTGAAGCAGTTAAAATACCAAATTATAGGATCATATCTGCCAACCATACCCAAACAAGATATGACGGTGTATCGATAGGGATAAAAATGGGGATTCACTACACTGAAATAGAAGATCTAGACGAATCCTACCTGGCGATAAAAATTAAAATGACTATAGGCGATCTGGTAGTAGTCGGAGCTTATCAGCCCCCAAGACGTTCGTATTTACCCATTCCCAACTTTAACTCTTTCGCCGAGCAAGCTATACAATTCTGACAGGAGATCTCAACGCCAGATACAAAGCAGCAAGCTACACAACCCCTATGAACGGCACAGGCAGAACCATAGAACTACTGGTGCAAAGAAATATAGTCCGAAGAGAAGGACCAGACTTCCCAACGTTCCTAACTAACAGATCCTCCACCACCCCAGATATAGTTCACCATACCGATCCCGAGCCCGCAGCCCCATCAGACCACCTTAGTATGGTCACAAGATGTCCCAAAATTTGGATCCATTTTCGAAGACTGCGAGGAAGCCAACCAAAAGAAATAATAAAGATCAAAGTCAAGGAAGGGAACTACAGCAAGACGCAGAGTTCCAAGATCACTTCAGAAGGCACTGGGAACAAATTTTATCGATTTCTCCAGAAGAGAACCTCGACTTCAATAGGGATTACGAAGAGGAAATAGCTCGAACAATTCGAGAACCAACAAGGCAATACCAAGCCATACGCACAGATTGACGAGGATACCCATCCGCTCGGAAAAGGGAATGCCGTTCACAATGAAAGAGTACTTGACATCAGTCAAGTCGTTTAAACACAGGACTCCAGGATTAAATGGCATAACGAAGGCGCACCTGACTAATGCCCTGAACAACGTGCACGAAGCAATCTTAAGAATTTCCAATGCCTGTCTGAATTCGGGATACTCCCCCTAGGTCTTCAAGACGGCAAAGATGATCTTCCTGCCCAAACTGGGTAAACCAAAACACCAAATCGAAAGCTGCCGCCCGATCTCACTACTCGAGTTATCGAGAAACTCCTCAAAAGGCTCCTTAACGAAAGCGTAATAAAACACCTTGAAACAAATAATCTATATAACCCATAATAGCACGGGTTCAGGAGCAAGAGAGGGATGGAAACCGCGCTGGTAGTAATAACGGGAAAAAAATGCCATCGAAAGAGCGCGGGGCAACAGAGTGGGCGTCGTACTCCGCGACGTTGCCAAAGCTTTCGATAAGGTATGGATCCCCGGTTTACAAGCAAAAATCAGTGCTCTCAACATGGAGACCAACCTAACCAAAATATTATGTCACTACCTGATAGAAAGAAAAGCCATTCTGCAACTAAATGGCCAAATGGGTGACGCATTTGCTCTACGGGTGGGTCCCACAAGGAGGGTGTCTCTCCCCAACCTTATATACCAGATATACCCAGGACCTACCCTAACCAACGGATGAGTGTACGATGTACATCCAATTAGCGGATGACATCACACAAATCCTCACAAGTAACAGACAAAACCCAAGAGATATCGCCCAAAGGACAGCGAGGGAAATCAAAAACATAAACGATTTTGAAAAAAGGAACAAAATTAAAACAAATTCAGAATTATTCCAATTAATCTAAGGAAAACAGCCACAATTAGAGTCGAGGGGGAAGGATACTATTACAAGCTAAGGATGAATGGGTATATCTCCCACCTGTCAAAAAAGGTAAATGAAGAAAAAGCAACAATGTCAACGCTGCTACGATTTCATAACCTCTCAAGCAACAATAAAAAAAAATTATATACAGCCCTCGTCCGTTCTAAGTTATTATATCCAACCATACCTACTCACATTCTGAGTAAAAATCAGACAAAAGGCCCAAAGAGAACAAAACTGGGCAACGAGATTCATTAATAAATAAAAGAAGACATGACCGAATAACATCCAAGGAACTGCATAGAAGAACCGAACTGTACTCCACGAACGAGCCAAAAACCTGTGGGCAAAGTTAAATGAAACTTTACCCCAGGAAGAACTAAACAAAATAGTCGTACCAAACCATGAAATCCGTCAGATAAAATACAGGATGAGATTTGACGGAAGCAAGAAGAATACAACGTTGAATGTAAACCCAATCTATAAATAACACAAAGAGAATATAAAGATTATATAAATATAGAACTACAAAACCACTGAAAAGTGCCAAAAAAGCGCCCCCAAAATAAATATAATAAAAAAATAAAAATAAAGAGCTCATAGAAGCAATTGATAACAAAGGCTTGAATGCTTAAATTACAAACCTCAAATATAAAAAAAATAAAATACAATGCAAAACGAAAGCGTTTGCCAGGCAACCTGGCACAATTCTCTGTATCATTATCATGTTCACCAAATCATCGCCATATATCACCCGACACTCATAACCATCTTATAAACACACACACACCACATACAATATCTCTACCTTTCTATCTCTCTCCTACACCTTCAACTCTTATACTTTCCCAATCCCAAACATCCCTCTTTAAACCTACTATCCCTTGCAAGTAGTCCTACGTTGACAACTGATCAAACTATTTATAATCTTAAAGGGATTCGCTAATATAAATTATAGGTTAATCTTCAAGATGGATGATAGGGAAAACAAACAGTCATCAAAATGGATTCAAATTAGTAAACAAGATGTAGCTCAAAATTATTTTAGTTATAAAATAACACAAACGTGGAATAACCCACTGAGAAGTGAAAAGGACTTAAAAATCTACTTGCCAAGTATTTTTCGAGTTATATATTTTCTAGTAAGGAAGCACAGATGAAAACATCTAATGAAAGATAACAAAGAGTTGAGGGGAAAACAAGAAAAAATAAATAAAATGATGCCAGCGATATGTAAAACATATGTGCAAATGCGTTTTCTTTATTCTTTTCTTCTTTCCTGTCAATATATTCTTTTTCACCACTAGCAGGCGAGGCTCGGCGGGATAAAAAGCCCGTGTGGAAAGGATGATCCTCAAAAATCGACGGGTGAAGGTCGAAGAAATCGAGCGAGAACTTGGAATATCACATGGAAGTGTGATCAACATCATCCACGACAATTTGGCCATGACCAAGGTCTCTGCACGTTAGGTCCCTAGAAACCTCACGCCCCATGATCGACTTGAACGTCGTCAAAGTCCACAAGGCCAGAGTTGCACAAGCTGCCCCGCGCGAGTGCGGATTCGAGGAGCTCAACCATCCCCCCTACAGTCCAGATCTGGCCCCTAGCGACTACTTTTTATTCCGCCAGCTCAAGGCTGCACTGCGTGGACGCTGGTTTGGGGATGATGAAGATGTCCAGCTCGCCGTTCAGGAGTGGATTGAACAGCAGTCGGGAGATTTCTGGTTGTCGGGAATTTGAAGCCTCAGGGACAAGTGGCGCAAGTGCATTGAAGTCGAGGGTAGTTATATTGAAAAATAATAAAACACTTTTCCTTATATCTCGTTTCCTTATATCCGAATTGTAAAACTTATTGACCACCCCTCGTATGTCCTCTCCTCTCTTTTTTATGAGAAGTGATAGTTTTGAGCTCGAATAGAACCTTGCATGATTCATAGGAACACGCGTAGATTAGTGTGTCGTAGTTCTAGATAAGGCAATGGGTTGAGGAATAAGTTCTTGCGGTTTTATCAAATTTATTCATTACCATTAACAATTTTAGAAAAACTTCATTTTTAATTGATAACAATATGCAATTTAATCAATAATGTATTCTCCGTTGTTATTTATGACTTCTTCCCAACGTTCAACTAGTTCATCGATGCCTGTGCAATAAAAATCTCTGGATTTTGACTCGAAGAATTCGTCTAACCAAGTTCTGAATTCCACATCAGTATTGAATGAAACGCCGCGCAAATTGTTGGAGAGCGATCGGAAGAGATGGAAATCCGATGGAGCCAAGTCAAGCGAATATGGAGGATGCGGCATGATTTCCTAATTAAGCGTTTAGATGGCGTCTTTTGTCATATTGGCAATGTGAGGACGAGCATTGTAGTGTTGCAGAAGAACTTTATAACGTCGATGAGGTCGCTTTTCACGAATAGCTTCGGCGAGTAGATACATTTGTTGAACGTAGAGTTCTGCATTGACAATCTCGTTGTTCGCAAGTAGCTCATAAAGAATGATGCCTTCACAATACCACCACCACACACACACACAACATCGTCTTTCGTGGATGAAGTCCTTGCTTTAATCGCATAAGTGTTTTTTATTGGGGCTAAGCCATTGTTTTCGATGGTTCATGTTGACATAAACACACCACTTTTCGTTGCCAGTGATGATGCGGTGAAGAAATCTGTCATTATAGCCACGAGTAGCCTTGTGACGAGCAAGCAAACCTGCGGTAATCGTGGATCGTTGAAGTTTGTTGCTCTCGCTCAAAACGTGCGGAAACCATGCACCGAGTTTTTGAACTTTCCCCATCGAATGAAGGTGATTCACTACAGTTTTCTGATCACACGCCAATTTACGATGATTTTCATGAAGAAGGTCGTTCTATCGATCTTCATCCATGTGATAGAACGGTCTGAGGCCGCTTTAATTCAGCCTCTATCACATGTTAAAACACATACTTACCCACGTGTATCCTGCGAGAGGAAGCAGAAGCGCGTTATCGCCCATCATAGCCAATGTTTAATCAAGGAGGTTCACTCCCCCGTTTCGCCTCCATACGTCGATCTCGCCAGATTGAATTAGGCATATGGGCAGATAAGGTATTTTCCAAGGCACCACCGGGACATTCCCCCGAAGTCCCCCACTCAATTATCCCCTACGCCATGGGGCTAGCTCCGTCTATTTATACCATAGCTTTTCCCAATTGAAGCAGATCCAGATTATCTTCGCGAGGCATCAAGCTGATCCGGTCTCCCTTTTGCACCTAGGAACTCTGCCGAGAAACCCCCTTATTGTCCAGAAGAGGACAATATCCCTTGAGTGCCCAGGTTCGAGCCCTTCGAGACGCCAAATCAACAAGGCCCCCCTGTTGTTCAGAAAGAGAACAACGTTAGAACAGCCATTGTTCTTCGAGCCCGTTTGAAAAGAAACGGTTCTCACCCCCCCCCTGTTCTTCAGAAAGAGAACAATGTTAGAACAGCCATTGTTCTTCAAGCCCATTCGTCAAGAAACGGTTCTCGTTCCCAAGACATCACGTCCGGATAATTTAATTCCCCCCTTTTTAACGTTCTTCAAGAGAACGCTTGGTTTCAACAATAACCTACATTGTTCATCTAGAACATCTCCGATTTGCTGTCACAAGGATCGCTTGTACTGCCGAGCCCCACTTCGCTCTCACTCCTCGAAGACAGTCCTTCCCCCTCGTTAAGGACAAGCTCCCGAAGAACCCTTCTGCTGGAAATCGCCAGTTGGACCGAAGATTCCTTCGCATCGTCTTCCTCTGCAGAACAACTTTGTAATTACGTAAGCTGAGCATTACCTTTAATCATTTAACCTTTTGTCAACGCAACCCTATGCTTTAAATGGTTTAGCGAACCATTCCCCCCTTTTTTGTGTGTTTACCGTTTTAAATCTCTCCAAATCTTAATCCTCAGATTAGTCAGATATTCCCACGACCCTTTTCATTCCCGTGTTTCTCCCATTTTTAATCCCCCTTTATGTAAACATTTTTTTGTGTGTGTTGTTGATAGTTTAATTAATGAAACTCTATTTTATTAATGGTAGCCATTTTATTTATCGTTGTGCTCCGTTTCACTTCTTTAGCATATTAAAGATAAATAAGCCTCTCCAGCCCCCCCCCCCCTCCTTTTGGACTAACCTCGGTCAATCAGATTACCACGCACTCGAAATATAGAATTATTCCCTTAAGGAATAGTTATATATGGTATATCGTCGGGAGCCTATTCTACGACAATCCAATTTAATGGGGCGACCAGAACGTTCTTCTTCATTAAGATTGAAATGACCGTTTTTGAAATGTGAAAACCACCATTGAGCTGTTCTTTCTGATAAAGCATTTTCTCCGTACACAGCACAAATATCGCGACGAGCTTTGGCTGCGTTTGCATTGTTCCCGTCTCGATTGAAAATGAATAACAACAAGTGTCGAAAATGCGCCTTTCTTTCAACTTGACATGTCATTTTGAGGGTACAGAACAAAAATTAAATTAACACAACTTTTAAATAAACCGCAATGACTTATTACTCAACTTCAAGACGTAGCCTAAGCAAAAGCCCAATAGTCTACGCTGTTAAGAGACGTAGCCAAACTTTTGCAAATTTTGCTCTCATTATTTATTATTGTTTCTTAATATGTGCACAAATCACTTCAACAAAACTTAAATCAACACAACATTAAAAAAAACGCAAGAACTTATTCTTCAACCTAATACAAAAAAAAAGAAGGATTTTAATTGATACACATGGAAATAAGTGTGTATCAGCCTTCTCATACTAACATTAAACTTCATGTTTCGGGATATGCATATAGTAAGATGGTTAAACTGGTAGTTTCTGATAATACCTAGTTTGTTTGGTGTAGCTTTCAACTTTTTGTTTATCAAGCTGGCATTGAGAGCCTTGAATAGATCCACGGGTCTTTGCTTCTCTAACTTTTGTAGTTTCATACCTTTTTTTCCACCAACACTGATCCTCATTTAGTCCTGGCCCTCAGGGGACCTTAGGATCTTTCGTGGGTAGCAAGTCTGTAGTTTTCTTCATGAAACTCCTTCCCAAAACAAACGGAGATGCCCCTTTGGATTCGACGCAAAGAAGTACATAATAAAAATCACTAAAGTTCCTCCTGAAAAACAAAGTTTTCTACGCACTCGCAACCTCCTTGAACGAACCCAACCGCCCCTGAGGTGAAACAGCTGGCTCTCCCTAGTGCCACGAAAGGTGTCCTGGTCGTTGGATGTATCATAACACTCTACTACTGCTAACTATGCCCCCTCCACTAACGATGACTTAAAGTACCCTCGTTCTTGCGATTATCAGTTTGACCTTTATGCGAATTTCATTATCCGCACAGCCAGCAAAGGGGGTAGATGGAGTAGCAGGAGTAATGCCCCTGCTTCAATTGAAACCTGGAGGAACGGTGCGCCCTCCTTACCCCAGAGCCTGCAGGAGTACCTGCGGCTATATACCTTCCACACATTTTCCCTATCTTCAGCTTCGCCACTTTCTCTACAGATCTCTCCTTACTCACTTTCTGTGGGATACGGCCTCGTTGCTATTGCGCTATACATTCGAGAGAGACAAAAAAAAAATCATTATCCGGTCGGAGGACCTCGTCCACAATTGAAAGGGGACAGAAGGGGGGGGCGCAATTAACCAATTTACCTAATATAGGAATAAACTGGTTTTAAAATGGTTTAAAAGCGAACCGCCAATCGGCATTATCAAGAGGGACGCTGGAAAGACCAGACTAGAAGGGAGTAATAAACCATCTGACCAAAGGAATACAGATAAGCGACAGACATTTATTAGACGGAGAGGAATTTTAGCGAACCTGTATTCTGGCGAGCTCGAACCGGCGGCGAGAGTGGTAAACAGGCCCCCCCCCAAAAAAAAAAATCAAACCCTTTTATTTTTATATTCATTTTTTAAGCCATACCTGTATTTTGCTATTCAGAACCCCCCCTTCCCCCCAAAAAAGAATGTATCCTCGATCCGCTTCTGGTGGTAAACAAAGAGGTTTGTAAGGTGGTGAAGTTAGAGCGAGCAAAAATGTGTGGAAAGTACATAACCCGAGGAGTTAAGAAAGCAGCTTACTCGGGGTCGTTAAAGATCAGCTATGAGTAGATAAATGTGCAATGGGAATTTTGGAGCCGCCCTACAAACATCGACAACATTCAAAATTGTTAAAAAACAACAACAACAACGCCACCCATCAAGGGAATAGCACATTGGGGAATAGTGAGAGGAAGAAAATAAACAACAAAAGAGACGTAATAATTGGGCAATTATTAGCAGGAGTTAACATTTGTTTCGTTGTACTCATTTGTTATTTATTGTCCGAAAACGAAATTAGGGGCTGAAGAGGTTTTATTACTAAAGCCCTTGTTAATTGTAATCGTTTTTACTCACCCCGATAGTTTTATTTATTCATTTTCTTATGCAAACGTGTTTGCACTTCTCAGTGTCTATGTTATTTCGTGCTTTATTTTCTACAGGGACTTTTCACTGTACCCTAATGGCACCCGGATTTAAAGTGAGATAGATAGTTTACTTAATTCTATTTTTTACTATTTAGATTATTTATAACAAGGTCTACTGACCAAAAATACAGGCTCTCACTTATTCTGATTTATGACATTACGACCTTCAAAACTTTTAATGTCTCCCGGACTAACCTTGTGAGGCCGTTGACAATTATATCATTCGAAAGGGAATGCAAAACAACACAAGGGTTTCAAATTTCGTTAGAATCGGTCGAATAATTATGATGTTATGGTCCAAACAAATTAATTTATTGGCTAATCTTGGGAGGACTTTGGCAATTATATCATTCAAACGAGAATGTAAAACAACATAAAGGTTTCAAATTTCATTACAATCGGCCAAATAGTTATGATGTTATTGCCAAAACAAAATAATTCCCTGGCTAACCTTGGGATGACTTTGACAATTAATTATATCATTCGAAAGAGAACGTAAAACAATATAAGGGTTTCAAAATTCCTTAGAATCGCCTGAATAGTTATAATGTTATTACAAAACAAAAAAGCAAAACGGGAACCGACCGACATAGTGAGATGTAGAGCGCCCGCCACTAGACTCGCACGCGACTAAAAATATATATTTCTGATTCTTTGCATCTTGAGCAAGCTTTCCCACGTGTTATTAAGTCACTATTCTCTTCCTTTATCTATTACACTATATTTTAACTCGGGGAATTTCGGAATATGGATATAGTCATGGTCAAAAGTTCTGACATTAAGTTATCGATAAGTATATTTTAACTTTGGAATCTTTAAAAACAAAATGTTGAAGTTCAAATAAAAATAAATATTATCAAATGTTTTTGAATTGTTTAAAACAAAAGAATTACAAATGGTGAAGGTCAGAAAATTTATTAAAATACAGGCATGGCTTGGGATTTTTTTTTCATATATTCGAAGGTTTGCTTATCATCATCATCCTCATCATCATCATCACTAACTATAATTTAAGAAGGGGAATTTTTTTGAGTATTTGAAAAATAATTTCATCTTAGTTTGGTTATGAGTTATGTTTTTTTGTCAAAGTTATTTCTAATAATTCTTTTATAATATCAAAAAAACAAAATGGTGAAGTTCAAAAATAAATATAAGTATCGAAATTTTGCGAATTTTTTAAAGCCCAAAGAATTACAAATGGTGAAGTTCAGAAAATTTATTTTTATATATCTTAGTAGCGAAGCCATTGCCTAGTACACTATATTTTAGGACTGCATTTTTTTTAACAGTTTAAATTTTAGTTTGTGAGTCACCTAGGTATATTTGAAGCATTTTTTGAAGTTCTTTCTCAGATTTTATTTACAATTGAAAAAACACCCTCCAGGGCTTTCGTCTCGTAAATATGAATCTTTTATCAGTTCTTTCTAAGAGTTAAGAAAAAATAAATATGATTATCGAATTCTTTGGAATTTTTAAAACAAAAATAATTACAAATCGTAAAGTTCAGAAATTGTATTAAAATTAAGACGGCTGTTTTTTTTTGCATTTTTTCGTATATCAAAAGAATTCCCCTAAGAGTATTGTCCTGTCTTTAGGCCAAGAAAATAAGCATGGATCTGAAAAATAGACCAAAAGTAAATTATTAGGTGATGTTTGTTTCCTAGAAATCTTTTCATTTTTTTAGACTAAAATCTCGTTCCTAGAGGCAAATAGGCCGTAAGCCACAGACCGAAGTTGGGCCTGCGAAACAAAAGCTCCTCCTGTAATTAGGAGTACTTAAAAAACCACACTGAAATTACAATGGATTGGCAAAGTGCTTTGACCCCCTGATATTTTAAACACTTTGCTGTCCTTATGTTGCCTCTAACAAAGAAATTTCATCTTTGTTTTATTTTAAAATACACAAAGCTTTAAGTTTATTTTCTCAAACGTAGTTCCAAACATGTGTTTTTGTTTACAGATGGCGCTGTGCGTTGCTTGGCGGTTTGAGTCAGTTCAAATTCGTTTCTTAACGTCTGCAAACTCTAAATTTAAATCCGGCGACTTCTCGCGTGAGCATTGACGTGAGTATGACCCAAAGAGTTTTCCTGAGTTGTTTAGTGAAGCTGATCTATCTTAACTGGGTCACCCATCCTAATTAACTGAGACGCCCTCCTCTCTCTGCACCGAAATTAAACCCTCGAAGTCATTAAGATTTGAAAATGCATAACAAATTATCTTCGTTTTTCGGTTCGGTTCCTTTAATTAACTGGAAGTATGTATGCATACATGTGTATATTTGTATTCGTTCTGTGTTTGTACATTCGAATCACTGATCCTTTCTGTATGTGGCTTCATAGGGGCGTAATAAAGTAGCTTGAGGAGAATAGCGTGCCCTCCAGCCAGTCTCCTCTTTTCACTACTCGGTTCATATGTATGTCTTATACATTTTTACTTCACTTAATTTAATCCGTACACTAACTTTTTTTTTTTAAACAAAAGGGGAATTCCCTCCAATTACCTGCGGCGTTTGGTGAGAAGATGATCAATGGTTATTGCATTGATGGTTCCCATGCTTCAAATCACTTACAAGTGCCTTCGAACGGCTAAATGAGGCTTCTGCCACTAGATGGCGCCACCCAGCGCCAAATCCGATGGCAGATTTGAAATCTCCAGGGTGAATAACCCTATGTCCCATGGTCTTATTAGTCATTTCGTGCTTCTAAATAGGTACAATTGAGCTTTACTCCTTTTGAAAAAAAAGCGACGCCTAGACCTGGCGCTTCGCCGCAGGTAAAAACTTATCTGACGGAGATGCCCTTGTTGGTTTTTGTCCCTGTTTAATAAATAACTGCTGTGTGTGTCCAAATTCGTAATTTTGAGTGCTCAGACCTGCCTTTAACGAACTTTTCCTGAAGGTGTGCAAAGCAACCTCAAAATCCCATCATTTGGAATTGCTATTTATTTATGCATTAGTAAATTTCCCGAAAATCTCCACCATGATTTTTTGACATAAAATGCATTTTTCTTGCATTTTTATGGGTCAGGAACGCGATTATGATCGTCATTATCTCCGCAATACGGTTATTTTCTTAATAAACTCTTTTATTTCATTATATTCAATACACTTCAAAACATATTCTAAGGTGAATTAATTCTAAAGGGGGATGCTTCTTCACCCCACCCCTCCACGACTTTTTTTTTAAAAAATCAACTCGTAGTATAGGCAAATTGAAAACCTACCATTAGCTTTGTTTTTGAATCGAGAACCTAATGTTAGGCTTTCGATTTGCTTATACTACGAGTTGATTAAAAAATGCGTTTTGAAGTCGAATTTAAACACTTTCAATGAGGTTGCCAGACGTCATGAGGCGTATTCAATATAATGAAATAAAAGCTTTAATCAAGAAAATAAGTGAATTGCGGAGGTAATGACGATCATAATCGCGTTCCTAACCCAGAAAAACGTCATAAAATACATTTTATGTAAAAAAAAATATCGTGGTGAGGATGTTCTGGAAATTCACCATCGCATCTGTTTATCATTTTTCCTTTATAGTGTAGAGAGAGAGAGAGAGAGAGTGTGTGTGTGTCTCTCTCTCTCTCTCTCTCTCTCTCTCTCTCTCTCTCTCTCTCTCTCTCTCTCTCTCTCTCTCTCTCTGTATACTCGTATATCAGTCATCGTGTATGTATTCCCGCTTCTTGTGAGGATTATGTATACATTCCTCTTCGTTCCCAATGCGGGCCTATGCCCATGAGGGCAGCTGTTGACCCCATCGGCACGGAAATCTGAATCCAGGGAAAGAAAAGTAGAGGAAGGAATGAGGGCAAAAGTAGAAAGTGCTGGTTGAAAAGAAATGTAGATAAGTGAAGATTAGGAGAAAGGTAGATTTTGGTTCCCCGGAGCATCTACCGTCTAGGTGTTTTTATGGTATCCAATAAAGGTGTAGATTCGTTCAAGGAATCTGAACCAGGGTCCGAAGTTAGGTGGAGCATTTAATGCCCCTTTTTTAAAGGTGTAGGGTAGAATTTGAGTTCGCACTTGAGTTCATTTGTACGAATTTATTCATAAAGATTGCAATTCGCTGTTCCAGACCTAATATTCGTACGATAATGAGAATTCCAAAAGCTGTACTCGTTATTCTCGATTATTTCCCCCCCTCTTCGGACATATATTTTCACTTTCTTCCTCTGTCTGTTCTTTTCCTTCAACCTTTACCTATATAGCTATCATCTCCCGCTGGTGTGCCCCTCCTAGATTCTTATTCCCGCTAATTTAAGTCGAGACCACGGAGAGTCGGGGAAATGGTGGGAACAAAGACAAAATAGGCGGGGTTTTGAAATATCGTCGGGGAGATGTGGATCGAACATCAAAATTTGGCTGACCGACTGGCCTTGAGGACTGGCCCTCGGAGTGTGACCGTGAACTCCGAAGAATGTGAAATTGGGTGAAATAATTAAAGGGTGAAGCAAACGTGCGCTTTGTTACAGGAATCCAGGAATTTTGGACCATACTGGACATCGGTGACGTAAGCATTTGCCGCGAGTATTCTGGGCCTTTTCTGATTCATCATTTTATGTATTAAAAAAATGCCTGTTTGCGGGACAGGAAGAATGCCTATACCGTCGTGTCGTAAAAGGCGACTAAGCCTAAATAGTGGCCACTGACTTAGGAAGCAGCGCACTCGAAACAAGCCCCACCCCCCATTCCCGAACCCGATCAGGGAGGGATGGACGAAAGCTGGTCGGCGACTAGTCTGCGTTATTAGAAAGGGACAGGAAAAGTATAAAAATAGAAATGTCTAGAAAGAATAAAGCCTAGGTAGTCTCAATCTAGTTTCGGACTGCGGGAAGCTTTGGGGCCGGGAGGGCGTGCCACTCCTTTAGATAACGGGTAAAACAGTCTGTCTATACAGTCCTCCCACGCCTCCCTTGCGGCGTGTTGATGATATTTTTACCTTTTGATGATAATGATGAAAAATAAATACACTCGATGGCATTTCTGGCTGAAGTTTCTATACAAAGTGGGGAAATTAGGAAAAAAAGAAAATGGGTGGTAAATAGAAGCTCCACCCATAAGTAATGCGGCACCTTTTTATGTTTGCCAGGCAATGGCTTCGCCACTTCCCCTACGGGGGGAGCTTGCGCTTCGCTGCTAAGATTAAAATTTAAAATCTATAAAAAAGCAGCCATGGTTAAATTTTTATAAATTTTCTGAATTTCGCCAATTATAATAATTTTAAAGGGGAACTCTAGACTAAATTTCCCGCCTTTCAAAATATCCCGCTGCTAAAATATAGTTATAAAAGATATATAAAAATAAATTTTCTGAACTTCACCATTTGTAATTCTTTGTGTTTTAAACAATTCACAAAATTTCGATCTTATATTTATTTCTGAGCTTCATCATTTAGTTTTTTTGATATTATAAAAGAATTATTATAAATAACTTTGATAAAAAAACATAAGTCATAACCAAACTAAGATGAAATTATTATTCAAATACTCAAAAAAATCGCCTTCTTAAATTATAGAGATAGTGATGATGATGATGATAATGATTAATATTTTATAGATAGAAATCAAGGAATTATTTGAAGTTATTTATATTTATATAGGTATGTATTTATTAATTTACTACGTAATATAAATTCCACTAGTTTCTACTGAGTCTCCATCTTTCTGCTAACTTTTTAATACCATGTTTGTTAAAATCGTTCGAGTTTGATATTACAAATGTTCTTTAGGTTTATCAACCTCTTTTAATGTTGACATCTACATTCTCTTCAGGTGATTCAGTAAAATCCTAAAAAGATAGTAATCTGATGGTGCGAAGTCGGGTGAGTAACGACGATAATTCCCTAGTTCCCAATCCAAATTAAGTTTTGGTATGGTATCGATTGCTAGGTGAGGTCGCGCATTATCTTGGTGAAAATGCACTCTTCTTCTTCTTCTTCTTCTTCTTCTTCTTCTTCTTCTTCTTCTTCTTCTTCTTCTTCTTCTTCTTCTTCTTCTTCTTCTTCTTCTTCTTCTTCTTCTTCTTCTTCTTCTTCTTCTTCTTCTTCTTCTTCTTCTTCTTCTTCTTCTTCTTCTTCTTCTTCTTCTTCTTCTTCTTCTTCTTCTTCTTCTTCAGGCTCAGGGCTTTAGATTTGCCATCGCTAGAAAGCAGAAGATTACGTGGCCAGCTAATAGAAGTATTTAAAATACTAAAGGGTTTCTCAAACGTGGACTTTCGC
This sequence comes from Ceratothoa steindachneri, assembly GCA_963969495.1. Taxonomy (NCBI): domain Eukaryota; kingdom Metazoa; phylum Arthropoda; class Malacostraca; order Isopoda; family Cymothoidae; genus Ceratothoa; species Ceratothoa steindachneri. Next base: position 181,899,096 of record OZ018323.1, read on the forward strand.
AATCTGTTCGAACTGGATCATAGGGGAAATACTCGTCAGCACGGGTTAAAATTAGTGAACAAGCGTTTTAACACTAGTATAGCCCAAAACTATTTTACATTTAAAGTTACTCAAAATTGGAATCGGCTGCCCACCCACGTAGTAGATAGCACTTCGGTTAATATGTTCAAAAATCGTCTCGACGTGCATTTGAATAGTTTAAATATAACGTAGTTGAGCACTGTGAATTTGGACGTCCTTGCAGAGAGAGAGTTTGGAGCGGAGGTTTAAGGATATGAAATTATGATGACTAAAAATGATGCCGGCGATTCTCTGCATGTGTAGCTTAGATGTCCCATTTCTTTTCCGCCTATCCTATAAGTAGTCTCTATCCCTAAATTAGCTTTTCACCACTAGCAGTCGAGTGGCTGCGGAAGATGAGAAGAAAAACTTTCTATCTCCCCCGACCCCTAGTTTGATTAGTTAAAATTGCACGATAATGTACACATGTAGATAAGTGTGTACAGTAGATAGTATTAAAAAAAAAATAAAAAAAAATAGCATGTTAGAGATACACTCGTAGATAAGGGTGTATCGTAGTTTTTGATTTAGTGTAGCGGACTAGCCTCGAGCGGACCTTAGGGTCTTTGCTGGTCCTAGATTCTGTAGTTCTGTAGTTCTTCTTCTTCTTCTTCGACACCGTCCCCCACCAAAGGTTATTAATGAAAGTTAAAGCGATTGGGGTGACTGGTAAGATTTTAAACTGGATTAGAAATTGGCTGAAAGATCGCTCGCAGCGGGTGGTAATAAATGGGGAATGTTCAGATTGGGCCAGCGTTAGTAGTGGGGTACCGCAGGGCTCTGTTTTAGGCCCTTTATTGTTTTTAATTTATATTAACGATTTAGATAAAGGCATACTTAGTCGGATTTCGAAATTTGCGGACGACACGAAGCTGGGCAATCGTGCCTATGTAAGATCGGATGTCGATAAATTGCAGGGGGACCTAAACTCGATTGCCAATTGGGCGGACAAGTGGCAAATGGAATTTAATTTAAGCAAATGCAAGGTAATGCACTTGGGTTGCCATAATTTAAGAGTAGAATATACCATGAAAGGCCAAGTCCTCGACGCGGTTAAATTAGAAAAAGACTTGGGAGTATTAGTCTCAGACGATTTTAAATTCTCGAAGCAATGCGCGGATGCGTGTAAAAAAGCAAATCGCGTTTTGGGTTATATCGCGCGTAATTTCACCTTCAAATCTAAGGATGTAATTTTACCTTTATATAAATCCCTTGTGCGGCCACTTCTCGAATACGCTGTTCAATTTTGGGCTCCATATTTAATGAAAGATATCGCGCAATTAGAAAGAGTGCAGCGTAGGGCTACGAAATTAATTCCAGAGCTGAGGAATAGATCATACGAGGAAAGGCTCAGGGCTTTAGATTTGCCATCGCTAGAACACAGAAGATTACGTGGCCAGCTAATAGAAGTATTTAAAATACTAAAGGGTTTCTCAAACGTTGACTTTCGCAATCTGTTCGAACTGGATCATAGGGGAAATACTCGTCAGCACGGGTTAAAATTAGTGAACAAGCGTTTTAACACTAGTATAGCCCAAAACTATTTTACATTTAAAGTTACTCAAAATTGGAATCGGCTGCCCACCCACGTAGTAGATAGCACTTCGGTTAATATGTTCAAAAATCGTCTCGACGTGCATTTGAATAGTTTAAATATAACTTAGTTGAGCACTGTGAATTTAAACGTCCTTGCAGAGAGAGAGTTTGGAGCGGAGGTTTAAGGATATGAAATTATGATGGCTAAAAATGATGCCGGCGATTCTCTGCATGTGTAGCTTAGATGTCCCATTTCTTTTCCGCCTATCCTATAAGTAGTCTCTATCCCTAAATTAGCTTTTCACCACTAGCAGTCGAGTGGCTGCGGAAGATGAGAAGAAAAACTTTCTATCTCCCCCGACCCCTAGTTTGATTAGTTAAAATTGCACGATAATGTACACATGTAGATAAGTGTGTACAGTAGATAGTATTAAAAAAAAAAAATAGCATGTTAGAGATACACTCGTAGATAAGGGTGTATCGTAGTTTTTGATTTAGTGTAGCGGACTAGCCTCGAGCGGACCTTAGGGTCTTTGCTGGTCCTAGATTCTGTAATTCTGTAATTCTGTAATTCTTCTAACGATTAATGCTGGATTTTTTTTTCCTTCAAGTACTGCGTGTAAACTGTCCAACTGAACACAAGAAGTTCAACATAAACCTTGTCATTAAAATCAGCTTAATCCTGATTTGGCTAAATCTTTTATCGCTTAATTTTACAAAGAATAACTATGTATAATATTATAAGCATAGGGCTATATATATTCTTTAGTTTACTTTAAATTTATATTTTTAATTCACTGCATTTAGTCATGGCATCTTATACTAAGAAGTGAAAAATAACATGAAAAGAGAAATTTCAATGTCTTATGGACACAAAAATATTTCGCAATTGAAACATGCAATAATATTTTCTGCCTCACATGAAATGATAAAGTTTCCATATGCGAAAAATATATATAATATTAAACTTCACTATGCTGTTGAATATGAATCACAATATATTCAATTAGACAAAGAAAGAAGAAAAATGAATATATATGAATTGAAGAAGTTTAGTTCACAACAAAACAGTCTAAAAAAAATATGTTGTTAGAACTGATACATGTAAACAAATTGGCTCAGAAGGGCAAGCCACTGATAGATGGCGAATTTATAAAAGAATGTATTGTAATTGCGTTTAATGAATATTGTCCCGAAAAGGTGAACTTATTCAACGAAACGAGTCTGTCACTCCAGACAATTGGTAGAAGAATTGATGACATAGCTGACAGTAATGTGGGTACATCGCAGACCCAATTATCTAAATGTGTTCAATAGACATAGTTAACAGTATCGTGGCTACATCTCAGACCGAATTATCTAAATGTGTTCAATTTTAATATCAATGAAGAAATGTTGAACTTATGTCATATTATGAAGGGGACAACAACTGGCAGATGCATAATTGAGAATGTTAATTTATCATTAGAAAATTTCAATGTGATATAAATAAAATTTATTCGATTACCACTGATGGTGCTCCTGCATTAACTAGTAAAAATAATGAGTGTAGTACTTTATTCAAAGAATCAGTTGATCATGATATATTCAACTGCCATTGCCTGATTCATCAACAGTAATTATGTGCCCAAAAATTAAATATGAAACAGTTGATGACAGGTCTTGGAAAGTTGTAATTTTATCAGATATGGTGGCTTGAACATCGTGAATTCAAAACATACTTGGAAGAAATTGGCATTGAGTATAAAGACGTTGTTGCCGCTCAGATTTGGTCAAGGGAACATAAAATGATAGAAGAGTTGTTCAAAAGGTTTCTTGAGTGGGGCGTAAATCCAGCCCAAATGACAACTCAGGGAAGGTGTATTCAGAAAGGAAGTAGTCAAAGAGATAATAGAGGAGTGAATCGGAAAAGGACTTGAACAGGTTCGATATTCAAGGTTATGCAGAATTGGAGAAATCAGGGGGCAAAGGGCAAACCTAAGAAAAGGGAACAAAGAGGCAGAAGCTTAAGAATTTGAGCAAATGGGTTACTAATAGATAACAGGGTTATAAAAATAGATTCATTTGAGAACTAACTACTACACAAAAAGAATATTTACAATCGCAGAGAGGCCACAAAGATGTTTTTCTGTCATTAGACAAAAATAGATCCAAGATTGGAACCTAAAACAAAAACAGTTTTCAATAAGTCTTGAACACAACAAAACTCTTCCAAGGAAAAATTTAATAATGAAAGGGATTTGCAAAATTTACTAATTTAGGAGTTATCATCAGAATGAATCAATATAAATTTCATAACAGGAAAATAATATGTAAAGTAGAGAAGGAAGTTAAAATCTTATGAACATACTGTTATTAATTAAAAATATATATATATATATATATTTACACTTCCTCCCTAATTGGGGTCCCTTTTTTCTCTTTTGTGACACCCCCCACCCCCAGTTTTCTTCACACTAAACTTAACGTTTTAAATTCAGTAATTCTGAATCCTCTAAGTTTGTTAAAAGACTTTAAACCGATATTTTTTTCTCTGAAAAATATGAACTAATTTAATTGAAATACTTTGACTTAACTTGCCTATCTGGATATTTTTAAATATATAAAAATTAAAAGAAAATGAGAATAAGATCATATTAAAACGTTATATAATTTTCAAAAGCCAGATGGCTCAGTAAATCAACTCTGAACAAATTTCAATTATTGTTACCGGAAATAAAACAGTTCCTGCAAAACAAGAAACAAAGTGTAGATTAAAAAAAAATGAAGACTGGTTGAAGGATCAATCCTTCTTAGTAGATAATTACTGAAACGTTAGCTGAACTTAATTTGCCTCTATAAGGAAAATACCAGTTATGTTGCTCAATGTTTGAGCGAATATCAAGTTTTACTAAAAAGTTAGAATTTTTCCTAACGCAATTGAAAGCTGGTAAAAGTTTGCATTTTCAAAGTGTATCTAAAGGACAAGAAGAATTTCCTATGAACTTTGAAAAATATATTACTGTGAAGTTTTGTTAGAAGACTTTACAACCAGATTTTCTGACTTCAGACAGATAGAAATTCAATGAAAATTGTTTAGTATCCATTTTCATTTAATTATGTGGAAGTACCAGCCAAATACCAGCTAGAACTCATTGAACTCAAAAGCAGAGAATCTTTAAAAACTTATCATAGGGAATATTCTCTTCTTTAATTTTACAAAGAATTGCATTCTTTCAATGAATTTAATCAGAGTGCCAATTTATCTAGAAAACTATTATGCCTGTGGGGGTAGTACATACTACTACGAACAATTCTTTTCATGTATGAAAAACATCAAAACTGCTGAAAGAAAGAGGTTGAGTGATTGCCATTTAACTAACATTTTTAGAATAAAGACTAGTACCTACTAGAAAAAGCAGATAATGACAATATCATAAAGAAAGGCAATGTCAAAAATCACATTGATTTTATCTTATTTTGTCGAAGTATAATTTCATTTTTAGTCGCTGGCAACTCTACATACCTCTCACTATGTCGGTCGGTCGGTCCCCGTTTTGTTTCTTTTTGTTTTTGTAATATCATTGTAACTACTCGGCCGATTCTAACGAAATTTGAAACCCTTATGTTGTTTTACATTCTATTTCGAACGATATCATTTTCAAAGTCCTCCCAAAGTTACTCCAGGAATTATTGAAAGTTTTGAAGGTCGTAAGATTATAAATCAGAATAAGCGAGAGCACGCGACTTTTTTGGTTAGCAGACCTTGTTTACCGTCAATAGGATACCTAGTATTTTGTTTGTGATTATATATATTTGAACTTTTTAAAAGTTTAAATTTAAGTACCTTTGTAGCCCGGTGAATAAACTTAAATTTCTAATTTGGCACATTAGGATAAAAAGTTAGACAACCCTGGTGTAGACGATGCACAAAACAAGCGCGATAAGACTAGGATTTAGCAATAACATGTTTATTTTATACGATATTTCTTTTCAAAACATGTTCTTTCGTATATTCCCTTTGTTGTTCTTTTGTCATCATTTTCGATTCAACACTGATTAAAAACAGTTTAAAGGAAACAAACTTTATTTATGCCCCAATATTGTCTAAATTTTATTTTATTTCCTTAAAACTCCTCCCCAAATTATATCAGGCATTTAAAACCGCCAAGTGGCGGTAGCTCCAGGAAGGAATAATTGCCTCGATTGTATTTATGTAAATAGTTGAGCGAATAAACCTAGCTAAAGAAAGAGAGAAATGCATAATTACCGAATAGCAAAATAGGTGAAAGTGAAAGATTGTAAAAGATTAACGCTCGTTCATCTTTATCTCTTGTGGATGATGTTCCCTAGTGCGTACGTTTAGTGAACGCCACGTGGTAAAACGTGAGTACCGGTATAGAGGTAACCGAACAGGGACCAGCAGCTATGTAAAGAGGATAAAGAGACGATAAACCGCGTCTGTTGTCTTACGAGAGTAAAGAGGATAAAGAAACGAGAAACCGCGTCTGTTGTCTTACGAGAGTAAAGAGGATAAAGAAACGAGAAACCGCGTCTGTTGTCTTACGAGAGTAAAGAGGATAAAGAGACGAGAAACCGCGTCTGTTGTCTTACGAGAGTAAAGAGGATAAAGAAACGAGAAACCGCGTCTGTTGTCTTACGAGAGTAAAGAGGATAAAGAAACGAGAAACCACGTCTGTTGTCTTACGAGAGTAAAGAGGATAAAGAGACGAGAAACCGCGTCTGTTGTCTTACGAGAGTAAAGAGGATAAAGAGACGAGAAACCGCGTCTGTTGTCTTACGAGAGTAAAGAGGATAAAGAGACGAGAAACCGCGTCTGTTGTCTTACGAGTTGAGTTTGGTGATGCGCATGGAAAGGAGGAATACAAATATAAGGATCGATGTTTAAGAGTAAAAACTACCCCATAGGTGATTCAAGTGTAGGCCTTCGAGAGCGGGCGATGCTAACTGCCACAATCTGCTTTACCTACGGGTTCTGAGTACGTACTTGTGAAGTCTTATGAATTTGGTATTTGTCAGGAGCTCTTGGGTGGTGTTCACTAACCGAACCTTACCAATCATTTGATTTGGTTGCCACTTATAATTTGAGGGTAAATTGTGAACTCATACCGAAGGCAAAACTTTAGGGAGAATTGAACTATTTTACTAAATAGGCCTCCATGGAATGTACCCCTCCCCCTCCCGCGCCCATAAGGTCTATCCTCATTTGGGAGAGAATGCATCGAAATAGCTTGTTTGGACCTGGTTTTATCTTAGCGCATTTTGGGTTTCGGAGTGTCTGCGAGTTTTCCATTGCACAAAGTGCGAAATCATAGTTCATTTATGCACAAAAATGGATGAAAAGGGAAGGATATATGAATGAAAATAAATAAAACGCCCAAGAACAAAGGCACCTTTCCTCGGTAGTCGTTATTGTAGGATATCTAAAATAGAAACCAAAAGGAAAAACTCGAAGATAAAAAAAACCTCGTGTGTGGGAGCTAAACCCACAAAGAGGCCATGAACTCAAGTAAAGGACAAAAAAAAAAGAGATAAAACAAAGAATTATCTTATTTTTGAATGTCTAGAGAAGTATAGAAAAGGCAGGTTACTTTTGTATTTATTAGATGGACGAAAAAAATAATCGTGTATAATACAACGAAGCTATGCTGACTTAGAGAAAATAAGAGAATAGCAGATAGAAAAAAACTCAATAATAAAAAATACAGGAAAAATAAAGTAAAATAACTTGCGTACTCAAGAAAACCGGAGGTGCCTCCTTCTTCAAATGAGGACCTCGTTTCTTTGCAGGACGTTCAAGTAGGGCCTTTGAAGAAAAAAAAATCAATCAATACACACACACTTACCATCTCCTGGGCCACTAAGATCTTGCAGAGCACTTCAATGTCCCCATGGCCTTGAAAATAACATGTCAGCCCAAAACTGAGGAACTCTTTTTCACAAACCTGAAACAAACCATACCCATTCAAAAACCTTGGGCATGCGACCACATGACTACCCTGGGATCGGCTACATCAAAGGTCTCCATTTTCAAATCAGGAAAGGAAGGCGAATTGGTCCAGAACGATGGTATTTTCAGTAAACGGAAAACCAGGAGATGATCAATCAAGTGGGATAAACAGGTGGGTATATTAAACCCCCAAGAACAAGTTTGTACACGAAGTACAAACACCTCTAAGAACAAGTCTGTACACGGAGTATAAACACCTCCAGGAACAATTTTGTGCACTGAGTACAAACCGCCAGGAATAAGTTTGTACATGGAATACAAAGATCCAGAAACATGATTTTACACGGAGTACAAACACTCAAAAGTACGATCTTAAACTCCCTCGAGGTTTTATGTTGTCGTTTCTTGTTTCGCTGCTTCAGTCTCACGATCAGATACACAGTTCGTAATTCTGAATCTTCTTCCTTGTGTACGATCATTCCCGAAGGATTTAAGATGGGTATTATTTTCTTGCTTCATAGAAAGTCTTGTCTCGAAAGAACAAAGCCCAGGTAGTCTTAAATTAGCTCTATTTGCCGGGGGCACTGATGTCGGGAGGGCGGTGAGTTCCTGCAAGTCTTAGTGAAACATACTGAACGGAGCGTCCTTTTGCGGCAAGGACGGTTTGCCTTCGGCCCTTTCAAGGTCAGTTTTTGTGTCCTTTTAGTGTTTGTCAAAGTAAAATAAATCTTACGGCCCTTGTCAAGGTCGATTCTTTTGTCCCATTGCTGTCCTTGTCAAAGTAAATCCTTTGGAGGCTTTTCAGCCCTTGTCAAGATCATTCCTTTAGGATTTTGCATCCTTTGTCAAGGTCAATCGTTTGGAGGCTTTTCAGCTCTTGCCAAGGTCAATTTTTGTGGGGTCTTTTCCAGTAGCGTGCGGTGACTTTTGAAGATGAGGAAGCAATTCAGGTTTTACAAAAATAAATATGTCAATTGAAATAAATATGTTGTTCATTAAAATTAACTATAAAGTTGTAATCTACTCACTTTATTTATTTTTTTTGTTATTTTTTAAACTTTATTTCAATTTAGCCAATATGTTCTATCATATTGGCTTACATTGTATTTGCGAGTGCGGAGGCGTACCTGTTTTAATAATAGTTTCTCTTTCATTCTAAGTCATCGCACTGAACTTCCTTTTTTATAATTTTTCAATAATGCAATCGCATTTTCTCCCAACTTCATTTGAATCCATTTTGTTTAAAAGGGAGTTAGCACTTAAAAAAATGAATAAACAATAAATACGCCACAATTATCTAAGCACTGCCTCAGGGCTACTGATCTAAAAAATACGAAGGGTGACTACTGACTATGGTAGGCCCGGCAGAATCCCAGAAATATTAACAAAATGCATTAAGATATAAGAGCTTAACTATACTAGAATTTTTGCTATTTAGCTGTTTTCTTTCCTAGAACTAGTATTTAAATATAAACTAAAAAATTGTTTAAGCTTCAGAGCATAATAATAGTTACGTCAATGTGTCTTAGATATTTTCTTGCTTTTTCCTAGATTCTGGCAACCCAGCAGGGTTGCCAGATGCAAGCTGATGACTGCAGATCCAAATTTGCTTCCTTTTCCGTATACAAATAGGTTGTTTTTTTTTTCTTAATTTTAACACGGCGTTGAAATATCTAGATAAAAATCATAAAATTCTAATGACTGTATATTATTGCTAAGAAAAGCAAAACATCTTTTAAACTATTCATTCCAAAGCACCAAAAAGCAGAACTATTATTGAAATTAAGAGAAAAAAAAGTAGAAATCTCGACGAAAAGGATGCATTTCTTCGATTGCAGTCGGGCTCATCAGTTCGATTGAAAGAGAACAGTACCGCATGGCGTATACAAGTATAGACAAGCATAAATGTGAGAATAAAATTGATTCTGCTGTCATATTAATTGTTGAAGTGTAATTTCTTTTTCTTTTCTTCTTAAATAAGGAAAGCATGGCTTCCCTTGCTTCCATTGACTGCACGCCACTGATCTTTTCAGCTTTTGTGAAGCTGACTTTTTTAATGGCTTTGAAGCCATTGTCAAGGTAAATTCTTGCGAGGCTTTTCAGCCTTTGGCAAGATTATTTCTTTAGGGTTTGGCATCCCTTTTCAAGCTCAATCATCCTGAGGCTTTTCAGCCTTTGCCAAGGTCATTTCTTGCGGAGTCCTTTCAGTTATTGTGAAGCTGAATTTTTTAATGGCTTTGAAGCCATTATCGAGGTTAATTCTTGCAGGCTTTTCAGCTCTTGTCAAGATCATTTCTTTAGGATTTTTCATCCCTTGTCAAAGTCAATCCTTTGGGGGGTTTCAGCCCTTGCCAAAGTCAATTATTGTCAGGGTTGGCAAGGTAAGTTTTTTCCACTTTTGTTTTGCCCGGGGAAAACTCTGGGAAAAACACGGTAAAAGGGTGTTTTTTCCTGGGAAAAACTGGGTAAAACTTATTTTTTGGGTGAAAAACTAGTAAAAAGGATAACAAAAGAAGAATTAAACTTTTAATTGATTACTAATTAATTTATTCCCCTTAAGTTTGATATATTTACCATATTAGATCACATAGACTAAACTTTATACCTATAGCTTCATAATAATAATAATGATAATATATTAGTTGGCGTAACATAGGTTTTCATTACTAGTTGGAAAAATTAAACGATGCCTCCGACAAACAAAGTTACACATAATTCTGATTATCAGAAATCATCCATTAATTTATTAAGGTGATCCTCTGAATATCTAGAAGTTGATTGACAGGTGCTTTCACTTATGATTCTATTATTGTCTTCATTACCTTTTGCTTTCTTCCATCCAAAGTGCCTGTATACGTGAATAAGCTTAGCAACACGTTAATTGTTGAGTCTGTTTCTTAGCTTTGTATGAATAAGGCCTGTTGTGCTGAACAACCTCTCAATCCCAGCAATAGAAGGTGGGCATGATGCAGTAGATAACATCAGGGAGCAGAATCTTTTAACTAGATCTAATGAAGAAACTTTTATCATATAGTGCCAATATTTTTGAGGTAATAATTTGCTCAGATATTTCTGGAAAACTATTTTTGGAAATATTGTGATGTCTTTCTATCTCATATGCTGCCAGGACAACCATTAAACTTTCATCCAAATGATCAACATAGTTACGTGCAATATCTTGTTGTTCGTCCGTTAAATCAATCCATTTTTCATTTTTTTTAATTGCATCTCGTCTTCGGTGATTAATTAAATAATCAAGGAGGTGTTATGGATTTACAACTTCATTGAATCTTCTCTTTATTTTAGTTCTTATTTCTTCATTGATGTTGCTATCTGCGATGAGATTAAGCTAAGCAGTAACACAGTCTGACAGGTTGTTGTGATCATCCTGTCAATAAAATATAATATATAATGTATTTAAATGTTATTGATCTAAAAAATATAATAAATATTACCTATATTAATTGTTATTAAACACACTTATTTGCATTTTATTTATTTTCATATTTAGTTTTTCAATTGCTAATTACTGTAATATTTAAAAATTTATTTTAATCTCTAGAAATTGAATTAAATATTATTAAAGAAAATGCTTTGCATGATATTTATTATAGCATTGACTTTTTAGAAATTCACTTGGAAGAATTCCAGAGCAATAGAAATTGTCTTAATTTGCATCAGCAGGTTTCTTGCTTCCACAAGTAGAAGCCGGTTGTCAATATGATTGATTATATTTGTACTCATTTTATGAGCTTCTATGTCCCGTATTTCTACATACTTCGGATGATTTTTCACAAATGTTTTTAAGCAGTGCTCTTTGACTGGACCATCTGCAATGAAACTATATTTATTGTAATCCCATGCGATCATTTAACTATTGACAAGTAAATAAACTGTTTAAGATTTGGATATTGTAATATTTTTTTAAGCAACCAGAAGTTACAATACTTTTGAAAGTATAACTAATGTTATCTTTAAACATGCGAAAGATTTTGAAAATTAAGAGGTAATATCAAAAATATGTTAACTTAAAAATGTACATGCTGGGAATAAAAAAAAATGTCCTCCAACTTGATTAAATTTTTAATTAGGAATTACAACGATGAATATACTTTGTATTATTGTGAAGTTGTGGTAAGACACCACTCAATTCCTTCAACCAACCTGCTGGCTAGTGGTGATCACGGGAGTACCTCTGAACATCCTTTATGGCAGCCAAAACTGGTGTTGGAGTTGCTACATTTTCCACAATATTCAAATAATGTGCGCTAAAACCATATGCTATTATAGTCGGCCTCCAGTCAACAAGCATCTGCAAGTACATAAGTATATTTACATCTATAAATAAATGAAATCATAATAACTTATACATGCATATATGATAGTTGCTTTAAATAAAAAAATATTTCAAAGAAAATGATTTTAGCTTTGGTTAGGAAATACTAACCTTACGAAGGAGTTTCATTTTTGCTTCATTATCTGACACAAATCCAACAACAATTGCTCCATACTCAGTCTCTGCTTTTAAAATGCTGATCTTTGCTAGTTCACAACAAGTCTCCAGTTTTCCTCTGACTTCCTGCACTGACACAATCAAGTGGATATGATTTTCCTTCACAATATATAGTACTGGCAATAATTGGATCATTGTGAATATTAGACCACCCATCTTGTGAAACGACACACATTTTGTTTTTAAATAGTATCTTCATTTCTGTATTTACTTCTGTATAAGCTTCATCCAGCAGTGGACCAGCAAGCTGCTTCCTAGTTAGCACTCGTCTGTCCTTCAGCCCACATCTTGTGGGCTGAAGTAAACAAGAAGTAAACAAAAATAATGAATTTTACTCTATTTTTCATACAAAATTTAATGTATAGATATAATTGGGTGATCTTTTAAGCAAATCAAATTTCTAATTGAACTACAAATCGAAACTTATAATAGGGACTATATAAGTGATTTTTAATGCAGCTCCAGATAATCTAAGATATTGATAATAAAAATGCATAATTTACCCTATTCTCAATCATGTTTAATTTGGAAACTTACCTTGTAGAAAAATTGAGCCCACTTCCCTTGAATCACTTTAAATTCCTCATCACTTGTTGTCTGAATAAATTTGTCAATATGATTAATAGTTCCTTTGTGCCTTCTATTTTAAAATACTTTTTGCCTTGAAATTACATCAGAATTACTACAAATTTCCACTGGAGTTGAACTAATTTGTGAGTGGTTGATTGAAGCTAGTATATCAGAATCGGAGAGGGATGCTGTTGAAACTGGTTGTGAGTTTTCAATTTCTCGAGTAGAACTTGTTTGATCATTGCTTTCGTTTGTTACATTTATTTCATCAGTAGTGAAGTTATTAGTATATTGACAATCCATGGGAGTAATGCTGCTTATATTAATTTCTTGGTTAGGATTAATAGCTTCGGCGGTTACAGATAGGGCTGAAGTGTTTACGGGCTGAAGTGTTTACTGAACACTTTTTATGATGGTCTTTTACTCAATCAATTCTTTTTGCTATTATTCTTAAAAATCTTTTGCAACGAACTTTATTGCTAGAAATATCTTCATATTCAGACCACAATGAGTTCTTTGGCCGTGCACCAAGAATACCATGATTTCTCTCTAAATCTGTATATTTTGGCATATTAAATATTCTAAAATAAAATATAAAAAATATACAACATTAGTAGATGAGGTAAAACAAAAAAAAAATGTAAAATTTTAAAATTTTGGACTAAATATTGCTAAACATTCAAGTTGATAACGCTATGGAACTTATATAATAAAGACCACTGAAGCTGATTCTGTGATCTTATATTATACTTACATGAAATTTTTGTCTGTATGTTTTTCCCTGTTTTTTTCCAGTTTTACCCAGTTTTTTTCAGTTTTACCCAGTTTGAACCGGGAAAATCTGGGTAAAAGGGTCAATAGGTTTTTCTCAACCAACCCTGATTATTGTGGGGTCTTTTCAGTCATTATGAAGCTGAATATTTTAATGGCTTTGAAGCTATTGTCAAGATCAATTCTTGCAGGGCTTTTGATCCCTTGTCAAGATCATTTATTTATGGTTTTTCATCCCTTTTCAAATCAATCCTTTGGAGGCTTTTCAGCCCTTGCTAAGCTTAATTCTTGTGGGGGCTTCTCTTCGATTGTAAAGCTCAATCTTTTAATGGCTTTGAAGCCATTGTCAAGGTCAAATCTTGTAGGGCTTTCCAGCTCTTGTCAAGATCATTTCTTTAAGGTTTTGCATGTTTTTTCAAGCTCAATCCTTTGGAGGCTTTCAGCCCTTGCCAAGATGAATTATTGTGGGGTCTTTTCAGTTATTGTAAAGCTCATTTTTAAGGGTTTTGAAGCCATTGTCAAGGTCAATTCTTGCGGGGAATTTCAGCCTGTATCAAAATAATTTCTTTAGGATTTTGCATCCCTTGTCAAGGTCAATCCTTTGGAATCTTTTAGCCCTTGCCAAGGTCAATTCTTGTGTGGTCTTTTCAGCTATTGTGAAGCTCAATTTTTTAAGGGCTTTGAAGCCATAGTTAAGGTCAATTCTTGCGGGGCTTTTCAGCGCTTGTCAAGATAATTCTTTTAGGGTTTTGTATCCCTTGTCAAGGTCCATTCTTTTGGCTTTTGGGTCATTTTTAAAGTCAATACTTGGGGACTTGTCAGCCCTTGTCTAGGTTAACTTTTGTGAGATTTTCAACCTTGTCAATGTCATTTCTTTTGTCCTGTACAAGGAACGATCCACATTCATTACTGCGGTTTGGCCAATTCAGGAGAGTAGCGTGCCATCCAAATCCAGACTGCCTCAAGTAGTCTCTTCTTTTTGACTATACCTTCCACACATTTTAGCTTCCCCTAACTTCACCTCTTTCATTATGAACCTCTCCCCATCAGCCTTCTCTCGAAGATACCCATGTTGCTTTTAGCCGATTAATTTTAAATTAATAGTAATAATAATATGAAGAGGATAATATTATTAATAAGTAGAATCATATTGAAAATTTCCCCTCTCAGACTTTCACAAGGACTCTTTTTTTATTCCTAGGCATCCTTGTCAAGGTTAATTCTTCTATACCCTTTCCCCTGTCCGAGCCCCTGCCATTTTTTTTTTATTCCCCATTTCTTCTTGCCTCTGTTTCCTCCCATTTTTTTACCTTGGCCTGGGGAAAATCATATCCCTTTTCTCCAATCATCAAAGTAATAATACCCTCCACCCCTTTCTTGGGTCCTACTTATCCTTCTTTTCTACCACACACCTTTCTTATTACTTTATCAGCACCCATCTTTTGTATACAAGCCACACCAATGACCTTTTATAGGCTCGTGTTTTAAGGTTTTATGTACGATCACTTCTCAACATCTCTACATACTATCAATTTTAACCATATTTACATACCCATCAATTTCCAAACCTTCCATACGATCAATTTTCACCATCATTACATACGATCTCCATTCAACCACATTTTATTTAGTCTATTAGTTTATTAAGACTTTTCGCTCATTTCTCTGCACCTCCTTCACCATATCCACTTTCTATTCCTTCCATTCAAAGACTCCATTTAGTAATGTGTCACAACCATACAGCTGTGTGTGCCCTATATCCCATTATCGAACCAGACATTTATGAGGGTCTATCTCCCTCTCCTCCCAGCACTTTCGCTTTCTCAAACACAAAATTATACAAAAGCAAGAAAAAATAAGCCTCAAACCTTCCTGACACAACTTGAACAATAATAAAAGAAACGTTTCCGAGAAATATTTTTGGTATCTAAAATCTTTTATCTGCGAGCGAAAACGTCTTCTGAAAAGGAAGAGTTTTGTATGAAGTTTCCCCACAATTACAAAAATTGAAGTTGCATCATTTAAGAAAGTTGTTCACAGGGGGAAAGCTTCCTTTACATTTCAAAGTTCTTGTAGCAGAAAAGTGAAACAATTCGTAGTTTTCAGAGACTATTTCCAAATAGGGAAAGTTTCCTTCGCATTTCTAATTTCATACAGTAGAAGGTCAAAATCCTTATTTCTGAAAGACTATGCCCAATAGGAGAATGGTCCCTGCACAATTCAAAGTTCACACAGCAGAAGAGTGGCAAAATTAGTATCTTTGAAATCCTATTTCCAAACAGAGACTAAAATTTAAGTCAATAAAATATTGGCTGTTGTTATTAGGATTGTCGAGTCAGAGCTGAAGCCGGAGCCGGAGCCGGAGGCGGATGAGGAACCATTTTAAAGCCGTAATCGAACCTTGATTTGGTCATCCACATAAGTTAGTAAATCTGTATTTAACCATTAAACTTTATTAAAGTTTTTTTTTATTTCTGAATGCACTTTTTTTCAAAATGTTCTTTACCAAACATTCCTGAATATACGCGTGCAAGTTTATCAAAACCAAAACGGTTGGAGTTATCTTTGCATCGGAAATGTAGCATTAAAAAAAATCCTTTTTTTACCATGCAAAAAACGGGATTTTGAAGTAAGGCAAACATTAAAGATCTTACCGATCAATTGGTTGAGATTATCACAAAATCCTTTTGAAGCTTTGCAACAAATTCCTGGGATGAGGCTCCCCATGGATCGACAGTTTTGAGATGGATTCAGCCTTTTTAATTCGGGTTGAAAGACCTCAAAGATAACCAAAGACAAGGAAGAGCTTCAATCTCGATTAAAGAATCAAATATTGGGTGTAGTGAGGAAAGTAGAGTGAAAGAAGAGTATAACTACAATTCATTCGATAGCATATGAAGTGATATACTAGGATCAGCACGGGCGATTTCTTCGATTTGTTCGACTATCTTGACTTCAACAATCTTTCTGCTCGATAGATGGCAAAAGCGCCTTGAAGAAAATTGTACCAGGGGATAAGATAGGAATTTACAAGTAGGACCCAAATATTAGAATCTAGGTCCCGTCAACTCTAAAGGCCGAGAGTTTGACACAGAAGGTAGCGACGACAATTTGGTAGTCTATTAGTTATTGAGACTTTACGCGCATTTCTCTGCCATTCCTTCACCGCATCCACTTTCTATTCCTTGAATTTACAAGTAGGACCCAAATATTAGAATCTAGGTCCCGTCAACTTTAAAGCTGAGGGTTTGACGCAGAAGGTAGCGACGACAATTTGGTAGTCTATTAGTTATTAAGACTTTTCGCTCATTTCTCTGCCATTCCTTCACCGCATCCACTTTCTATTCCTTGAATTTACAAGTAGGACCCAAATATTAGAATCTAGGTCCCGTCAACTTTAAAGCTGAGGGTTTGACGCAAAAGGTAGCGACGACAATTTGGTAGTCTATTAGTTATTAAGACTTTTCGCTCATTTCTCTGCCATTCCTTCACCGCATCCACTTTCTATTCCTTAAATTTACAAGTAGGACCCAAATATTAGAATCTAGGTCCCGTCAACTTTAAAGCTGAGGGTTTGACGCAGAAGGTAGCGACGACAATTTGGTAGTCTATTAGTTATTAAGACTTTTCGCTCATTTCTCTGCCATTCCTTCACCACATGCACTTTCTATTCCTTGAATTTACAAGTAGGACCCAAATATTAGAATCTAGGTCCCGTCAACTTTAAAGCTGAGGGTTTGACGCAGATGGTAGCAACGACAATTTGGTAGTCTATTAGTTATTAAGACTTTTCGCTCATTTCTCTGCCATTCCTTCACCACATCCACTTTCTATTCCTTGAATTTACAAGTAGGACCCAAATATTAGAATCTAGGTCCCGTCAAATTTTAAAGCTGAGGGTTTAACGCAGAAGGTAGTGAAGACAATTTGGTAGTCTATTAGTTATTAAGACTTTTCGCTCATTTCTCTGCCATTCCTTCACCGCATCCACTTTCTATTCCTTGAATTTACAAGTAGGGCCCAAATATTAGAATCTAGGTCCCGTCAACTTTAAAGCTGAGGGTTTGACACAGAAGGTAGCGACGACAATTTGGTAGTCTATTAGTTATTAATACTTTTCGCTTATTTCTCTGCCATTCCTTCACCGCATCCACTTTCTATTCCTTGAATTTACAAGTAGGGCCCAAATATTAGAATCTAGGTCCCGTCAACTTTAAAGCCGAGAGTGTGACACAGAAGGTAGCGACGACAATTTGGTAGTCTATTAGTTATTAATACTTTTCGCTGATTTCTCTGCCATTCCTTCACCGCATCCATCTTCTATTCCTTGAATTTACAAGTAGGACCCAAATATTAGAATCTAGGTGCGTCAACTTTAAAGCCGAGAGTGTGACACAGAAGGTAGCGACGACAATTTTGTAGTCTATTAGTTATTAAGACTTTTCGCTCATTTCTCTGCCATTCCTTCACTGCATCCACCTTCTATTCCTTGAATTTACAAGTAGGACCCAAATATAGGAATCTAGGTCGCGTCAACTTTAAAGCTGAGAGTTTGATGCAGAAGGTAGCGACGACAATCTGGTAGTCTATTAGTTATTAAGACTTTTCGCTCATTTCTCTGCCATTCCTTCACCGCATCCACTTTCTATTCCTTGAATTTACAAGTAAGACCCAAATATTAGAATCTAGGTCCCGTCAACTTTAAAGCTGAGAGTTTGACGCAGAAGGTAGCGACGACAATTTGGTAGTCTATTAGTTATTAAGACTTTTCGCTCATTTCTCTGCCATTCCTTCACCGCATCCACTTTCTATTGCTTGAATTTACAAGTAAGACCCAAATATTAGAATCTAGGTCCCGTCAACTTTAAAGCTGAGAGTTTGACGCAGAAGATAGCGACGACAATTTGGTAGTCTATTTGTTATTAAGACTTTTCGCTCATTTCTCTGCCATTCCTTAACCGCATCCAATTTCTATTCCTTGAATTTACAAGTAAGACCCAAATATTAGAATCTAGGTCCCGTCAACTTTAAAGCTGAGAGTTTGACGCAGAAGATAGCGACGACAATTTGGTAGTCTATTAGTTATTAAAACTTTTCGCTCATTTCTCTGCCATTCCTTCACCGCATCCACTTTCTATTCCTTGAATTTACAAGTAAGACCCAAATATTAGAATCTAGGTCCCGTCAACTTTAAAGCTGAGAGTTTGACGCAGAAGGTAGCGACGACAATTTGGTAGTCTATTAGTTATTAATACTTTTCGCTTATTTCTCTGCCATTCCTTCACCGTATCCACTTTCAATTCCTTGAATTTACAAGTAGGGCCCAAATATTAGAATCTAGGTCCCGTCAACTTCAAAGCCGAGAGTGTGACACAGAAGGTAGCGACGACAATTTGGTAGTCTATTAGTTATTAATACTTTTCGCTCATTTCTCTGCCATTCCTTCACCGCATCCATCTTCTATTCCTTGAATTTACAAGTAGGACCCAAATATTAAATCTAGGTCCCGTCAACTTTAAAGCCGAGAGTGTGACACAGAAGGTAGCGACGACAATTTTGTAGTCTATTAGTTATTAAGACTTTTCGCTCATTTCTTTGCCATTCCTTCACTGCATCCACCTTCTATTCCTTGAATTTACAAGTAGGACCCAAATAAGAGAATCTAGGTCCCGTCAACTTTAAAGCTGAGGGTTTGATGCAGAAGGTAGCGACGACAATCTGGTAGTCTATTAGTTATTAAGACTTTTCGCTCATTTCTCTGCCATTCCTTCACCACATCCACTTTCTATTCCTTGAATTTACAAGTAGGGCCCAAATATTAGAATCTAGGTCCCGTCAACTTTAAAGCCGAGAGTGTGACACAGAAGGTAGCGACGACAATTTTGTAGTCTATTAGTTATTAATACTTTTCGCTCATTTCTCTGCCATTCCTTCACCGCATCCATCTTCTATTCCTTGAATTTACAAGTAGGACCCAAATATTAGAATCTAGGTCCCGTAAACTTTAAAGCCGAGAGTGTGACACAGAAGGTAGCGACGACAATTTTGTAGTCTATTAGTTATTAAGACTTTTCGCTCATTTCTCTGCCATTCCTTCACTGCATCCACTTTCTATTCCTTGAATTTACAAGTAGGACCCAAATATTAGAATCTAGGTCCCGTCAACTTTAAAGCTGAGGGTTTGATGCAGAAGGTAGCGACGACAATCTGGTAGTCTATTAGTTATTAAGACTTTTCGCTCATTTCTCTGCCATTCCTTCACCACATCCACTTTCTATTCCTTGAATTTACAAGTAAGACCCAAATATTAGAATCTAGGTCCCGTCAACTTTAAAGCTGAGAGTTTGACGCAGAAGGTAGCGACGACAATTTGGTAGTCTATTAGTTATTAAGACTTTTCGCTCATTTCTCTGCCATTCCTTCACCGCATCCACTTTATATTTCTTGAATTTACAAGTAAGACCCAAATATTAGAATCTAGGTCCCGTCAACTTTAAAGCTGAGGCTTTGACGCAGAAGGTAGCGACGACAATTTGGTAGTCTATTAGTTATTAAGACTTTTCGCTCATTTCTCTGCCATTCCTTCACCGCATCCACTTCCTATTCCTTGAATTTACAAGTAGGACCCAAATATCTAGGTCCCGTCAACTTTAAAGCTGAGAGTTTGACGCAAAAGGTAGCGACGACAATTTGGTAGTCTATTAGTTATTAAGACTTTTCGCGCATTTCTCTGCCATTCCTTCACCGCATCCACTTTCTATTCCTTGAATTTACAAGTAGGACCCAAATATTAGAATCTAGGTCCCGTCAACTTTAAAGCTGAGGGTTTAACGCAGAAGGTAGCGACGACAATTTTGTAGTCTATTAGTTATTAAGACTTTTCGCTCATTTCTCTGCCATTCCTTCACCACATCCACTTTCTATTCCTTGAATTTACAAGTAGGACCCAAATATTAGAATCTAGGTCCCGTCAACTTTAAAGCTGAGGGTTTGACGCAGAAGGTAGCAACGACAATTTGGTAGTCTATTAGTTATTAAGACTTTTCACTCATTTTTCTGCCATTCCTTCACCACATCCACTTTCTATTCCTTGAATTTACAAGTAGGACCCAAAAATTAGAATCTAGGTCACGTCAAATTTTAAAGCTGAGGGTTTAACGCAGAAGGTAGTAAAGACAATTTGGTAGTCTATTAGTTATTAAGACTTTTCGCTCATTTCTCTGCCATTCCTTCACCGCATCCACTTTCTATTCCTTGAATTTACAAGTAGGGCCTAAATATTAGAATCTAGGTCCCGTCAACTTTAAAGCTGAGGGTTTGACACCGAAGGTAGCGACGACAATTTGGTAGTCTATTAGTTATTAATACTTTTCGCTTATTTCTCTGCCATTCCTTCACCGCATCCACTTTCTATTCCTTGAATTTACAAGTAGGGCCCAAATATTAGAATCTAGGTCCCGTCAACTTTAAAGCCGAGAGTGTGACACAGAAGGTAGCGACGACAATTTGGTAGTCTATTAGTTATTAATACTTTTCGCTCATTTCTCTGCCATTCCTTCACCGCATCCATCTTCTATTCCTTGAATTTACAAGTAGGACCCAAATATTAGAATCTAGGTCCCGTCAACTTTAAAGCCGAGAGTGTGACACAGAAGGTAGCGACGACAATTTGGTAGTCTATTAGTTATTAAGACTTTTCGCTCATTTCTCTGCCATTCCTTCACTGCATCCACCTTCTATTCCTTTAATTTACAAGTAGGACCCAAATATGAGAATCTAGGTCCCGTCAACTTTAAAGCTGAGGGTTTGATGCAGAAGGTAGCGACGACAATCTGGTAGTCTATTAGTTATTAAGACTTATCGCTCATTTCTCTGCCATTCCTTCACCACATCCACTTTCTATTCCTTGAATTTACAAGTAGGGCCCAAATATTAGAATCTAGGTCCCGTCAACTTTAAAGCCGAGAGTGTGACACAGAAGGTAGCGACGACAATTTGGTAGTCTATTAGTTATTAATACTTTTCGCTCATTTCTCTGCCATTCCTTCACCGCATCCATCTTCTATTCCTTGAATTTACAAGTAGGACCCAAATATTAGAATCTAGGTCCCGTCAACTTTAAAGCCGAGAGTGTGACACAGAAGGTAGCGACGACAATTTTGTAGTCTATTAGTTATTAAGACTTTTCGCTCATTTCTCTGCCATTCCTTCACTGCATCCACCTTCTATTCCTTGAATTTACAAGTAGGACCCAAATATTAGAATCTAGGTCCCGTCAACTTTAAAGCTGAGGGTTTGATGCAGAAGGTAGCGACGACAATCTGGTAGTCTATTAGTTATTAAGACTTTTCGCTCATTTCTCTGCCATTCCTTCACCACATCCACTTTCTATTCCTTGAATTTACAAGTAAGACCCAAATATTAGAATCTAGGTCCCGTCAACTTTAAAGCTGAGAGTTTGACGCAGAAGGTAGAGACGACAATTTGGTAGTCTATTAGTTATTAAGACTTTTCGCTCATTTCTCTGCCATTCCTTCACCGCATCCACTTTATATTCCTTGAATTTACAAGTAAGACCCAAATATTAGAATCTAGGTCCCGTCAACTTTAAAGCTGAGAGTTTGACGCAGAAGGTAGCGACGACAATTTGGTGGTCTATTAGTTATTAAGACTTTTCGCTTATTTCTCTGCCATTCCTTCACCGCATCCACTTTCTATTCCTTGAATTTACAAGAAGGACCCAAATATTAGAATCTAGGTCCCGTCGACTTTAAAGGCCGAGAGTTCGACACAGAAGGTAGCGACGACAATTGGGTAGTCTATTAGTTATTGAGACTTTCCGCGCATTTCTCTGCCATTCCTTCACCGCATCCATCTTCTATTCCTTGAATTTACAAGTAGGACCCAAATATTAGAATCTGGGTCCCGTTAACTTTAACTTGAGAGTGTGACACAGAAGGTAGCGACGACAATTTTGTAGTCTATTAGTTATTAAGACTTTTCGCTCATTTCTCTGCCATTCCTTCACTGCATCCACCTTCTATTCCTTGAATTTACAAGTAGGACCCAAATATTAGAATCTAGGTCCCGTCAACTTTAAAGCTGAGGGTTTGATGCAGAAGGTAGCGACGACAATCTGGTAATCTATTAGTTATTAATACTTTTCGCTCATTTCTCTGCCATTCCTTCAACGCATACACTTTTTATTCCTTGAATTTACAAGTAAGACCCAAATATTAGAATCTAGGTCCCGTCAACTTTAAAGCTGAGAGTTTGACGCAGAAGATAGCGACGACAATTTGGTAGTCTATTAGTTATTAAGACTTTTCGCTCATTTCTCTGCCATTCCTTCACCGCATCCACTTTCTATTCCTTGAATTTAAAAGTAAGACCCAAATATTAGAATCTAGGTCCCGTCAACTTTAAAGCTGAGAGTTTGACGCAGAAGGTAGCGACGACAATTTGGTAGTCTATTAGTTATTAATACTTTTCGCTTATTTCTCTGCCATTCCTTCACCGTATCCACTTTCAATTCCTTGAATTTACAAGTAGGGCCCAAATATTAGAATCTAGGTCCCGTCAACTTTAAAGCCGAGAGTGTGACACAGAAGGTAGCGACGACAATTTGGTAGTCTATTAGTTATTAATACTTTTCGCTCATTTCTCTGCCATTCCTTCACCGCATCCATCTTCTATTTCTTGAATTTACAAGTAGGACCCAAATATTAGAATCTAGGTCCCGTCAACTTTAAAGCCGAGAGTGTGACACAGAAGGTAGCGACGACAATTTTGTAGTCTATTAGTTATTAAGACTTTTCGCTCATTTCTCTGCCATTCCTTCACTGCATCCACCTTCTATTCCTTGAATTTACAAGTAGGACCCAAATATTAGAATCTAGGTCCCGTCAACTTTAAAGCTGAGGGTTTGATGCAGAAGGTAGCGACGACAATCTGGTAGTCTATTAGTTATTAAGACTTTTCGCTCATTTCTCTGCCATTCCTTCACCGTATCCACTTTCTATTCCTTGAATTTACAAGTAAGACCCAAATATTAGAATCTAGGTCCCGTCAACTTTAAAGCTGAGAGTTTGACGCAGAAGGTAGCGACGACAATTTGGTAGTCTATTAGTTATTAAGACTTTTCGCTCATTTTTCTGCCATTCCTTCACCGCATCCCCTTTCTATTCCTTGAATTTACAAGTAAGACCCAAATATTAGAATCTAGGTCCCGTCAACTTTAAAGCTGAGAGTTTGACGCAGAAGGTAGCGACGACAATTTGGTAGTCTATTAGGTATTAAGACTTTTCGCTCATTTCTCTGCCATTCCTTCACCGCATCCACTTTCTATTCCTTGAATTTACAAGTAAGACCCAAATATTAGAATCTAGGTCCCGTCGACTTTTTAGTCCGAGAGTTTGACACAGAAGGTAGCGACGACAATTGGGTAGTCTATTAGTTATTGAGACTTTTACGCGCATTTCTCTGCCATTCTTTCAACGCATCCAATTTCTATTTCTTGAATTTACAAGTAGGACTCAAATATTAGAATCTAGGTCCCGTCAACTTTAAAGGCCGAGAGTTTGACACAGAAGGTAGCGACGACAATTCGGTAGTCTATTAGTTATTAAGACTTTTCGCTCATTTCTCTGCCATTCCTTCACCGCATCCACTTTCTATTCCTTGAATTTACAAGTAGGACCCAAATATTAGAATCTAGGTCCCGTCAAATTTTAAAGCTGAGGGTTTGACGCAGAAGGTAGCGACGACAATTTGGTAGTCTATTAGTTATTGAGACTTTCCGCGCATTTCTCTGCCATTCCTTCACCGCATCCACTTTCTATTCCTTGAATTTACAAGTAGGACCCAAATATTAGAATCTAGGTCCCGTCAACTTTAAAGGCCGAGAGTTTGACACAGAAGGTAGCGACGACAATTGGGTAGTCTATTAGTTATTAAGACTTTTCGCTCATTCTCTGCCATTCCTTCACCGCATCCACTTTCTATTCCTTGAATTTACAAGTAGGACCCAAATATTAGAATCTAGGTCCCGTCAAATTTTAAAGCTGAGGGTTTGACGCAGAAGGTAGCGACGACAATTTGGTAGTCTATTAGTTATTAAGACTTTTCGCTCATTTCTCTGCCATTCCTTCACCGCATCCACTTTCTATTCCTTGAATTTAAAAGTAAGACCCAAATATTAGAATCTAGGTCCCGTCGACTTTAAAGCTGAGGGTTTGACGCAGAAGGTAGCGACGACAATTTGGTAGTCTATTAGTTATTAAGACTTTTCGCTCATTTCTCTGCCATTCCTTCACCGCATCCACTTTCTATTCCTTAAATTTACAAGTAGGGCCCAAATATTAGAATCTAGGTCCCGTCGACTTTAAAGCCGAGAGTTTGATGCAGAAGGTAGCGACGACAATCTGGTAGTCTATTAGTTATTAATACTTTTCGCTCATTTCTCTGCAATTCATTCACCGCATCCACTTTTTATTTCTTGGATTTACAAGTAGGACCCAAATATTAGAATCTAGGTCCCGTCAAATTTTAAACCTGAGATTTTGGCACAGAAGGTAGCGACGACAACTTGGGTGCGTCTGAATGTGTAATTTTGATCCACTTTTTCGAATGATAACGATTCTAACGAACGATCAGCTCCTTTTTATCACTACTTCCTTAGAAAATTAAAAGCCTCGTTAGTGTCAAAAGCGTAGTCTTAGTGGTATGGTAACAGATAGTTATTATCACCAGTTTCTTAGAAATTTAAAAGTGATTGTAGTAGCAAAAGAGTAGAATTAGTGGTATAATAACAGCTGCTTATTATCACTAATTTCTTAGAAAATTTAGTGGCAAATGCTTAGTTTTAAAGCTCCGATAACAGCTGCTTATTATTACAATTTTTCTTAGAAAATTGAAGGCAACATCAGTCGCAAAAGCGTAGACGTAGAGGTAGAATAACAACTACCCTATTATCACATTTCTTAGAAAATTGAAAGCAATAGTAGTAAAAAAACGCAGAATTAGTGGTACAATAACAGCTGCTTATTATCATTAGTGGGAAACTCGTAGTCTTAGTGGTACCATAACAACCGCTTATTATTATCAGTTTCTTAGAAAATTGAAAGCAAATTAGTAGTAAAAACTATTTCGTCCCAATAACGAACCAGCTCATTCTTAGAACTATTTTGCGAGAATTTCATCGGAAATTTTGATCCATCCATTCTATGGCCTTGGCATTGCTCCTAAGGATTGCTTTTTATTCCCCTAAATGAAAGGAAACGTTAATGGAACCCCATTTCCGTCGTTTGCTCATGCCAACTCAGCAGTTTCAACGTGGTGTGATTCGTAAAATTCGGCATTCAAGAAGTGTTAGAAAAATTGGAAACATCGCCTAGAGAAGTGTGTTGATGAAGGAGTATATATTTGTTAAAAAAGAAAAAAAGAATATCTTGTTTTTGTATAATAAAATTTCATTTTATTTTGTAGCGGCAAGCAATCTTGCTTCTTTATATTTTAACTCATCTTAGTATGTATTCACGATACATAAAAAAGTATGGTAAAATTATAAACGAAATTACACAAATGTGGGTTGCATTGCCTGTATCAGTTTGATATGCAGTGGAGGTGTTCTGAAAGTCATAAAATTTGATTTAAGAGGAAATTCAAAAGAAAGATTGGTGCAATCTTAGTTTTAAGAAGAAACCTTTTAGAGATTAAATTCCCGAATTTGTATGTTTTACAATTATCCAATGCAATTTATTAAATTTCTCTTACAACTTCACTCAGTTAAATTGTTTTGTTATTCCCGATAATTGCAGTAATAATTTTCATAGGGATTTTTCTTTTATTTAAAAAGATAAAAATAAAAGATCCTAATTTTTAGCCTTTATCGAAGGTGTGTAGAGGTGAATTGTGTATTAATCTGTAGAGTATAACCACGGCGGAGTAAAGCACACACAGAAAATTAAGGAAGAATTTGCCTTATTTCTCCCTTATTATTTTAGCTGTTAGGGTCTGTACGTTTCGAGCAGAAAGCTCATCTTCAGGCAGTTATTAATTGTTATTTGATATTCTCCGTTTCAATATTTTCATTCTAAATCATCCGAAGATTCTACATATTACCTCTTAAATCCGTTTTATTATTATTATTATTTGGAATAGTTTACAGTTTATAGTTCATAGTACATAACTTATAGTTTTTAACTTGGAATATTCGGTTTTTAGTTATGTGAACGATGTGAGGTTTGATTGTACGATGCCTGCAGTGATGTGGGTGTTTGTGCGCTAGAAAAATAAAGTGATGTCCCACTCTTAGGTCCGTTGATGGTTAAAAATGGGACCAAACCCTCGTCCTATATTTTCCTACGTTGGTTTAGAATGAACTTTGCATTTGGTCGACGGGGATTATTATTATTATTATTTTAAATCTCACGGTTGGGGAAACATTAACTGGAATCCAGAATGGAGTGTGTACCAATTGACATGGAAGAGAGATTATCAAGAAAATGATTTTCTAATCGAGAAAAAAAAGATGAATTAAATGTTGCAGAATATTAAAGGAAAAAAAAGATCTTCCCATTTGCGAACATGAGATTGATCATGAGTCGATCGTAGTGGTTGATCGTATGCTCGATCATGAGGTTGACCCTGGGTCGATCGTGGGGTTGATCATTTGTCAATCATGAGGTTTATCATGTGTCGATTGTGGGTTTTCTCATTCGGATCCGTCGCTCGCAAATATTAAAAGGATCATTTTAAATTTAATTTTTAGTCGATTAATTCCGATTATTGACAAAATAGTCAACTATTTAATTTACTCGTATAATTCTGGAAACGTCGCCATTGCTGTTTAAATTTGCACTTGAGTGCGACATCTCACTATACAACAAGAGTAAATTAAAAGAACCTCTCGGTGTACCACATTTGGCTCAATTTGTGGCCGTGTTAAAGACTAAAACAAAGGAGGGCATTGAATCAAATGTAGAATTCGGATCATTAGCAGATGTGATCGTTAAGGTTGGGAGCAGTGAACTTATGTCGTAAGCCCGAGTAATGATTGGAGTCGATGAACGCTTCGACCAACCTCCCCAGATCCGAGGAGGGGATCAGGGGATCTATTGATTTCATTTCTCTATCGTAAAAAAGTGAAATCCAACGGGGCCCCCATTCTCAAGAGTAATTTTTGAAAAGGGGAGGTGTAGTAAACGGTAAGTTAGGGGGATGTGAAAATGTTTGGAAGAGGCATAACCAGAGTGGCCAAAAGGAGATTACGTGGACACAATGAAGACAGGGAGCGCAACTCTCCTCAACCCACCCAAGTGCGGAGAATGGATCACGAATAGCTTAAAGGAAATGGATTTCATTCGACAGCATGGAAGGGACGATCAACGAGGGAAAGTTATTTACCCTCGAGGCATTAAAAGAAATGCGAGATGGGTTAATAAGCCCAAGAGTTAATAAGCATTGCAGGGACTATAACTCGCTCGAATGAGGTCCAAATGAATGGACGGGGTAGGCATTGGCGGATGGCCCTCCAAAATGGATAAAATAGAATTCAATTAGTTTAGACATAAAATTGAGCAGAATAGATAGAATGGATGGGAATGAGAGCAATTGATTTATTAATGAATCGCCCTCGCTATCAAATCAAAATCGCGCTGAATGTTATTGTTGACCATTATGAAGTCGGTGATACTTCCAGAATAGAAGAACTCGTGAAACCGGAAGTGTGTGTAAAAATTTAGGAAGATTGAATTTAAAAGTAGAGTAAAAAAAATGAGATTCGTTAATGGATAGATCGGGGGTGCAGTGACGACATTGCGACCAACTGAAGATTAGTTGGGTCAGACCTTGGCCTTGCCAGGGAGTGGTCGTCGATAAAGGAAGGAGGATCTACTACTCCTTGTGTCATGCAAGTATAGAAGATCCAACCGTTGAGGATCAAAACTGCCATCGGTAAATATTAGGGCGATGAGAGATGACTAACAATTGAAGATAGTTGGATTGTAGTCTGAATAGTTCGTCTTTGATCATTTTACTATGTAGCAATGAACTAATACGAATTGCACCACGTCGAATAGACTGTCACCAGACAAGGCTATCTCGTCTGCCTTCTCTAATCCTAGAGGGACTGTATCTGAAAAGGACTTTATTGCCATTCAAATCCAAGTTGTACACAAGTCTCTGAAAATGGACGTCTACACACTCTCTTATTCCCCTAAAAGTGCGCGCTAAAGAGTATGTGCTTAGGTAACAAATTTGAAATTAAAAATAATTATCGATAAATGGGATAAATTTTAGCAAATTATTCAAATTAACTTATTATAACTGTTCATATTTTTTAAACTTCTTTGTTAAAGTGATCAATTTAACTAAATTAATTGAATTTACTAATTTTACATTATAACCTAACTTAATATAACCCCATTTCAACTAATCTAGTTAAATTTATCACTCTTACCAAGGAAGTTTTGGTTTTTATAAAAAACTATACGTTATTTTGAATAATTTAGAAATGTTTATCACATTTACCAAAGACGCGTAAAATTATGCCTATTTAATTAATGGCAATTATTTATGCCTTCAAATTTATTGCATTTTCCCAATTCAAGAAGGCATGAGGAACCACCATCGTGACCGTTTCGCTCTCGGTTGTCGGTAGAGTCCTCCAAAAATCCACCAAAATTCCAGGTAAAATTGGTTGCACAGAGTAATCGGTTTAATTAATTAAAATTCAAGAAATCCTCGAACCAAGTTGATTGCTACTTCTAGCGGACAAGGCCACGATCACAAAACTATTTGAATTTATGAATTTTAACGAAGGAGACCCAATTTTTTTAAGAATTAGAAATTGAAAAGGATGAAAATTGAGAAAGAACATTTAATGCTTTCAAAGGGAATATAGATCGGGTTAATATTTTACAGAAATCCTGTCTATTTGGCTACTTTGATGGGGATCTGAATTCGTGTGTACGTCTCCAAATGTATTTTCTGCGATTCCCTGGAGAGAACTCTGAGAAGGCGATGTAGTTATGTTGTTACTCACTAGCCCCCTTGTTGGTTTTGTTTTTATTTTAAAGACATAGGTTTCTATTAGGAAGGGGGGGTCGGTAAAAGAGCAACTAACGAGTTAATCATTGTTGGTTGAAAAGAGACCTGTAACTGAGGGGCTTCGGTTTATGGAAGGGGGGAGGGGGAGAAACAAACCGAAAACGAAAAGTTAAAAAAATATAAATTTAAAAGTTTAACCTCTTCTGTTCTTGGTCGTATTTATCCAGTCCCCGGCATGAGTGAGAAATTGTGAGACCTTTGGACACTCAATGGCATACTTGTTCAGGTGACCCTACACAATGCCTTTAATTTGTAAAAGGGGCATTCTATGTCACGAAGCTGCTAGAGTACACCCTACACCCTTGATGACATTATTGAAGAGCTGGCTGACCAGGGAGTCAATCGAAGTCAAGGATGGGCGTGTATTCAGGAAGGAAGAGTCTAGAGCACCCTCCCCTACACACACACACCGCAGACACCACTTTTCGTCGCGTTTGACCTAAACAGACTTCCTGAGTTGGCGCGTGCTACATGGTGTCACTAAGGTGTGAAGGCAATCCTGCCATTGCCGCAGAAGCGCCATCATTGCCACCATTTCAGCCATAAGTATAAATTATTTCGACGTGCAAAAAAGGGTCAACTTCAAATTTACTTAGCTTTCTCGAAGTCCATGTATGATAAATCCGTTACGCACACAGTCAAGTGCGTGAATTGTAGTGGATTGCGCCCTGGTTTTTCTGAGCATTGTGGTGGATCATACCCTGCTTGCGATTCTTATATGTCTGAAACAGAGGCCTCAGCCATCAAGATTCTGGACCCTATTTCGTAAGGAGAGTGTTATGCTGAGTTTCACTCGAATTCATTCGCTACTCAATTAAAAAATACAAAAACAAATTAAGTGCCTGTCCATTCCATGCCTAGGTACGAGCGAACGCGGTAGCTCCACCGTCCATACCCTTCTGCGGTTTCTACTTCCACGGACGCAACTCTGTCCTGCTGGTGGCCATAAGTGCCGGAGCTGTGCTTCAAACAGTGCCGGGATCCCCATTCCACCCATCGTGAGTGACTGCTTCGCAAAAATGAAGCGGCCATGGTCTTCCACCAAGTCGCTTGACTCGAAGGTGGCAGAGCCCAGTGCAGTTCGAAGGAAACTCCCATGAAAGAGAGCTTCCGTTTCTCCACCCCTGCTCGGAGTTGGACGATGTATAAAAGATGAGGGAGCGCCGCTCCCAAATGTACTCGAGTATCCGAAGGATATGAGGCAGGAGAAAGGAGAGGTTTGAGTGAGGAGCCAAATATTTTCTAATTAGGTTTTGCGAAGCGCGTCATTGCAGCCATTCCAGTGAGTATTCTCTTCGAAGAGGACTAGGATAGCTTCTTACAAGTACTTGTAGATGACATTTTCCTTCAATGTAGCTTGTCGTGGAATCCAGGTTAATTAGACGGAGTTATGGAGGGTCGTCTCCTTCCACTCCACTTTAGCTCCCTGCATTAAGGAGATCATGTTGAATGTGTTGGAAAATATATCCTCCGACATACAGAATATAATACAAATTCATGTTATTTAGTAATAAGCCTTGCTATATATATATTAGTGGTATATTTTACCACCTTGTTAATTACTGATTGTAATTGTCTTCTTTTCATTTGTAACGGAGGGCCAATCGTATTTTTGCTTATCTATGTAGTTTATATCGGGGCAAAATCTCCCTAGATTCTGAGTTGTTCGCTTGCATTCAACCCGTGTGGTTCACGATAATGTCGCTCTTGCTGTAAAGACACTGTGCTTCGTATCGGAATGATTCCATTGTCATATTCCCTAGTCATTAATTGTTGCCTTGTCATTCCTTTGACACCCAATTGATTGCCGGTTTGGCAAGTATTGACAGTGTATATATATACCGAAGCTCTTTCGGTTGTAAGTATTGTATATACGTAAATTTAATAGTAGTGATTACAATCTTTAATTTCTAATTCGTCAACGCTGCTATTAATAGTTTTAAAACAGTAATCTGTTTGATTGGTGTGTACAATAAAGTGTCTAGTTACTCTAAGACAACTTTATTTACAGGATGTGCCTGCCCCTTGCCCACTCTCCTGGAGAACAACAATTCCTCACCGACGAGATATGGGCCAGGCTCTTAATACTTCCCTTCATGTGGTAGCAATCCAGCTCCACCTTGAATTCTCATGTGTCGGAATACCTTCCACCAAAAGCCGCTTCCGATAGGGGAGAGTTTTTTTGCACGCTGTAAGGTGTTTTCCTAGGCTCTTATTCATTCTTGGAGACCTTCACAGCAAACTTACCAGGTGCCTGGTTTAAGCGAAACTTATTTAAGAGATTACTGTCCATAATGTATAACAATTCATGCATCTATGTCCAGGAACTTCGTTTTTGTGTCATAATGTGTCTCTTTATGCACAAATGGACTGTGTATGTAAGTTAGCCGACGACTTCAATCGGAGTGATCACCTTCCAGTTAAAATTCCTTTTGCCGAGCCGCTGCCACTCAAGATGCCACCTCGGTGGTATTAAAATCAACCACGGTTGTACGCATTCGAGAAAATGACTGAAATCTCTATCTAAGTTGAGGATTTTAGGCCGTTAGATGAGGCTGTGGAGTCCCCCACCACCCTCATTGCGCGAGTCTAGCTTCTATTCCTCGGGCATCTGACCAAACCTTCATGTTGGTGCACAGAGTGTGAGACGGCCCTTAAAGAGAAGTGAAATGCCTATCAGCACTTTCAGTGCGATTTCACTGTATTTTCATTTCGCCAAGCGAGGGGCAGATTCCATATAGTTTAGAAACACGTTCGCCGATCTTTATGGTGTACATACGTGTCTTCACTCAATGGGAGAAACCCTCATGTAGAGGTATGAAACTTAAACAAAAGGATTCAGGCTAAGTTTATCTAGTACTCTCATCTCATTTTCCAGGTAGGTGGGACCGCAATCATGGACCCAATGGCTTTGGCAGATTCCTTCACGACTGCTTTTTTCACATTCTCCAGCCGGGGTTGTGCTCCACAAGTATGCCAAGCACTTTGCAAGGTCGTTTAGGTCCGACGCCAAGATTAAACACCAGTGGAAAGAATCCCTTCAATGTACTCTTTTCACTGAGCAATTTGCGTTCGGCTTTCGCTTCTTGTGAGGATACCCTATCCCTGTTGTCCGAAAGAAATCCCATGCGTAATCTTTCGACATCTCTTTGAGCAAGGCTTCGATTTTTTTTGCTTTGTCTAGCAGGATCTGGTCCGATGGTATCTTCGCAGATTCCTGGCGAATATCTACTGTGCTTGCTTTTCGGGCCACGGGGAGAGATCATTCACGCTCAGGCTCGTTCCCCCCATATTTATATAGCCACATGATTGCGGAATTTATAAGGAAATTTATAAAAGTTAGGGTAGCTATTTCCGAGACAGCGTCGGTGACTGCTCTGGTTGCCTTAGCAAGTCTGACTCCCGCTTTGATAGCAATTTCGGATTTTTTCCTAAAGTAAATTTTTAGCGAGAAAGTGTACAGAGTGACTCGTCTTGTTGATAGTAGCTCGATCGTTCGTTCGTAAGTGGACCACTGGCCTTCTTCGTTGAAGACGGCTACGGAAGAAATCTTCACTCCTTTGTGGAAACGGAGACCGAAGCCTCCCCTGGCCCACACGCTAGCCTGACGGAAGTTTTTTCTAAGGTAAAGTTAATTTTTATTGGACATTGGCCCCTCTTTTTCTCTCTCACGTCTTTCCTTCTATAAAAACCTTAAGTGAACAAACATCTACACATACATACCATAACGCATCATATGATGCAGGTGAGATGAGGCAAACCTTGCGAATTACTCTTCGGTTCCTCCCGGAGGGCCCGAAACCTGACCGTGAAAAAGTTTTCGAACAAGTATATGGAACCCTACGCATTGCCCTTGTTAGACTCATTGACCTTAATAATGGATATTCAGCTATCTGCGCAAAAGAGGCCGACTGCGAAGCCTTGACCTCCGGGAAAGCTGTTGAATGCCTAAAGACAATAAATCTAAAACCGACCACACCGCCACAAATAAGGACTTACCGCAGTTTGATCTGCAGGCGCCTCAAACCCCTGGGTTAAGAGCCACTCATCGGACTCAATAAAACTGGAAATCGAAAGGAACCACGAATGGGCAAAGGTAGCTGAGATCATCAAATTTAAAACTTACACGTACGTGTTTAAGGTTGTATTTGAAGACACGGCTATGGCTCAAAAGGCTAAGGACAACGGATTGTTTCTTTTTTACGTGAGTTTGCCCAGAACAGATGGAACGTGAGGAGTTTGTTGATTTTCAGATGTGCTTTAGGTGCTACAAATACAACAAACATACCACGTCCAACTGCCCTGAAAACAAAGACCTCAAGTTATGCTCCATCTGCGCCGGTCGCGACCATTTTTGGCGCGATTGCAAGAATACCACCACGAAATGTTTGAATTGCGAAGGCCCGCACCGGACCATGTCTATGGCATGTCCAATTAAAAAGCAGGAGATGAGCAATCGAAGCAAACTCAAACGTGAGACAGAGGAGATCAAAGCAAACTCAACCTTCGCTAAAGTTGCCAAAGCCGCCATCGCCGAGTCTAACAGCCAGAAGACATATCTACACATTGAAAATGAGCACTCCACCAAGATTATGTGTTGCATTTATTATGCACACATAGCGAACATTACACGCCCTGGTACCTTTGCTACAGAAGTCAACCGCATGCTCGTAAAGAACGGGCTTGTGGAGATGTGGTTCCCCGATAACCCCCCTTCAGAGGAGGTTATGCGTATAACCGTAGCTCCTCGGTGCCAAGACAAGTGCCAAAAAGTGCCAATCCCAAACACAGCCATCTCACGTGACCCCTTACTTAACAAACCAAAAGAAGCACAAACACAGAAAAAAGCGCCACTCACTCCAAAAAAATCCACACCTGTAAAAACAAAAACACACACCCCCACACCAACAAAGGAGGCAGTCCGACCCAAGGAGATCAGGTCTCCTAGGTCAACCAGGAAAATCTCCAAAACTCGTGACCCACGGTCTACCTCCTCATCACGGGGGAGGGAACACCAGCTCAAATACCATTCGAGAGGCTTCAACCTAAAATTGTACGCCCCTGAATCGACTCCGTTCCCAGCTGAGATTGACTCCCGTGAAGTATCGGAAGGTCTTAGGACTGGAAGATACAAGTGGGAATGCTCAGACGAGGTTCCGGAGCGACAGGTTGAGGAGGCCCTCGCACAAAACAAGGTAAAATTGACCACGGACTGTTTTCACACGATAACCGACACCGAATTTCGAAAGAAGAGAAACGGCAGGGAGCGCACCCCACCCAGTACACCACATGGGGTTAAAGTAGATCGCGAATAAGCGTCTACTTTAATTCCACACACTAAAAGAACCTACATTACTCAAAATGACCAACAGACACGATCATACAAATGAATGTCGATGGGTGGGACGGTAAAGGTTCCATCTATGGCAACATTCTGCGACAAAGTGACCCAGACATTATACTTATAAACGAACACGGAATGACCACACAAAAAGAATTTAAAATATTTCAATACGACGTCATTGGCAAAAATTATAGCCAGAAACGGTATGACGGCTGCGCAATAGCCGTCAAAAAAGGACTTAAATACAAAAAACCACCCGACTTAGATGAATCTTACCTTGCCATTGAGGTAGGCACTACCCTGGGGGGTCTGGTCGTGGCCACGGGGTATCAACCCCCAAGACGCGGCTATGTACCCTTGCACAACCTTCTACAAGTCTTCAGCCATAAGAAAAATGTAATCTTTGCTGGAAATCTGAATGCAAGATGTGCAGCATCATGGTATACCTCCTACAACAATGCAGGTAGAAACATCGAAGTCTTACTTGACAGAAAATACGTGACTAGAATCGGACCAGAATTCCCGACATACAATACAGAAAATGCAGCAACGAAACCTGATATTGTTTTATTTAGTATCAGGTTTCCGTATAACTACTACATTGAACCAGGCCCCATTATTCCGAGCGACCACCAGGCTATTAAAATCACAATTGGCGTAAATCCTATTCAAGTTGCAATCCCAGAACGCAAAAGCTATAAGCAGGCGAACTGGGAAAGCTACAAAAAGTACCTTCTAAATTATATCCCAAACCCTTTACTCGATGCCAATTTAGAAGAGATAGATGAAGAGCTAGATAAAATCACCGACCTCCTAATTAAAGAAGATGAAAATAGCATTCCCCGTATCAAATATAAAACCCTTCCAGCTCCTATTTGGACCCCTCCCATGAAAGCCCTGGCCCAAGAATATAAGGACCTGTCCAATGTAATAGTAACCACAATGTAGTAACCACAATGCCCATAGACGAATAAGACAGATAAAAGACAAACTCCAGACACTAATTACGGACCAACAAATACAGGTATGGGACAGACTGATTGAAGGACTCGACATAGAAAGAGACTCACGCACATTTTGGCAGACGTATAAACGATTAAAAGGACAACCCCCCACAGAAGAAAATTACACTCAAACATGACGATAAAGAAATTGACGAGACTAAAGAGATTGAGGAAATTTTTAGGATTTTCTGGTCTTCAATCTTTAAAATTACCCCCGAAGAAAATGACAATTATGACATCGATTTTGAAAATGACATAATCCAACAGCTAAACACACAAATACATAAAACCTCCCCTCATCATTGTGTGTCGCAGGAAAGAGTGATGGAGGGCTATGGGAGTAAAATAACTGCCCAAGAGCTCTCCGTTGCACTAAAATCCTTTCGTCAAAGAGCACCGGGTACCACGGGGCTGACCAGGGAGAATTTCATCAAGGCCCCGCCTAATGTTCTGAGTGGGCTTCTTAACATCATGAATGCCGCTCTGAACACGGGCTATTTTCCCGATCAGTGGAAAGTGGCCAAGATGATCTTCCTTCCCAAATCGGGAAAGCCCCCGGACTGCCCTGCCAGCTTCCGGCCGATATCTCTCTTAGAATTTGCTGGCAAAGTCTTCGAGAAGATATTGGCAAATAGGGTCAACTCTTTTCTCGACGAAGCCAACTTGCATAACGAGCAGCGACACGGCTTCAGGAAGAAATGAGGGACTGACACGGCACTAGCCGTTATTACGGAAAAACTTGTAAACATCAAGGCAAGCAAAAGGCTTGCCGACCTGGTGCTCCGCGATGTTAAAAAAGCTTTTGACGAGGTTTGGAAGAGAGGTCTGCAATTTAAGATCCTGCAAATAGGCCTCAACTCCATTCTTGAGAGGATTCTATGCGATTACATAATGGAGAGGAGAGCATATTTACAAATCAGAGAACACAAAGGCCCCGAATTCGAGCTCGAATCAGGGGTCCCGCAAGGGGGCTGTCTCAGTCCCCTGTTATACAACATCTATACACGTGACTTACCACAACCTCTCTCCGAAGGTACGATATACGTCCAGTTCGCTGACGACATATCGCAAATTTGTACCGCCGCTTACGTTCACAGGGAATTTATGGCGAGAAACACGGCTAGGGAGATATCTAACATCAACTCTTACGAGAGGAAATGGAAGATATCAACCAATGCCCAAAAGTTCAAAATAATTCCCATGTTTCGCAAGACCTTCAACGATATACGGGTAGAGGGGGAGAGAATCCCCTACTGCTCGGAAGGGACGGTTCTGGGGCTCAAAATCACCACAGGGGGATACAAGAGTCATATCGGGCGGACAGTCGCGAATAGCAAGAGAGATTTGAGGGAGTTTTATAGGTGCATTGACCTAACTCGCTCAAATAAACTCAAGATATTCAATGCGTGCATTCGCTCGAGACTCTTATACCCCCCGGTGCCGTTGAACGCGAGCGCCAAGACCCACATTGCGAAACTTCAAGTCATCCAGAACAAAGCGGTTTTACCTATTACAAACACCCGAAGAAAAGAACGTAAGCGACAGAGGGAGCTCCGCGACTCGGTTGGATTATCTCCAATCAACGTGGCGCTCCACGAGAGAGCTAAGAGGATATGGCAAGCCATTGGCGCCCGCTTGACCCCTGAATTCTTTCGTACACACTTAGAAATCGAAGTAGACCGACAAATAAGACCATTCAAAAGTAGCAAGTTACAGACAGACAATGACGTGATTCCGAAATACACTTGACAGAACTGACAAAACATACAAAGTAATGCGCAGGTTCCTTTAGCATATTAAAACTCAATTAAAAACCACTTGCAAAACGCAAACTAGAAATCAATTCACTTTTAAATTCATTTTAAAATGACAATAAAAACTTTTCAAAAACTTTGCAAAATTCACAGCGGGAATAAAAACCCCGCCAAAAATAAAGGCTTGAATGCCTAAGATCAATCGATCAATAGGATCGAAAATAATAATTAAATTAACTACGATTAATTTAATTAAATAAACTATAAATTTATAATTTACAGTTTATTAAACAATGAAAAAACAACCCCAAAACACACAAATCTAACACATTGACAGAGTTACCCTTTCACCAGGGATCTTTCTATTCTGTCTCCTACACATCATCTATTCTTTAAACTCACCCTTTAACCACTTTACTGTCTCACTATTCTCTCTCTAATTCTACCTACATTTCATCTCTTATTTTGTCCAATGTCCAATGTCCGAGACAGCGTCGGTCAGCTGTCTTCTGCACAGTGCGGTTACCGCAAGTTCCATTTCCGAAGCTCGGTTATAGCTGGAGAAGTCTATCTGCGAGGCTTTCCTAGGTAGACAGAATTTCATTGCGGTAATTTTTGATTTGGTCAAGGCCTATTATACCTCGTGGCGATATGAAATCATCGAAATCCTACATTCTATGGGGATGGTGTGATGGCTTCAAATTTTTGTAATAGTTTTTAAGAGATTGTTGACTCCGCATACGGGTGACGAGAGCTCGCTCTGAGTATGAGTAGCTTTTCCCCCAAGTAAGTGTATTCATAGTTACTCTTTTGTCTTGATCACCAATGGTATCACATCAGGGCTGTCGAAAGATGTTATATCCACGCTCTGCATAAACGACTGATCGATTTATTTGGATGCGTTTCAGATGTTTACTCTGGATGACTACCTCCAGTATGCTCTGACTTTTGACCTTTGCAATGCTAAAACTAACAGATTTGGGTTTTTTTTTATTTTGCCAAAACCAAGGTCAGGTCCGTTTGGTGCCGTTCCAGCAATTACTCCGCCCTAGACATGTACTTAAATGCGGATTGCTTGACGTGGTGCACTCGCGCCTATCCCATGGTCTTTCCCAGCTAAGGCTCTCATGGAAAGCGCACATTCGGTTCTTAAGGGCCTCTCGTATCCGCTCCATCGAAATTCTTCGCTCTGAGGCGTTAAGCATTTAGGGTATTGATAGGGCTACCTACTTCTATTTTACCGTTCCTTTGTCCCCTCAAAATCTAAATGCGGACGGACGCGAGACTTACTCTTTTTCATCCGAATGTCTATTGCGTATGGTGCCTTCCACATGTCCCCTGCCAAACCCCCTCTTGACAACGCAGGGGAGATACTACTCGCTTTCCGTCGTACACAGTACATTATGCGGTTGTAACGCGAGTAGTTGAGTGTCTCCTCCAGTCGCCATAGACTCTTGCTTCGTCCGGCTGATCTCCACGGTGCCTATGCTGCACAGATAGACACTGATCGCGGCTTAAACGTTTTGGGTTCAGGGCCAAGTAACTCTTTCGAGAGTTTGATGTCAATCTCTGACCTGTGACGCCAAATATTCTGCTAAGATGACTCGCGTGAGGATACTATATTTGAACGTGTGGAGCCTGTTTCTGCTCCCAAAGATTCCACAGCAACGAGAGTATTGAGTTCGAATTTCTTGGTGTACACAAATGGTTTAGAGTCCGAATGGTGATCTGGGTTTCGTCTTACCCTTCCCTGTTTGAAGGCGGTGGATCTCTTTTGAGCTCTGAATCATTCTCCACGGCTGATATGATTGGAATATACTGCTCGTTACGGGACATTATGTACTGAGCCCCGTTTGAATACCGATTTGTAAT
Source organism: Ceratothoa steindachneri (assembly GCA_963969495.1). Lineage (NCBI taxonomy): Eukaryota > Metazoa > Arthropoda > Malacostraca > Isopoda > Cymothoidae > Ceratothoa > Ceratothoa steindachneri. The sequence continues at coordinate 181,938,580 of OZ018323.1, forward strand.
TCATAGCGATTCAAGAGCGCGCGATCTCCTTGATGCACTGGAATCTCCAATATCCCTTTATTTACAATGTCAGTGACGCCATGGCTACTGCGAGTCAAGGTAATAATGTAATTGTCTTTTGCTGGGTTGTTGGACCTGTATGGCTTGCTAAGGACAAGGGTCCTGATAAGTAAGCTAAGCTTTCTACACAGACTGAGCAACTGTACTGAGGTTTATCTCTTCCCCACACTGACTACAGGGCACGGGTCAGATCAGCTCTTCTGGCTGCATGAAAACAAGATGGGAGATGATGCTTGGGATTTTATAGTTGCTTGTTATTGACTGCCGACTTCTCCTGTAAACATAACCCCCACTTTCTCAACGGTATCAAGTCAGTTTATGTCGTCTTCGAATCGAACACAATCGCGGAACGCGGCGCCATTGGATGGGGCGCTTGCTGCGAAGACTGCCTGCTACCCCAGACTCTAAGCCACGTTTCGGTTAAATTTTCTTGCCTGAGGGTATGTCGTACGCGGTACCTGTTACGGTACAGTGTTGAGCAGGTCGTTTTCTCTTGCCCCTAGCGTTGTGCATGGATGTTTGCGCGCTTTGTGTGATCGAGTTTTTGTAGGAGGAGTATCCCATACTCTTTGATATTTTTTAATTGTTGGTTGCGCGCTTGGGTCCGTGGGGGAAAGATGATGGGGCTCCTTTTGTGCACCTAAGCATGCCTTTTAATGGGTTTGCTTATTATACGTTTCCTATTATGATCGTTATTAAGTTATTAATCCATTTTTAATAACATTAATGAATTTAAATGTTCATATATTACTGATTCGGCTGCGCCAGTTGAGCGCCATAATTTATTCTAAATGTATATCCAGGCGCGGGGAAGAACTAGAGAAAAACATGAACAAAAAATAGCGTAAATTATCATAACTTATTACTGGGTAAATGGAAGTTGCATTCATGTAGGACAAAAAATCACAGATGTTACGATAATCACCACCTCCGAATTTGACCTCTATTGCTGGTATCTTGGGAGTGGACATGGAGAAGTGAAGAAGTCAAAGCGCACACCGACATAAAACTGACTCTCTTAGACGCACCCAGATGTCAAATGAGAAGCAGAAACACCGAAGCGCCATTTGCGGACGCGAGAATGAGGTGAATCACCCGCTATCGCCGGAGGATTATATTTATAGTTTTGTCGGATAAATGACTTTTATTAAAAAATTTAACTCCAATGGTATGAAATCCATATATGCAGTGCTTAGCCTATGCATAGCGTTATATAAATCAATCTCATTTTCATAACCATAGAGCGGGTATAGCCTACGCCACTCGTTTATTCAGCAGACAAATTTTGTATACAATCCGTTATTTAGGACAAATTGCATTTTTCAAAGAGGCTTTACGTCACATTAGTCGCCAATCAAACTGGATCTTTGATTCTATTTTATTTCCCTTCCCTACATCAGATCCGCCGATGAAAAAGCTAGGTTTAAGGAATTGAGGCGGTGTTTTTAATTAAGAATGACAAAGAGAGAATAATTCATAAATGAAGGCGTAATCGGAGAAGTAGGAATAGGATAAATCACGACCATAGTTCACAAGCAAACAAGAGAATCAGACCAAGAAAGATTAAAATAAGGGGGCGCTGATGTTTGCGGTAGAATGTAGTCTTGGCCTATTTTAAGGCGGCTGAAGAATCGTCATGGCAGGCTTTCGTTAACATATGTCCATTCCGACCAGAAAATGATTTTGCAATAATGTTAAATGATTAACGGCAACAACACCTTTATTATCTAACCGCCAGAAGTTGGCAGTCAATTGAAACCATCTGTGTCATCTGTCACACCACTTCACTACTAGGTATCATTATTATTTACTCTGCTTTTTTTCCTTACCAACGTCTCTTCAAACCCTCAGAGAGATCGAATCTGACTCTAAAGGTTGAAAAGGATTAGAAGGTTGTGGTTGTCTGTGGTCTCGCCGGAGGCTTTACTAATCAGGCCGCACCGTGTTGTGATTGTTGGGTACCCGAGCAGTATTGCCTGTCTTCTCTGAGTCTTTGCAATACCTCGGGTGCGAAAGTTCGGGGGGGGGGGTAAGGTGTAATGTGGGGCAGGTGCTGGTGCAAGAGCTGCAACACAAAACTTTAAAACCTGGCTGCTTTACATTGGCAAATCTCTTGGCTCAACTTGGGCTACTCAACAACCTCCACTTCATCTTCCAGACTTCGCCAAATCCACCCCAACTTTCCCCAAATGGCTTACCGCCCCCTTGCTCTCTCTCAACACCCCTCACGCCCTTCCCTGCCCTTCTGAAACACCACATATCCTCGCCCTACTCCTTCTACCATCTTAAATGACAAGTAAGTATCCGGAAAAAGCACGGCGATTTGCCTTCCTGGTCGCCGTGCTGACGGGCCTCAGCGCCCAGTTCGTCCCCAGCTTAGCCCCTCTTCCTTCCTTCGCTAACTTCTAATCTCCGTCTCCTGTACCACCTCTCCCTCAATGTGCCCCCTGCTTTTCCGTCGTCGCTTTACAACCACCTTTTCCTTTTCTCTACTCTTTTGATGGCTCCTTCTTCTCCTACCCATGGACCTCCCCGATCACGACCCGGCGCTCTTTTTCATCGCACAACTGAATACTCCGACGCAAAGATGTTAGGCGTGGTGACCTTAACCGCTCAGAAGTTTCACCAAGCTTGATCCGTTACTCTGATCAACCTACCATGCTATGTGTGGGCTTGGTAGGGGGTTCCCAAGGGGTAGCGGTGAAGGAGTATAGCGCCCCGCCTAGTGGTACCGACCGGGGCCATGTAAAAGGCGCCCAGTAGTGCCAGTCCCTTGTTGGGGTCAGTGTGGGCCGCCACGGGCAGTGGTGTTAAATTTCACTTATTGGCCATGGATACTATTATTGACTCACCAACTCTACAAAATGAACCAACAAAAAACCCACAACAAAACAACAGCAAAAAGCAAAAAATAAAAGACCTCAGAATAATATTTGGCCTAGCTTGTTGATCCAGATACATAACGCTCAAAACTACAAGAAATGAACCATTCTGTGCACTCGAACTGCGAGAACAACTACAAGTCGTTACAGAAGAGTCACAGCCAGAATTCTCAAACAATCCTGACCGAAAAGAGGCTACAGTTAAAACCAAGTCAGAAAAAATATCAAAAAAACTACTGGCACTCACCGCTTTAGATGATAATCAAATAAAACCAACGGACAAAAATAATCACAACCTGAGAGTAGGTACGGTTATACTCAACAGATTTATGTCTGGACCCAAAAGTACAGAGGCCTTCATATTTCAAGGGGTACAAAGGCTGTTTGAAGATGACGGCCATCAAATAGACTCTGTGTCCATCTTCGAGAGAAAATCGCACACACGCTCAACTCCGCTGAAAATCGCCAAAATAGCATTCAAAGAGCAAACCATCCCAGAAATAATCAGATTCGCAGGAACAACAAACCTGAATACAGGAAGAACTGCCAACTCCAATTCAATGTCGATCGTGCCTGATGTTTGGTCACCCAGCCAAATATTGTAAAACTGATCCACAATTATGATTCAAATGCAGCAAAAAAGGACACAACAGTGAACAATGCAAAGCAAAGGAAAAATGAATTAACTGTGGAGATAACCACCACGCATTCAAGCAAACATGTCCGCACTTCAAATTCCATCATGAGGTCCGGATTAGAACTGTCCGTTTTGGCATCCGAAGACACCAAGCCTTAAAAAAACATGACCGAGGAATGAAGAACTTTGAGTACTCCAACTTACGCTACCGTTGCTTCCACCACCAAAGCTCCAACCACCGAATTAACTTATAAACCAACATTGGACCTAACAGCCCTCAACAAAACCTTAATATCCAAGGAAAATAGCCTGGGACCACTAGAAAGCCCAAAACTAATACCCCACCACGTCCAAACTGAACCACCAACCACTAAGCACCCCGAAACAGACCTATCTAAAGCGCAATCACAAAAAAGAAGCCACCAAAAATCCCTTAAATCTGCCGCTTCCTCTTCCTCACCAACTAAAAGCCCAGAAGTTAAAGCAACCGGAAGAAACAGCTCATCGAGCACATAAACTATATGCCACGATAGTGAGCTACCCTCACCCTTCCACAACAAACTCATACACTCCCTGACACCAGACTCCCATTGCCCGGCATCTCAAGCCGAGAAAACATCACCGTCTGGCTCAAGCACACCAACACAAAATAAAAGTACAGAGCCCCCAAAAGACGTTCTTCTTTCCCAAATATCACCACATAGATTACGAACTTCTCCACCAAGGTCCACATATTCAACTAAAAATATAGAAGAATTGGCAATAAACAAAGAACTCGATACCAATAAGAATGCCTCCAGACATACAGCCCCACTGTCAATACAATGTTCACAACGAACACTCTCACCCACTAGCAAAAAGAAATGCCTCTATTAAGCACCCAGCGCAACACAAAACCAAAGCTGCAGCGCCCTCAGGTAAAATATAAGGAACCTCTCACTAAGAAAACTAACAATACGGACAAAAACATACAAAACCCGATAATACCAGGCATGTCGAAACAAACTACACACAAACTCTATACAAAGTACAGTAGCTCCACCTTATACGGAGCCTCCAAGCCTCCTAAATAGATCTACAGACCGAAGAATATGACAAACAAACTCAAATCCTGCAATGGAATATTCGTGGCCTTCGGACCAACTTCGAATCATTTCAAAAAATAATCACAGAAAAATACCCAGTGTGCATTTGTTTCAACGAGACTAAACACTCAAACCCGCAGCAGCATCTGAATAACAAATATGATGGTCATTTCATTACAACTGACTTGACGATAGGCAACGCAATATACACGCGACGAAATATCCCACACACGCAATACCATGTAAACACGCCCCCAAATGCCATAGCCGCTCGGCTAAATTGTCTAGAGCTCATAACAGTATGTTCTATATACTTGTCCGCTACCCAGGGGGAAGAATACTCCTACTGGGCGCGTCCCCTGGGTGGTGGATAGGGAAATGTCGTCAGCTGTCCATCTTGGCTGTTGTTGTTGCTTTTCTGCTAAGAAAATGACATCCGCGGTGGGATGGTTGGCTGTGGGTAGCTTCGAATAAATAAGAAGCCGTGAACCAAGTAAAAAACAAAACAATGAAAAGTCCTCTAAAGAAAAAACGTTTGGTGGTCCCCTCCTCCCATGAGCAGGAAGGGACTACTGCCGGCAGCGCTGATGTTCTAAGGGGTGCATCGGGAGGTCGGGGCATTGAGCCGAATCAAGCAAGCCATCCCTAGGAGCGGTGGTCACCAGGCAGTTCTGGTTTCAATGCTACTGGGAATCAACCTGAGAAAGTTAAGAAAAGAAATGTACATGATAATACTACACCAAATTGGAGCAACAGAATATTTGACCCAAGAGAGGATTATAAGCAATTTTTTTTATAGTAAAATCAAAGACAGACGAGACGGACATCAGTAAGATAAACTTTTTCAAATTTGATAAAGATGTTGAGAAGTTCTTAGGTGGAGAACCAACTAAGACATACTCCAATAGATATAAGACAGTGACTGTTTAAATATACAGCAAAGAACAAAGTGAGAAAATGAAAGAACTTAAAACCATATGTAGTATAGATGTTATAGTTGAGAACAATCACAAGTTTAATACAAGTCAAGGAAAAATAAGACAAAGAACTTTGAGATTATACAGAGCAAGAAATTTTGGAAGGATTAGAACATAGAGGCGTAATAAAGGTAGAGAGAATAAAAAACGTGAAGGCGACGAACTCATAAATAATGTAGCTTTAAAGCTTACATTCGATAAAGTGGATCTACTTGATGAAGTACAAATAAGATCACGAATGCTGACAAAAGGGAAACCATGCATACCTCTACCTAGACGATGCTATAAATGCCAGAAATTTGGCCATGTTAGTACCTACTGCAGGAACAGATATATTACCTGTGTGATATGGGGACTACCAGAACATGGCTCTGAAGAATGACAGAGAGGACCAACATGTGCCAACTGTGGCGCTCCCTATACTGCAAAGGATAGAACATGTGATAAGTACCTACTAGAAAGGGAACTACTAGCAATAAAAATAAAAGAGAGAATAAAATTCAAGGAAGAAAGTGAAAAAGCATTATCTATGCTTATGAGAGAAGGACCTTTGCAGTGGCAGTGAAGAACTGTGAAAGACCAAAAGTAGCCAACTCTCAACATAGCAGCAACTCTCAAGCCCAGGCTCTCATGTCAGTGGTGGCTATACCTCCACGGAAGACAGCTGGAGGATGGGCAGCACCCCCATCCGCTAAGGGGAGTGCAAATGGAAGAGAAGCGACGACTCCTCGCAGAGAGAGGGCCGATGTTGGCACAACTGTACCTGTACCACTTCGGGGAAATACAGATGATGAAGAGATAACACCATCATATGCAGAAGAGGATGCGAGTGGATGTAGGGTTAGCCCTGCATCACATAATGGAGATGGCGATAACCGAGCATCGACGATTGTGACTTCTGGGATGACTACTGATAACTGTGTAACAGCATCTGAATCATCTACGGGTGTGGGTTCTCGGGCCCCGATCCCTCCTCGAGTGCCGGATGGTGAATTTTTGAAAACAAAAGACTCTCGCCTATCGACCAAACGCAAAGCTCCAGAGCGAACAAAAAGGAGAATTTTTCAATCCCCTCCAAATTCTCCTGAAGAAAGAAAAAAGAAAAGAAAATACGCAGAGGAAAGTTTAAAGCAAAAAGACATGGACTGGCCTGAGGACGATCTTAAGCCGTCGCCACCTGCAGACACGCCTCAGGCTGACTTGGTCCAACCAACATCAGAAAAAACACCAGAAAACTCCAAAACGACAAGAGAAAATGAAGAAAACCTCATAAATAGAAAACAATCAATGGAAACAAAAGACTTAAAATAAGAGTCAAATAATAACCACGAGACAGTGAAATCTAAACACCATACAGAAATTAAGAGTACAGGTTTCAGGACACAGGACTCTTCCTTTGATCCCCAAAGCCTGCTACCCCATTACATGAAAAAAACAGAACTGAAATATGATAAAATTAGAAAAGATAAAGATAGAACTAAGATAGATCCCAACAAAACTCAACAACCCAAAGAACAAAGACCAAAGAAGGAAGAGAAGAAGAGCAGGTGGAAGTAAAATAGACTTTTCCTTTTTCTCTAAGATGTCTATTATTCAATGGAATATACGTGGATACCGTGCTAACTACCATCAGTTAAGGTTGCCACTCAAGGACACAAAGCAGTTGTGCGTGTGTCCAGGAAACCATGGAACGCGTACATGAATTGAGACCTCCTGCTGGATTTAGTCTTTTGAACCAACATGGCCAAGGAGAAAGACAGGCCTGGGGTATTGCAATTTTGATAAGAGATGGGACACCCTATGACAGAATAATTCTGGACACAAATTTGCAAGCCATGGCAATTTGCATCAAACTCGATCAACTTTACAGTGTATGCAACATATACGTAGGTGAGTCAAAAAGTTCTCAGACAAATGCCAGATTATTGAAATGTTCGATTTTGTACAAGTAAATACAGGGTCAAACACGACTTTCATGTTTTCTGAACAATTCCTACAAAATTCGTCATTCAATTTGTCGAGACTCTTTGTATTAGATGTGCTTCAAAAAGGTTACTTTTTTGAACCCATAAAATGGCAAATTTTGAGATAAGAGCGAACATTAAATTCCTGACTAAACTTGATTGGAAGCCTGTTAAGATTATTGACGCTCTACAACAGGTTTATGGTGACTCTTCGCCATGTAGAGCGGTAGTTTACGACTGGATTAAGCGCTTCAAGGGGGGCAGAGAAGAAGTTGAAGATGATCCACGTGGAGGGAGACCCTCCACCTCCATTAACCCAGAAAATGTCGAGCTTGTGAGGAATCTAGTGGATAAAGATCGCCGTATTACTATTGATGAAGTTGCCAATGCATGTGAAATCTCTCATGGCTCAGCATTTGGAATTCTAACTGAAAATCTTGGCCTGAGCAAGCTTTCAGCACGTTGGGTCCCAAAAGCGTTGCGAGAAGACCAGCTGAATCATAGGGCCAACCTTTCTTTGGCTATTTTGACCAAGATTGAAGCAAACGAGGATAGTTTTTTTGAGCGCCTCGTAACGGGAGATGAAACTTGGGTGTATCAGTTTGATCCTGAAAGTAAAAATCAATCAAAAGTGTGGCACCCAAGGGGGGCAGCAGGGCCTATCAAGTTCAAGACAGAGAGGTCCGTTAAGAAGATAATGGCTACAGTTTTTTGGGATTCGGAGGGAATTAATTTAATTGACTTCTTAGAAGGACAAAAAACTGTTACATCCAGCTATTACGAAGGAGTTTTAAGGAAGCTGAAAACTTCAATAGCCAAAAAACGACGAGGAAAGCTCCACAAGCAAATCTTGTTCCACCATGACAATGCCCCTGCACATTCGTCCAAAGCTGTGAGATCTCAGCTACGGGAATTTCGATGGGAAACTCTTGCTCATCCCCCTTATAGCCCTGATTTAGCACCCTCTTACTTTTTTCTGTTTCCAAATTTAAAGGGACACCTAAAAGGATCCCGGTTTCAATCATTAGATGAAGCAAAAAAGCAGGTCATTACTTGGTGCCAGAGACAACCCCGTGAATTCTACAAAGATGGTCTTTACCGTTGGATTCATAGATTAAGAAAGTGTATAGATGTTAATGGAGCTTATGTAGAAAAATGATTACAGTATTATTACAAATAAAAATTTTATGCCATTTATCTGAGAACTTTTTGACTTCCCCTCGTATATTCCCCCAGATAGTCAAATAGACCGCAGACAACTAGAAACACTGGCAAATCAGCTCCCAGAACCATTCCTAATACTTGGGAATTACCATGCCAGACATACTCCCTGGGGAATTTCAATTACCACCCGTAAGGGAAAGATAGTAGTGTCATTCCTAGAGAATAACCCCTTCGATATACTAAATGAATGCCAGCCAACTCACCTTCATTTTCAAACTGGTACAGCATCTCGCATTGATCTGTCTATATGAAAGTGATCATTTTCCGATTTTATTACATCCATTGGAAGAGTATAATGTAAACATCAGGCAGAAATTTATTAAAGATAAAGCAAATTGGCCACTATTTGCAGAGCGAACATTACCACTACGTACTGTAGATGAATTTGACTCTGTTGATGCTGCTGTTGCTCATATCAATGAACGCATCAAAGGTGCAACTCAGCAATCAATACCCATGTCGAGCGGAGAGATAAGACCCAAAGTGGTACCATGGTGGTACCCCGAACTAGCTAATGCAGCTAAGGAGAAAAATAGAAGGCTGTATATGTACTTAAAAACAAGACTAGCAATAGACAAAATGGAATACAATAGAGCAAGAGCAACTTTTAGATTACTTATCGAACAGAAGAGAAAAGAATCCTGGTCAAATTATGTTTCAAGTATCAATAGTCACACAAACGTCAATAAAATCTGGCAGAAGATCCATAGACTCAATGGTAAATACAAAACAACACCCGCATCTATGTCGAATAGAGAGGATGGTGAGATAGTTGCTGAACCAGGAATGGTCTCCGAGATGTTTGGGATTACACTCTCAAATATGTCTTGTGGATCTCAACATCCACATTTTATGAGTAGAGCGACGGCTGTGCCACTCAATTTGATTGAGGCGAGGACGAGAAATAAAATAAAGAATTTACATTGGAAGAATTAAAATATACACTAAGTACCATGAACCCATCTGCCCATGGTGAAGATGGAATTAATTATATAATGATAAAACACCTACCGGACATCACTATAGATTATATATTTGAGCTATACAACCGTATCTGGATAACCCACAGACTTCCAGCATTATGGCTCTCAGCCATCGTATTACCCTATGAGAAGCCAGGGAAAGACCTCTTCATTACTGGAAACTATAGACCACGGGTGGGCAACCTTTTTAAGTGGGTGTGCCAAAATTGGCCAAATCTTTGCTACAAAATTTTCTCAGGTGCCAATACTTGACTAAAACACAATGAAAGGATATAAAATTAAAGGATATAAAATATACATATTATCATTATATTAAACATAATTTAATCTTTATCATTTCAAGCAGAAAACAACAAATCCAAACTAGAGAAAGAAAAATTGTGGACCTTTTCATTTATTTACCATCAATGAGACTTCTACTGCTGCCTCACTGATAACATAATTTATAACAGGCTGTACACAATGCGGTTGCTATATAAAATAAATTGGAGATACATTTATTTAGTTTTCTTAAGTTAAGCATTTGGCTTCGCGTGCCGGTAGAAGTCGTTGGCGTGCCACGTTTGACACGCGTGCCGGTAGAAGTCGTTGGCGTGCCACGTTTGACACGCGTGCCAAAGGTTCCTCACCCCTGCTATAGACCAATTTCACCAACGAGCTGTATGTGAGGGTTAATGGAAAAGATGGTCAATAAAAGACTTGTATGGACTCTGGAGAAAAAGAGAGTAATATCAGAGAAGCAATATGGATTCCGCCAAGGTAGAAGCACAACAGATGTCTTAGTTAGATCAGACAGTGCTATCAAAACGGCTTTTGCAAATAAACAACCTTCAATCGCTGTGTTCTTTGACTTGCAAAAGGCATATGACACTACTCGGCGAGAAGGAATACTACGAAATCTCCATAAAGCAGGACTGAGAGGCAACATGCCTAAATTTATCAATAACTTCCTATCCAACAGGACATTTAAAGTAAAGATCAATAAAAACTACTCAGAACAGCATATTCTACATCAGGGTGTCCCACAGGTAAGCGTCCTAAGCTGTACTTTATTTACATTAGCAATCAGTGAAGTCTCCACAATTTTACCACAGCATACAGACTGCACCATATACGTAGATATTTTGCCATCCTTAGTCCGCAGAGTCCAACTAGCGCTAAACAGAGCACATAGCTGGCTAATAAATCATGGCTTTCTAGTTAATCTTACCAAAACTAAAGCAATGCGCCTAACAAAACTAAGAGGAATTTATCCTGAACCTGACCTATATCTAGGTGGAAATCAGTTAGAAATGGTTGACTATAGACAGGAAACTCTCATGGAAGACGCATATAGTAAATCTACGGAATCAATGCCTCAAGAACATGAATATACTGAAAGCATTGTCATATAAGAGCTGGGGTGCTGACAGAGCATCTTTGCTCCACATCTATAGAACGATCATACGGAATAAACTAGACTATGGATGTCCTATATATGCATCTGCTCCCAAAACAATCCTACAACTATTGACCCAGTACACCATCTCGGAATTCGTCTATGTACAGGAGCCTTCAGAATATCGTCAATTCCTAGCTTATATTGCGAGTCAGGAGAACCCTCCCTTTATGATGAGAGAAACAAATTAAGCCTCCAACTATATACTCGACTCTGTGGAATGCCAGGAACACCAGCCCATGGTATCATTTTAGATATTAGTAATGACCACCTGTTTGCTAACCCAAGAACACACACAACTCTTGGATATAGAATGAGACAATTAAATTCCCAGCTGAACTTACCAAATATTCCAACATCTATTATAGCCTCTGTCCATCACTATAGAGAGCCGTGGTGTCTATCTTTATAACCCCTATGTGAGAAATATACTGAAAGCAGAGCAGGACTCCTGACTATTTTACGGATGGAACATGAAGCCCATAGACTCACCAAACATAGAGGACAAACTACTATCTACACTGATGGATCCAGGCAGGCGGAGGGTGTCTGATGCTCAGCTATCTTTCCAGACCCTGATTCCTTGAATGTCTTGGAGCATTCAGGGTCCGCAGGCATGATCACTGAAGGAAGATTGTTTGCCTTTAAGAGTGCATTGAGGATCTGGTTGTAACAGCCAGGCTTCACTGCATTAGCCACATCTGCGTGGGTAATGCAGATCAGAATCTTTGCACTCAGATCTCCTGTGATGCTCATCTGTGCAGGTGTTGTCTTTACTTCCCCATTCTTCTTGGTGGCGCTCGCGTATGTCATCTCCTTAGCTTTCTTCTCTTCTTCTTCCTTCCTTTTGATAATATCTCAGCGCTTTGAGCAGTTCAGGGCCATGGTCCTGTGTTCCTCTTTACATTCGAGACATTTCTCTTTAGTGCTCTCGCACTTATCGAACCGATGTTCTTCTGTGGCGCATTCACTGCACCACAGTTTGTTCATATCCTAGCAGGTCGTGGTTGTGTGTTGTTCTAGTTTATAGCATACAAAGCACATTTGTATGCTATTAAACCTCTCCTACTGAATGTTCTCTCCTGGGATTCTCATATTAAAGACCAAGATCCCGTCCGTCGTCACTTTCCTGGCCATGTCGGTAGTAGAGAAGGTTATTTTGCACACGTGGGTGTGTTCGCGGAATTTGATTATTTCCCGGACTTTCGCCCACGGGTTTCTCTTCATGATCTCTTCTTTTAGTTCTTCGGTTGTGTTTTCACCGACATAACTCTCCACTTTTCGGCATATAACACTGCGGTTCGCTGCCACTTGTGTGTGGTGGGAGGATGGTGGGTCTTTGCTTCTAGTCCGATGTTCTTCAATGTGGTAGCTCCTTTTTCAGACAGAAGCCGGTCCACATCTTTGGTCTCTGCGCAGATGGCAATAAAACTCGATGAAACTTCAATCAATTTCACCAGAGCCACCTTGTGTTCGAGGTAGAGGGTTTCGCATAGCTTCCTATTTCCCGGGGCCTTTTCTCCTTGTATTGTCCTGATGGCCCATAGTGAGGGTCTCCATGGTCTTCTTCGTTCCCTACTATGTCCTCTTCTTTTCTTCTTGTCCCCTGTAACCAATGTGTAATTATTTTTGTACTTTGTGAACGATAAAGAATGTGAGTAGGGTGGTAAAGGTGGTAGTGGTTTGTGAAGTTCAGAAACGTCGGTGAGAGCGCTCCCGTCCATTTTCCAGTGGTCCCCCGCTCGGTTGCTGCCAGGATGATGGGTGATGATGGATGTGATGAATCTCGAATGGAAACCTCAAGAGAGATGACTTATGGTGGACTTGATGGCAGTAGCGGTCGAATCGAGTTTTGCCACCCCCTCCCGGGTACTTACTCCATAACTGCATTCAACTACATAGAGACGGGTGTTATTTCCCTCTATGATGCTGGCCGGGTCCCCCGGGCGATGAGGATTTCTCCTCCGTCCGGGACTCGCAGTTATACCCCAGGTTCGAGAAAATTTCTGACTTATGCTTCCGCTGTGGGCTAGTCCTCACACCAGTTTTCACATAAGCCCTTAATTATGTCAGTCCAAGTAACCGGCATATTTAAGACGAAATCAATGAATAGCAGACATCCGAGCAGGTTCCCACGCAGGACGATGGACGGGAGCAGTAAGGTACTTAAGCCCTAATTGAATTATATGATTATGAATCCTCGTGATATAATGGTATTCTCTCTTTCTGAAGGGTGAAGCAAAATTCACCAAAAGACTTCCAGAATAAGCAAGTAAAAATGCTTTATCCGTAGTGTAGCCAGTAGTGTGTAGTAATCGAATATTCGGGCGTCTCAAATAGTCAGATTCAAGATTCAAGATAGCATAAAGTTAGAATGTGTAGAGAAGGATAGGATAGATAGAAAACATTGTGTAAAACGTGAGTGTGTTGATGGGATTGTAGCGAATGTGGGATGATACATGGAGGTGGTGTTGTGAGGATGATAATGATTTGTGCCAGGTTGCCTGGCTAACGCTTTCCTCTTCGTTTTCTCATGCGATGTGTGTTATGATTTATTAGCATTCGAGCCTTTGTTTTCATTTGCTCAATTGAGCATCTATTTCTTTATTATTTGTTTTTATTGTTTTTAAGCTTATTTCGCTTGTTTGTAGTGTGTGTTTTTTTGTTTTTTTCTATTAATATATTTTTCTTATATTCTACATCGAGTTTCTCATTTGATTATCTAGTAGGTAGTCAATTTCGGCTTGTCTTCTTTAGGTGGGGTTATATATATTATATTAATTTGATCTTCGTTCTATAAATGTCTTTATTTATAGATCGGAATGATGTCCGTTAATTTTCTTTTTAAACTTCCGTGGAATCTCCGTTTGTATCGAGTCCGGCGGATCTCGTTATCCGGCACGGTGAGTCGCTTTATTTCGTTTTGCGTTGTTATATTTTCCCATATCTTTTTTGCAGGGTTTTGTAAGACTGTTTAGAGGTTTTATTTCAGTTCTTGTGTGAAGTACTTCTGACGGGGTATATAATCCTGTTTTCTTGAGTTCGTGATAAATCTTATCGCCTTGTTTTGTACTCGCTGGATTTTTATTATATGTGAGTTGCTTAGCGTATTTAGCGGTATTGTCGGGTACAGAAGCTTTGGACGGACTAAGGCCAAATATAGTTTCCTTTTCTTTTTTGGTTGAAAAGTTACGAAATCTGTACAGCGATGACAAGGTTATTTTTGCCTCGGTGATTTTTGTGATAGATGGGAGGTATACCCAGTTGACGTCAGTTTTAGACCGAGGACACGTCCTTCTGTGGAGTATAGGTATGCCTCTCCATCTACTCGTACTGCGACTGTTTTCCTTCTGTTTATTGCTATAAGTTTGAACTTGTCTTTGTTTATTTTTCTTTTGTTCCTTTTCTCGTAGTCGTTTAAGCTTTTTATTTCCCTTGCTGTTCTTTGGGCAATATCTCTTGGATTCTGCCCTTCGCTGGTGATTATCTGTGTGATGTCATCGGCTAATTGGATGTACATCGCGCATTCGTCGGTTGGGTGTGGAAGGTTCCTCGTGTATACGGTATATAACGTCAGGGAGAGGCATCCTTCCTGAGGGACACCTGCTTGCAAGGCCAATTGGACACCCGTTCGGCCGTTTATATGCAGCGCGGCTTTTCCTTCGTCCAGGTAGTTGCATAAAGGCTACAGATTTTAGCTTTTAAACCGGGCAACCACACCTTGTCGAAGGCTTTAGCAACATGGCAGAGTATTAGATCTATGTTGCCTCGCGCTGTTTCCGTAGCGATTTTCTCCGTTATGATCGCAAGCGTGGTGTCCGTTCCTCTCTCGCTCCTGAACCGGGGCTGTTGTGGGTTGTAGAGGTTGTTATGATTAAGGTGTTTGAATAATCTTTCATTTAGGAGCTTTTCAAAGAATTTGCCTAGAAACTCCAGTAGCGAAATCGGCCGGTAGCTTTCGACTTGATGTTTCAGTTTGCCCGGTTTCGGTAGGAAGATCATCTTCGCCGTTTTAAATGCTTGGGGAAAGTACCCAATATTAAGGCAGGCATTGAAGATCCTCATTACCAACCTATGTATGTTTTCCGAAGCATTAATTAGGTGTGCCTTCGTTATGCCACTTTGACCTGGTGCTTTTTGCTTGAACGATTTTATGGCTAAGTATTTAGCCATTGTAAAGGGCCTCCCTTTCCCCCTGAGGCCTGTCTCTTTCTTCGTTGACGCTTCTGAATGCTATTAGACGTTCTTGTTGAACTACTAAGGTTCGTAAGATATCTTCCTCGTAATTCATGTCATAATCTTGGTTTTACTCAGGTGATATGGAAAATATTTTTTTTCAGTGCCTTTGGAAGTGATCTTAGAGTTATTGTTGTTGCACTTCCTGCCCTTATATTATCAGTTTTATTCTCTCAACTGGTTGTGATCCTCGTAGTTCCCTGTACTCTCTCCAGAATTTCCTTGGATCTCCTTCTATATCCATATTGCCTATTATATTGTTCCATATTTGGTTTGAGTTTTCTTTACAGTTAATTTTCGGTATCTTACCATTTTATTTCCCAACTCCCTAGTTTCTTTTATCAGATTATTAAATTCTTCCATTTTTTTCTTCTATCTCTTGATTCCATCTAGGTGCCGGTAGGGTTCTGTAATCTATTGTTGGGTGCATATCTTGTCCACTTCGCTAATATTTTTAGTGATTAATTCTAGTTGATTTTCTATTTCAGCAGTTCCCTGGTTGTTTAGAGGGCCAGTTTCCGTTGTACTTGGGTATTGTTTATATCTGTTCCAGTCTGTTTTGATTTGGATGGGCGAAGTTGAGACAGTAGTAATCATACTTAGATGGTCGGAGGGAGTTGCAGGTCCTAATTTTGTGTGGTGATATAGGTTTAATTTTTGGTTCATAAGTACAATGTCTGAAGTTGTTAAGGCTTGGGCTGTTAGGTAAGTTGGGAAGTCTGGTCCTTCTCTGCTTATCAGGTTCCTTTGTATCAATATTTGAAGGGTTTTTCCTGCTCCGTTTGTGTGGCTTGTGTAACCTGCCTCTCTGCATCTTGCATTGAGGTCTCCGGTTAATATGGTTGAGGCCTGGCGACGAAAGAGTTTGAGGAAATTGGGAGTTGGCAAATACGAGCGTTTTGGGGGTTGATATGCCCCAGCTTTGACCAGATCTCCTGTCGTCATTTTTATTTTTATAGCCAGATACGATTATTCTTTTACCTCTGTAAAATGGATTCCGGTTTTGACGCCAATTGCTACACCATCATATCTTGTTTGGGTGTAGTTTGTGGTAATAAATTTATAGTTTGGAATTCTTATATAATAATTATATCTGGGTCTTCTTTTCTTATTATGTTTGAATATGATAATCTTCCCCCTTGCCAGCTGTTTACATTTAGTGTGAATATTTTAATTTTTCGTTGATACGTATCCATGTTTAATTATTTGCTGTGATCTCTTCCTGTCTTCGTTTTTTCCGGGCAGCCTGGGAAACTAATACGTCCATTACATTTTTTCTTAAATTCGCCGTTTGAGATGTTTTGGCACGATTCTGGGGCGATATGTAGCATTGTGAACTTCTGTCTCATCGGCGTCTGCCTCATATTCCCATCTGTATTTTCCCTTAACTAGTCCGTCCACGATTTCTTTTTGTTTAGGTTGGCGTGAGAATTGTAAATTTGTATGTAAACATCTTGGGTATTCACTTTTGATTTTTGCTTTTGTTTTGTGCTTTCAGGGATCGTCTTCGGGGTTTCTTCGTCGGTGGATTCTTCTTCAGAATCGGTATCCATTTCGGCTTCGTCTTCTTCCAGGTTCGTATTTTTCGGAGTCTCTTCTTGGGTCATGTTTATTTTGTACAGTTCGCTCGAAGGAGGGTTCTCCGGGAACCACATTTTTGTTAAGCCCGTTCTTTTCTGGCATGGTGTTCAATTCGTTTGTGTATGAGCCTGGTTTCGCCATGTTTACAAAGTGGGCGTGTAGAGAATTAAATCTGGCCTCATGCTTCTCTCTATGTTTACTGTTGTGATATGTGTGGGTGATGTTGCGGTGTTTCCACTTGCAGTTGCTGCAGCATAGGAGGTAGTTTTTCTTTGTTTTTCTGTTCTTATTTTGAGTTTTTTATTTCATATGAGCTGCTTCTTTATTAGACAAGACTTGCCATATTCCTTTTTTTATTATATTGTTGTTGTTTTTTGCATGTTATTTTAAAGTAGCCTAGTACTAGGCAATGGTGAATACGGCGACTTATGCCTAAGTAGGCAGTCGCCAGATAAGCTCCTAAAATAATAATTATAAAAAAAAATTGGGCAAGACATAGCCAGCGTCCTGTGGACATTCTCACAGTTTAAGCATTTCTTTACCGTGCTCCTGCATTGGTCCCAACCTGTGTTTTTGGCTTGCGCATTCGGAGCATGCATTCCCTTTCTAATTGCAGTCTTTGGTCAGGTGTTTGTCGAGGGCGTAGCATGTGAAGCATACTTCCACTGAGGCAAATATCTCCCTCTCGATTTCATTGGTGAGATTTTAGCATAGAAGGCAAGCAGTCCCTGTTCCGAGGCTTTTTTGGCCATTTCTGTAGATCTAAATACTACTTTGAAGACATGGCTGTGCTTTACTCCATTTTTGGTTTTTGAATTTGATTATCTCGTCGATCTTTGCCCAATCCTGTTCTTTTTCGAGTTCTTCCTTGATTTGTTTTGGAGGGTGCTCACCGACCTAGGGGTCGAGTCGTCTGCAAATCACGGATCTTTTCGTTTGTACATCCGGGGCGGTGGGGTGGTAGGTCTGAGGTGAGGTGCGAGTCAGATCATACCAGTTTCTTTTCTGCGTTTTCGCTCAGAAGGAGATCTAGGTCCTTTTCTGTGTCGCAAAGTGCCACATAATTGTTGTGTTGGTCTTTTAATCTAAGGAGTATGACCCCAATATCAACGTATATACTCCTTAGTGCCACTTCGCGTGATGGTTTCTCTCGGCCGGGAAGGATACGAAGGGAAACCCTCTTCGCTCTTTCACGGTCGTCCATTGTGGCTCGTTAGAGCATCCTTCTTCTTCGTGTTTTTTTCTTCTTTGTACCAATTGATTTGGCTGGAATAAAAGTATGTTAAATTTTTTAGATGAAAAATGAGAATGATCCCCCCGCCCCCACAATCCTTAGCGAGGTCGGTATATCTGCTTGGGTGAAGATGGTGGATAAATGATATGATGAACCCGGGGAGGCCCTCCAGGAGGATGAATCATGGCGGACTTGATGATGGGTGGTGATTGAATCAACTACCACCACCCGAGGTGCCGCCCCTCTTGGGGTTTGGGTATCGAGGCTGCTTCCAGCTCACATCGAGACGGTTTTATGTCCCTCTATGATCACTGCCGGTCCATTAGGGATAGAGAGAATTCTTCCCCAACAGTTGCAGCATCGCCTCTTGTCTGGGGTGCCTATGACGGCAGGTTCCACAGTGGGCCTGTCCACAAATCTGCTTTCCCAACCGCCTCGAATTATGCCTTGTCAAGCGACGGGCAGAGTTCGAACTGTTATGAATGGCAGTACACACGGCTACGCCTTAGAAGGCGAGAGCGGAGGGGGTGATGAGTTTAAGCAGCCATAGAATTAATTATGACCACCTGGTATAAATCTCTTTTTTTTAAGTCCATATAGGGGAAAAAAATGGCGTTGGAGAGAGGTCTATTTCTTCCGTAGAGATCGATGTGCAAAAATGCCCTTGTAATTCTCTGATCTTTGTTTTCTTTCTTCTCCAAAAGGTCAGGGGTTGAAAAGCTGTCTTTCGAGTGCAAAGGCTCAACATCCGTACGTCCGAGCGCCTCCAATTCTCGGAGGAAGGTTCCTAAAACTTTACCTCCTTTATCGAATTATGAGGTAATTGCCGGAGTGCTGCTTATGCCAGGAGTTCTACGCAGTCAAATATTCAGACTTTTTTTTTTAGGGGGAGAAAAGGTACGGCTCGCGGTTCCTCCTCCCCTCTGTACCCCTCCCACGATCGCAGGGGTGGGGGCACAGAAGAGGAGGAGGCCCGTGGCCGACTTAAAAACTGGAGAAACTCCCCACACTTCTGACTCTCAGTTCAAGTGAACCGATAGGGAAGTGCTTAATGGGAAGTAAGGAAGAAGCTTTAGAAGAGGGTTTATAGCTGTGGGAGACGGAAAGTTTTGAGTTAAAAAAGGACAGATTAGTGAGGAGGAAGATTGAACAGTCTCAGTAGTCAGAGGTGGAAAGGGTGGAATACCCTTGCCCGAAGGACAAGGAGGACCTGCTGATTAACGTGGATTCCGAACCACCGTCATGCATTTACTCATCATTCTTACTTCCTTTCTCACACTTTTAGCACCTATGTTCCTCATACAGAAGAGGAAGGACCACCTAATTTCTGTTCCCTTATTCTCTTCATTTTTCATTCATGTGTTTATTGTAGCATTCATGCCGTTTTGAGTTATCTTAGCTCTGAGCTTTGTTTATCTATTGTTATGTTACTTGCTTTTACTTTCCTTACTTTGTTTCACTTTTTACTTTCGTGGGACATCTTTTTTGCATTCCTTTTGGGGTTTGTTTATTTTTTTTGTTCTTGTTTTGTTTTTTCACTACGCTTGTTGTTATCACTTTTTTCGCTATTTCACTTTAGTTTCACTTAGTTCACTTTTTTTTACTATTAACTTTCATTTCACTATCATTTTTGTTAAACTTATTAATACTATAGTTCACTTATTACACTTTTAGTTTACTGTGTTTGTTTTATTTCTGTTTTACTGTTAACTTTCACTTCACTATCATTTTTGTTAAACTTTTTAATATAGTTCACTTATTACACTTTTAGTTCATTTTGTTCGTATTATTTCTGTTTACACTTTTGATATGTGTTGTCTTCTTACTCGGTTGTTTCCTTCTAGTTTAGTTGTCTAAATCCGGTTGTCTTATTAGGGTATCAATCTTGTGTCTTGGTTAGTTAACTTTGTTAGTTGGGTTTGTATATAGGTTTAAAGGCAACGAAGCAGAACCCAACAGGAGATCGACCCACCAGAAGTCCAAATATCTCTAGACGACTGAACTTAATAAACAATGGAACCAGAAAGGAGAAGAAAGCTCAACATTCTGCAAATCAACACTCAAGGATGTATCGGTAAAACATCGACATTACGAAATAACTTCAGAGAGATCGATCCAGACATAATATTAATATCAGAACACGGAGTGAATCAAGGAGAAAAAACAATGAAATTGTTCGATTACATCGTCATAAATGCGAACCCTTCAGGCGAGCGTCATGACGGGGCGGCCGTAGCAATAAGAAGAGGGATGAAGTTCAAAGAAGTTAATAATTTAGATCAGGCATACTTGGCGGTAAAAATTGAAACGGAATTAACGCCATTAATAGTAGCCACGGAATACCAAGCACCAAGGAAAAATTACCTTCCCCTGCACAACCTATTTAAAATCGTTGGCACAGATTTCCCAACCATCTTTATGGGAGACCTCAATGTCGGGTGCAGTTCAAATGGATACGGCTCCAGAAGCAACAGAGGAGCCAACTTATAAATGATGTTGGAAAGAAACATTTTCATGAGAATAGGACCAGACTCTCCAACATATGTCACAGGCAACGAAGCTACAAAGCCAGACGTCGTGCTAAGTAGCTTCAATATGCCATACAACATCCACATGCAACCAGTTACCTTTGCATGTAGCGACCATGTTGGAACACATTTGCTCATGAATCAATACCCGATACAGGTACCGGTACCGGTGAGGAAGGATTACAAGAGAGCAAACTGGGCAGGTTACACACAAGATCTTAGTAACTTCGTCCCAAAGGATCTCACTGACGCAAACCTGGAAGAATTGAGGAGGAGAACTCAAGATTAACAAGAACGATCATTGAGGCGGACGAAAGATATATACCAAAGCCAAGATACCGTACTCATCCACATCCTCGATGGACAGAGGAAATGAAGAGAAAGAATAGGCAACTAAGAGGAATACCAGACCAAATAATTCTCCATGGACCAAATAGAGAGCGATACGAAGAAATCAGAAGACGGAGAGAAAAACTGAGTCATCTAATGAAGAAAATGACCTTTATAATGATTATCATGCTGATTCTGAAGAGGCAGAGACACCACATTGGCACTTGGCATAATAACAGAGAAAATAGCAAAGGCCAAAGCAGAGGATAACTATATCGATCTGCTCATGAGAGATGTAGAAAAAGCATTCGACAAAGTCTGGGTCAGAGGAATGCAATATAAGATCTTAAATCTCCAGATGAATAGCAATCTGGAGATAATTCTCTGCGATTATGTCACAGACAGAAGGGAATATGTGGAGATCAATAGTTATTCAGGACCAGAATTCGAATTGGTAGCTGGACTCCCGCAGGGAGGCTGTCTCAGCCCCACGGTGTATTTAATATACACAGCAGACCTGCCACCACCAATAATGCCTGGTTGCCTAAACATACAGTTCGCGGACGACATAAGTCAACTCGTCGTCACACAGTACAGGAACGTACGCCTTCAGGCAAGGGCAACAGCTTTAGAAATCAGCAACGTCAACAACTACGAAAGAGATTGGAAGATAAGGACGAACAAGAGGAAATTTACAATAATCTGAATCTCCAGAAACAAAACAGCAGAACTTTTAGTTGAAGATCATACTACAGATATCATAGTGAGGACAAGTATGGAGGCGAACTACCTCCGATATTTGCAGAGCACACGAACAGCAGAGCTGGAGTCCCCTTTAACACCTCGATTTCCCAGGACACCAATATATCGCTTGCGCCAATGCTTAAGCCTGTCCCACTTAGGAAAATTTATGCGAAAGCTAACTGGAAGCAATACAGAGAGATGCTCAACGATTACCAGCCAGCTGATCTGAGCGACGCAATCTCGAAGAAATTGATGAGGAGATAGATAAGATCACCAATCTCCTCACGAGGGCAGATGAGAGATGCGTCCCCAGAATCTATTACAAATGGGCCGTACCCCATTTTCTTAGAGAGGAGGTTCAGTGGGCCTCAGAATAACAAAAAGAGTCTACAAACAATATACAACGAAGAGGAAGAACAAGGCCCTTCCATTGCTTAACCTACTGTACAATCTAAGGAGGTTAGGCATGAAAAATAAAATAAAATCTATCTTGCACAAGGAACAGAGTTACTACTATACCCGCCAACCCCTATCAACGGTGTATCAAAGACCAACAAATTGGAACTCCAGAGAATACTAAATAAAGCTCTCTACCTAATCACCAACACCCGCAGGAGAGAGAGGAGGGAAATACATGATTTTCACCAAGGAGCAGGATTAGAAACACTCAACATCAACATCAGGAACAGAGCGGGACAAGTATGGAGGCGAACTACCTCCGATATTTGCAGAGCACACGAACAGCAAAGCTGGAGTCCCCTTTAACACCTCGATTTCCCAGGACACCAATATATCGCTTGCGCAATGCTTAAGCCCGTCCCACTTAGGAAAATTTATGCGAAAGCTAACTGGAAGCAATACAGAGAGATGCTCAACGATTACCAGCCAGCTGATCTGAGCGACGCAATCTCGAAGAAATTGATGAGGAGATAGATAAGATCACCAATCTCCTCACGAGGGCAGATGAGAGATGCGTCCCCAGAATCTATTACAAATGGGCCGTACCCCATTTTCTTAGAGAGGAGGTTCAGTGGGCCTCAGAATAACAAAAAGAGTCTACAAACAATATACAACGAAGAGGAAGAACAAGGCCCTTCCATTGCTTAACCTACTGTACAATCTAAGGAGGTTAGGCATGAAAAATAAAATAAAATCTATCTTGCACAAGGAACAGAGTTACTACTATACCCGCCAACCCCTATCAACGGTGTATCAAAGACCAACAAATTGGAACTCCAGAGAATACTAAATAAAGCTCTCTACCTAATCACCAACACCCACAGGAGAGAGAGGAGGGAAATACATGATTTTCACCAAGGAGCAGGATTAGAAACACTCAACATCAACATCAGGAACAGAGCGGGACAAGTATGGAGGCGAACTACCTCCGATATTTGCAGAGCACACGAACAGCAAAGCTGGAGTCCCCTTTAACACCTCGATTTCCCAGGACACCAATATATCGCTTGCGCCAATGCTTAAGCCCGTCCCACTTAGGAAAATTTATGCGAAAGCTAACTGGAAGCAATACAGAGAGATGCTCAACGATTACCAGCCAGCTGATCTGAGCGACGCAATCTCGAAGAAATTGATGAGGAGATAGATAAGATCACCAATCTCCTCACGAGGGCAGATGAGAGATGCGTCCCCAGAATCTATTACAAATGGGCCGTACCCCATTTTCTTAGAGAGGAGGTTCAGTGGGCACTGGGCAGTCTTTAAATCCCTAAGACTAACCACAAGGATGCAGTCCCTAACAAAAAGATGGGACGTTCTGGTTGGAGGGTGCCTTTAAGTCGGGACTGGGACCTTGCCTCGCGCTGTATCTTGGCAACGGGAAAGACATCCTGGATTTGTTTGGGGATGTCTGGATGTCCAATAGATGCGGGTTACTGCCTCCTAACTAGTGGATGAGGCTCGGTAGTCGAGATCTCATATTTCGCCCATTGCAAGCCGCTAGATTTTGATGGGACGTGTAGGAGCTGTCTGGCGGGGGCGACATGTCCGAGTTCTCCCTCGAAGAGGGTGGGGGGGACGCCAAATGAGGGATATTTACGAGGGGGAGCCAGCGCGCTCCGAGTTGGGGCACGCCGGGGACTCGCCTATGACTGAGCCCACACGACGGCGACGTCTGGCTAGGGCATTCACATCCTCAACATCACCCAGTCTAAAAGAATAGCTTCCATCGGAAGCGGATCTGATGCGATCTTCCTCCTCCTCTGACCTAAGAGAACCGCTTGAGCGACTCGGGTATTCCCTGGATCCATTTTGAGACCCGATGCCAAAGGATGACACATTATCCCTATTTGCCTGCGACCGTTGTATCGCTGTTGTCGTCATTGATGAAGCCTTCATAAGTGAGAGATCGTCTCTTTTTAGGCCAAATAAACGTCTGAGTATCGATTTCACCTCTAGACGTTGAGGTGGGATATTCTAGTGATACCACGCTGGACAAAGAGCTGGGACTGTATATGGAGTATCGTGGAGCGTGCTTTGGCGAATTTGTAATTTCATCCAACTTTTAAACAAGCGACCTTTTAACTATAACTAATGAGGGGTCATTAAGATCTTTACGAAGCTAGTCATTTTGTGGGACAGCCTTTGGTGAATCAAATAACCAGGTCTCGTCATCGGACAAAAAATTCTCCTCCAAGGTTAAACTTAATCTCAGGTCTATCTCTAATGGTACAGGAGGGGTTTCTTGAGGTTTTCCCTTCTCTTTCTCGGGAGAAGGCACATTTTGTCTCATTTTTAGCTTTCTCTTTTTCATTCTTTTACACTGAATTATTTTTTCCTTTGTGTTTTGATAACAAAAACTGACTTTTAGATCTGAGTTCTTCATTTTGAATTTCAAGTTTTTTTTCACCCATTCTTGCAATTTCCTTACTTTCTCCTTACCTTTATTTATGGTTCTATGAGATTATCCATCACAATACTCATCTTTTAATCTCAGACATTTAGTATTTGAGAAAAAAAACACGGAATACAACTCTCAAAAAAGTACATTTTCTAACTTATATAAAAAAAGCTTTGTTAATCTTGGTTATCTGATTTTCCAAAGCGGAATTTAGTGCCCTAGCCCGTCATTAGGTCCAGCCTAGGGCGAAGGTGATCTCGAGCAATATTAGGTAACTTTATGGTAGGACATTACGAAAATTGTTTTCAAACAGTTTTAATACATTTTAAAATTAATATTGCTATACATAAACAAATTACCTAATGGATTTCAGGTAAGTCAAAACAAAAGTCCGAGTTTATACAACTTCCAAATACCATTTAGACTTATTAATGTAAACAAATTATAGAAACTAGTCATAAATACATATCATTGGGAAAATAAAATAAAACAAACTTAGCCCCATTACATACATGTCCTGAAATTAATGACATTTATGTTTGGCAACGTCTTTGGAGGCACGAGATCATGTCTTTACGCGATGGTGAACAAGTCGCTTTGAGAGTGATGTCGAATAGAAATTTTTATTTTATTAAACTGTATAAAAACTATACTAAAATGCAAACATTAAACTTTTGTATCTACCAAAGGGTAAGCACGCAAAATTCTCGTTATCCATTCTTCGCACCAAATACTCCCATGTAACCATGTGTTTTACAGTAGCTTACAGCGAACAACGCAGTGCCATTTTAGAGTAGAAATTTATTCTAGACTACTGCTAATTTTGCAACACTATTTGTAGCGTACCAAATCCTCTTAAGATGATCGTGCACAATAGACCATGGTTTATTATGCTCCATGAATGTCTTCAATACTTTGAAGCGGATCCTCTTCAATCGCTGATTTTACTCATTGTTAGATACAATTGGTATTCTTGATCGACACCCATCAGAGAGATGAAAATCATCATTCTTAATCTTGTTAAACCATATCTAGCCTTTCCGAACACTAACTCCATCAAGATACACAGTGGCTATCTTGTTCACTTCACGTTTTTCATTGTTATATTTACGGAATTCGTAAAGAATGCAATGTAAAATATGCAACACATTAAAGTCCGTTTCCCACATGGGTTATCTGGAAGAGCACTAAATTTAACTTCCTCCATTGAGAGCAAAACTCAGACGATTATCTGAACATAAACTTCGACCTTTAAACCTAGTAACCTCTTTGCAGCATGAATTCAAACTAATAGTTTGAAAGTACACATTACTTTTCGGCTCCCTTAATAGTTGGAAAAGTTAGATTGAATTTATTGGGTCTTTTTCGGAACAGGCCAAACAGCCAATTAGGCGTTCGAGGCTATCGCGACGATAAGGTTAAGGCTATGGCACTCTAGGCTCGTATTGTGAGTATTTGGACCGAGGAACTGGCGCAAACTTCTCGCAGAATGATTTTTCAATCAGTTATGGCTTCTCTTGACATTTTAAGGTCTTTAACACGAAAACAGTAGCTGCCAACCCTTTGCATCATGCTGAATGAAATAAACGATTGTCTCAAAAGATAATTTTGATTATTCTAACCTAGTGTCTTTTCGCAATCTAACATTGGAATTGCATTTACGCTTATTAAGGCGTTAATGGCAACACGAAGATGCTGATGAAAGTTTCATAATATTTCCATTCTTGCAAAGTCGCTGTCCTAACCTAACCTAACATAATCTAACCTAAACTAAACTAAAATAACCTAACCTAACCTAACCGTAGTCTAACAGTAACCACGCGATAGCCTTGACCGCCTAATTAGCTGCCGGACTTTTTCCGAAAAACACCCAATTTATTATTGAATGTATCTCTGAAAATACTTCTTTCATTTGTCCGTAAAATCAGACAGTTAATTGTGATTTCAGGAGTGCAAAATCGAAAAACGCATTGTAGTTACTTTTGAAAGATTGATAAGCTTTTTCCATATTTTTAAAGGGCTTGAATAGCTTTTCCATTTGCTCAACGATATTATTACAAAATTTAAAAAAGAGGCTCGTCTCAATTGGGGTGTCACTTGTCTTTTTTAATGAAGGCAAACCAAAATCTTCAAAAACACCCATCGAACCTCTGTCTTTAATTTATAATATTATGACTTCAACAGTTCCACCGATAAATGAAGTTCATATATATTATGGGGAGGAAAGGAAGTGAGGGGGGGTGGCTCAAAAGGTTAAACAAATACTCAAATACTCAATGGAATTTTTAAAAAAAACACTGAATAAAATATTCAAAGTTAAATTGTTTTATTATCAGTAGGATTTTCTTTGATATAATCAAAAAGACTCTTTTAAACATTAATTCTTTTGACAGTTTCAACCAATCTTGTTGAGCAATTTTACCTTGTTAGAGCAAGCTTGGAAAAACATTGGCTAACTGGATACTGTCAAGCAAGGATGTTTGCTTTGTAGAGCTATTAAAAATGACCTTAAACTAGCTAACAGTGAGATCAATGAGTTAAGGAATGTGCGATACTGCTTGGCTTAATATAAGGTCAAGGTTATGAGCGTAACAATATATAAACAGAAATTCTGGAGTAATATCCTTTAGGACTTTGTTTTCAATTTCGAAACAGCGATTTTGGCTTTAGACTTTCACTCTATATTTTCAGTAAAAATCTTAAAGAATTTACTACAGTAGATTTAAATGAAGAAAAAGCAAGCTAAACAATAATTTTAAATTCCTTGAGTATTTTATTCAAGAATGCATTGCATTAATAAAAAAAAAAAGTCGCTCCTAAATGCAGATGACCCCCGGAGCGGCAAGTTTGTTGTCACTCTTTATATCCCAGCTCCCACACGTTGATTTAAATGCAACGTGTTCGGGCGAGTTAGCTTTACATACCCAAAAGCATTGGCGATGTGCCCGAACTGTGACTCTAACTTCCACTCTCCTCTCTGCGACCAAAGGAAAACAACTGTTCAAACTGCTTTGGGGAACATCTAGTCTTTGCACGCGACTGCCTGATTTTAAAGTTTGATTCGGATGTCGAATACATCCATTTCTCTGTATCCCTAAGTGCTAGAGAGTGTTCGTACGCTAACGCTCTATCTAGACTTTCACCTCCCAAAGAATCACCACGCATGCGGGACCCTCTAAAAGCGGCAACCCCACCTCCGAAGCCAAACGTTTCGAAGTGGAGGGAGGAAAACACTCACACGACGAACCCAATCTCCCTCGATAAGTCTTCGAAGGCGACAGAACCTTATACTACCAACAGATGCTGAAGTTCTGTCTCCGGGGAGCGTATGGCCATTCCCGTGAGGGTCCTCTCATCGATGAGAGCACCCTCGCCTCCTTCGAGCTATGCCTAAATGGCATATTCCTTCAATGAAATTGCTGTAGACTCTGAAACAACTGGGAGGAGCTGCAGTGTCTCTTCTCCTCAGGTTCTCCGTTAGCTATTTGTTTGCAGTAAACCATTCTGGGCGTGTGCCCCCTCTCACCATCACAGGATATAAGGCTTTTGTGGCACCATCAAGGGATGGGGCGCTGGGCAGAAGGATGTGCGATTTACACCATTAATGATGTCTCCGTTCTTCTATTTGCTATAAGTAACTCCTTTCAGCAGTAGCAGTAGCAGTAGCAGTGCAGCTACATCTGCATAAGAAGTACACTGTTATTTCTGCGTACATTCAACCGTCAACCGAATTTGAGGTAGGGGACTTCGCCTGCGTCGTGACATGGTTATCGATGCCCTCTTTCAAGCTCAGGGATCTGAACGGTAGGTGCCCTCTATTTGGGGGCTACACAATCAATCCACGGAGTCAAGTTCTTGCCTACATGCTTGACGAGCTGGACATAGGTTTCATAAATTTAGATGAGTTTACGCTTCATTGTCCGAAGACTGCTTATTTACCTACCTTTATTAATCTCTATACTCTCCGGATGCACAGCCTAATTTGGAGTGGGAGATGTTGGTCAATAACCTCCATTTAAATATCATTTTCTGGGCCGTTGACGCCTTAAAACCCTTCTCAGTGTTGCTTATAGGAGGCGTGGTGGTCCGCATTTCAGAAAATGAGTGAATTCTCTGTTCCAGTCGAACAGTTTAGATCGGTAGATGAGGCCGAGTCCGTTGAGTCATTCTCCGTAACCTCATCGCCGTGAGCCTAACTACTATTCTTAGAACGTTTGTTCCGAGTGAGACGGCCCTCAGACAGAAGCGACATATCCCGCAAGAACCATTTCACCTTCTGTGAATTTCGTCTAGCTAGCACTAGGTTCTGGTATGTTTCGAAGCACACCCGCTGCTCTTCCTGGTGGGTATAGGTGTCTTCCACAAGTTCTACTCCACGTCGGATGCTCAGTGCGACTAGAAAATGGTGTTTGCGAGACCTCCCTTCGGAGAAAGCACTACTTCACTGTGTTTTCGATCTTTAGAAGGCCTATGATCCCGCATGACAATGCGATATTATGGAGACGCTTCACACAAAGGATGGAGGGGACGCCTCCCAATCTTTATATCAGAGTTTCTGGGAGATCGTCAATCGGCTTACAGGTGGGGGGGGGGGGGGGGTGAGCTCTCTCTAGTTAATGGGGGCAGGGAAAGGGCGTCCCGCATGGAACTGTCCCAGTGTCACAATATTAGCCCCGAACATCAACAGTATCACCTCAGTGCTGCCAGAAAATGTTATTTATACACTCTGCGTGGACGACCTTTCGATCTGTTTTGGTCCGGCTCAGATGTCAACTCTGGAGGTTCGAGTCCAACAGACATTGAATCGTATTTCTTGCTATGCTGAAGCACATAGTTTTCGGGTTTCCTTGGCCAAGACTAAGTTGCTGCACTTTTACTGCCATCCACGGCTCCAACCCGACCCGGACTTGTTACAAGCCCGTGTTCGCCTGGCGGTAGCGGATTCGCACCGTTTCCTTGGTCTTGTTTTCGACCGACCCCTAAACTGGGGGGCTCATATTCGCAGTCTTAGGGTCTCTTGTACCCATGCTATGGATATTCTTGATTCCGTAACGTTTGAAGCTTTACTACAGAGGCGAGTTTTATGCATCCAGAGCGGAGCATGTATTGTGGAAGGTGAATTAAATACACTACATCGATCTCTGTCTGATGACCTGTGCCCTCCGTACGTCCACCATTTAGAGCCTACTTATGTATCTATTGGGGATACAACTTGCTCTTCGCCGCACACAATGCATTATGCGCTTGTCCTTGCTGGCTTAGCCTCTCCCTCAGTTGCTAATGGCTCTCACTGCGTCCGAGGCTGATCTTGATGGTGCCTATTCCGTCGTTTTGAGACGCCAATCATACCCTAGGCCCTTTGGTTCTTGAAGACGGTTAGGGTTCTCCTCTAAGAATTCCTTAGCTGGGGATCAAGTTGAGCCTTTACAAGTGGGCTTCAAGCAAGCGCCGGCGACACCAGTAAATCCCCTTTGAGTAAGACCAATCTCTACACCACACTACGCTACTTGTCAAATGAGGCTGGTAAAAGGATAAAGCCTCAGAGATGTCTCAACTCAAGATCATCAAGCTTAATGCCGAAGGGCTTTCTTGGACAAAATCCGAGCTAATTGCAAGATTACGTGCTGACTTACGAGTACTATCTCTGCAAGAAACTCATAAGGACTCAGTGCTACCATGAATACCTGGAATACACCTGATAATTAGCGTAGAAAATAACACCTGTAAGAGAAAGCTTTAGTTAACCATAACCAAGTGGCTCACCGATTGCTACTAAATGGTAAACCAAACAACAAAGAAAAGGGGTACCTACAAAAAAATAGGCATGACATGGACCGTGCCATGCTAATCAGTGACGAGACGTTTCTCCCCTTATCCATGAACGAGGTAGACGAGTCCAATAAAACCATTAAGCCTGGAAAAGCATCTGAGCTGGACAGGATGACAACAAAAATGATCCAGCACTTCGAAACCAAAACTCGTGAGTGGCTCACTGAACTATATAACACCTGTGCAACAACTCACCAAATTCCCAAAATATGGAAGAAAGCTAAAGTGGTAATCCGAACAAAGTGGTATAGACCAATATCTTTGCTATTTATCCTGCACACGCCATACGAGATCTTGACCATGTTTCCCATGTCTAAAACGGTGGAAGAACAACTTTCACCCGACCAGGCCAGTTTCAGACACGGCCGATCCTGTTGAGGACAGATTATTAACCTCTCTCAATATAGTGAAGACCGGTTTGAGTTTGAGAATAAACAAATTATGGCCGCTGTCTCTGTAGATCTTAATGTCGCCTATGACTTTGAACAACAGAGCTCTCTTACTCAAAGTGGCCCAGAAAATAAAGAACACTACCGTCATCCGAATAATTTAATCACTCCTCACCAACCGGCAATTCTTTGTAGATATGGATGGCAAACGCAGTCTGTGCTGGCACCCATGTTTTTCAACATCTACACTAACGACCAGCCAGATTCCAAAACATCAGGAGATTTAGATACGCAGACGACTTTTGCATTGCCACGCAAACTAACAAATGGCCTGTAATCGTTCTCCACATATTATGAAAAATGATTTTTCAATGCTAATTCTGGAAATACTAAACTATGTGCTTTCTATTTGAACAACCATCAAGCAAGGAGAACACGAAGCATCAAATGGGTCATAAGACATTGGCAAAACAACGGGCATCCACTGTATCTGAGCATAACTCTCGATGGAGCACTTTCTTTTAATGCACATACAACCAAGCTGAATGGAAAGATATCAACTAGAAACAACTTCCTCAGCAAACTCGCCAATTCCACTTAGGGAGCAGCTCTAAGAACACTCATACAAAAAGCCCTGGCACTATGCCATTCGAACACAGAATATTGTTCATCTTTATGTGCTAGATTGTTTCATGCATCTATGGTTGACCCAGAACTAAATCAATCTTGTCGCATCATCACTGATACACTAAAATCACCACTAGCAGTTCGACAACGACTTTCAAGCATACCACCTATCACTATCACTATCAGACGAGGCACTCATACAAAATGTTACAACAAACAGTTTAACTACAATAGGCACCCACTTCATGGTAACCACTGCAAAAAGGGTAAGACTACGATCCCGTAGGAGCTCCATGACAGTTAAAGGACTAGAACACCATAAACCATCTGAATATAAGCTTGACCAATGGAGAAAGAATGACCGGCTTCCACCCAATGAGTCACTCCCAAAACCAAGCCTTCCAAAAGGAACATCCTCCAGTGGGAAGGAAGGTAAACGTAAATCGAGCAGGAGCCAAGTGGGTACAATACGGGATAACCTTGTTAAATGGAGGACTCGCTGTAAGTGCTGCATGCTCATGTGGTAAACCCATCCATTCATCGAAAATGCTCTTTGGGACCAAGTTATTCCAACCAAGACCTATTGGAAGCAAACACCTCAGCGCTTCGGAGGACCCAGTGGTGACAAGTTATAATGAATTCCTTAGCCATGCGTCTTACTCTCAGGGTACAGCAATATTCACCGATGGTTCTCAGTCTTCGTACAGCTCGTCTTCTGCCGTTGTGGTGACGATGATGCTTCGGAGCTCCATTTCCTTCCGTTTTACCTCTGACTGCTCATCGTAATCATTAGAGCTGTACCTTAACCAAGAGGCTCGCACAAAGGTCTACCTCCTCTCTTCCATAGAATTTATGCTTTATCTGGATTTCCTGAACGCAATTTCCGCATTCTCCCATTAACCTCCATAAGAAATCCTTTGATCCGCCAATCCCATAGTTTTGGCATGAGAATTAAATGTCGGTTAACAAGCTTATCACCTCCTGATGGGCGGGATTCGAAGTTGGATGTGTGGCAACGAAGCAGCTGACCAAGTCCCGGTAGACCTCGAGCCCTGCACAAATCTCTAGTCCATTCACTGATCTCCTTCCATAGTGGACTGGGGTCATTAATGTGCAATGGCTACCTGCCTGGTAAACTTGGCCTCTCACCGAACTTCACCGCATTAAACCCATCTTAGGCCGTTGTGTCTCATCCTCCCACTGCTTCCGCCTTAAGGAAGTGGTGATGGCTAACCTTCTCCTGGGTCATACCCATCTAACCCACAGATATCTAATGACTCGCGATTTTCCTGCTACTTAAGTGCACCACATGCAGTATCAGTCCCGTTTAATTTTCACCTACTATATCTTCCACTATCCCAACTTCTACTAAAAACTGAGTATATCATCGAGTCTCACAGTGCCCACTTAGTCGTTGAGTGCCCCATGTACTCCATTCGCGTCGCCACTTCTCTCTCTCTCTCTCTCTCTCTCTCTCTCTCTCTCTCTCTCTCTCTACCGTGACTCCTTTCTCTCAGCAACTCGATTTATCCTTTTGCTATCATTGCGTGTTTGTTTTCATTTCGCTCTCCCGCCCCCACATGCCCTTTACCTACCCATCAATACTGATTGGTTCTCGCTGAGTAGCACGCAAATGCGTCAATCGGCGGTCATCACTCCCATCCCCGTTAAAAAAAACATATGCACGAACCTCTCCTAGCTTTCTGGCACACATGCCTTCATTAGTTTACGCTTCCTCCATTGAAGTAACTACTAGTAATAAATAAATCAGTATATTTTGTCTTTATGGATGCCCAATTCTCGCTCCCTCCTTATCTTCCGACGTCCCCCCCCCCCACCTCCCCTACCATCGTACGTAGCGGGGACACACGGGCTGATAAACGTTAGATTAGGAGTGATAAATGCACGCCGCTGACGCCTTGCTTAAGGGCTCTTGCATAGATGCTTCAGAGACACGTGCAATTGATATTGTGGAAGAAAAGCCGAGTTCTCTCGGAGGTGCCATTAAGGAGAGAAACGCAAAGACGCTCTTGCCAAACCATGTGTAAACCATCATTTATTGAAATTAATTAAATTTTTTTAAATATAGATATATAAAGATAGATTAGATAAATTAGATTAGATATTTTTATTTCGTAAAATATAATTGCATAGTGGTTACAATATTATACAAAAAATACCAAACTTATAGAGCGCATACAGTTAAGAAAGTCATCATACAACAAAATAACGACTAAGTTTAAGTAACAATAACACAAAGGTTTTAAAAGCAAAGTCTAATTTAGCGAAGGGTATCTTTCCTTTCTTGAACCAAATGGATTCTAGCATAAATCGCATTTTTATCATTTTCAAATAAGTTTTCAATATCATAATATTTCTAAGCCATTATTTTCGCCTCACCCTGTATCCTAGAGTGATGTCGTAAGGAACTCATGATTGGTATCATGCATGGAGTCAGGGAGCTATAAGTTTTGAAGGCAAAGCTTAGTATATTCTTATTTATGAAATGGTGAAAGGTTAGGAAATTTACCTGATAGCATATATACAACTAGGTTACCCCCCCAAATCTCTGTAAGTGCGAGTCTAGTCGGGAGCGATTCTACATATCACTATATCGGTCGGTCGGTCCCCGTTTTTTTTTTGTAATAACATTGTAACTATTAGGCAGATTTGAAGCCCTTATGTTGTTTTACATTCTCTTTCGAATGATATAATTGCCAAGGTCCTCCCAAGGTTAGTCCAGGAATTATTGAAAGTTTGGAAGGTTGTAAGGTCATAAATCAGAATAAGTGAGAGCACGCGACTTTTTAACGCTTCTTGCTCTGTAAGGCACCAATTCCTCGTGTAATCCTGAGCCCGGTCCCTACTATCACACATGCACAGAAAGCACGGGTACTTGGTGAACCCGGACTGTTGTCCCAACGAAATGTTCACCACCTTCATATCAACATAAATCAACCCCTCATGCTGATCATAACGAATTTTCTCCGACACGTACTTCACCACTTCATACTTCTCCTTCAGTGTAATCGAGTGAACGAGGGGTACAGAGACAAACTGGTTGCCGTTGCACAGCAAAACAGATTTTAGCGATCGCTTGCTGCTGTCGATGAACAGTCTCTAAACTTCGGGTTGGTACTGTGTCACTCCAAGCTTGTGCAGAAGCTGCGCAATATCTGTAAAATACACCTGGTTCTTCTCTTCAGAGAAAAACAGAGGAACTCTTAATGTGCTTCCGTTGCTCGCATCACCTTCTACAAGGTGATGCGAGCAATGTCAGATGGGAGTTATTTTTCATTTAATCTGGATGCCAACAGTTCGGCAGAGGACTTTGACAAGTTGAGATCACGAACTAGATCCTTTAGCTCCCCTTTGAAAAAAAAAAAGGATGTGGAGAATCATCATCAAAAACTACTTCATTTTCTTCAACACTGGAGGAATCTTCGTCACTAATGTCAGGAAATTCTGCAAAGACAGGTTCTGGAATCTCATCACAATGAGCTGAAGGACGATGTGCTAATTTGAGATCAGTATACTTGAGATTGCTCTGGTTCATTCTGTTGATCACTAAAATCAATAGCACAGAAGTAGCAGTCAGTAGTATGGATTTTCAGCTCCCTCCAAACCATGGGAATTCCAACTTCAGAGAACTCTTCTTGCCCTTGGTCCAGCGACGCAGATACCCGGTGCATGTCTTGCATACCATGTGTGGCGCCCAAGCTTTATCCCGGTCACCAAGTTTCATACCAAAATAGGCATGGTAAGCACGCTTTATGAAACTTGCGACTGGATTCCTGTTAGGAACAACGGTATAACGGTTCATTCGCCGCAGATGTAGTAGAATACATCGGGCTTACTTTTCTAAGATCTTCTTGCCGAATCTATTTCATTCACTTGTAAAATAAAAAAAACCAGTTAGTCAATAATTGCCATATGGGAACTCTTTAGATTTCTTTTATTGAAAGAAATAAGAAAGATTTTTGCATTATATATATAAAAAATACTTGTACATGTAAAAGAAGTAAAAATATCGTGTCAATAAATCAAAAAGTTGACGTAATTGAGCAAAACTAATGTGATTTTCAGATTCGGCACATCAAAATTGTCATAAATCAGCTAAAAAGCTTTGACAATAAACTTGGTGTTTGCCAGTGTAATAATTGCTTTCCCTTTTCGATAATTTGCTCTTTCGTTACAGAGCATTATGTAAATGATTAGACAGAGCTTTGCAGCTGCTAGAGCAATCTTTAAGATCATTCCGCATGGCATTCCCCTTAGAACGATAGACAGAAAGTTCGGAGCAGGTGAATCAATAAGTTTAATTAAGTTTCCCAAACTTGCGCATAGGGCAGTGAAATTGAAAGAGGAAGACTTTCTCATCTCTCAGGATATCTGATTTGTGCCCTAGACCATACAAGAGATTTACTCTAAGATATTTAACTTGGTCTACCAACTTTATCCTTAGGTTATTAACAAGAAAAGTTTTACGAGGTTTAAAGGTTTGCTGTGATTATACACGAACACCATGCAAGAGGACTTATCACCGTTAATATTCATGCCACCCCTCTCCAAAACACCCCTATATTTATTAAAGCTTGTAGAGCTTGTGAAGAACGGGCAAGCAAAACTATATCATCAGCATATGCCAGGAGGCTGTAGTGGTCGATCCCCAAGCGACAGCCAAGAGGCGAAGACCTGACTTCTTCCAGAGCACTATTTACATAGAGGATGAATAGTAGTGGAGAAATTATCCCCCCCCTACCCGCCTATCTCACTCCAATGCCAACTTTTCAGAATGACGATTTGCTTAGGCCAAAGGAAACGTAAACTAAGTGATTCATTAGCATATTCTTAATTATTTATATTGGTGGGGTTCGAAGTAACTTTGCTTTTAATTAGTTTTTCAATCAGCGACCAGTGATTTATTCGGTCAAATGCTTTAGTTAGATAAAAAAAACAGGCAATATATATTGGAGCCATAAAAGTTATAGCGATAGACAATCTCTTTCAAAGCCAAAAAGGCTGTAGAATTAGAAGTATCTTGTCTAAAATGTTTACTATTGATTTTACTATGATTATTTAATTTTGGTAAAATAAAGTATTCAAATAATTTGAGGAAATTATTATTAGGCGTAAATTGGAAGAGCAAGATCAAGTTACCAAAATTGTTCTTCACAATTGGCATAATTTTCAACTTTCACCCTTTCACTGGGAAGTTAGGAATGGAGTAAGTAACATGTACAAAAATATTCTGCTAATGAACCTATACAACATATTAGATTCATATTTCAAATGATAAGTATAGACATTGTCATTTCCTAAACCTACTTTGAGAGAATTCACTGCATTTAACCTCTAGCTGACGTATTGATCTAAATAAACTTCGTAATGTTTTTTACAACATTTATTTATTTTTCTTTCAGATAAATCTGGTTTATTCTGAAACCTACTCTTGTCAAATACTAATATGAACTTATTACTAAAAATTTCGGCCATTCGATTATCGCTTTCTTGAATTATTTTTATTACCTCCATGCTGACGTATCGATCTCCAGAGAAGTTCGTATCTTTTTTCGTAATTTCTTGTACAATTTTCGCATTCCTAATTTAATCCTTGTTTGCTCAACATAGATCAAGTTTGTTTTAAATTTAGCTTTACTTTCTTTCATTTCCTCATACAAGGCACCGAACCTCGGTTTGCCAGCGTCTCCAGCGTAGGAAACACACAATGGCTGTAGAGTGAAGATCTATGCAGAGATCATTCCATACATAAACGATCTTTGGCGATTTCCTCCTAGTAAACAAATTTCTCAGTTGTAAGCAAAGCTGTAATCAAGAAATTATAGACATTATTTAACAGAAATATGTGATTTTCATTATTAAAGTTTCAAGATTTACATTCAAATACTTGGTTTCATAATTTAGTAGAATGGAGACAAGTTTATTTGAGGAACTTCTCTTATCATTCTCAGAGAAATTTCGCCAGTTAACAAATTGATCCGGCTCAATGGTGTTTACCACAACATTACAAGTATATGTTAGACTTGTAAATGGCATGGTAAATATTACAAGAAAATGGTCCCACACTGAGTTTCCATAACCTACAGAGAGAGTATCAATAAGATTAGACCGCAACACTATGACGTGATTGAGCCAGCGTGTAGAGGTGTGATAGATAGATAGAATGAGCAACCGTAACGAAAGTCTTGATCCTCATGTTATATTAACCGATCCAAGTGCTTTAAATGCCCTCACGGGAGGGATTATTATACGAAAGAGCAGGATCCCAGCCCAGTCTTCCCCTATTTTACGCATGGGTGTGTCTACATTTAGTTACCTTCTACGACGCGCGGCTGACACCAATGTGGTGATGGTATTCTTACTCGCTCAAGATTTAGGTAAGCATAGAGAAAACCAACGGGGGCTCTTTTTCACCATTTGAAAAATGATTCGTAGTGAAAGTGATGAAGTTTAGGAAGTGTTCACCACAGACAATATCTCGAATAACCAAAAGAGAATTATGGAGACGCCTGGCACCAGGAGCGCACAGGCAACTCTCCCGAACCTGTAATCGAATGAATGTCCATATTAAGGAGAAAGGGAGAACAAAAAGAAGAAGAAAAGACCAGGAATAATTGAGATGGGTAAGATATGATCGGGGGTTGGGAAGGGGGGACTCCCTAAAAGACCGACCCCCCACCTCGTTCGCTTGAGTGTGATAACGTGCGTTCCCTTACCCTTCATGGACCCCGTCATCCAGAGTTGAGGTTCAGATTAATTTATTTATTATTTCTCATTCGTCCATTAATCCTACTCCCGAGACGCACTTTCATGGTCTTGGTGTATATATGTGTGTGTGTGTGTGTCTGAATGTAAAACCAGGGTGTTCCCGACTTCTTCCTTTCCCCATTTGAGCTGAAATGACTTCGTGGATCATTATTATTCTTCATTTATTTGTCTGAACAAATAAGTCGTCTTCTTCGGCCAATTAAGCCCATTTCAGTATATAGACACTGCCTGTGTGAGTTCATTTTTGGACCTTTGACTCACTCGTTCATGCGCACACAAGCCTGTTGGTGTAAGTTTTAAGACGTGTGCTCTTTCTGGCCTTTTAAACTCCCTTGTTATAGTTTTTTTAGATTATCATTATTTTTTTCCGAGTATTTCCTCTCGCATTTTTTAGAACTCCCTTTAATGGCATTTGGGTGGAATGCAAATCGTTGACTGATCGTAATGTACATTAGCAATATGGTTATGTCATCAGAACATAATTAACCACAACCTACTGGAAGCCACTGCTACCTCTGAAGCTAGGATTTCTTTAAGTTTTAACGCCCTCTTTCACCCTATGATGAGTCTTAACAGCGCGAAAAAATAGTGAGAGATTTAAAAGAGACGCAAATGTCAGCCCGAGAGAGAACACGTTTCTCTTCGGGCATTGGGGTCAGGAGGGCGTGCCGCTGCTCCAGGTTTCAGTTGCAGCAGAGGTATTGCCTCTCTTAGGCTAAAATTAGGTTCTTAACAGAATCGCATTAAAATACTGCATTTACTCCTGCTAAGATTAATCGCGCCCTCCAGTGAAACGAGTCACCTATACACACATGTGAATACGATAGTTTACATATCAAAATGTATACACCTGCACAGGAGTGAGTCCCTAGTCAAGAGGCATCCGCAAGATGGACTAGTCCCTAACCGTTAGGCAGACGTACAAAAATTTCCCCTAATAACCTAGTGGATACGGCGTTGGTCTCAACGTCGAGATACCAGGTTCGACCCCAGCAAGAGCAGATACAAACTTACGGAGAAATTTGACCACCAATTAATGGGCACGAGGGCCTACCGGGTAGGTAGACCTTAGATAGGTCATAACGCCGTGTAGGAGAATAGCATAATGCTCCCAAGTTTTGCCCACCTTCCTTCCGGGCGGGCCGCTTATCAACCCTTCTCGTTCCGGCCCAATATCTGGTGGTCTCCAGCCGGAAGAAACCGCCGGCCATTTCAGCTAACCACCGAATTCCTTCCCGCACTGTTTATCGATAAATGGGAGCCCATCTTCACTTCCGATAGATGCCGGAAGTTTATAAAGGACGAAATGGAGTAGCTTGACATCTAATCTACTTCCGGCGCTCTGAGAACCTCTCCCGAGTTTCGAATATAAAAGACGAATTCTTTTAACCCTCAGTAGTACAGCTTGCACAGCATCTGGCGGGGCAGGAATTGCCATCTATCGGTGTAGTGGTAATTCGTCGAAGCATCAAGTCTTCAGAGAGGCGATCGGTTAAGTTAGGGAGGCTCCTTACCCCATTGGTCTGCAAGTCAGTGCGGACCCAAGCTCGTACTCACGTGCAAGAGCCGAAGCTCCAAACAGCCTCACTCTGGTTCCCTAAGCGAGAAAACGACATCTCGGCTTTTCTCCGTGACCCTACAGGTCGATAGGTCACTTCGCCCCGCCCCCTTCCTCACAGAGGCAGCCAAGATTCATCGGGGTTCACGGGCGTGGGGCCCTCTGTAACAAGAATCTCCCGTCACCGCCTTCTTCCAGCAAAATCGTGACGGAATTGTGGGATCAGGTCGGTCCCTGGAGAGCCTACCTCATCGTCTCCACCCCTTATCTTACCACCTTCACTCACCAGCGCCACCCAAACATCAGGTTCCAAGGTAACCCTTCCCTTTCACATTCCCCGACTCCACCGCGAAGCTTACCAGCATTACATGTGTATAGGGATTTGTATGGTGAATAGTAATTTTCAAGCCAAGTGAGATATCCAAGATTCACTTATTAATTTATCTCTCAAAGCACATTATTTGTATATATATATATATATATATATATATATATATATATATATATATATATATATATATATATTCTTGTTTGGTGTTCATTAAAACTTTATTTTCATATTGTTGTGTATCTAACTTCCTTTGGGTCGCTTACTGGCAAAGTTCATTCCAATCCCTCCGTAGCCAACCTCTAAGCACTCTGAGTCAATAAACCCATTCAGGACACGGGCCGAACGAAGTATAAGGAGTAGTACGACGACTCCTCCGCATTCGGGATAATATATATATATATATATATATATATATATATATATATATATATATATATATATATATATATATAAGAATCGGGGAAAACTCCAACCACCCCTCGGCCTATTCCTCGACACGCCGCTATCTTTCATCTCCCGTCTTCTCTGTTCGAAAGAATCCTTGCGATTGATACAGCTATCCAAATAACCCTGTCACTGATCGGGTCTTTCCTTCACGCCGGGGCACCGAAGGTCCCTACCAGATCGCTAGTTGGTGCCCCCTCGCCCCTAGTTTCATCCTGATGAGGACCAGGCACCCCGTGTGCGAATGTCAGGTGGTCGTTTATGTGCATGAGCGAAAGTCGGCGGTTCGTGAAGTGGTAAGTTAGGGGCAGTGGGAGCCGGGATGGCGCCAATTTTCCAGACCCCTTCCCGCCATTAAGGCTTATTCCCTACGGGCGTTGGGTCCGTAGGGCATACAATGCTAAAGGTGGCTTCCATTCGTGCTTTTGAGTCACTATTCTGTGGACAAGAACTTGTTGCTGCTGATTTGTTTTATCTGCCCCGCTAATTAGAGTTTATGAGTTTTGATATTTTAATCTCTGTCATTGTTTATCTTTTTTTAACTGTTCCTCCTCTTTTGATCTATATCTCTTTTAGGTTTATCTGCCTGTCATTCTCCTCCTTTTTTCCACTGAGAGATTTATAGGACATGATTTAAATATTGATTCATTCCTTAAAACCATCAATTAATTCTATATTTAACGCTTCTCCATTATATATGATGCTGCTCAAAGTTGGCATTTGGGAACAATCACAATGTCTTCTGCGACAACTAATCAATGCGATGCATTGCTAGTTCATAAAACAATATTAATGACCCAGG
The DNA here is from genome assembly GCA_963969495.1 of Ceratothoa steindachneri. Classification (NCBI taxonomy): domain Eukaryota; kingdom Metazoa; phylum Arthropoda; class Malacostraca; order Isopoda; family Cymothoidae; genus Ceratothoa; species Ceratothoa steindachneri. The sequence continues at coordinate 181,980,109 of OZ018323.1, forward strand.
AGTATATTGCGGAGATGACACTGGGTCATAATATGTTAGTGTAGATTTTTTACAGTGAATTCATAAAATCAATGAGTTTAATTTAGAGGTCAGTGGGTTGAAATGCGCCTGCGTGGGCAACACTGTGTGACTGCATACTACCGCCATCTCTCGGTTGTCCGTAGTGCGCTTTGAATTCTAAGATGGTGTGGATGTGTGCTTAGTGTCTCTCGTTCTTAATATTTATTTCCAAAAAGAATTGGACCTTATTTAAGAAAATGGGTGATCTTGGAGTTGATTTTTCCCTTCTACCTCAAGATGTAAAGGATAAATTAGCAGAACTTGACCTGGAACTATCTGAAGGTAAATTTTCGACTGATGTCCTTTTGTTTACATTTTCATTTAACACTGAATCTATTGGTAATCAGGTCAGTACCAAACAAACCACTCCTAAATTATGCCTAAATCATCCACTCATCCAAATAACTCTTAGAAAATTGGCATATTATCGTAGATTTATGTTTATCATTTCTGAAGCCTACCTAAACTTCCCCGGTGTGCTCTAGTGGAGAATGTTTTTTTCCCCAGCTCTGTTGGCTTGTTTTGAACCATACAAATATTTTACACACATAATTCTATCTTAACCATATCTATCTCTAGATACTACCAAATCTAGTTTCACTCATACGTCCCTTTTGTGGATATACGAGCAAAGTTTTGACTTTTGCAAATAAATTATGCTCTGAATTCTGTGTTGGCCTACCACGATTAATTTTTTTTAGTTTGTTAACTATATATGAAAACTAACAGTTGAAGATTTGTTTCCTAGAATATTGAAATGACCGTTGCAATTTAATGGAAATTTTTATTTCATTTTGTTAACAAGTAGGCTTATTAGATGTTTTATGTTTTTAAAAAATAGGAATATATCAAGACATTGAAGATTGTTAGAAAACTCAAATAATTTGGATATAATTTTCTGGATGGGTAAAAACTTATTAGGGCCTACTTGACACAGTTTATACCATAGTATTGTGTATTTTACTTTTTGGATGATCTTTGAGAGGCCATAGTTAGTTAACATAACATAATATTAAATATAATAAAAGACACTAGGGCCTATTAAAAGATCATTCTTTTAATTATGTTAATATCTAATAAATTTGCATATTTCCACTCTCGTAATAAATGTTGCAACAAAACTAATATACTGACTGAAAAATAAAGATTACCAGGGTCCAACTAAATCCTCTTGCCATGTCCTATCCTCTACTCAAGCAGATATATACAATTTTAAATTAAAAAAAAATAGGTTTTTTAACATACATAATATTAAGGATAATCAAAGCCACTGGGCCTATTAAAAGATCATTCTTCTAATTATGTTAATATCTAATAAATTTGCATATTTCCATTCCTATAATGAATGTTACAACAAAAATTTTATATTGACTGAAAAATAAAGATTGCCAGGGCTCAATTCCTTTCCCTCCCCAAATTTGGGGATTTCTCAAAATTGGGAATTTAAATCATATATGTACATTAAAAATTAAATTTGAAACATGCAGAGCAAAAAAAAAACAAAACCCAAACACTTAAGATAAGTTTACCCCTTCCAGGATAGAGGGTCCTTTTCATTATATCAACTTGGATAACCTTTGATCGACCCCAGTGGCTTTTGATATTCTTAGAATTATGTTATCATAATTAATTTTATGTCACCATTTTTACATTAGTCACTACTTGTCTCCGGATCTCTTAGTTTGTCAAACATACTTTGATTCCAGTCTTTTTTTGAGTTCTGGTTGCATTCATTTTTAAAAAGGCAGCCTTGTCCTTGTCCTCGAGTTTAGGGTCAGAGATTATTTTTAAATAGTTGAGGTTAATTTATTTACAAAATGGTCTTTGACTCTTCTGTTGAAGGGTTACTTCGACAGTCCTGTTGACAGGTTAAAATATCTGTAGTAACCCATCAGTTTTGCTAGTGCTTATCAATTTGAAAAAAAAAGAAGAAATCTAGCCTTTCTTTGTTGTATCTTTCCTGTGACACTAAATACAAGGTTGCATATTCCTTTGTGAGCCACATTTGAAATGTTAATATCAGAAGAAGTTCACTATTAACCACTCCTTTAAGTATTCATTAGAACCATCAATAGTTTGGCATTTGTGTTGATTTTATTTGTTTTTTTTTATTTATCCACCTTGAAGTGTGGATAAATCGGTAACATATCTAACCTGAAGGTCTAACGATACTAGAGACCCCTTAGTAATGTGCTTTAATATAATGAGATTGTATTTATAATATTCTAGATGTCATAATAAAAACAAACTAATGTTAAGTCGTCAAATATTTAAATTCTACAGGTTTCAATGCAACAGAGTTTTAAGTAAATATAATTAAGATTATTGATGCTGCAAAGGTAGAATTAGAGGATTTTGTTGCCATTATGAATGTTATGGTTTAAGGTTTTATGGAAATAAAAGAAGATGCTAAAAGGATTAGCGATTCCAGAAAAAAATCTGGGCTAAGTTAGATTAGGTCATTGAAGTTAGTTTCACCTTAACCTTGGTGCCAGTTTTAATTAATTATTTGTACTTGCACTGGTTTTGCCAGTGTGTGTCTCCATTTAATTATGCTAAATTAACTAAAGTGTAATCAGATGTTGTAAATAGTTCTAGTTTGAGCATATATCAGGAAATTGATTTTATGTATAGTATTATAGCCAAGTTATTAGTACTTGCATGTTTCAATATGATGAGCCTACTGGTTTTATGGCTGATAACGCAATCCTATGGATGCAGCATATACCATGGTAATGGCTTTCTAAGATGTGAATAATCTGACTGGAATGACCTTTGTTATTTTATATAAGTAGGTATACATCTTGTATAAGAGCATATTCACTTAAACTATTTAATGGAACCATTGTCCTTAGTTACTGTGAATGGGATTTCTTGCTCATTTTTTTTTACGGCATTTGTTTTCAAAGTGGTAGAAAGAATTAATGCATATATGTACATTAGATAATTAAATTTGAAGTAAATTCGTATTTACCCAACATGTTTCTGTAAGGTTCACATTGAGAAATCTACTACCAGATTTCAGTACAATGGTATCCTGTTATTCGCAACGGCGATACCTTGGAAAGATTCTGGTGGTCTATTATCAAAATGTGAATATTACCAATGGTAATATAAATTGTACCTTTATTCCGATTGAAGTGCATGGGAAAGGTAGGCTTTTGGGGATAATTTCAGTCTTGCAGGCTTGGTTAAGCAAGCACGAAGATGTGTCATATGGTCGGGAAGTCTATGGGTTAGTAACTTGCAGCCGGATAGAATGACAAGGAAAGGATTTGAATCCTATTCTAAACTGCCATCATGACAGGAAAAGGACATACTTAGAATGATAAGTCTTTGAATGAGGAATAATTACTTTCCTCCTTAAAAATACCCCAAAGTTAAATGACCCCGGATACCTGACGCCTCTGTTTGTTGTCTGTGGGAGTTGTCAAACGCATTCCCATGTGTGGCAGAAGCCTACTCGACTGGAACATTACAAAGAGGTCTCCGACTGTATACACGAATTAGGCGTGTAGTATTGGGGCAGCTTAGCGACTTGCTCAAATTCATGTTCCGAGGTTCCATTACGATGACTCCTCTTTTGGCGGAGTCGCATAGAATGACTGATAGGTTACTATTTGAGGGCCTACTGTGGATGGAGTTCCGCAATGTAGTCTTAAAAATGTACGGTGTATGTTTTGATATTCTAGTTTGGGCTTATGGCTCAATCGACTTTTAGGGGTCGCCTCGCTTACTGTTATATTTAGGTGCTCGTATTTTGCATGTTAATTACTTTAGGCTAAGTTTGGTTGGATTTTTTTTTAATATCAGCATGGGCGAAGAAGAGCCAATAAATTTCGATTCATTCTGGCATACTAATTTAGGGGTTTCTATGAGTCGATAGGTTCAACCACATTAAGCAGAAAAAAATAGAATAATTACTATTTTAGATTCTCATTGTGTCTGATTACATTTTTTTTGCGTGAGTGAGAGATTAGATAGAAACTTACGTTAATGCTACGCGATATCGCCTGTGAAATATGCACGGTTGAATTCGTCGTTCATTTAATCATTTGAATGTTTTCGCCGAGCCCTCCTTGTGGGAATACGGCTTTTTGGATAAAGCCATAAGCGTTCGCTAGAGATAAAAAAAAATATATTATCATTGGCTTCTGATTTTTTAATAAGCCTTGCCGTTTGTTATTAGTAATTGACAAACTTTTATAATCTCCTCAGTGTGATAAGGCGCGAAGGAAGCTGCTTGATTACTTTTGTATATTTATTCTAATTAGTGAAAAGCCTCGTAATCTCATTTTTAAGAAGATTAAGTTTTTCCTTGCAGCTGCTCTTTTTTTGTTTTTAAATTGTGATTTGTTGAAGCATTCATTTAAGTCTTCTTCCATTAGAAGTATAAAGCACATATTAAGAGCATGCATGATGTAAAAGGGAGTCGCAGCGGATGGGCTTGGCAGAGGAATGGTTTGCAACCTTCAAATTTGCCTTTGCACAGGCGTGATTCTAAGACTGGTCCGAGTTCGGATCACACATAAGCAAAACCAGGTTCACTAAACTCCCGGAGCCTCTGTAGCCGAAACCACCCTCTTCCAAGATATTCTTGACCACCTAAATCGCAGAACCATCCAAATGAATGTCATAATACCGGAACTTAAACAATGCATCAAAGGAAGTTGTCAATCCATAAATAAAACTAAAATTGTATATATTCACTAAAGTGAACAAATGGGCATTGCCAAATCATACCTAAACCATTCACTGGTAACTGACCTCACTGGGCAAAGCCTTCCAAAGTCAAATCTTGATTAAGATTGGCTACTCCACTCCAATAAATCATAGGAGAAACTAAAATTTTGACCTTGTATATTAGTGTTCCCATAAGTATCAAAATGCTATATTGTCACTTACATTACACAACAAATGTACTATCATACTTATTTTCAGACTTACAAAGAACTTACTTTTTTTTTTACTTTAATTCTCTGTCGAATGTCCCAGTCTGGGTGATCTTCGCGCACGTTACCTGTCCCGGTACCGGGATGGGCGGGGTAGCTACCACCTGTCCCATGTACTCGGGACGAATGCGTGCACATTGACTGGTGGACTTGTTGACTTTTGGGGGGAGGCCGGCCTTCTCCCTATTATTTAAGCAGGGTTTGTTTTTTGCTTTTGTTTTTTTTTCCTTTAGGGTGCACGCTCCTGCGCCGGGGAACCTCCCCCCTGACGCAGGAGCTTGCTTCCTTTCTCCCTTTTTGGGGTGTTTTTCCTCTCTTTAATTTTATTTTAAAGTAGCCTAGAACTAGGCCAGTTTTAATACGGCGACTAATGCCCAAGTAGGCAGTCGTCAGATGAGCTCTTTAAAAAAACAAAAAAAAACTTTAATTCTCTCAATAAGTAATTGGGCTTACGACTTCACGGCTGCTGCTATACATTCCAGCTACCCGTAGTTCGGATCCCACACTTTAAACTGTATAGGTCCCTCCTGGGAGATAAAAAAAAAAGCTTCTTAAATGAGAGGAGATCGCCAATTTCTTCTTTAATTTGCTAATGGTTTGCACCAAGCGATAAAACGAGGCTTTCAAGTTGGTCGCAAATCTCTCGATTTGGAGTCTTGTGAAAAGATGGCGCGTCGTCGACCTCCAGCAGCAAATCGGATGCTCGCTTCGAAGTGGCGAGGTCGGATGGGTTGGGGGCTGATCTCACTCATTGGAACAATTCTATCACTTTATTTGGTAATAATAAGTATTTATAATGCGCCCTTCAGGGCTGTTTGCCTTCCCAGAGCGCAGGTTGTGTATCAAATGTAGAGGAAGTCTACAGCGGAGAGAAGGCAATTCTGAAGAGATGAGTCTTCAGGAGACGTTTAAAAGTAGCAAGGGAGGGAGAGGATCGGACTTCGGCAGGAAGAGCATTCCAGAGTCTAGGAGCACAAACTGATAAGGAACGGTCACCCATCGAGCAGAGGACAGAACGAGGAGTGTTCAGGAGGGGAACGAGGTTAGACCGGAGTGCCCGAGGAGTTTGACGACGAGAGAGAATTTTATAGTGGGTAGGGAAGCGAATAGGTAACCAGTGTAGCTCCTGTAACAGAGGCATCAAAGGAGAGAACTGGGGGCGGCGAAAGAGGAGCCGGGCAGCATAGTTTTGAACTAGTTGTAAGAGGTGAAGTGACATTTAGTTATAACATTGTTAATGTGCTCATCATCTTGACAACACATCTTATCTATTCATCTATCCTTCTACTATCTAGCCCTCTATTGGTCATCCAAGAATCCATTGCTATTGGTCAATTCCACCCTCCCGTTCTCTTTTCGAACGTGAATGAGTTCCTCCGGGTCGGATTATGAAATTCACATAAAGATAAGAATGGCAATAGCTGGCAAACTCAACGGACCGGGCTTCGTTGGAGGCGAAAGGGTTAAAAGAGCGGTAGCATTGTTTTTTGCCAGTAATCGGGGAACAGGTGAACTTTCCGTGGCCCAATGGAAAGCCACTTGGTCATCGTCAGGAAAGTGCGGATTTGGAAATCTCTTCGGCAGGTCTCGAAAGGGAATAGTGATGTGTTGTATATGCAAAGCAAGGATGATGGACAGCGGTGTTTCTGATTGTCTGCGAGTGATGACGTACGTGGTCGGAGCTGTCTGTACGCATGCCTTAGACTCGACGTACCGCCTGCTTGGCGGCTGTTCCCTGTGACCGCCGAAATTTTATTTTTATCCGCTCTCGCCGTGAATCGAACTCAGTTGTTAGGCGTGAAAAGCCAACGCCTTAGCCACTAGTCGGAACAGAGCTTCAAATACGTCTATAGTATAAACTGCATCGATAGGACCGTATCATCTTTTATCATACCCCAGTGAGGCATGCTTTTATCATACCCGAGTGAGGCCCGGCGGATCAATCCTAGACAATGCCCTCCCGGCCCTGCCAGCCTATGTTAGCTTTTTCGTGGGTGGAGTCATTACTTAGAAGTGAATTATTAAGTAATTAATAATTGATAAGATTAAAATGCTAATTAGGATTGAATTTAGTTGAAATAATATTGGTTAGTTAATAATAATTGACAATAATAATATTAACATAAAAAGATAAAAAAATGCTACTTAGGATTGTATTTGGTTAAGCTAATATTGGTTAGGTTAGGTTCAAATAACTTAACCAATGTGGCAGGATCGATTCGGTTTGAGTGGATTTGAATTTTCTTGCCATTATCTTTCTCTTATTTACCCCTTGGATAAATATTTTACTAGTTTTTTTTAGTTTAATTTGTTTTGTGTAATTTTTTTTTGTTTGTTCTTTAAGAAAGGCCTATGATACCGCATGGCGATACGGTATCATGGAGACTCTCCACACGATGGGGGCGAGGGGACGCCTCCCAATGTTTATATCTGAATTTTTGCGAGATCGTCGATTCCGCGTACGGGTGAGGGGAGCCCTCTCCAGCCCAAAGGAGCAGGGAGAGGGTGTCCCGCAGGGAAATGTCCTCAGTGTCACACTCTTTACCCTGAGCATCAACGGCATCACCTCGGTGCTGCCGGAAGATGTTCTCGCTACGCTCTACGTGGACGACCTTTCGATCTATTTTGGCGCGGCCCAGATGCTAACTCTGGAGCGTCGACTCCAACAGGCATTGAACCGCGTCTCTCGCTATGCCGAAGCGCACAGGTTTCGGTTTTCTTTGGCCAAGACTAAGGTGGTGCACTTCTGCCGCCATCCACGGCTTCACCCCGACCCGGATTTGTTTCTTAATGGGGTGCGCCTGGATGTGGTTGAGTCGCACCGTTTCCTTGGTCTTGTATTCGACCGATTAGCCACAAGTAGGGGGTTGGGGAAAAAAAGAGGGGATCTTGTGTTATGTTTATATGCACTTCTCTTATATTTTCTACCCAGTGTCAGTTGAAAAAGGGTGTGAGATACACCGAAACTGTTCTGAATTAAATTGTCTTCGGAGAATGTGGTTTAATTCCTCATATATATATATATATATATATATATATATATATATATATATATATATATATATATATATATATATATATATATATATAATATGATCCTCCTGCCAGCATTAGGTCCTGGAAAGTACACAACTGTATGTGAACGGGGTAAGACGGGTGTTGGGGCTGGGAAGGCACACAAACCTCTAATGTCACCTGCTATCCTATTGCGGGCAAAGCATTCCAAGAATCTATAACTGCATTAGTGAAAAAGTTTCCTAGACTTTGGCCTACACCTTTTATTTTTATGTGGTGAATCATGTAACCTCGAACTCCAAAACTGGTACTGGTATAGTGTGTAGTCCACGAGTGAGCGGCCAAATTTAAATGAGGTTCGTATTTTGGGATTAGTTGTTAGGTAAGAATAAAGATAAACAATACGCAGGTAGAAGTGTCACAGACACAACTAATCTAAAAATACGAAGCTCGTTTAAATCTCGACTCGCTCGCTTGTCAATGACGTCACGCTTGCTTGTCGACGCCTGAAACCTTGGTAGACCACACTCTATATCACCACCCCAGAACTTCACTATTTCTATTATATCAACTCAGTTAAACATTATAAAAAGCTTGATTGAACATTTCCTTTGCAATGGAAACTTGTCTAATGCCTTCAACCTTTTTGCGTATTCAAAGTGCTTCGAAGAAGGTTTTTTTTTTCCTCTTTTTACTATCTTCATAATGTTGATAGTTTTTGTCATGTGTGGCCTACATTGCTTAGAAAACTTGGATGATCCATAATTTGCCACTTCCAATAAAGGCAATAGAGTGTGGAGGTCCCAAGCAAACTGCTAAGGTTAAGGAAAGTGAAAATGCAAGGTACCGGAATTCGAATACTTGTGCGCTTGTGGCTGGGGGGGAATTGAACTTTACTGAGAGCCCCTCCCTTCCTCCAATTCTGCAACGAGAAAAAGTCCCTGTGAGTCTTGGGAGCCACGAGGAAAGTGACAAGGGCTTTGGAAAACAAGTATCCATTTCATTCTGGGCTGATGCGACTGGCAGGTTTCAACGGACCCCCTTTCCTACTTCCAAAGTCTTATAATGTTTCCATTCTTGTATTTTTTTTTTATTACTCGGATATCAATTTAAAGAGGAATTAAGAAAAAAAAAATTGCAAACTCCCGTTTTTGTCGAAATTAGGTATGCCAAAATTTGCTTTCAACTAATTTTGGTAAAAAAAAATTATTCCTTATATCAAGGCGCTCGAGATTATCCGCGGGATTAATTTTCTCAAGGCTTTTCGAGTGGATGAGAAACCAACTTTACTTTAATGCAATTATGCTATTAAAGGCGGCGTTTCCCCCTTCATCAACAATAGATTCTTGGAAGTATGTATAGAATAGGCCCACTTCTGTGCCGTCGAGGGTTATAGATTAAAATAAAAAAAATATCTTAATTTTTTCCCTGCAGAATTTCGATTTTTTTTTTCATTTTCATTTTCCTTTCGTTTTCTTACCGAATTTCTTCTTTTTTTTATACGCCACCTATGGCTTCAGTCTGCCGATCCCTTGACACTCCTTTGCTTATTTCTCTCGCGACCTCAGATCTGCCAACATCCACCTATTCTCCGTAATTTTTTGTTCTTCTCGGAGATGGATAGAATTAAATGGGTTTTATCTCCGTTTATGTCCACATGGGGGCGGTTTGAGGCTTTATTTATTCGAAAGTGGATGTCAATGAGTTCTCCCTGGCCGCTACTGACATCTAGAGGATTGCGTGACCTGACCCCCTCCCCCCCAACACCCGCAGTTTGATCATCCGACTACAATGCTTGCAGGGGGATCTACGGCCGTATATCTTCCATACAATTTTACTTCTTTATTCACCTCTTCTTTGCAGATCTCACAAACATTATGGCCCAGATACTCTCGGTATTGCGCTTTAAATTCGGGTCGGAGGGAGGGGGATCTGTAGGATACATTGTTCTCATAAATGGATTTTTTTCCTGTAGGATAAGCCTCTTATGTCCATAGTTTTTATGAAAAAAATGGTCGTGTCCCATTTCGGCTGCTCAGTGAAAATAAGATGGCGGTTCGAACACGGCGCCCGAGTGGATGCGAAGAAAAGGATCGAAAGGTTTCAATTATATGAATCAGAGCAGTCGTCTGTTGTTTGGGAATGTGTGATGTCCACAGTTGTGGTCGTTCGAAATAGATTTTTACTAGATCCGGAGCTCCTCAAGTGAGTTCCCCTTTTTTGGTCTAGTCTGTTTATGTCATTTTCATTTCTCCGAATTTCACCATTTTCTTTGGGAATTTATTAAAAAAATATTGACATCGTTGGTTTTGGCCATTTTCGAGAAAGATGTCAGTGACTTTTTCCCCCTCTAATTTAAAACGCAATACCAACGAGACCGTTTTATGCAGAAGGTATTTAAGATTTTTTTTAAATGTAGTTCTCCCCGGTGATTACTTGCATGGGCATAAGTACCCGTAGTCAACTTAGCCTAGTAATTAGGCTATATTAATAAAACAACAACAACATAACCATCCAAAACCCACAGAAGACGACAAAAACAATCAAGTAAAGGCGGAGGAAAGCATTCTCTGGCGGAGGGAGACCCGTTAGAGCGAGAGCACGCACCCAACATCAAGAATGTAAAATAGAATGAAGTAGGCCAGCCTCAAGAAAAAGTCATGCAGTCTGTGTACAAGAACCCATTCCGAGTACAAGGGACAAGCGGTAGCGACCCCTCTCATCCCGATACCCGGACAGGTAACGTGCGCGAAGATACCCAGACTGGGACATTCGACAAGAATGTGCCGAAGAGTCTGGGGGACAACGCAGTCGTCGCAATAAGGCGCAGGCGAGCGCTCCATCATGTAGCGGTGCGTCCAGCGAGTGTGTCCGATTCGAAGGCGACAGAAAGCAACCCGAAGCCGTCGCGGCAGTGGGGGTTAGGTCTTCGGGAGCAGTCGCGGCGCGATGGCACGCAAATTTTAGTTCCCTTCGGTCGTCTCCCATCTTCCTTGTCAAGCTGACCTGAATTATCTCATTTAGTCAATGTGAGGGAAAGCGAAATGCTTTTCTGGTCGTTCGGTCCTCGCTGACTCTCTGACTCGCTCATTCGCCACAATTCCCTCATGTCCAGGATGAACCCAGCGGAAGATAATCTCGACATCCGCCTGGTTCCAGCAACCGTGTCGTCACGGATTCCCCCCTAGATTGTATTCAATGTGAGATCTCCAAAGGAAGTGAATGTGCGGCAGATATATAACCGCATATCCTCTTCCAGGCATTCATATCAGGAGGACACAATACTCGAGGTGTCGACCCAAGCAAGGTTGCCCATACCACACCTGACATTCACTTGCGGGGGGAGTAAAACGAGAGATGAGGAAAATAAAATTGGGGAGAGGCACTAGAAGGATAAGTGAGTGGGAAGAATGCAGGCATGCTAAAATCCACCATCCCAACCAGAGGCAAACATGAAGGAGCCCCCCTCCCAGTCCCAACTACAGATGAATTGACGAAAGCTGTTCTACGACTAGCCTGCAGACCCCGTAAGGGGCGCGGCGATTTGCCATCCTGGCCGCCGTGCTGACGGGATCCAGCGCTCCGTCCGGCCCCAGCTTAGCCTCTCTTCCTTCCTTCAGATAGCCCGATTTCTCCCCTACCTCGTCGCTTTTCATACAACCTCTCCCACAACTTTCTCTGGTCAGCCTCTAATTTCACAGGGTAGAATGCTGACCTTCTTCTCAAGCCAACCACCCCGGATCGGGGCTGAGGGGGGGAGGGGACATTGTTCCCTAACCCCTCAGCTCCGGTTCGGGATGGGTTTTTTTTAACAACCTGCTTCATCCCCACCCACATCTTCCTCACATCCCTTTTCCTCTCCTCTTCACAACCTATATTTTTTACGCCGTGTCCAAGGTGGAGCCGCCATGCCGAAGGACTGCCAGGCCACCAGGCGGGAGGGGTGGTCCCGAATGGCGGCGCCTGGCTCTGCCGGGCTTGTAAGCACCTCTCGCAGTGCGGGCAACTGCGAGAGGTGATGAGCTATTGCGTCCCGTAATCAAAAGAGGGTCACCATGCCCATGTATGAAAAAAAACAAAAACCCCAACCCCCAACTTCCCCAAAAACATCTACGGAGCCGCCCTCGGGCAGCTCCACCGAGAAAATGGAGGTCCCCCCCCTTGTGCTTGCGCAAGGGACCCTCCATAATTCTTTAACCGGAGAGGAGGCTTACTCCTCTCCTACGCCTACGGGTGTAGGGGACTCCCCCTCACCCCCTTCTCTGGAGGTGCTTTCGGGCACCTCCCTATCTCCAGCGGCAGTCCCTCCTTTGCTTTCTAAGGGGACTGCCAAGAAAGCCAGCAGGCAGCCCATTGCCGACCGCCCCTCGTGCAAGCGGCTCGGTAGGGCAAACCCCCTTAGGGGGGAGAGGGAAGCCAGGCCCCTTCGGTCGCTTCCCTCAAAAGACCTGCTGGCAAGAATTTTGAACCTTGCTGGGGTCAAGGCCTGTGCCTCCCCACACCACCTGACTAGTGACAATACTGCCAAGGGGACCTGCGATGTCCTGGGAGGGGATGGCCAACTGGAGGCCCCTCCTGTGATAGACATGGTCCTTGAGGAGACCCAGCCCCAGACGGTAGGGCCTTCCATGGGGGGGAATTCGGGCTCGGCGCCAAGCACCGAACCCGAATCCGCCCCTATGCAAGGTCCTCCTCAAATGGCTGAGGGCTCCGAGGCAGTAGAAGGAGGGGAGGGATCTCCTCCGACAGGTGCCCCTACGACAACCAGGACCTTCTCCATTTCGGAGAGGGACCTGGCTGAGGCTGGTCCATCTGGCCTGGGGACTTCTGCCGGCGGAGGTGAAAAGCGGGTTCATTCCCCGCCCTCCTCTCCTAAAAAGAAAAAGACTAAAAAGACTCAAAAGACGAAGAAGACTCGGGGCTCCTCTCCATCCGCGGGGGCTGCGGGGACGGATGGGTCTGCTGCCACTTTGGTAGGCGACCAAGCCAAGATCGGCACATCCGGCCCCTCTACCCCCTCGTGTGCGGAGCCCATGACTACGACTAAGACCAAGAATGCACAGGGCGGAGCCTCGATGACATCGGGGCCCCTGATTCAGAGGTTACCTGGCGTTTTCGAGCCCGCTGGCTTCAAACGCTTCCTCGTTATTCGCTCCACTGATGGCACCATGTTGTCCAAGGGCAACATGATCCATCAGAGGAGAGGATTAGCTAGTGCAATTGGTAGAGAGCCGAATGTAACCCGTTTCTCGGACGGGAGCCTTCTGGCGAATGCGGCGAATCCCGCCGAGGCGGCCAAGATAAGTGCTCTTCGGACACTTCATGGCACCCCGGTGAGTGTGACGCCGCACTCTACCATGAACTTTGTGAAAGGAGTAGTTTATGCGAGGGAACTCGTTGACTACTCCATTGAGGACATCACCCTAGAGCTGGCCGACCATGGGGCGGTCAAGGTCGAACGTGTGATGAGAAAACAGGGAGGGGCCTCGAGACCCACCCCTACACTCTTCGTCACGTTCGACTGTGACAAGCTCCCTGAGTCGGTGCGTGCCGGTTGGTACCGCTACCGCGTGAAGGCATTCGTGCCACTGCCGCGGCGGTGCTATTACTGCCACCGCTTCGGCCATACGAATCGATCATGTAGACGTGCAAAATCGGGGTCACCCGAAGTCTGTGTAAATTGCTCCAAGGTCGCACACGATAAGTCCAAATCGTGTGTGGCCAAGTGTGTCAATTGCGGAGAGCCGCACCCTGCTTCTTCGAAGCAATGTGGTGCATATCTCCTTGAGAAAGAAATCCTGGCCGTTCAGGCCCAGGATCGACTCTCATTCCGCGAGGCAAAGGACTTGGTCCTGGCGCGCCCGGCTCTGCCTGGGACGTCATATGCCTCAATAGTTAGAAAGGCACCCTCTGCTCCTGGCCCATCCAGGCCAACGAGCACGGTTGTTTCCGCGCCCATTCGGAGCCCTTCTGTGGGCTCTACCCAACCTGGGCGCTCCCCTGGTAAAGCTGGCGGCAAAAAGGGTTCATACCCTGCCCCGGCTAAAACCAGGGCTCCCCCCTCTTCCCCCAGCGTGACCGTTTCGCGTAAAGCGAAACGGCCACGCGCCTCCACCGAGTCGTTAGACTCACAGGAGGCAACACCCCTGAAGATGGTCGCTAGGCCATCTTCCGGGGTTCCTAAAGCTGTTCCCCGAAAGGAGGACAGCAACAAAGGAGCTTCGGCCCCTTTGCCCACGCCCCTAGGTGGAGCGGGTGGCTCGGAGACGGTGGTTCCTCGAAAAGAGGGCCCCCCGCCTCCGAAGCCGCAACGCCCGCCTAAAGTTTCGAGGCGGAGGGAGGAAAAGACTCGCATGGCGAGCCCAACCTCCCCCAATAAGTCCTCGAAGGCGACAGCGCCTTCAGCGCTTTGTCCGGCCAACAGCGCCCGGGGTTCTGCCCCCGGGAAGCGTACGGCCATTCCCGTGAGGGTCTTCAATTCGAGGAGGGCCCCCGCGTCTCCTCCGAGCTAGGCCTGGAGGGCATATTCCTTCAATGGAATTGCCGTGGACTCCGGGCCAACTGGGAGGAGCTGCGGAGGCTCGCCTCATCCCGTTCCCCGTTAGCTATTTTTTTGCAGGAGACCATGCTAGGCGCGTGCCCCCTGCCTGCCCTCCCGGGGTATAAGGGTCTTGCGACCCAACCACCGCGGGACGGCCGGGCTGGGGGATGCGCGGTTTACACCCGGCATGATGTCTCCGTTCTTCCTTTCTCTTTAGATACCTCCTTTCAGGCATTGGCTGTGCAGCTGCACCTGGATAGGAGGTATACTATCATTTCTGCGTACATTCCACCGTCAGCTGACTTCGACGCGGGGGACTTTCGCCGCGTCGTGGCACGGTTGCCGAGGCCCTATCTCTTGCTTGGAGATCTGAACGGCAGGCATCCTCTCTGGGGAGATTACACCATAAATCCCAGGGGACAAGTCCTTGCCGATCTGATCGAAGAGCTTGAGATGGGTGTCCTAAACGTGGATGAGTTTACGCATCACTGTCCGAGAACCGCTTCATTTTCTTGCCTTGACCTATCTTTGTGCTCTTCGGATGCACAGCCTGATTTTGATTGGGGGGTGGTCGATGACCTCCATGGTAGTGATCACTTTCCCATTCAAATATCATTTTCAGGGCAACTGCCGCCTGAGAGACCACCTCGGTGGTGCTTGGCGCGGGCGCGGTGGCCTGCATTTCAGGAAATGACTGAATTCTCTATCTCAGTCAAGGAGTTTAGGTCGGTAGATGAGGCCGTCGAGTTCTTCTCCGGCAACCTCATCGCCGTGGGCCTGACTACTATTCCTAGGACGTCTGGCCGTTTTGCACGCCGACCACTCCCATGGTGGTCGGCCGAGTGTGAGACGGCCCTCAAACAGAAGCGTTATGCCTACATGCGCTATAAGCGCCGCCCGAACGATTTCACCGTCGCTGAATTTCGTCGGGCTAGGGCTAGGTTCCGGTATATTTCGAAGCACGCCCGCCGCTCTTCTTGGCGGGCATACGTGTCTTCACTTAACGGGAAGACCCCTTTAGCTGAGGTGTGGAAGCGAGTCAAAAGGATTCGGGGCAAGTTCTCGCAGGACCCCCCTCCCGTTCTCCAGGAGAATGGGACCGCAATCTCGGACCCCGCGTCCGTGGCGGAATCCTTAGCGACCGCTTTTTCCGCATTCTCTAGCCGTGATGCTGCTCCGCCAGCATTCAATGCACGTCGTGATGTCGCGGAAGGCCGCCGGCTGGACTTTACCTCCAGAGGCGGAGAACCCTTCAACGACAAGTTTACTGTGAGTGAGTTGCGTTCCGCTCTCGCTTCGTGCGCGGACACCGCCCATGGTCCGGACGATGTCCCGTACGCCATGCTTCGACACCTGGGTGAGCGAGGCATGGCCTTTCTATTAGATTTGTTCAACAGGATCTGGGTGGAAGGTCTCCTCCCAGACTCCTGGCGAATCGCTACTGTGCTCGCCTTTCGCAAGCCGGGGAGAGATCACTCTACTCCGACCGGTTTCCGCCCAATCTCTCTAACCTCTTGCGTGTGCAAGTTGATGGAGAAATTGGTAAATGTTAGATTAGCCTATTTCCTGGACAGCGGAGGCCATCTGTCTTCTGCACAGTGCGGCTTCCGTAAGTTCCACTCCACGTCGGATGCTCTGCTCCGACTGGAAAATGCCGTCTGCGAGGCTTTCCTTCGTAGACAGCACTACGCCACGGTGTTTTTTGATCTGGAGAAAGCCTATGATACCGCATGGCGATACGGTATCATGGAGACTCTCCACACGATGGGGGCGAGGGGACGCCTCCCAATGTTTATATCTGAATTTTTGCGAGATCGTCGATTCCGCGTACGGGTGGGGGGGAGCCCTCTCCGTCCCAAAGGAGCAGGAAGAGGGTGTCCCGCAGGGAAGTGTCCTCAGTGTCACACTCTTTGCCCTGAGCATCAACGGCATCACCTCGGTGCTGCCGGAAGATGTTCTCGCTACGCTCTACGTGGACGACCTTTCGATCTCTTTTGGCGCGGCCCAGATGCCAACTCTGGAGCGCCGACTCCAACAGGCATTGAACCGCGTCTCTTGCTATGCCAAAGCGCACAGGTTTCGGTTTTCTTTGGCCAAGACTAAGGTGGTGCACTTCTGCCGCCATCCACGGCTTCACCCCGACCCAGATTTGTTTCTTAATGGGGTGCGCCTGGATGTGGTTGAGTCGCACCGTTTCCTTGGTCTTGTATTCGACCGACGCCTCACCTGGGAGGCTCACATTCGCAGCCTTAGGGTCTCTTGTACCCGCGCCATGGACATTCTCCGTTCCGTGACGTTCAGCGCTTGGGGCGCTGATAGGGCTACCGCCTTACTTTTTTATCGATCCTTTGTTCGCTCAAAGCTCGACTACGGATGCGAGTTTTATGCATCCGCAGCCGAGCGTTTATTGCGGAAGGTGGATTCGATCCACCACACCGGCCTTCGCCTTGCGACCGGTGCCTTCCGCACTTCCCCCATTGAGAGCCTGTTGGTCGATGCTGGGGAGATGCCACTCGCTCTGCGCCGCGTGCAGTGCATCACTCGCCTGTACGCGCGAGCCCGGCGCCTCCCCCAGTCGCCAACAGCTCTCACTGCATCCGCAGCTGATCTCGATGGTGCCTATGCCGCCGAGAGACGCCAGTCATACCCTAAGCCCTTTGGGTTTAGGGCCAGGAAACTCCTTCGAGAGGTAGATATAGCTCTCGGGCCGGTGGCGCCCCTGGTTCTGCCCAGGACGCCACCCTGGAGGGTACCACATTTGGCTATTTGTCGCCACGCCTCTGCTCCCAAAGCTTGTACTGCGCCGGGAGTATTGCGTTCGATCTTTTTGGAGCACACATCGTGTCACGCTGGTACCGTGCCAGTGTATACGGATGGCTCCAAGTCCCAAGAGGGGGTCGGCTTCCACGCCGTATCCCCTCTGTTTGAAGTCAGCGGGGCTCTACCAGGCGCTGCGTCTGTCTTCACGGCCGAGCTGGTGGCAATACACCACTCGGTACGGGAGATTACGCGACGTGCCCGGTTCGGAGACCGGATTGTGATTTATAGCGACTCACAAAGCGCCCTGAGTGCTCTCGGGGCATTGGAATCTCCGCATCCCCTGGTTCGCGAAATCCGTGACGCCACGGTTTTGGCGAGCCGGGCAGATGTCGAGATTATCTTCTGCTGGGTTCCTGGACATGTAGGAATTGCGGGGAATGAGCGCGCCGATGAGGGCGCCAAAGAGTCCGCGAGGACTCTGCGACCGGACCAGCGTTTCGCTCTTCCTCACACCGACTACATGGCAGGAATACGGGCAGCTCTTCGGACTGCTTGGCAAAGAAGATGGGAGACGGTCGAGGGGAACTTAAAGTTGCGTGCCATTGCGCCGCGACTGTTCCCATGGACCTATCCCCCAATGCCGCGGCGGCTTCAGGTTGCTTTCTGTCGTCTTCGAATCGGACACACTCGTGTGACGCATCGTTACTTGGTGGAGCGCTCGCATGTGCCCTATTGCAACGACTGCGTCGTCCCCCAGACTGTTCGGCATATTCTTGTCGAATGTCCCAGTCTGGGTGATCTTCGCGCACGATACCTGTCTCGGTACCGGGATGGGCGGGGTCGCTACCGCCTGTCCCTTGTACTCGGGACGAGTGCGTGCACCATGACTGGTGGACTTATTGACTTTTTGGGGGAGGCCGGCCTTCTCCCCTTTATTTAAGGTTCCTTTTTTTGTTATTGTTTTCTTTTAGATTGCACTCTCCTGCACCGGGGTGAGGGGGACCTCCCCCCGCTGCCGGAGATTGCTTCGATTGTTAAGTTTTTCAAATTTATATTGATTGTTAAGTTTTCATATTTTAACTTTAAAGTAGCCTAATTCTAGGCTGTCGTGTTTTTCGGCGACTTATGCCCAAGTGGGTGGTTGCCAGATGGGCTCTATAAAAAAAAAAAAAAAAAATAGCCTGCAGAATTAGCCGCCGGTCACTAAAATAGATGAGAAAAGGAGGTAAAATGGAAATGTCTAGAGGGAATAAAATCCAGGTGGTCTCAATCTAGTTTGATACTGTCGGTGGCGCTGGAGCAAAGAGGGTGTACCACTACCACAGGCACCACGTGTACGACGAAGCATCCTTTTAGAACGGCGTTTATTAACATGTGGGAAATTAAAAGTCCCCGTGGGGTAATGGCGAAAAATATGAGACTCGTTGGGAATTCAAGTGTTAGTTTTTAGCTCTGCAATACAATGTCTCCATTTTCTTTTATAGTTTATGGGTTGGGTAATATATTATCTAATTTTTTAGATATAGAAAATATTCTAACAACGCAAATTCGTCCAAAAAGCAGAAAATATAAAAAAAAAATGTATTTAGACGGACTTGAGGAATGATGAAGAAGGTTAAGGATTCCGGCTGTCCTTTTCAGAAGTGGGTTTGCTCACTTTTTGGCTTTTGTACTTTGGTAGGCTTTCTGGTTTGATGGATGTTGTTACTGTTGCAAGGAAAGATGTGTACAGAAAGGCGGTGATAAAACACCTAATATAATAATAATGTGTAAAGAAAGTGGTGAAGATTGAGGAAGTAAAAATGTGTGGACGATACAGATGCGTGCATATGTATAGGTAAAGTCAGACACGGCCTAATGTAGGGTCCCATTTGTATATTAAGTTTGAATCCGTTTTTCATCCTCATATTGTAACGGGAACATTCTACTTCTTGCACAGTGTATTTAAATTATTTAGAACAGGAGATTATAAAGTAAATAAATGCTAGTTTCGTATATGAGTCAATATTACGCGAATGCATAAGTAATGGCAACTTTTGTTTTAATGATTCTATAGACATTTTTAGTCGCGTACGACTATATTTCACTGTCGGTCCCCGTTTTGCTTTTTTTTTGGGGGGGGGGGTACATTGTAACTATTTGGCCGATTCTAACGATGTCTAAAACCCTTATGTTGTTTTACATTCTCTTTCGAATGATATAATTGCCAAGGTCCTCCCAAGGTTAGTCCGGGAATTACCTATTGAAAGTTTTGAAGGTCGTAAGGTCATAAATCAGAATAAGTGAGAGCACGCGACTTTTGTCAGCTGACCTTGTTTCCTATACACCGACACTCAGAAAGTTTTAAGAAACGATTTCGAAACGATTCTACATAGAGTAAGCTAGAATGTTCTGGAAGGATAGGTTAGCTGCTAATTTGTTATTCCTTGCCACGACTTTTCCGTGGAAACATTTCCAAGAGCACAATGGTGAAGACCGCTCATCATTCAAAATCCGAAAAAAAAACCCCATTGTTAAACTGCATAAGCAAGGGTATAGAAAATTTCTTGTGCACATTCAAATTTCTTCTGTGAGGAACATTATTGTGAAATATAAATCTAATGGCATTACAGTAAATCTACTCTTGGAATATTTAGCACAACATCACATTACTGTACTCAAATGGCCTTCTCAACCGCAGATTCGAACCCCATCGAACATCTGTCGAAGGAGCTGAAGAAACGTGCGCGCAAGAGAGGCTCCTCGCATCATTGTTGAATTGGAAAAGTTTGCTCAAGAATAGTGGAATAAAATTCGTCCAGAAACGCGCAGAATCTACATTCTTATACGAAACGCCTTACGGCTGTTATTAAGGCTAAAGTGACGTCATACCAGATAATAATTTCATGTTGCTATTATTGTTTTTCCTGTTTTCCGATAAATAAATCTTTGTCATTGTTATACCCGCGTTTATGTTACTATTCTGTATTGATATGTAGTCGCAATGGAGCCGGGAGCTTATGTAATATACATTATGCAAGTGAAGTCTAAACTCGAAAATATTTTTAAAATATGGATCATATAGGTGTTGCTTATACTTAGGAATCTTTATATAGCCGCCCATCCACCTGCCGGGCGAGGGCCGGCCGAGTAAGCCCACAATCCACCATATGTCAGTCTCAGCATCGTTACCTAGGCACCATCTGTCATCCTCTCGCGGGTCGGTTTGATGGAAGGGACAGTGAATTTTTATCCGAAAATTAAACGAAAACCAACAAGCATTTGAAAAAAGGTTCTTAAGTGGCGAAGTAAAGGAAAGTTAAATTTTATAAGATGGAAAATTTGTTTGCGGAGGAGAGGGGTCTCTCCCCAACCTGCATCCGTTCTACATTTTGAGTAGGTCTACCTGTTTGTTCTGTTCTTTCCCTGGTTCCGATCACCATTGAGTTGGAGTAAAGCTTATAGGTCCGTGTTCGTTCATGTCTCGTACCCTCACCACGGTTTTTTTTTTACTACCGTCCTCAGTATTTAAGGGTGTGGCGTTTGTTGTTACATTCTTCATTTTTTTTTTGGTTGGTTATTTTATTGTCCACAGTTTTCCCACATCGGGATAGACCCGACTTTGGACGAAAGAGGACGTTGCGTGACCTCCTGGTCTATACATCTATTTTACGCTTCTTTCCGTGCAAAGTTAATTCGAAAGATTACTTCGTTGGTTTTGGCTTTCAATTTTAAAAAATGAAGAGTCATCCCAAGATTTATGATTTCATTTGTACGTCATGTTTTGGTCCATTGGTCTGTGCGAGCCGTTGAGAAGCAGCAGAGGCTCCGAAAGAAGCTTTTATAGTTCGTAGGAATTTGATTCTATGGGAGTGAATGAGAGGGAAGTTCGATTAGGCGTAATGTCCCATCCTTCCTCGCGAACGATGGAGCTACCGGTAAGTTTGCCCCGGGATTCGATAGAGCGAAACGCCCACATGAGAAGCACAAGCGCGTTACCATTGAGTCATGTTGGGACTCTGGGAAAGGTCGATGGATTAAATTGCCATAAAGGCAAGGGATTTTTCTCTGAGGAGAATTTTAGGTTTTATAGGATTCCTGTTTTATCGATGTTTAAACATAAACATAAATTTGGGGGTAATATAAAGCCACAAGGGCGTGTGAAAGGTGGTTCAGCTAAATCAGTTACTCCCATACACAGCTACAACACCCAATGCTCCACCCTGCATCTTATTTCATGACGATTCCTAATAAAAAATGGATGTAGCAGCAAGGGCAAGCCCAAAGCCTCTCACCAGTCCCCCGCTGCGGGGTATAGCATGATCCAGCATGTTGCAGTTTTCATCTGGATAATTGTGTGTCCTCGCGTCCCGTAGGAGGATCTTAGACTATACTTTTTCCGCATTTTCACTTTTTCTAGCTTCGCCACTTCATAGATCATCTCCCTTTACAAACTTACTGTTGGAGATGCCCTTGATGATTTTCGCTTTAATTAAAAAACTCACCAAGCCTATTCCGAAAGTAATCTAACTCTCGCCTAAGTTACCAACCGAAGCCCTTAACCCTTCTGTCCTACCTCTGTTTATGAAAGGTTTAGTTACCAAAAACCATCGCAACAAACCGAGGTGAAATTTTAGCCTCATTCCAGAGATGGATTTGACTTTCTTGAAGCGAACGATGTCTGGTCGCGAGAGTCTGTGAATGCTAAACGCGTCTCGGTGTCATTTACGAGATTATATACAAAAATATTAAATTTTAATTCCCCCACTTTCAAATAGCGTATTTTTAAAATTTCAATTAAAACTTAACGAATTGTTAAATTTTCTTTCTGGTCTTATATTTAATGGACACCTGTTTGCTAAGTCGTTGCGCCGCCATTACTCATTTGCCTTCTTTTTACGCGGCTTTCTTCATAATTAAGCCATCGGTCCTCGCATCATGGGCGAGATCCCTCGCCGACCAGATACTAAGATATACACAAAAAAGCAGTATGAGTAGAAATCCCGAAGGCACTAGTGGCCTGTCTTCGTTAGGAGGGGGTTTGTGTGAGTTCTATCGTGCTTTGACTCCAACCAGTGATCATAAAACTCTTCGTGGATATGGGTATCCTCATAGTGGACGCTAGTACTCCACGTCGAGTTAAGTTGATATGAGTGCTTCCATACGAGATATTAGTACTCCTTTGGAAGGGTTCGGAACATAGGAGAGAGAGGCGCTATGCTGTGCTGCCAAGGCGAGGAAGGAACGACTCTCATTCCGCGAGGCTAATGACTTGGTCCTGGCGCGCCCGGCTTGCCTGGGACGTCTTATGCCTCAATGGTTAGAAAGACACCCTCTGCTCCAGGCCCATCCAGGCCAACAAACAAGGTTGTTTCCGCGCCCATTCGGAGCAATTCTGCGGGTTCTACTCAACCCGGGCGCTCCCCTGGTGAAACTGACGGCACAAAATGTTCACACCCAGCCCCGGCTAAAACTAGGGCTCCCCCCCCTAACTCCAGCGTGACCGTTTCCCGTAAGGCGAAACGGCCACGCCCCTCCCCCGAGGCGTTAGACTCACAGGGGGCAACACCCCTGAAGTTGGTCGCCAGGTCATATCCCGGGGTTCCTAAAGCTGGGCCCCGAAAGGAGGACAGCAACAAAGGAGCTTCGGCTCCTTCGACCACGCCTAGTGGTGGGCTGAGTGGCTCGGAGACGGTGGTTCGTCGAAAAGAGGGCCCCCCGCCTCCGAAGCCGCAACGCCCGCCTAAGGTTTCGAGGCGGAGGGAGGAAAAGACTCGCATGGCGAGCCTAACCTCCCCCAATAAGTCCTTGAAGGCGACCGCGCCTTCAGCGCTTTGTCCGGCCAAAAGCGCCCGGAGTTCTGCCTCTGGGAAGCGTACGGCCATTCCCGTGAGGGTCTTCTGTTCGAAGAGAGCCCCCGCGTCTCCTCCGAGCTAGGCCTGGAGAGCATATTCCTTCAATGGAATTGCCGTGGACTCCGGGCCAACTGGGAGGAGCTGCGGAGGCTCGTCTCGTCCCGTTCCCCGTTAGCTATCTTTTTGCAGGAGACATGCTAGGTGCGTGCCCCCTGCCCGCCCTCCCGGGGTATAAGGGTCTTGCGACCCCACCACCGCGGGATGGCCGGGCTGGGGGATGCGTGGTTTACACCCGGCATGATGTCTCCGTTCTTCCTTCCACTTTAGATACCCCCTTTCAGGCAGTGGCTGTGCAGATTCACCTGGATATGAGGCATACTATCATTTCTGCGTACATTCCACCGTCAGCTCACTTCAACGCGGGGTACTTCCGCCGCGTCGTGGCGCAGTTGCCGAGGCCCTTTCTTACTTGGATATCTGAACGCCAGGCATCCTCTCTGGGGAGATTACTCCATAAATCCCAAGGGACAATTGCTTGCCGATCTGATCGAAGAACTTGAGATAGGTGTCCTAAATGTGGATTAGGTTACGCATCACTGCCCGAGAACCACTTCATTTTCTTGCCTTGATCTATCTTTGTGCTCTTCGGATGCACAGCCTGATTTTAATTGGGGGGTGGTCGATGACCTCCATGGTAGTGATCACTTTCCCATTCAAATATCATTTCCAGGGCAACGGCCGACTGAGACCCCACCTCGGTATTGCTTGGTGCGGGCGCGGTGGCCTGCATTTCAGGAAATGACTGAATACTCTATCTCGGTCGAGGAGTTTAGGTCGGTAGATGAGGCCGTTGAGTTCTCCGGTAACCTCATCGCCGCGGGCTTGACTACTATTCCCAGAACGTCTGACCTTTTTGTACGACGACCACTCCCGTGGTAGTCGGCCGTGTGTGAGACGGCCTTCAAGCAGAAGCGTTTTTCCTACATGCTCTATAAGCGCCGCCCGAGCGATTTCAGTGTATGTGAATTTCGTCGGGCTAGGGATAAGTTTCGATATATTTCGAAGCACGCCCGCCGCTCTTATTGGCGGGCATACGTGTCTCCATTCAACGGGAAGAACCTTCTGTCAGAGGTGTGGAGGCGAGTCAAAGGGATTCGGGGCAAGTTCTCGCAGGACCCTCCTCCCGTTCTCCAGGAGAATGGGACCGTAATCTCGGACCCCGCTTCCGTGGCGGAATCCTTCGCAACCGCTTTCTTCGCATTCACTAGCTGGGATGCTGCTCCGCCAGCATTCAATGCACGTTGTGATGTCGCGGGAGGCCGCCGGCGGGACCTTACCTCCAGAGGCGGAGAACCCGTCAACGACAAGTTTACTGTGAGTGAGTTGCGCTCCGCTCCTGCTTCGTGCGCGGACACCGCCCATGTTCCGGACAATGTCCCGTACGCCATGCTTCGACACCTGGGTCAGCGAGGCATGGCCTTTCTCTTAGATTTGTTTAACAGGATTTCGGTGGAAGGTCTACTCCCAGATTACGGGCGCTACTGGACAGCGGAGGCCATCTGTCTTCTGCACAGTGCGGCTTCCGCAAGTTCCACTCCACGTCGGATGCTCTGCTCCGACTAGAAAATGCCGTCTGCGAGGCTTTCCTTCGTAGACAGCACTACGCCACGGTGTTTTTCGATCCGGAGAAGACCTATGATACCGCATGGCAATACGGTATCATGGAGACTCTACACGATGGGGGCGAGGGGACCCCTTCCAGTATTTATATCTTAATTTTTGCCATCCTGGCCGCCGTGCTGACGGGATCCAGCGCTCCGTCCGGCCCCAGCTTAGCCTCTCTTCTTTCCTTCAGATAGCCCGATTTCTCCCCTACCTCGTTGCTTTTCATACCACCTCTCCCACAACTTTCTCTGGTCAGCCTCTAATTTCACAGGGTAGATGCTGACCTTCTTCTCAAGCCAACCACCCCGGTTCGGGGCTGGGGGGAGAGGGTACATTGTTCCCTAACCCCTCAGCTCCGGTTCGGGATGGGTTTTTTTTAACAACCTGCTTCATCCCCACCCATACCTTCCTCACATCCCCTATTCTCTCCTCTTCACATTCTATCAATTTTACGCCGTGTCCAAGGTGGGGCCGCCATGCCGATGGACTGCCAGGCCACCAGGCGAGAGGGGTGGTCCCGAATGGCGGCGCCTGGCTCTGCCGGGCTTGTAAGCACCTCTCGCAGTGCGGGCAACTGCGAGAGGTGATGAGCTATTGCGTCCCGTATTAAAAAGAAGGTCACCATGCCCATGTATGACAAAAAAACACAAAAAACCCAACCCCCAACTTCCCCAAGAAAATCAACGGAGCCTCCCTCGGGCAGCTCCACCGCGAAAATGGAGGTCCCCCACTTGTGCTTGCGCAAGGGACCCTCCATAATTCTTTAACCGGAGAGGAGGCTTACTCCTCTCCTACGCCTACGGGTGTAGGGGACTCCCCCTCACCCCCTTCTCTGGAGGTGCTTTCGGGCACCTCCCTATCTCCAGCGGCAGTCCCTCCTTTGCTTTCTAAGGGGACTGCCAAGAAAGCCAGCAGGCAGCCCATTGCCGACCGCCCCTCTTGCAAGCGGCTCGGTAGGGCAAACCCCCTTAGGGGGGAGAGGGAAGCCAGGCCCCTTCGGTCGCTTCCCTCAAAAGACCTGCTGGCAAGAATTTTAAACCTTGCTGGGGTCAAGGCCTGTGCCTCCCCACACAAGACTGGCGACACTGCCAAGGGGACCTGTGATGTCCTGGGAGGGGATGGCCAACTGGAGGCCCCTCCTGTGATAGACATGGTCCTTGAGGAGACCCAGCCTCAGACGGTAGGGCCTTCCATGGGGGGGAATTCGGGCTCGGCGCCAAGCACCGAACCCGAATCCGCCCCTATGCAAGGTCCTCCTCAAATGGCTGAGGGCTCCGAGGCAGTAAAAGGAGGGGAGGGATCTCCTCCGACAGGTGCCCCTACGACAACCAGGACCTTTTCCATTTCGGAGAGGGACCTGGCTGAGGCCGGTTCATCTGGCCTGGGGGCTTCTGCCGGCGGAGGTGAAAAGCGGGTTCATTCCCCGCCCTCCTCTCCCAAAAAGAAAAAGACAAAGAAGACTAAAAAGACGAAAAAGACTCGGGGCTCCTCTCCATCCGCGGGGGCTGCGGGGACGGATGAGTCTGCTGCCACTTTGGTAGGCGACCAAGCCAAGATCGGCACATCCGGCCCCTCTACCCCCTCGTGTGCGGAGCCCCTGACCAAGACTAACACCAAAAGTGCACAGGGCGGAGCCTCGATGACATCGGGGCCCCTGATTCAGAGGTTACCTGGCGTTTTCGAGCCCGCTGGCTTCAAACGCTTCCTCGTTATTCGCTCCACTGATGGCACCATGTTGTCCAAGGGCAACATGATCCATCAGAGGAGAGGATTAGCTAGTGCAATTGGTAGAGAGCCGAAGGTGACCCGTTTCTCGGACGGCAGCCTTCTGGCGAATGCGGCGAATCCCGCCGAGGCGGCTAAGATAAGTGCTCTTCGGACACTTCATGGCACCCCGGTGAGTGTGACGCCGCACTCTACCATGAACTTTGTGAAAGGAGTAGTTTATGCGAGGGAACTCGTTGACTACTCCATTGAGGACATCACCCTAGAGCTGGCCGACCATGGGGCGGTCAAGGTCGAACGTGTGATGAGAAAACAGGGGAGGGGCTTCGAGACCCACCCCTACACTCTTCGTCACGTTTGACAGTGACAAGCTCCCTGAGTCGTTGCGTGCTGGTTGGTACCGCTACCGCGTGAAGGCATTCGTGCCACTGCCGCGGCGGTGCTATTACTGTCACCGCTTCGGCCATACGAATCGCTCATGTAGACGTGCAAAGTCGGGGTCACCCGAAGTCTGTGTAAATTGCTCCAAGGTCGCACACGATAAGTCCAAATCGTGTGTGGCCAAGTGTGTCAATTGCGGAGAGCCGCACCCTGCTTCTTCGAAGCAATGTGGTGCATATCTCCTGGAGAAAGAAATCCTGGCCGTTCAGGCCCAGGATATACTCTCATTCCGCGAGGCTAAGGACTTGGTCCTGGCGCGCCCAGCTCTGCCTGGGACGTCATATGCCTCAGTAGTTCGAAAGGCACCCTCTGCTCCTGGCCCATCCAGGCCAACGAGCACGGTTGTTTCCGCGCCCATTCGGAGCCCTTCTGCGGGCTCTACCCAACCCGGGCGCTCCCCTGGTAGAGCTGGCGGCAAAAAGGGTTCCCCACAATTCCTACATGTCCAGGAACCCAGCAGAAGATAATCTCGACATCCGCCCGGCTCACCAAAACCGTGGCGTCACGGATATCGCGAACCAGGGGATGCGGAGATTCCAATGCCCCGAGAGCACTCAGGGCGCTTTGTGAGTCGCTATAGATCACAATCCGGTCTCCGAACCGAGCACGTCGCGGAATCTCCCGTACCGAGTGGTGCATTGCAACCAGTTCGCCCGTGAAGACAGACGCAGCGCCTGGCAGAGCCCCGCTGACTTCAAACAGAGGGGCCACGGCGTGGAAGCCGTCCTCTCTTGGGACTTGGAGCCATCCGTATACACTTGCACGGTTCCAGCGTGACACGAGGGGTGCCCCCAAAAGGTCGAACGCAATACTCCCGGCGTCGTACAAGCTTTGGGAGCAGAGGCGTGGCCAAAAAATAGCCAAATGTGGTACCCTCAGGGTGGCGTCCTATGCAGAACCAAGGGCACCACCGGCCCGAGAGCTATATCTAGCTCTCGAAGGAGTTTCCTGGCCCTAAACCCAAAGAGCTTAGGGTATGACTAGCGTCTCTCGGCGGTATAGGCACCGTCGAAATCAGCTGCGAATGCAGTGAGAGCTGTTGGCGACTAAGGGAGGCGCCGGGCTCGCGCGTACAGGCGAGTGATGCACTGCACGCAGCGCAGAGCGAGTGGCATCTCCCCAGCATCGACCAACAGGCTCTCAATGGGGGAAGTGCGGAAGGCACCGGTCGCAAGGCGAAGGCCGGTGTGGTGGATCGAATCCACCTTCCGCAATAAACGCTCGGCTGCGGATGCATAAAACTCGCATCAGTAGTCGAACTTCGAACGAACAAAGAATCGATAAAAAAGTAGGGCAGTAGCCCTATCAGCGCCCCAAGCGCTGAACGTCACGGAACGGAGAATATCCATGGCGCGGGTACAAGAGACCCTAAGGCTGCGAATATGAGCCTCCCAGGTGAGGCGCCGGTCGAATACAAGACCAAGGATACGGTGCGATTCCACCACATCCAGGCGCACGCCATTAAGAAACAAATCTGGGTCGGGGTGGAGCCGTGGATGGCGGCAGAAGTGCACCACCTTAGTCTTGGCCAAAGAAAACCGAAACCTGTGCGCTTCGGCATAGCGAGAGACGCGGTTCAATGCCTGTTGGAGTCGACGCTCCAGAGTTGGCATCTGGGCCGCGCCAAAAGAGATCGAAAGGTCGTCCACGTAGAGCGTAGCACAAAATCTTCGGGTAGCACCGAGGTGATGCCGTTGATGCTCAGGGCAAAGAGTGTGACACTGAGGACGCTTCCCTGCGGGACACCCGCTTCCTGCTCCTTTGGGCCGGAGAGGGATCCCCCCACCCGTACGCGGAATCGACGATCTCGCAAAAATTAAGATTTTTTTTTTTTTAATTAAGGGGGCTATCTGGCGACTCCCGACTAAGGCATAAGTTGCCGTGAACAAACAGCCTAGTTTTAGGCTACTTTAAAAAATTAAACAGAAAACCATAAAAAGAAATGACAATAACAATAACAAAGCAATAACAAAACAATTACAAAAACAACAACAACAATTAAATCGGGTTAAATAAAAGGGAGAAGGCCGGCCTCCCCCAAAAAGTCAATAAGTCCACCAGTCAAAGTACACGACCTCGTCCCGAGCACAAGGGACAGGCGGTAGCGACCCCGCCCATCCCGGTACCGGGACAGGTGTCGTGCGCGAAGATCACCCAGACTGGGACATTCGACAAGAATGTGCCGAACAGTCTGGGGGACGACGCAGTCGTTGCAATAGGGCGCAGGCGAGCGCTCCATCAGATAGCGATGCGTCACACGAGTGTGTCCGATTCGGAGACGACAGAAAGCAACCTGAAGCCGCCGCGGCATTGGGGGATAGGTCCATGGGAACAGTCGCGGCGCAATGGCACGCAACTTTAAGTTCCCTTCGACCGTCTCCCATCTTCTTTGCCAAGCAGTCCGAAGAGCTGCCCGTATTCCTGCCATGTAGTCGGTGTGAGGAAGAGCGAAACGCTGGTCCGGTCGCAGAGTCCTCGCGGACTCTTTGGCGCCCTCATCGGCGCGCTCATTCCCCGCAATTCCTACATGTCCAGGAACCCAGCAGAAGATAATCTCGACATCTGCCCGGCTCGCCCAAACCGTGGCGTCCCGGATTTCGCGAACCAGGGGATGCGGAGATTCCAATGCCCCGAGAGCACTCAGGGCGCTTTGTGAGTCGCTATAGATCACAATCCGGTCTCCGAACCGTGCACGTCGCGTAATCTCCCGTACCGAGTGGTGTATTACCACCAGCTCGGCCGTGAAGACAGACGCAGCGCCTGGTAGAGCCCCGCTGACTTCAAACAGAGGGGATACGGCGTGGAAGCCGACCCCCTCTTGGGACTTGGAGCCATCCGTATACACTGGCACGGTACCAGCGTGACACGATGTGTGCTCCAAAAAGGTCGAACGCAATACTCCCGGCGCAGTACAAGCTTTGGGAGCAGAGGCGTGGCGACAAATAGCCAAATGTGGTACCCTCCAGGGTGGCATCCTGGGCAGAACCAGGAGCGCCACCGGCCCGAGAGCTATATCTACCTCTCGAAGGAGTTTCCTGGCCCTAAACCCAAAGAGCTTAGGGTATGACTGGCGTCTCTCGGCGGCATAGGTACCATCGAGATCAGCTGCGGATGCAGTGAGAGCTGTTGGCGACTGAGGGAGGCGCCGGGCTCGCGCGTACAGGCGAGTGATGCACTGCACGCGGCGCAGAGCGAGTAACATCTCCCCAGCATCGACCAACAGGCTCTCAATGGGGGAAGTGCGGAAGGCACCGGTCGCAAGGCGAAGGCCGGTGTGGTGGATTGAATCCACCTTCCGCAATAAACGCTCGGCTGCGGATGCATAAAACTCGCATCCGTAGTCGAGCTTCGAGCGAACAAAGAATCGATAAAAAAGTAAGGCGGTAGCCCTATCAGCGCCCCAAGCGCTGAACGTCACGGAACGGAGAATGTCCATGGCGCGGGTACAAGAGACCCTAAGGCTGCGAATATGAGCCTCCCAGGTGAGGCGTCGGTCGAATACAAGACCAAGGAAACGGTGCGACTCAACCACATCCAGGCGCACCCCATTAAGAAACAAATCTGGGTCGGGGTGAAGCCGTGGATGGCGGCAGAAGTGCACCACCTTAGTCTTGGCCAAAGAAAACCGAAACCTGTGCGCTTCGGCATAGCGAGAGACGCGGTTCAATGCCTGTTGGAGTCGACGCTCCAGAGTTGGCATCTGGGCCGCGCCAAAAGAGATCGAAAGGTCGTCCACGTAGAGCGTAGCGAGAACATCTTCTGGCAGCACCGAGGTGATGCCGTTGATGCTCAGGGCAAAGAGTGTGACACTGAGGACACTTCCCTGCGGGACACCCTCTTCCTGCTCCTTTGGGGCAGAGAGGGCTCCCCCCACCCGTACGCGGAATCGACGATCTCGCAAAAATTCAGATATAAACATTGGTAGGCGTCCCCTCGCCCCCATCGTGTGGAGATTCTCCATGATACCGTATCACCATGCGGTATCATAGGCCTTCTCCAGATCAAAAAACACCGTGGCGTAGTGCTGTCTACGAAGGAAAGCCTCGCAGACGGCATTTTCCAGTCGGAGCAGAGCATCCAACGTGGAGTGAAACTTACGGAAGCCGCACTGTGCAGAAGACAGATGGCCTCCGCTGTCCAGGAAATAGGCTAATCTAACATTTACCAATTTCTCCATCAACTTGCACACGCAAGAGGTTAGAGAGATTGGGCGGAAACCGGTCGGAGTAGAGTGATCTCTCCCCGGCTTGCGAAAGGCGAGCACAGTAGCGATTCGCCAGGAGTCTGGGAGAAGACCTTCCACCCAGATCCTGTTGAACAGATCTAACAGAAAGGCCATGCCTCGCTCACCCATGTGTCAAAGCATGGCGTACGCGACATCGTCCGGACCATGGGCGGTGTCCGCGCACGAAGCGAGAGCGGAACGCAACTCACTCACAGTAAACTTGTCGTTGAAGGGTTCTCCGCCTCTGGAGGTAAAGTCCAGCCGGCGGCCTTCCGCGACATCACGACGTGCATTGAATGCTGGCGGAGTAGCATCACGGCTAGATAATGCGGAGAAAGCGGTCGCTAAGGATTCCGCCACGGACGCGGGGTCCGAGATTGCGGTCCCATTCTCCTGGAGAACGGGAGGGGGGTCCTGCGAGAACTTGCCCCGAATCCTTTTGACTCGCTTCCACACCTCAGCTAAAGGGGTCTTCCCGTTAAGTGAAGACACGTATGCCCGCCAAGAAGAGCGGCGGGCGTGCTTCGAAATATACCGGAACCTAGCCCTAGCCCGACGAAATTCAGCGACAGTGAAATCGTTCGGGCGGCGCTTATAGCGCATGTAGGCATAACGCTTCTGTTTGAGGGCCGTCTCACACTCGGCCGACCACCATGGGAGTGGTTGGCGTGCGAAATAGCCAGACGTCCTAGGAATAGTAGTCAGGCCCACGGCGATAAGGTTGCCGGAGAAGAACTCAACGGCCTCATCTACCGACCTAAACTCCTCGACTGAGATAGAGAATTCAGTCATTTCCTGAAATGCAGGCCACCGCGCCCGCGCCAAGCACCACCGAGGTGGGCTCTCAGGCGGCAGTTGCCCTGAAAATGATATTTGAATGGGAAAGTGATCACTACCATGGAGGTCATCGACCACCCCCCAATCAAAATCAAGCTGTGCATCCGAAGAGCACAAAGATAGGTCAAGGCAAGAAAATGAAGCGGTTCTCGGACAGTGATGCGTAAACTCATCCACGTTTAGGACACCCATCTCAAGCTCTTGGATCAGATCGGCAAGGACTTGTCCCCTGGGATTTATGGTGTAATCTCCCCAGAGAGGATGCCTGCCGTTCAGATCTCCAAGCAAGAGATAGGGCCTCGGCAACCGTGCCACGACGCGGCGGAAGTCCCCCACGTCGAAGTCAGCTGACGGTGGAATGTACGCAGAAATGATAGTATACCTCCTATCCAGGTGCAGCTGCACAGCCACTGCCTGAAAGGAGGTATCTAAAGAGAAAGGAAGAACGGAGACATCATGCCGGGTGTAAACCGCGCATCCCCCAGCCCGGCCGTCCCGCGGTGGTGGGGTCGCAAGACCCTTATACCCCGGGAGGGCAGGCAGTGGGCACGCGCCTAGCATGGTCTCCTGCAAAGAAATAGCTAACGGGGAACGGGACGAGGCGAGCCTCCGCAGCTCCTCCCAGTTGGCCCGGAGTCCACGGCAATTCCATTGAAGGAATATGCCCTCCAGGCCTAGCTCGGAGGAGACGCGGGGGCCCTCCTCGAATTGAAGACCCTCACGGGAATGGCCGTACGCTTCCCGGGGGCAGAACCCCGGGCGCTGTTGGCCGGACAAAGCGCTGGAGGCGCTGTCGCCTTCGAGGACTTATTGGGGGAGGTTGACCTCGCCATGCGAGTCTTTTCCTCCCTCCGCCTCGAAACCCTTAGGCGGGCGCTGCGGCTTCGGAGGCGGGGGGCCCTCTTTTCGAGGAACCACCGTCTCCGAGCCACTCGCTCCACCTCGGGGCGTGGGCGAAGGAGCCGAAGCTCCTTTGTTGCTGTCCTCCTTTCGGGGGACAGCTTTAGGAACCCCCGAAGATGGCCTAGCGACCATCTTCAGGGGTGTTACCTCCTTTCAGGCAGTGGCTGTGCAGCTGCACCTGGATAGGAGGTATACTATCATTTCTGCGTACATTCCACCGTCAGCTGACTTCGACGTGGGGGACTTCCGCCGCGTCGTGGCACGGTTGCCGAGGCCCTATCTCTTGCTTGGAGATCTGAACGGCAGGCATCCTCTCTGGGGAGATTACACCATAAATCCCAGGGGACAAGTCCTTGCCGATCTGATCCAAGAGCTTGAGATGGGTGTCCTAAACGTGGATGAGTTTACGCATCACTGTCCGAGAACCGCTTCATTTTCTTGCCTTGACCTATCTTTGTGCTCTTCGGATGCACAGCTTGATTTTGATTGGGGGGTGGTCGATGACCTCCATGGTAGTGATCACTTTCCCATTCAAATATCATTTTCAGGGCAACTGCCGCCTGAGAGCCCACCTCGGTGGTGCTTGGCGCGGGCGCGGTGGCCTGCATTTCAGGAAATGACTGAATTCTCTATCTCAGTCGAGGAGTTTAGGTCGGTAGATGAGGCCGTTGAGTTCTTCTCCGGGTACCTTATCGCCGTGGGACTGACTACTATTCCTAGGACGTCTGGCTATTTTGCACGCCAACCACTCCCATGGTGGTCGGCCGAGTGTGAGACGGCCCTCAAACAGAAGCGTTATGCCTACATGCGCTATAAGCGCCGCCCGAACGATTTCACTGTCGCTGAATTTCGTCGGGCTAGGGCTAGGTTCCGGTATATTTCGAAGCACGCCCGCCGCTCTTCTTGGCGGGCATACGTGTCTTCACTTAACGGGAAGACCCCTTTAGCTGAGGTGTGGAAGCGAGTCAAAAGGATTCGGGGCAAGTTCTCGCAGGACCCCCCTCCCGTTCTCCAGGAGAATGGGACCGCAATCTCGGACCCCGCGTCCGTGGCGGAATCCTTAGCGACCGCTTTCTCCGCATTATCTAGCCGTGATGCTACTCCGCCAGCATTCAATGCACGTCGTGATGTCGCGGAAGGCCGCCGGCTGGACTTTACCTCCAGAGGCGGAGAACCCTTCAACGACAAGTTTACTGTGAGTGAGTTGCGTTCCGCTCTCGCTTCGTGCGCGGACACCGCCCATGGTCCGGACGATGTCGCGTACGCCATGCTTTGACACATGGGTGAGCGAGGCATGGCCTTTCTGTTAGATCTGTTCAACAGGATCTGGGTGGAAGGTCTTCTCCCAGACTCCTGGCGAATCGCTACTGTGCTCGCCTTTCGCAAGCCGGGGAGAGATCACTCTACTCCGACCGGTTTCCGCCCAATCTCTCTAACCTCTTGCGTGTGCAAGTTGATGGAGAAATTGGTAAATGTTAGATTAGCCTATTTCCTGGACATCGGAGGCCATCTGTCTTCTGCACAGTGCGGCTTCCGTAAGTTTCACTCCACGTTGGATGCTCTGCTCCGACTGGAAAATGCCGTCTGCGAGGCTTTCCTTCGTAGACAGCACTACGCCACGGTGTTTTTTGATCTGGAGAAGGCCTATGATACCGCATGGTGATACGGTATCATGGAGAATCTCCACACGATGGGGGCGAGGAGACGCCTACCAATGTTTATATCTGAATTTTTGCGAGATCGTCGATTCCGCGTACGGGTGGGGGGAGCCCTCTCTGCCCCAAAGGAGCAGGAAGAGGGTGTCCCGCAGGGAAGTGTCCTCAGTGTCACACTCTTTGCCCTGAGCATCAACGGCATCACCTCGGTGCTGCCAGAAGATGTTCTCGCTACGCTCTACGTGGACGACCTTTCGATCTCTTTTGGCGCGGCCCAGATGCCAACTCTGGAGCGTCGACTCCAACAGGCATTGAACCGCGTCTCTCGCTATGCCGAAGCGCACAGGTTTCGGTTTTCTTTGGCCAAGACTAAGGTGGTGCACTTCTGCCGCCATCCACGGCTCCACCCCGACCCAGATTTGTTTCTTAATGGCGTGCGCCTGGATGTGGTGGAATCGCACCGTATCCTTGGTCTTGTATTCGACCGGCGCCTCACCTGGGAGGCTCATATTCGCAGCCTTAGGGTCTCTTGTACCCGCGCCATGGATATTCTCCGTTCCGTGACGTTCAGCGCTTGGGGCGCTGATAGGGCTACTGCCCTACTTTTTTATCGATTCTTTGTTCGTTCGAAGTTCGACTACTGATGCGAGTTTTATGCATCCGCAGCCGAGCGTTTATTGCGGAAGGTGGATTCAATCCACCACACCGGCCTTCGCCTTGCGACCGGTGCCTTCCGCACTTCCCCCATTGAGAGCCTGTTGGTCGATGCTGGGGAGATGCCACTCGCTCTGCGCCGCGTGCAGTGCATCACTCGCCTGTACGCGCGAGCCCGGCGCCTCCCTCAGTCGCCAACAGCTCTCACTGCATCCGCAGCTGATCTCGATGGTACCTATGCCGCCGAGAGACGCCAGTCATACCCTAAGCTCTTTGGGTTTAGGGCCAGGAAACTCCTTCGAGAGGTAGATATAGCTCTCGGGCCGGTGGCGCTCCTGGTTCTGCCCAGGATGCCACCCTGGAGGGTACCACATTTGGCTATTTGTCGCCACGCCTCTGCTCCCAAAGCTTGTACTGCGCCGGGAGTATTGCGTTCGACCTTTTTGGAGCACACATCGTGTCACGCTGGTACCGTGCCAGTGTATACGGATGGCTCCAAGTCCCAAGAGGGGGTCGGCTTCCACGCCGTATCCCCTCTGTTTGAAGTCAGCGGGGCTCTACCAGGCGCTGCGTCTGTCTTCACGGCCGAGCTGGTGGTAATACACCACTCGGTACGGGAGATTACGCGACGTGCACGGTTCGGAGACCGGATTGTGATCTATAGTGACTCACAAAGCGCCCTGAGTGCTCTCGGGGCATTGGAATCTCCGCATCCCCTGGTTCGCGAAATCCGTGACGCCACGGTTTGGGCGAGCCGGGCAGATGTCGAGATTATCTTCTGCTGGGTTCCTGGACATGTAGGAATTGCGGGGAATGAGCGCGCCGATGAGGGCGCCAAAGAGTCCGCGAGGACTCTGCGACCGGACCAGCGTTTCGCTCTTCCTCACACCGACTACATGGCAGGAATACGGGCAGCTCTTCGGACTGCTTGGCAAAGAAGATGGGAGACGGTCGAAGGGAACTTAAAGTTGCGTGCCATTGCGCCGCGACTGTTCCCATGGACCTATCCCCCAATGCCGCGGCGGCTTCAGGTTGCTTTCTGTCGTCTCCGAATCGGACACACTCGTGTGACGCATCGCTATCTGATGGAGCGCTCGCCTGCGCCCTATTGCAACGATTGCGTCGTCCCCCAGACTGTTCGGCACATTCTTGTCGAATGTCCCAGTCTGGGTGATCTTCGCGCACGACACCTGTCCCGGTACCGGGATGGGCGGGGTCGCTACCGCCTGTCCCTTGTGCTCGGGACGAGGTCGTGTACTTTGACTGGTGGACTTATTGACTTTTGGGGGAGGCCGGCCTTCTCCCTTTTATTTAACCCGATTTAATTGTTGTTGTTGTTTTTGTAATTGTTTTGTTATTGCTTTGTTATTGTTATTGTCATTTCTTTTTATGGTTTTCTGTTTAATTTTTTAAAGTAGCCTAAAACTAGGCTGTTTGTTTACGGCAACTTATGCCTTAGTCGGGAGTCGCCAGATAGCCCCCTTAATTAAAAAAAAAAAAAATCTTAATTTTTGCGAGATCGTCGATTCCGCGTACGGGTGGGGGGATCCCTCTCCGGCCCAAAGGAGCAGGAAGCGGGTGTCCCGCAGGGAAGCGTCCTCAGTGTCACACTCTTTGCCCTGAGCATCAACGGCATCACCTCGGTGCTACCCGAAGATTTTGTGCTACGCTCTACGTGGACGACCTTTCGATCTCTTTTGGCGCGGCCCAGATGCCAACTCTGGAGCGTCGACTCCAACAGGCATTGAACCGCGTCTCTCGCTATGCCGAAGCGCACAGGTTTCGGTTTTCTTTGGCCAAGACTAAGGTGGTGCACTTCTGCCGCCATCCACGGCTCCACCCCGACCCAGATTTGTTTCTTAATGGCGTGCGCCTGGATGTGGTGGAATCGCACCGTATCCTTGGTCTTGTATTCGACCGGCGCCTCACCTGGGTGGCTCATATTCGCAGCCTTAGGGTCTCTTGTACCCGCGCCATGGATATTCTCCGTTCCGTGACGTTCAGCGCTTGGGGCGCTGATAGGGCTACTGCCCTACTTTTTTATCGATTCTTTGTTCGTTCGAAGTTCGACTACTGATGCGAGTTTTATGCATCCGCAGCCGAGCGTTTATTGCGGAAGGTGGATTCGATCCACCACACCGGCCTTCGCCTTGCGACCGGTGCCTTCCGCACTAAGCCCATTGAGAGCCTGTTGGTCGATGCTGGGGAGATGCCATTCGCTCTGCGCCGCGTGCAGTGCATCACTCGCCTGTACGCGCGAGCCCGGCGCCTCCCTTAGTCGCCAACAGCTCTCACTGCATTCGCAGCTGATTTCGACGGTGCCTATACCGCCGAGAGACGCTAGTCATACCCTAAGCTCTTTGGGTTTAGGGCCAGGAAACTCCTTCGAGAGCTAGATATAGCTCTCGGGCCGGTGGTGCCCTTGGTTCTGCATAGGACGCCACCCTGAGGGTACCACATTTGGCTATTTTTTGGCCACGCCTCTGCTCCCAAAGCTTGTACGACGCCGGGAGTATTGCGTTCGACCTTTTTGGGGCACCCCTCGTGTCACGCTGGAACCGTGCAAGTGTATACGGATGGCTCCAAGTCCCAAGAGAGGACGGCTTCCACGCCGTGGCCCCTCTGTTTGAAGTCAGCGGGGCTCTGCCAGGCGCTGCGTCTGTCTTCACGGGCGAACTGGTTGCAATGCACCACTCGGTACGGGAGATTCCAGGACGTGCTCGGTTCGGAGACCGGATTGTGATCTATAGCGACTCACAAAGCGCCCTGAGTGCTCTCGGGGCATTGGAATCTCCGCATCCCCTGGTTCGCGATATCCGTGACGCCACGGTTTGGGCGAGCCGGGCGGATGTCGAGATTATCTTCTGCTGGGTTCCTGGACATGTAGGAATTGTGGGGAATCAGGGCGCCAAAGAGTCCGCGAGGACTCTGCGACCGGACCAGCGTTTCGCTCTTCCTCACACCGACTACATGGCAGGAATACGGGCAGCTCTTCGGACTGCTTGGTAAAGTAGATGGGAGACGGTCGAAGGGAACTTAAAGTTGCGTGCCATTGCGCCGCGACTGTTCCCATGGACCTTTTCCCCAATGCCGCGACGGCTTCAGGTCGCTTTCTGTCTTCTCTGAATCGGACACAATCGTGTGAGGCATCGCTATTTGATGGACGCTCGCCTGTGCCCTATTGTGGCGACTGCGTTGTTTCCCAGACTGTTCGGCACATTCTTGTCGAATGTTCCAGTCTGGGTGATCTTCGCGCACGACACCTGTCCCTGTACCGGGGTGGGCGGGGTCGCTACCGCCTGTCCCTTGTACTCGGGACGAGTGCGTGCACATTGATTGGTGGACTTGTTAACTTATTGGGGGAGGCCGGCGTTCTTCCTTTTATTTAATTAGGTTGGGTTCTTTTTTGTTATTGGTTTTCTTTGTAGGTCGCACTCTCTTGCGCCGGGGGAGGGGGATCTTCCCCCGACGCTGGAGCTTGATTCCTAATTGTAATCTTCCCTTTTACCTTTTTTTTTTTTAAATTTTTACTTTAAAGTAGCCTAAAACTAGGCTGTTTGTTTGACGGCGACTTATTCCCAAGTCGGCAGTCGCCAGATATCCCCTTAAAAGAAAAAAAAATTGCACTTTTGTACTCTATTTTATCCTCCGTAGATCTGCTATTCTCCCACTGTTTTTTTGTTTCTCTTTTCCTTACCAGGGCACTACTTACATCTTCCCTCCACCATCATTTTTCTCTGGGTGTGCGTGGCTTCCCAGGTGTTTCTCCTAGCACTTCTCTTGCCACTTCTCTCATCACTTGTGCGTTCTCTTTCCACCAATCTTGTACTGTCACTACGTCAGTGTTCACTCTGCTTAAGACCTTGGTCTTGAACTCTTGCTTCTTTGTTTCGTCTTTCAGTACTGTCCATCGTATCTTTTTCTCGTAGCTCCTCTTTTTTTTCTAGGTCTTCTCAACCACACATCCATCACAAGCAGTCGGTATTGTGGTGCAACACGGTTCCCTGGTATTACTTTACCCTCCTTAATCTCTACCAGAATTGATCTTCGATACATGATATAATCTATCTGGGTAGTATGGCCTCCGCTCTTGTATGTTATTCTGTGCTCTTGCTGCTTGCGAAAGAAAGTGCTTGCAATGGCCAAGTCGAATGAGACTGCCAATTCTAGTATCCTGTCTCCATCCGCACTCATGTTTCCCAAGCCATGGCCTCCATGTATCCTTTCACATCCCTCGTTGTCCGCCCCCACATGTCCATTCAGGTCTGTCCCAAGTACTACTCTCTCTTCTGCAGCTATTCTTCCCATTTCATTTTCTAGCTTCCTCCAGTACTCGTCCTTCTCTTCTTGTGTTGTTCCTGTCTGCAG
This sequence comes from Ceratothoa steindachneri, assembly GCA_963969495.1. Lineage (NCBI taxonomy): Eukaryota > Metazoa > Arthropoda > Malacostraca > Isopoda > Cymothoidae > Ceratothoa > Ceratothoa steindachneri. Next base: position 182,019,744 of record OZ018323.1, read on the forward strand.
TGCATATTCACTGACCACATATAAGATTCCTTCCCCACAATCTAACCTTACCGTTATCAACCGGTCTCCTCCTCTCTTTACTTCAATCACATGTTCCTTCATATCATTCGACACCACCACTCCAACTCCATTCCTTCCATCTGCTGTTGCACTGCTGTAGTATAGTTTGTATCCCTCTCCCAACTCCCTGGCCTCGTTGCCTCTCCACCTGGTCTCCTGTACACACAGTATGCTCACTTTCCCCCTCTCCATCAGCTCCACCACTTCTCTTCCCCGACCCGCCAAGGTCCCAACATTCAGTGTCGCCACTCTCAAGGCAACAGGAGCTCGCTTCTTTAGCCGCACCCGCTCATGATGCGGTAGCCCTTGCATATTCGCAGAGGTCGGGCGCTGCCTCTGTGCGTCGCTTGTAACGGGGTACGCATTGGCACAGTCTAATACTCCTTGGTTGGAGTTCATCTTGGCTTTGGCTTGGTTTTACTGTTGAATGCCCTTTCTGACATCAACCCTCCCCATTTATCCGGGCTTGGGACCTGCATAGAGTTGCGCTGGCTTGCACCCCCTATTAGGAATATTTAGAGTTTTTTTTTAATTTGCGGGGCATATGCCTCCCATTTTTAAATTACTTTAAAAATGATATATAATAAAATATGATGCGATTGCAATAGCTTACCAAAAAAACCCCACTTTTTTTAATTTGCCCTTGAAAAAACATAGTCTACATTAAAAAACAATTGTTTTCAAACACACACACACACACACACATATATATATATATATATATATATATGAATTATCCAAAATTTCGAGGGGGGGCATAAACCAAACATTAACCGAGGCCTTTAATAATACCCCTTGGATGAAGCATTTCAAAGTGTTTTAAATTACTTGGTTCGGGAGGTGATCTCGGGGAAATTAATTTGGAACACAGGTTTCAGTTATGAGGTAAAAAAGCCCTCGGGAGTAGGCAGCGAATCTCTAGATTAATAGCGGGGATTGGCAATAATGCTTTAAAAGGTAAAAAAAAAAATCGCTTGGGTGCTATACACCTAATAAAAAGCCTTACACTTGTTATTTAGTGTCTTGATCTAATTGCGATAATCACCTCTTCTCGCCGTAGGCGACCATTTCGACTGTCCAATAAAAAGTAAGTGGTCGGCTGGAGAGAGAGGAGGAATAGTCTCCAATTAACTGAATGTAAATTTCCTTCCCAGCCTTTTGCCTGGTCATGGTCGTCTTTTGTGATACTATATTCATGTAATTGTCGATCAGTCACTGTTAAGGCATTCCGTTCGCCTATCCTGTTCATGGTTCTATTTGACAATTTATATGTCATGTACACACGTGTGTACCTTGTCGTTCATTAGCCAACATCCCCAAGCCAAATAATAACTTCCATCACTATAAGTGAATCAGTTCGTTCTAACGACGCGGTATGATTCAGGGCGCCCGTTTTTCGTATGTACATTTCACACGGTATAAGTAGGCCTCGCCAAGCGTGTTTACATCCTGAATACCGAAGTGGGCTCATTGCAGGGATAGTTTGCTTTAATGCGGGTTTTAGAAGAGTCGTTTCTTCCGCTATTTTGGGAGACTTGTGAGGGGCAGAACAGGCGGGCAAGCGATAAACAGGAAACTAAAAGGCCCCAGGAGCTGGTTAAAACTTTCCTCACCCCCCAAAAAAACGGTCAAGAATGATCATAGCTCGAGGACCGGAGTTTCTCCAAACGTAGGACGGCACAAGAGGAAGTTAAATTAAATGGTAGGAGAATTATATTCTTAAGAGTACAAAAGCTCGAATAAAATAGAATACAGACAGACATTCCCGCCTCTTGATGGAGAAGGAAAGGTTTCACCGACGAAAATACGAAAAAGAAAGCATGATGGTTGTAAGGTTTCAATGGACCTTCTCTCACTCTCTCTGGGTTTTAGATTCCTTCAAGAACGAATATTATTGTGTTTTTTGAGAAAAGAAAGCATTTGGTATAACCAACGAGGGCATTTTCACTTAGTAAAGAGACATTATGAAAGAAAAAATGGACAAATAGAACAAAACTAGTGAAAGGGTTAAGAATAGCAGACTGCAATAGCAACCATCAGCATAAAATAGTCGGGTCATAGGAGGTGTATCCTAAACTTCCAGGAACAAGTTGGTATAAAGGGCTCAAGGTTTCAAAGTTGACCTCCCGCCCACTTCTTGAAAGGAGCTTACTAAAGGATGAGACGGGAGGCTTAAACAAAAAATTCAATTGAGGTTCTGTTTGAATCCTTACCCTTAAGGAGCTTCTGAGGATGTTGAGGAACAAGAGCGAGCAAATGCTTTCACACTCGAACAATGGAGTGCTGGTAGGGACCTTGCCGACCAATATGTTGGGGCTGGAAGTAATTTTTAAATTGAGGTAAAAAAATGGATTTAATCAGAATTTGGAACCGCTACTCACATGGAGATAGGTTTGTAGGCAAATATTCTACTTTAATTGATTCCAGTCCCTTCCCCCTTTAATTTCAGGTGGGATGTGCGCCATCTCGATCATTATCGTCATTGGGTTTCCTATGTACGGTTACTCAAGATACTTGTTTAAATGTTCACGTCATCTAACTTACCGTCACTTCTAAACTTTTTAATTCATTATCAAATGGTCTTTATTTGCTTTCACTTGTTAAAAAAATAATAGCAGTAAAAAAAGGTAAAAAGCATCGTCATTAACGTGCCTATGCATTTTTCTAAGTTATTCCCATCAGCGGATTTGTTCATGCTCGATTCTAGTTTTACGCTCTCTGCGAGGCCTCTGTTCTCGGAGGGCGCTTTATTTACAAGTTCTCACTCGCTTTCGGGGAAAGGGTGAGACGGGCGACTTCCAGTCTGGACGTGTCGAAAGGAGCTCGTGCTGCTCCTTTTCGTTCGCCGAGTCGTTGTTTTGTTCGATTCCCCGGTGACATACGTCATCAACGTTCTGATCTATCGTCCTACTTTTCTTGTTTTTGTTGTTTTGGTGGGTGGGGTCACGGAGGGGAGAGGCTTTGAAAATCGCCCCTACCGACTTGAATGGTTCAAGTGGTTTGGGCTGTCGTGGCGCGGAGTTTGTCATTTAGAGTTCCTTTCACGACCAATGCCCTTTATACTTATTTTCAAGGGATTGTTTTTGTTTGTTTTTTATTTTTATATGCGTTTTTACTTTTTGTTATCTCCTTATTGAGGGTTATGGTTCTTCACGAAACTGCCATTCTCTTTCCAGTAAGTTTAGATAACTTGGCTTGGAAAGGGTGGGCCACTGCGCACCCGTAGCGACCGACGTTCATTCATAGCTAATGATTCGTTGACCTTTTGGCGAGTAAGCGATTGGTCCCTGTATGCGTGTGTGAGAGGGAGAGATTGTGATTGTTTCAGTGTATATTGTTATTTATAATACTGTTATCCGTTAGTAAAGCTGTTATTGTTTTATTTTTTTTTACTTAAACTAAAAAATACGGAAAACCGACGAAGACGTCTCCGTCACAAAGGTTCGTAAAGAAAATGTATAGGGACTGAAAATGCGTGGAGAGTATGTACTTCCAGGAGTTTTCTAAAGAGGAGGCTATTTGGGGACCAGGATGGTGCGCTACTCTTCTGATCCTGCCCCAACCTCCTTAAGTATGGCCGGTCCTCCCTCTGCATCATGAGGCCGAGGAATGAGAGGTCGGGCCTGGCTTCGAAGATGTGCGAATGGCCTTCTCGGAAAACTGGGAGGAAGGGCTATAGAGGAGGGTTGTACCCCCTCCCCTCGCGAGTAAACCCCCATCGACCGTTGATGCTGGAGGACGCATTTAACCCCCCTGGGCAACAACCCCCTCCCCAATCCTCACTGTCGGAGAATGGCGTGGGTTGATGCAGGCGGGTGGGGGCGGTATGGCCTACAGGGTGAGATGTCGTCGACAGAATCAGAAGGGTTAGACATCCGTGAGAGAAGGCGGGGGTGAGTCATTTCTGCATGTTATCGTAGGGCCGGGGGATCGGGATGGACCGCGAGGCCTGTGTCTGGAGCGCGTCCTGAAGCGCACTCAATTTTTGCGCGCTGAATCACCCGCCGGCCGGCGATCCCATGCGGCGCTCGACAAATCCGGTGTTCTATCGAGCGGAATACCGCCCTCTTCCCCATAACTCCCCTACCTTCTCTGAGGGGATGGGGAGAGGAAAGCGGGGGTGGGGAAGGGTGCGGCGGTGCAGGTGTTGGGGTTAGAAGAAAGGAGTAGAACGGGGGCCTTAAAGTCGGTATTGGAGATTTAAGGGTGGGTGGGGTCGGTTTAGAGTGCCTTAATAGATCTTAATAATTTTATAAAGACTGTGGGAGGGGGATCACTTAGCGTGTGCCATTCACACGCACTCGGCTCCTACGCCATGCAGGCACGGGCTGGGGTTCAAATCCGCCCTCCTGGCTACCCCGTGGCCCTGCTCACCATTCGGATTGACTTGACTGTGACATTTGTCTTATTCGTCTCTGTCGTTCGCGCTTTTGTTTCCCCCCCCACCCTTCCCTCAACACACAACACACACATACATCCTGGCTTATTCCCGGTTGACGGTTCGTTCGTTGCGTTTTTCCGGACGATGTTATGTTCCCGATTGGTGGCATTGTCCGCTCAGTTTGTAGTGGCCAGGCGTGGGGATGTTCTTGATTCCAGCCCGATTTTCTCTCTCTAGATTTTAAGAGATTTGCGCGATTTCTCGCTCTCGCATTTTTACCTCTTTACGAGCTCCCCTGTCAAAACCTTTCTGGCGCAGATGCCCTCGTTTGTTTTTGCATTGCGGGGCAATGATGGGCGAAAGTTGGAATCTAGTAATGACATTTAGGAATTGCTAACTCATACTGGAACGCTTAGGTGGCGGGAGACGCCTTAGGATTGAAATAAGGGATTTTGAGGCTGGGAAACCAACCACCCTTGGGCGGGTGAAGGTAACGCGTGCTTTCGTCGGTTGATTTCACCGGACTCTTTTAGTTTCTACTCCTCTTCCTTTCTCTTTTTTTCGTGTCTTCCTCTCACCTGAGGGGTTGTTGGTGGTTGGCAGGGGAGTGGAAGTTCGTATTTTGGGTTTCCATTATGCCAAGTTCTTATTTTTTTCGTATCTCGAATAGAGATGTTTTTTGTTGTTTCTCATTTTCGCGAGTGTGGGAACGTTTTCAGGAGATCCCATTACGCCCTTTTGCATTGCGGAATTTCATTTATTCAGCTGTTGAACGGCGTCCTTACTCGAGGAAGAAACTCCTCCTGTAACGAGACTCGCATTCTGGTGTTCTTGTGCTTGAGGCGACTTATGCCCAAGTGGGCAATTGCCAAATAGCCCTTTAAAAAAAAATGGTGTTCTTGTGCTCTGTGTACGAATTTACTACGTCAGGTCTCAAGTTCACCCTGTTTCCCCCACCATCTAGGACTGAAGAGTTTTGTTCTGTTTTTCAGTTTTTTTCCCCATTGTATTGTTCGTTTCGTCCTTTCGCCCTCTTTCTACGATCCTTCCTCATGGGATTATTCCACATGTTTTAGTCTGTTAGATACTTTAATGGTTAAGCAAAGGATTATTTTTTTAAGTTTTAAATTTCTTCACCTAGGATATGTAGAAATTGGGGGAGGGGGGGCAGAGACAGGCATATTCGACTTAAAATATAATTTTAAACGATGAAGTGAAAACCATCGAGGGTATATCGGGCACAAAAGAGTTAGTGAAGAAACAGTGATAGAGATGAGAAGTCATACGGAAGGTTCGAGCTTTTGCGTTAATAAAGTTGATAATTTTTTAGACAAAACTAAATACCCACAAGCACCCAACCGGCTTAACCGGCACCGGGATGAACTGCCGTTACCACCAGAGACCACACATGGCTCTCCAACCGGTCTCTAGGAATTCGCCTAGGACGCTGATCTATGAGGGCAGACCTCAGCTAAGGGCATCTCAATTGATTGGGGGGGGGGGCTCACAGTCCCAGGAGCCCCACTTTCTCTACTCATGCACCGCCCACCATATTATTGTTATTAATCTAACCAACGTGGTGATCAGCGCCCGAAAGATTTGGAGGAGGTTTGTGAATAAAGTGATGAGGTTAGGGAAGGCGTAAATGTGTGGATGGTGCATAGTGGTAAGACGCGCAACTCTTCTGGACCGTCTAACTGCTTTAATGAGGGCAGATCCGTCGGTTGGAAAGACCTTTAAAGTGGGAATGGGATAGGCAGAAAGGAGGATCTGAAAACGACCCGGGCAATTGCCCTGCTGTGATGTCATTGACCGGCGATGCCCTCGTTGGTTGCCGCCACGATGAGATCCTCAACTACAAAAAGATAAGGTGTTGAATAAGGTTTTCAATTTCGGTCTTCCGCCACCCGGTAGGCCCCCGTACCAACGCGATTCCCGACTTTCTCCTTCAGTGGAATTCGGACGAGTGTCGCTTTCCCCATCCGAATCCCTTACGGGTGTCGACAGGGCACGCACGATGTGGGGGCTGAGGGGGAGTTGGGGGTGGGGGTGAAGGTCGGTTTCTCGATGAGGAGTCAGTGGGGAGGGACTAAAACTGGATTGATAAAGTACTCGTGGTGGACGGTGCTATCCCAAATCTCTTCACATGGGTTTTTTAGTTGTATTTTACTACTCCTTCGGGCCAAGAGCGGGGGTGGGGGGGATTTGTGAGGATCGGTGTTTCGTTGTAGTATTTGGGGGCGGAGTAGTGAGAGGTGGATAATTATCAGTCCTTTCGGTTCTTATATCCTGTATCTATGCCTCGGTTCATGTCATCAGTGAATGTTGGCGTATTGAGGAAAAACCCAAGTGCTTTGAAATATTCCGTTTTAAGTTGTAGGACAGTTTATCATATTGGGTCGTCCCAGAAGTAATGCGGCATTTTTTTACCTTTCGGGAAACCGTGTGAAAGATGGACCCCGTTCATGGCGGCCAGTGAAAATTGATCAATTGGCTGAAAAAAAACATATTTCAATCGTTACACGGCGCATCGTCTTTTAAAGTTGATAGGCGAGGTTTCACGATATTGTCCTATCAGAGGTAGGTACACTTGCAACAAAGAATCAAGATTTGTTTTTCTCTCCTTTCTCGACTAAAAAAGTGAAGCAACTTTTAGTAGGTTCGCTAAAGGAGACGTTGCGTGGGTTATGTACAATACTATTAAACATTTTAGATAATGCATTATTTTATTAGTCTTTGGAGGAAAAACACGTAAGATTGTCTTGTGCGTTTGGTGAGATATGAATACCATAATCCTTTTTGGAATTCTTAACCCAAATAAGACCATCACCTAAGAGGTTTACTATGCTCAGTTGGACCGTTTACATGGAGCTCTTCAAGAAAAAAAAGAAGCCAGCATTAATCATAGAAGAACGAGTGCTCTTTATTCAATGTAACCTCTGTTCTCATATCGCACTAGATACCATACAAAAAGCTTAACAATTGAGTTATCTTCAATACTTAACCTTATTTAACCCCATCAGATCAATATTTTCTGGGCAGTTTAATGAATCACGTAAAGAAAATAAAGATGCCAACAGTTGAAACTAGTGTTAGAAAATATATTACTTATTAAATTAATAAATAAATAATTTCAGAATTGTTTGATTTCTAGCCATAGTAAACATGAAAAAATGCCGCATTAACTATGGGATGACCTAATATCTAAAAGGCTACTAACTGCAGTTCGCGCACTTAAATGAATATACTACCGAAAATTTCAATTGACTGGGAAGGAACTCTTTAAAGCACGATAAAATTAGAGCAAAGAATGAAGATGAGAAGTTATAAGAGTATAGTTGCATTGAAGGGTGTTTTTTTTTCATTTTGGGAGCCCATCTGGCGACTACCTACCTGGTCATAAGTCGCCATACTCAAGAAGCCTAGTACTAGGCTATATTAAAAAAAAACAAATAACAATATGTAAATAACGTATAACAACGATAAAAAAGGACAAATGCTAAAAAAAATAACAAAGGTAAAGGCTGCCTGCAAGAATATAATGGTTAAGTTGTAAAGTGAAGTGATCCAAAAAGGGGGGTTTATGTAAAGTTTAAGTTATGGTACTGAAACAGGTGGTTTTGGAGAAAATGTTACTTTAAAATTTGTTAATAATAATATCAAACTTATCACAGAGATAAAGCTGATGGGTATAAACATCCTTAATTATTGTATTTCTATTAGAAATCAAAAGAGAAAATCGGAACAAATACGAAAAGCTCAAGTTTAAATGCTAGTGGCACTGAAGTTTTTGTCACTCTCTCTCTCTCGAGCCACCCTAGACCGTGACGATGGATATGGTCTGTATCGGGTTTTCCCATAGAACCCTCAAGTAATGTATATTTTGTTGGTGTGTCTGATTGTGTACAGTGCAGTCTTACATATGTGTATAATTGCGTCGGGTGGGGTGTTGTATTCTGAACAGGCATCCGCAATGGCACACATCCAGCCTTCTCTGGTAGCTTTAAACTGCTGGCTGATGTCCAGACCGAAGCATGTTCAGGTTGATTCTATCCTCACGAGAGAAGGAAAATTCAGAAGGGTGGATGGGTGTTAGGGGGGCGTGCATGCGCCAGGGTGTTGTGTGAAAGTGATTGGATAGAGCTGCAAGTGAAGTGGGCATGGATACGTTTCTGAAACCTGGTTTGGGGTGGGAGAGTTGACAGTTTTTCTCTAATATATAAATTAGGTGTTTTATTAATATTTTTTATGGGGGTGGGTATGCTGTTTGTGAAGGCTATGGCTGGCATTTGTGTGCCTCTCATGTCAAGGTGATCCGTGGCTTTAAGGACTTTGGTTTCAGAGTATATCTGCTCTGTGAGTGTAATAGCTGCGAAATCTGTAGTTGTTTTTTAGGGCTTTGTTTTATATGGTCTGAAGTGGCGGTGCCTGCGTCGTAGGAGCACTCCTCCAGAAGCTGCAAGAGAAGGCGATTCGGTACCCTCCCCTACCACCCCTCCCCAATTCAAAAATGAAATTGTGTGTTGCTTTCAAGATCAATATAAATTTTAACGTTATGAGTGTTTTAAGTTTAGTTGTGGGTGTGATATCTGAAAGGGATCCCTCAGAGAATGAGATCTTTTGATTTTGATTCCTCGATCGAGGCCTTTGAAGTTAAAGCCGAACGCGCTCAGAATCGCATTTTCTTTTCCCTTCAGTTAATTAGACTTGTAAATATATGTATCTGTACGCATGCAAATAATTTATAATGTTTAAAGTTTTTACATTGCTTCAACGATGTTTAGAAATAAGAACCTTCGTCTTAACTTAAATTTAAGACACCTATGTTACCGTTCAAAACTAGACACCAAAATACCTAAATTTACATTAAAATATTAGTTTAATTTTCATGAAAGTTGCACAGAAAATTCTTTGAAGTTTTCCACTGACGGTATTCAAGTCTCATTTCCTAGAACAGCCAATAAACAAAAGTTGAGGGAAGTCATGTGCATTTGAAGAAAGCATGCGTCCTAAACTAGAGAACAACTAGAAATGAATCCATAACAAGAAATCAAACTAATTATCTCATAGACAATTGGATAATATATTAATAAAAACTATGCAGCCTCTTATTCTAAATGGCTTGAGCACATCTTCGGGCGCAAGAATGTTTACCAAATTGATCGCATTATTCTTGGTCCTGATTTTATTCATTCTTCTTCCAAATCTTTGCCACAGATCTTCAACTTTCGCCGGTTTCAGAGCCTTAGTTACCGAGTGTCTTGCTTAGCTTTTCTATCGGGTTTAAATCATGGAGCTGCGAAGGCCTGTTCATCAAGTTGATATTTTCAGCATCCAAGTCTCTCCTCTTTGCCTTTCGGCTACTTACGAAGTAATTTAAAAAAAAAAAAGAGTTTGCACATCCAAGATGGTTTTCATTTTTCAAAAATAAATCTGAATTTTCCCGAGTTGATTTTATTTAATTTTAAGATTCCATCGCGGCCGCAACTCATCAGGGGCCTAAGCCACCGCTTGAATATGATAAATGCGTTCGTTTTTGAGCGGCAGAATAAAGGTCCTCGCCCATATCTCGTCTTTTACGAAACTGTCAATGGACAATAGTTGAGAACGCGAGCGAATGTCAGTGGGGAAATTTGGAGTACCTCCAAACTCCCGACACCTCGCTCGTCTTTAATTGACGCGTTCCCATCCGGTCTCTTAAAAAGGGTTTAATTAAAATGGGTATTCGCGCAAAATTCGCCAAGAATATATCTAAATTACAAGCCCAATTTTCCCATCGCTACATTAATGGCGTCGAAGAACTAAAAAGAAACTGATCTCTTATGCCCCCCAAATCCGAACCCGATTTTGGGGGTGAGAAACTACTCACTTTGTTGTTGGTAAGGATAGAGAAGGTTAAAAAAATATTGGAAGACGAAACCAACGAGGGAGTTGCCTCCCATAAAGCCTTATAAGAGGTTGTTTCATAATGTTGTGAAGTTTGGGTAACTGAAAATGTATGAATGGAAGTTTATATGTCTGATGGAGAGCTTGGAGTGCTAAGGAGCGGGCGGGCGATCTGGACTGACCTCCGCCCTGCAAGGAAGGCGGGTTACACTGCTAGGTTTAGCTAATATAAGAAATGGGTTTGAACAACGAGGGCACTTGTCACCATTTGCGGAGAGAGAAAGATGGTAAAAGACGTCAAAATTGCAAATCTTGTCAACTCTAAATACTGGGGCCGGGGAGGGGGGGCTAAGACCGATTTGTGGTAAACCTCATCCTATACAAGTTAGGTGACCATGAGCATGGTTCGTGACGAGATTGGAGCTCGATTTGGGTTGGCTGCATTGGTTGCCATGTAATGAATGACTCGTGGTTAGAGTCCCGCATTAAGATGTAGGCACTGGTGGTTGCACGTACGTCACTAAGAGGATAAACTCATAATCCTAGGAAATTTATTTTTGTTTTGCCCTTAACCCCCTCCCCCAGTCATCCCTCGGGGCCATCAACCTCTGTCACAACGCCGCAACTACCCTGCCCGATTCCGTCTAGGTGTCTAAGAATATCCCCGGGGGAAGCGTGTCTCATCCTGTGCATTCAACCCTCATCTTGACACGGATCTTGTCGTTGCGTCTTCCCTCATCACCAAGACTGGCGATTTCCCTCTGTGACATTGTGCTACTCAATTAGGGAATTGGTCGATATCTGTCTCCCCTTTCGCCCTAGATGACCAAGGGTCCGTTTGGGTCAGTAGATGGGTTTTAAGGACCCGAATGGAGAGGACTTAGAGAGTAAACCGTTGGTTTTAAAACTGCTTCTCTTTTATGAAGGGATTGTAGGGTCTGTTTGTGCGCGTTTTTTTTGTGCCTTTACGGTGTAAGGATCGTCTTTCTAGCTCGGAATATGAACCATTAACCGGTAGTTGGATCGCTTAATAGGAGCGAAGGGTTGGGGTGAGAGTGGGGGTTTGAAATCAAATCCTCGATCTCTGGATATCGCCAACACTTAGCTCCCCTCCTGGGTGGGTGAGGTGCGTGTTAAGAGGAATAATGTATCAGATACTTTCAAATGGGATCTCATATTTTGTCTTCTGTGTGCACGTACTCGAACATAGCGTGTATTAGAGACGGCTGAAAGCTATTCGGTGTTGAACGTTGTAGGGGGTGTAGGGGGTTGATGTGTAAACAGCGTTTAGTATCGCCGCTGCGAAGCGTATTATTGTCCCGTTCCAAGATCGATGAATGGTCTGTCACTGGCCCTGTTTGGTAGTGTTTAGTCGCGACACTGGTTCTCTTCATGCGAGCGCGTTAAATGGCCGGTACTCATTGCAGCGGTCCGTGCTGATCCTTCGGGGAATTGGCTCTCTTTGAGTGCCTCTCATTGTAGGTCTCGGGTGAAGAGGAGGTAGGGGATGTGTTGTCGCTTAGCCATGTTAGGTGGGGAGGTGTCGAAATCACTATATTTGTACAGGCCTCTTATTGGTTCGCTTTGTTTTTCATCTTCAGAGATTTGAGGCTACTCGAGTTATGCAATACGCATTTTCGCAAATCCCTAACTTCACCAGTTTTCAGAAAAAAATTCTTAAGCATTTTTTTTTTTTGCTAATATTTTAATAACTTTAGTCATTTGTTGTAAGAGTGGGTGCGAATGAGTTTCGCTGCGAGAATATTCCCATATGGTACCGACATGTAAAAAGAATGAATGAGAATAGTGACGAATATATATGTGAGAGTTCGTTCCCTGGGGTCCGAAGGGTTTTAAGACCGCGCCAAAAAATGGGTTGATTTTGTGAATGGATGTTTGAGAGGAAGGAGACCGACAGAATGACGAGTGGATGTTATGGAAGGAGCGTTGTGAGGTGGGGTGCTGGGGGAAGTCTTTTGCCCATTGTTTAACTATGACTTGACTAAATGCGAAGCTACATAACACATCATTGCTATGCATGACCAATGACGCGGGCGGGAAGGGGCAAGAAGGGCACGGTATTTTAAGGCTGAAAGTGGATATGACATTTAGGGTTACGATGAGAGGAATAATAATAATCCGCCTCCCTTGCTTGGTGTCATGCGATGTTGTCCTGGGTGAATAACCGTGAATCGTGTCTCTGGGGCTTCGGATGCCATTGGCTGTGGGTTGGGAGGGTGCGATTTCATTCCGGTCCCAGTGACCCCGCAGCAAAGTGGGCGGGGGTGGGGGGGGGGGCAGGCACTCGAACCCTCTTTGATAATGGGAAGAGGGGACTCGTTTGAGGCCCACTCAATTGAGGCGGGGTTTTCTTTGTTCGGTCCTAGAGATAGCAACAGCGCGGCTTCTTTTTATCACTTAGTTTTGTGTGGTCGTTCGTAGTGGAGTGGAGATTGACATGCACACACACACTCTCTCTCTCTCTCTCTCTCTCTCTCTATATATATATATATATATATATATATATATATATATATATATACATATATGTATATTCGTCATAACAAGTTTTGGTGAAAGGAACGGTTAATTTCGTATGAATAACTTGAAAAAGGTAGCAGAAAATTGAGGCACTTTAGCGCTATATTAATTAGACTGACTCGTTTTTTTTGTTGTTTTTTCCTTAGAAAAAGTCCTTCATTTATTAAAGTATAAAAATATAAGTTAAAGTTGACATGAGATGGAAAGGTATACAATCCAAATAAGCATAAGAAAGTCAAGAGGACCTGGCAACAAGAATACAAGTAACCCACGCCCTCGTTACCCTTCGTTCGGGGGAGACTTGATGGGGAGGGGCGGAAGCGTCCGAGGACACCGACAACAAGGCCGCCCTCCGTCTCCGCAGCTCTTTATATACTAACGTATAAAAATTCCACGTACCTGGGTAGAGGACCAGTTCCTGCGCCCTACGCACAAAGCTCCGGAAAGCCGCATCAGCGGCGTTACTTGACGATCTAACTGATTGGATGTTAGAGGCGCAGTTCCTGAAGGAGTTGCTGTAGCGTGTGAGTCCCTCTATTTCCAGGCATTGGAGGAAGGCGGCCGGTATCTTTCGCGTTCGAAGGTTAGGAATGGACGAAACGTTGTCACAAAGGTTTATGGCTCTGGGAAAAAGGATGCTGGCAATCCACAGGGCCAGGTTTCTATTTAGACAATAGGTCCTTAATACCATATCCGTACGGAGGAGTATGTGTAGACCCTGGGCGGCGGGTCCCAAGTCCGCCACTGTAGGTGTATAATCGGAAATTTTCGTTGCTACTTGTACCCACAAAAAAGGGTAGGCGTAGAACTTGTACCACGAAATTTAAAAGTCGCCCTAGGCGTTACCATAACTTTCCGTGTATGGCAGAGGCGTCGCAGTATATGAGCGCGTGGCTTGCGGTCTTTATCCCGTATGCCCTTGATCAGCGATCCTGTAAGTTTTTGCAGTCTCCAGTGACGTATGTGACGGACCATAGGCACTATAAGTCCCCGGTCAGGATACCCGACATCTTGGAGGTGGGGGAGCAGTTGTAGGCTCATTCCAAGTTGCAGATAATCCCGTTGCTGCCACCGCCCCAGATGGCAGAGTCTTCCTTGGGGTCTAACCTGGGCCCGAAAACTCACAAGGATAGGAGGGACCCCCTCTCTCGCCTGATATCCCCTTGACGGCCAAGATCTTATCCATCTCGGATACAGATTTTGCCTAGGCTGATCCGTCTGGCCTTTGAGGACCCTTTCGGGGGGGGGGGGATCTATTGATTTGATGTGGGAGCTGGTTGATGATCATGGAGTGACCACTTGCCCATTCAACTATCATTTTCTGGGCCGCTGCCGCTTGAGAAACAGCCTCGGTGTGCTTGGAGCGGCCACGATGGTCCGCATTTCAAGAAATGACTGAATTATCTGTCCCAGTCGAGGATTTTAGGTCGGTTAATGAGCCCGTTGACTTCTCAGGCACGCCGATCGCCTCCTCGGTGATCGGCGGAGTGCGAGACAGCTCTCAGACAGAAGTGACATGATTTCACCGTCAGTGAATTTCTTCGACCTAGGGCTAGGTTCTGTTATGTCCTGAAGCACGCGCGCCGCTCTCTTGTCGGGCATACGTGTCTTAGTAAGGGGAAGACACCTCTTACAGAGCTTTGGGAGAGAGTCGAAAGTATTAGGAGCAAGTTCTGGCAGAACTCTTCAACGATGATGGGTTGCATTCCGCTCTCGTTTAGTGCGCGGACACGGCTCTTGGACAGTACTATGGCCCATATACAATGCGTGAACATGTAGGTGAGTGAGGCATGGCCTTTTCCTAGATGTGTTCAACAAGATATGGACAGAGGGTATCCTCCAGACTCATGGCGAATGGCTACTGTGGTCTCTTTTTCGAAAACTGGGGAGAGACTACTCTACTCTACCCAATTTCCGCCCAATTTCTCTAACTTTAAGCGTGTGCAAGTTGATGGAGAAATTGGTAAATATTAGATTAGCTTATTTCCTGGGGCAGCAGAGTTCACCTATTTTCTGCACATTACTACTTCCGTAAGTTTCATTCCACGTTGGATGCTCAGCTCCGGCTGGAAAATGCTATATTTGAAGCCTTCCTTCGTAGACAACACTACGCCACGGTGTTTTTCGAATGCGAGAAAGCTATGATACCGCATAGCGATACGGTATAATGGAGAGTCTCCACACGATGGGGGCAAGGGGACGCCTCCCAATGTTTATATCTGAATTTTTGCGAAATCTTCGATTCCGTGTACGGGTGGGGGTGGGGTGGGGGTCTCCGGCCCATGGAGCAAGTGGAAGGTGTCCCGCAAGGGAGTGTCCTCGGTGTCGCACTCTTTGCCCCGAGCATTAATGGCATCACCTCGGTGCTGCTGGACGACCTTTCAATCTCTTTTGGCGCGGCCCAGATGCCAACTCTGGAGCGTCGACTCCAACAGGCATTGAACCGCGTCTCTCGCTATGCCGAAGCGCACAGGTTTCGGTTTTCTTTGGCCAAGACTAAGGTGGTGCACTTCTGCCTCCAACCACGGCTTCACCCAGACCCAGATTTGTTTCTTAATGGGGTGCGCCTGGATGTGGTTGAGTCGCACCGTTTCCTTGGTCTTGTATTCGACCGACGCCTCACCTGGGAGGCTCATATTCGCAGCCTTAGGGTCTCTTGTACCCGCGCCATGGACATTCTCCGTTCCGTGACGTTCAACGCTTGGGGCGCTGATAGGGCTACTGCCTTACCTTTTTATCGATCCTTTGTTCGCTCGAAGCTCGACTACGGTTGAGTTTTATGCATCCGCAGCCGAGCGTTTATTGCGGAAGGTGGATTCGATCCACCACACCGGCCTTTCCCTTGCGACCGGTGCCTTCCGCACTTCCCCCATTGAGAGCCTGTTGGTCGATGCTGGGGAGATGCCACTCGCTCTGCGCCGCATGCAGTGCATCACTCGCCTGTACGCGCGAGCCCGGCGCCTCCCTCAGTCGCCAACAGCTCTCACTGCATCTGCAGCTGATCTCGATGGTGCCTATGCCGCCGAGAGACGCCAGTCATACCGGTTTAGGGCCAGGAAACTCCTTCGAGAGGTTGATATAGATCGGGCCGGTGGCGCCCCTGGTTCTGCCTAGGACGCCACCCTGAGGGTACCACATTCGGCTATTTGTCGCCACGCCTCTGCTCCCAAAGCTTGTACTGCGCCGGGAGTATTGCGTTTGACCTTTTTGGAGCACACATCGTGTCACGCTGGTACCGTGCCAGTGTATACGGATGGCTCCAAGTCCCAAGATGGGGTCGGCTTCCACGCCGTATCCCCTCTGTTTGAAGTCAGCGGGGCTCTACCAGGCACTGCGTCTGTCTTCACGGCCGAGCTGGTGGCAATACACCACTCGGTACGGGAGATTACGCGACGTGCCCGGTTCGGAGACCGGATTGTGATCTATAGCGACTCACAAAGCGCTCTGAGTGCTCTCGGGGCATTGGAATCTCCGCATCCCCTGGTTCGCGAAATCCGTGACGCCACGGTTTTGGCGAGCCGGGCAGATGTCGAGATTATCTTCTGCTGGGTTCCTGGACATGTAGGAATTGCGGGGAATGAGCGCGCCGATGAGGGCGCCAAAGAGTCCGCGAGGACTCTGCGACCGGACCAGCGTTTCGCTATTCCTCACACTGACTACATGGCAGGAATACGGGCAGCTCTTCGGACTGCTTGGCAAAGAAGATGGGAGACGGTCGAAGGGAACTTAAAGTTGCGTGCCATTGCGCCGCGACTGTTCCCATGGACCTATCCCCCAATGCCGCGGCGGCTTCAGGTTGCTTTCTGTCGTCTCCGAATCGGACACACTCGTGTGACGCATCGCTATTTGATGGAGCGCTCGCCTGCGCCCTATTGCAACGACTGCGTCGTCCCCCAGACTGTTCGGCACATTCTTGTCGAATGTCCCAGTCTGGGTGATCTTCGCGCACGACACCTGTCCCGGTACCGGGATGGGCGGGGTCGCTACCGCCTGACCCTTGTACTCGGGACGAGTACGTGCAATTTGACTGGTGGACTTGTTGACTTTGGGGGGGAGGCCGGCCTTCTCCCTTTCATTTAACCAGGTTTAATTGTTGTTGTTTTTGTTATTGTTTTTGTTATTGCTTTGTTATTGTTATTTCTTTTTATTGTTGTTTCGTGTTCAATCTTTTAAAGTAGCCTAGAACTAGGTTCTTTGTTTACGGCGACTTATGCCTAAGTCGGCAGTCGCCAGATAGCCCCTTAAATAATAATAAAAAAAAAAATCTCACTGCATCCGCACTGATCTCGACGGTGCCTATGCCGCCGAGAGACGCCAGTCATACCCTAAGCCCTTTGGGTTTATGGCTAGGATATTCCTTCGAGGGCTAGGTATAGCTCTCGGGTCGGTGGTGCCCCTGGTTCTACCCAGAAAGCCACTCTGGAGGGCACTACATTTGGCTATTTGTCGCCACGCCTCTCCTCCCAAAGTTTCTACAGCGCCGGGAATATTGTGTTCCGCCTTTTTAGAGCACACTTCATGTCACGCTGGAACCGTGCCAGTGTATACGGATGGCTCCAAGTCCCAAGAGGGGGTCGGTTTCCACGCGGTGTTCCCTCTGTTTGAAGTCAGCGGGTCTCTGCCAGGCGCTGCGTCTGTCTTAACCGCCGAGTTGGTTGCAATACACCACTCGGTACGGGAGATACTGGTTCGCGATATCCGTGACACCACGGTTTTGGCAAGCCGGGTGGATGTCGAGATTATCTTCTGCTGGGTTCCTGGACATGTAGATTCCTGCCCCAGGGGGAGGTTGGCCTACCCCCGACTCCGGAGCGCGCCTCCTTCTTTCTTCGTTTTCTTGTTTTTTAAATTTTTTTAGCCCTTGTCCTTTTTAGCGTTATTTGTTATTTAAACAGTTATTTGTTTTGTTTTTGTTATTTGTTTCTTAATATAGCCTATTAGTAGGCTGTGTCGTGTACGGTGACATTTCCCAAACAGCACAGTCACCAAATGTGCTATAAAAAGCAAAAAAAAACGATAACTTGGACATTTAGGAATTGCAGGGAATGAGCGCGCCGATGAGGGCGTCAAAGAGTCAGCAAAGACTGGGCGACCAGAGCAGCGTTTCACTTTCTCACCGGGACGAGCGGGGTTGCTACCGCTTGTTCCTTGTACTCGGGATGTATTCGTGCACACTGACTTGTGGACGTTACGAGTTTTTGGAGGAGGCTGTTTTTTTTTGTAGGTCGCATGTTCCTACGCCGGAGGGGAGGGGTGCCTACCTCCGATGCCGGAGGGCGCTTCCTTCTTGTCGCCTTTTTGCTTTCTTTTCCTTTTTTTATTTTTTTAGATTGTGCTTTAGCCTTTCTACTTCTTTTAATCTTTATTTGTTAATTACATTATTTGCTTTTTAATCTAGCCTACTAATAGGCTTTAGGGCGAGTGCGGTGACTTTTGCCCTAGTAGGCAGTCGCCAGATGGGCTCTCAAAATTAAAAATTGGATGAAGCCTCATCTATTTTATTTTACTCCATCAAGTGTTTGTCGCGTGCTTCGGTCCCCAGGGGATGCTGGCCTCCCCCAACGCCTAGCGTGCCTCCTTCTTCTTTCTTTTGCTATGCGTCGCTTGTTTGTGTTTGTCTGAGGTGTGTATTGTTATGTTGTGTTGTTTTTAATGCAGCCTAACAATAGACTAAAATTAGTTGCCGCGACTTATGCTTTTAGTGTCAGTCGCCAGATAAGCGCTATGGACAAGAGCCCCCTATCCCTAGTCCTTAGTTGTGGCGGTGCTCTTGCGCCCTGGATTGAGTTGTGATTGAGTTTTGGAATGAGTCGGGTTTCCTCAGTAGTATTAACTAATTTAAATAGTCGGCTGCGCGGTCAGGCCGCTGCGCAAGGCGTGCCTCCCTCAGGTACCTGGACATGTCTTATAAATGGATATTCGTCGTTGATTGCTGCCGGGTTTCGTTTGGTGTATTTATTAAGTTTAATGTTCTTTAACCTGGCTTACTTTTGTAATTTTGGTGGTTGTGCCCTCGCTGGTGGGTGCCAGAAGAGATCTTACACATTAAAAAAGAAATGTTCTAGCTGCTAGGTGGATAGGAGAACTAGCCCCCTTTCTCGTTAATTACGGTCGACAAAGTTCCTACAGCGTCCTTGTCATTCGATTTTCTTGTCCTGTTTTATAACCCCTCCCCCCCTCCCCATTGCGTCCCGGGTGAATGACCTCTTTGGTTTATTCAGGCTTCGAATTCCCTGCTTCGTGTATCTTCCTTCGCCCTCTAGTTTGCCCCTTTCATTTGTTGTTTACTCTTTTATACGCTTTTTCTGTTGTTTGTTTGTTTTTTCACTTTGTTGGTTAGGTAGTTATCTCCTTTCGTTCCGTGTCATCTAAGCGACCCTGTCCCGAACTTTCCTCGGCCTATGTTGCCCCCCCCCCCCAACTTGCCTACTTAGGAAGAACCCTATTTTTAGGTTGAATCCCCAATGGGTTTTAGCCTTCCTCCTGGCTTCGTGTCAATCTCCCCCACCCCAGGACTATTTTGCGGCGCTTGTTGCTCGGCCGATGGACAGCCTCCGGGTCGGTCTCCGTAGTCTTTGTTCGGGGAGTCGATGAAAGGCGCTGTATGTAATCCAACGGAGGATGTCTACCCTAAATGCTGGGGGAGAGAAGGTGGGGATATATGCATCGGGTTTCGGGTATTATTATTATTATTATATTGTAATTATTATTTTATCGCCAGTCACTGCTTAAATATTGGTTAGTTTGGGGCCTGTTTTATGAACGCCCTGAAATGGGGGTGGGGTCGTACTTTTGAGTCCCAGTGCTTTTTGTACGAACTTGTTCTGGGAGTTATTAATGTATCTCTTTTTGACCGATATTTAGGGTGAGGTTTCCTATTTGAAGCATCTTCCCTGTATCTTCTTCCCGTTCTTCGATTTTTGCCATTTTTCTTTTTCTTAACAAAATATTGAACTTCATCAGCGGCGTCAGATGACGTCAGAAGACCGCCTCTCTCGTCGCCCCGTCGGGACACGGTGATACTTCCCCCCTCCCTAAATCCTTTTCTGTTTTTAATTATTTTTTCTCTTCTATTCATTTTTGTCTCCCTCGTCTTTGATAGTCGCTTTCTTTTGAGCTTTGGGGCCGTCTTTCCCCTCCTGTTCCCGCGCGTTAAGGGGTTTCTCGATCCTTTCCTGGGTTGGTCGCGTGTATGGGGGCCACCACGTGCGTCTTTCCACTTGAAAGCAGTTTGTGTGTGTGTGTGTGTGTGCGCGCGCGCGCGCGCGTGTGTGTGTGTCTCGGGATGGGGATGGGGGAAAGGAGGGAGGGGGCGTCTCGCATACTCTTTACTCATCTGAGAATCGAGGAGGAGGCTTGCAGAATTTGCGTAACGCCGGTTGTGTATGTGTGTGTGGTAAGGGGGGGGGCGTAGTAGTTTCTTAGCGTTCCAAGTAATATGCTCTCGTAATTATTCGCGCTTCAGTACATACCACACATTTTATTTTCCTTAATTTGACTATTTTCTTTACAAATTCTCTACAGTAGTTTTCGTTGATGCGTTGTTGTGAGTGATCGTCTCCGAATTAGTCTCTCCAGGTTCTGTGTCCCTAGGGAGTTCGGATCTTATTAGTTATAAGTAATGTGGGATTTATCTTTCGTGTTAATCATTATTTTATGTATAGAAATTAAACCACTGTTTGAAGTTATTTATATTTTTATAAGTATATATTTGTTAATTTAATAAGTAATACTTTCCACTAGTCTCCATCTTCCTATTATCTTTTCAATACCATCACTTAAAAAATAGGTTGACTAAAAAAAAAGAAGTTTTTTAGGTTATTTCGACCTCTTCTGGTGTCTACATCTTCATTCTCTTTAGATGATTCGCTAAGCTCCTAAACCGATAGTAATCAGATGGGGGCTAAGGGTCGGGTGAGTATGGAGGATTACTCGTTAGTTCTCAATCCAAATTGTTAAAGTAGTAGATCATTTACCTTTTCTTTAGCTGGTGATGGGGCATCTTTCCCAATGCCAAGCATTCACCCGCTTTAGGGTCTCCATCCGAGACCTCTTTTCAGGATTCCAGGTGTCCCCTTAAGTGCAATTGTTTGGATTTCTCTCGCACTTGGGTCGCCAGGTATACTTGCCAGATATTACAAGCTATTATATGGGGTCTCGTGCGATATAGGAGGGCGCGCGCTGCCTTGCTGAAAGAGCAATCTTCTATTGATTAAGGCTGACCCTTTTTTTCTTGATGCGCTGAATGTAAATAGTCCATCTAAGCGTAGTAAAGCTCTTTGCTGATACTCTGATTTTGGTTAAGAAGTTCAAAATGGATTATGCCATTCTTAGCTCACCAAACGCACAAGAATATCTTCTGTGTTTCGGCTGGAGTATTATTTTTCCCCAGGATTAATCCATTGTCTAGAAAGTTCAACATCACCCAAGAAAAGCTTTCATTGTCTTGAACATTAAATATTATTGTACATATCTCACTTTTCGTCTTCTGTAACAATCCTTACTCAAAATGGGTTCACTTTTTAGTTACGAAAGGAGAGATGAACAAATGTCAATTCTTTATTGCATGTGTACGTCTGACAGGAATGAATTGAATGTAGTCTTTCAGCCAACTTGTTCAGCAGTTACCATCTCATTTTATTCCACTGTTATTTTTAAAAGATCTTGATCAAATTCTACTCTTCTTCTGCACAAGGTTCATCTTTGAGATTAGCGTTTCCCGAGGGAAAATTCTGAAACCTTCCTTCTCCGTATACTTGACACAAAACTCTGGTGTTAACTTAGCATATTTGCTTTTCCATATCATAAGGTTGCGAATGTGCTCTTCTGACAATTCAATAATATCCTTCTTTTAACGCTAAGGTACTTAATCATTAATATAAAATTAATAGCCCAGAAAATGACGCCTATGGTATGTTGAAATGTACGACACAGGTACCTAGGCTTCGAGTTTAGTAGACTTGGCTAGTATAAACACAAACCCGCTTGCGATTATTTTTATCCACAAAATAATGATAAACATGAAAATACATGTCGCATTACTTATGGAATGACTTAATACATTAAACTGTTGTTTCCTCCATTGATGCAGGCATCAAACGGGGCGAGCTGCTGGGGAAAAAAAAACAACATAAAAACAAACTACTTCTTTAACGGTCGAATATTGTGTCGAGAGCTCCCACATTATGGTGACCAGAGGCAGTTTTTATGAGTCGACTGCCAGGTTCATTTTGGTGGGTGATCTGAATTTGTTATTTGTGAGGAGAAGCTCGCGTAAAAAATCGCGTGCCACAAAGGGTCTGGATTACCTGCAGGAAGTAGAAAAATAGTTCAGGGTGCTTTCACCTTTTAACGAGTTTCCCTAAGTGGGGTTCTGTTAAATATAGGGGAAAGCTCTAGGAATCTTTTTTTTTCGTGTCATCTATATTAGGTAGGGCTTTGCGTCCACGCGTACGTGCCTGCCTGCTTGCATGGACGGAGGCCATTGTAGTCGTCGATGAGGTCTTATTTTGAGAAAGAAATGAATATAACAAAATCTCCTTTTCTGTAATGCGCTTTAAGGCTCTAATCTCATAAACCGCTTTAAATGGCGGTAACATGTGTGCACGTTGTTACCGCAACAGGTTTCTTATAATCATGACTTTAAAGGTAAAGGATAGCAATGGTAGAGATTGCTAGGCAGATTTTTTTGTTAGTCATTTTTACGCACATGTTTAGACACCTGCTATTTCATATTTAATTCTTTTTAAAAAGATATATCAATATAGAGGCTGACGAGAAGGGTAAAAAAGGAACAGGGGGATTCCGAGCGCTTTCTTTTTTTATTAAGACTTTAAAAGAATAATGAATAGAATTAGGCACATCAGCTTAGTGTACATAGGACTGTTAATAAAAAAATATATATTTAGCCTTTGTGCGGATTATATTGATTTAAGGTAATGAAAAATATTAATTCTATTTGAGTTTGGTCTATATGCTTATTATTAATTAATTTAATTATAATCATTGGGTCTGACCATAAGTTGGCCATCCATCTGTGGCCAATAAAGCAGGAATTTCGACAAAGAAATGTACCCATTTCAAAGAACGTTAAAGGTTAACGTATGTAGGGTGACATTCCTAAAGAAAATACAGGTAAATTATGTATTTTAATTATTTTACTGAAATGTCAACAAAATTTAAGATGTGTCCTTCACGGGAATTAATTAGAAACTTATTTCAATTTCAACATCAACCCATTTGGTAGGTATTAGTTTTAAGAAAAGGACCATAATCGCTTTCACACGCCCCAAAATATGTTTCATTTCCATGTGCGTCGAAAATGAAGCTTTATCGAAATGAACCAAATCTTACAGTAGCATTTGTAGTAGTGGTTCGCCAGCGTGCCTTTATCCAGGGGGATCCCGCCTGGATAACGAAATAGACATAAAGGTCAGTATGACAATCGCTAGTGAGCCCGAGGTAAACTAACTCTCTAATACATTTTCGATAACAAACCTTGATCGATACCAAACCACACTTTGCGCTCTTAAAAAAAATCGGTGCCGTTATTGTATGTGATTTCCATGCATGTTTCAGGCATAGCTCGGTGGTAAAACACTTAATTTAATAATAATTTATAATAATAATAATTCTGGTATAGATTGTGATCTACATTGAAAATCCATATTTACCTTTACTTCCGGTTGGCTTAGTATATAAAACAAAGCAGCTTTTATAGTTTATACGCTTTTAGTCTTGAGCCCATAAGAACGAGCATAGCTGGTGCCCGGGGTTCTCTATCTTTGAGGTTCGCGCTGGCGATTTCTCCCCGGGTATGCCTGGGCATGATTTTTTTAGGGTGGTGCACGAATATTGCACCCGCGATCTTGACTGCGGAGATTGATGCCCAGTGGAACAGGAGACCGCGACGGCCGGGTCTTCTCCTCAGTTGCAGACATTGGAATCCGGAATACATCATCTCATGCGGCCTGGTTAGCCTGTAGGAGGATTGAGTTGGATGGTCGTTCTTAGTCTGGCTCCTCACCCTCGACCGGGTGCTCAAATACACTGAGGCTGGCTGCTCTAGGGGTCGTTGAAGCACGTGAGCTTCTCCACCGCGACAAGGCGCGACGATCGAGGAGAAGTAAGACGATAGATAATTATCACCGACCTAAAAGATTACAATTTTTTTTCATTTTAAGAATAAAAAAATCACAAGGTATGAATTGCTTGTGATCTACATTGCATTTTTAAATGATATTCGTGCTGTATACAGATAGTTATAGTATTCATGTTTCTAGTATGAAATGAAAATCCATTTAGTATTTTTTCTTTGCATTTTCCTTCATCGATGGCCTTTTATACAATTTTAGTGGTATATTTTACTGTTTAACTCACTCTTCTAATTAGAATTGCACATTTATAACAAATATTTTGAATGTAGATCACAAACTACTCTAGATTTAAGTTGCTGTAGATTACATTGGCACCAAAACTCAATACCATTCTCGTTCTGTTCAAACCAGAGGTAAAAAAATGCGAGCATTGTACTGGATGGCACGATGACCACAACTCCATAATTATAGCGAATGTAGTTAAAAATATTAAAACGAACGAAATCGAAAGCAACAAAATTGAACGAAATCGAGTGACATATGGGAAAGCGAAACGAAATAAAAGGAAAGTAAACGAAAAGCTCAAGCGGCAAATGGCAGATTTTGTTATTTTATAACAAAATAAATATAGATTTGTGAGGCAAAACAAGCAAGTGCAGAGTGTATATATATATATATATATATATATATATATATATATATATATATATATATATATATATATATATATATATATATATATATATATATATATAAATAAAGTATAAAGTCATCGCGTTCCATATTTTCGTGATTCAGTTATAAATATATGAATAAGAAGATCGAGAAAGGGAAGGGTTCTATTATTTTCATCCTCAAGGGTAAATTTAGAATACAGACTGGTTTTAAATACTCCATCTATCGCAAACCTACTAATTCAAACTCTTATATTCATTTTTACTCTTCGCATAGTCCCAAAGTCAAACGTTCCGTTTTTCCTCTATGTTTTTATGGGCTTTACGAGTTGTTAGTCCTGAATATATGGATTCTGAATTCTGCAATATCTTTGAAATTGACCATAAATTATGTTACCCTTATCCCTTTCTTCTAAACTGTCTTTTCTCTGCAAAAAAGACGTTCTATATATAATACAGCTTCTGCTATCCCTTTTAATGTTAAAAACATTTAGGTTTTACCCTTCTCTGTTTGTTTCATTGACCTTCCGTGTTTTTAAAAAAAACTTGAACATTTCAGTTGCCTTCAAATACGAGTCAACTATAAAAAAAACATTCTAGTTCACAATAATTGTAATAATATTGGGGGAGTCTATTCGGTCGAATGTTCTGTTTGTCCAAGTAAATATTTTAGACAGACAGGAAAGCAATTATCTGACGGATTAATCAGCATAAATACAATGTTAGGAGAGCTGTAAATAAAAGTACGTTTTTTGTGCATATGTCCGAAAATAACCACTTAATTAATTGGAATGGGTGTCCTAAACGTGGATGAGTTTACGCATCACTGTCCGAGAACCGCTTCATTTTCTTGCCTTGACCTATCTTTGTGCTCTTCAGATGCACAGCCTGATTTTGATTGGGGGGTGGTCGATGACCTCCATGGTAGTGATCACTTTCCCATTCAAATATCATTTTCAGGGCAACTGCCGCCTGAGAGACCACCTCGGTGGTGCTTGGCGCGGGCGCGGTGGCCTGCATTTCAGGAAATGACTGAATTCTCTATCTCAGTCGAGGAGTTTAGGTCGGTAGATGAGGCCGTTGAGTTCTTCTCCGGCAACCTCATCGCCGTAGGCCTGACTACTATTCCTAGGACGTCTGGCCGTTTTGCACGCCGACCACTCCCATGGTGGTCGGCCGAGTGTGAGACGGCCCTCAAACAGAAGCGTTATGCCTACATGCGCTATAAGCGCCGCCCGAACGATTTCACTGTCGCTGAATTTCGTCGGGCTAGGGCTAGGTTCCGGTATATTTCGAAGCACGCCCGCCGCTCTTCTTGGCGGGCATACGTGTCTTCACTTAACGGGAAGACCCCTTTAGCTGAGGTGTGGAAGCGAGTCAAAAGGATTCGGGGCAAGTTCTCGCAGGACCCCCCTCCCGTTCTCCAGGAGAATGGGACCGCAATCTCGGACCCCGCGTCCGTGGCGGAATCCTTAGCGACCGCTTTTTCCGCATTCTCTAGCCGTGATGCTGCTCCGCCAGCATTCAATGCACGTCGTGATGTCGCGGAAGGCCGCCGGCTGGACTTTACCTCCAGAGGCGGAGAACCCTTCAACGACAAGTTTACTGTGAGTGAGTTGCGTTCCGCTCTCGCTTCGTGCGCGGACACCGCCCATGGTCCGGACGATGTCCCGTACGCCATGCTTCGACACCTGGGTGAGCGAGGCATGGCCTTTCTGTTAGATCTGTTCAACAGGGTCTGGGTGGAAGGTCTTCTCCCAGACTCCTGGCGAATCGCTACTGTGCTCGCCTTTCGCAAGCCGGGGAGAGATCACTCTACTCCGACCCGTTTCCGCCCAATCTCTCTAACCTCTTGCGTGTGCAAGTTGATGGAGAAATTGGTAAATGTTAGATTAGCCCATTTCCTGGACAGCGGAGGCCATCTGTCTTCTGCACAGTGCGGCTTCCGTAAGTTTCACTCCACGTCGGATGCTCTGCTCCGACTGGAAAATGCCGTCTGCGAGGCTTTCCTTCGTAGACAGCACTACGCCACGGTGTTTTTCGATCTGGAGAAGGCCTATGATACCGCATGGCGATACGGTATCATGGAGACTCTCCACACGATGGGGGCGAGGGGACGCCTCCCAATGTTTATATCTGAATTTTTGCGAGATCGTCGATTCCGCGTACGGGTGGGGGGAGCCCTCTCTGCCCCAAAGGAGCAGGAAGAGGGTGTCCCGCAGGGAAGTGTCCTCAGTGTCACACTCTTTGCCCTGAGCATCAACGGAATCACCTCGGTGCTGCCGGAAAATGTTCTCGCTACGCTCTACGTGGACGACCTTTCGATCTCTTTTGGCGCGGCCCAGATGCCAACTCTGGAGCGTCGACTCCAACAGGCATTGAACCGCGTCTCTCACTATGCCGAAGCGCACAGGTTTCGGTTTTGTTTGGCCAAGACTAAGGTGGTGCACTTCTGCCGCCATCCACGGCTTCACCCTGACCCAGATTTGTTTCTTAATGGGTAA
Source organism: Ceratothoa steindachneri (assembly GCA_963969495.1). Lineage (NCBI taxonomy): Eukaryota > Metazoa > Arthropoda > Malacostraca > Isopoda > Cymothoidae > Ceratothoa > Ceratothoa steindachneri. The sequence goes on from OZ018323.1 coordinate 182,046,886, forward strand.
CGCCTGGATGTGGTTGAGTCGCACCGTTTCCTTGGTCTTGTATTCGACCGACGCCTCACCTGGGAGGCTCATATTCGCAGCCTTAGGGTCTCTTGTACCCGCGCCATGGACATTCTCCGTTCCGTGACGTTCAGCGCTTGGGGCGCTGATAGGGCTACCGCCTTACTTTTTTATCGATCCTTTGTTCGCTCGAAGCTCGACTACGGATGCGAGTTTTATGCATCCGCAGCCGAGCGTTTATTGCGGAAGGTGGATTCAATCCTTGCGACCGGTGCCTTCCGCACTTCCCCCATTGAGAGCCTGTTGGTCGATGCTGGGGATATGCCACTCGCTCTGCGCCGCGTGCAGTGCATCACTCGCCTGTACGCGCGAGCCCGGCGCCTCCCTCAGTCGCCAACAGCTCTCACTGCATCCGCAGCTGATCTCGATGGTACCTATGCCGCCGAGAGACGCCAGTCATACCCTAAGCCCTTTGGGTTTAGGGCCAGGAAACTCCTTCGAGAGGTAGATATATCTCTCGGGCCGGTGGCGCCCCTGGTTCTGCCCAGGACGCCACCCTGGAGGGTACCACATTTAGCTATTTGTCGCCACGCCTCTGCTCCCGAAGCTTGTACTGCGCCGGGAGTATTGCGTTCGACCTTTTTGGAGCACACATCGTGTCACGCTGGTACCGTGCCAGTGTATACGGATGGCTCCAAGTCCCAAGAGGGGGTCGGCTTCCACGCCGTATCCCCTCTGTTTGAAGTCAGCGGGGCTCTACCAGGCGCTGCGTCTGTCTTCACGGCCGAGCTGGTGGCAATACACCACTCGGTACGGGAGATTACGCGACGTGCCCGGTTCGGAGACCAGATTGTGATCTATAGCGACTCGCAAATCGCCCTGAGTGCTCTCGGGGCATTGGAATCTCCGCATCCCCTGGTTCGCGATATCCGTGACGCCACGGTTTTGGCGAGCCGGGCAGATGTCGAGATTATCTTCTGCTGGGTTCCTGGACATGTAGGAATTGCGGGGAATGAGCGCGCCGATGAGGGCGCCAAAGAGTCCGCGAGGACTCTGCGACCGGACCAGCGTTTCGCTCTTCCTCACACCGACTACATGGCAGGAATACGGGCAGCTCTTCGGACTGCTTGGCAAAGAAGATGGGAGACGGTCGAGGGGAACTTAAAGTTGCGTGCCATTGCGCCGCGACTGTTCCCATGGACCTATCCCCCAATGCCGCGGCGGCTTCAGGTTGCTTTCTGTCGTCTCCGAATCGGACACACTCGTGTGACGCATCGCTATCTGATGGAGCGCTCGCCTGCGCCCTATTGCAACGACTGCGTCGTCCCCCAGACTGTTCGGCACATTCTTGTCGAATGTCCCAGTCTGGGTGATCTTTGCGCACGATACATGTCCCAGTACCGGGATGGGCGGGGTCGCTACCGCCTGTCCCTTGTGCTCGGGACAGATTCGTGCACACTGACTTGTGGACTTGTTGACTTCTTGGGGGAGGCCGGCCTTCTCCCTATTATTTAAGCAAGGTTTGTTTGTTGTTGTTTGTTGTTGTTTTTTTGCATTTTTTGTTTTTTGTTTGTTTTTTTTTTCTTTAGTTGCACGCTCCTGCGCCGGGGGGACCTCTCCCCGACGCACCAGCTTGCTTCCTTTCCCCCTTCTGGGGTGTTGTTTTTTTTTTTTTTCTCTCTTTAATTTCATTTTAAAGTAGCCTAGAACTAGGCCAGTTTTAATACGGCGACTAATGCCCAAGTAGGCAGTCGCCAGATGAGCTCTTAAAAAAAAAAATAAAAAAAAAAAAAAATAATTAATTGGAATTTAGCAAAATTTATTTTTCTCTCAAATGACTCAATTAAAAGAAACCTTGTTAAGTGTTCATGTATAAGCTAATTTAATAACTTTAACATTTCCCCTGGCCTTTTTAAAATGATGTTGTTATGAAAAAACTCTTTCTTAAAGAAATTAGTTTTGACTTTGTTCTTTTTTTTTGCATTTTTCGTTTTTATGGGAACCCGATTTGTCAATTTAAATATTGCGTCGATTTGGTATTAACATTATTTCATTTCTCTTCCTCTCTCCTTGCTCCTCTCCCCAAGTATCTGCTTACTTCTCATGTCTCTCCTAATCTCCCTCTTTAGACTATCGCTTTATCCGTTAATCGTTTTAACCCTTTTGGCTCTGTTCTTGACTCTTTCTTGCCTCTCGGTTTAACCTTGCTACCTGTTATAGCTAGATCTCAATGTGAATTTACCCATCCCTCTCCTATTTCCTCATTGCTGATTTCTTGTCTTAGAGGCGGTTTTTTATCTTTTACTAGCTTATATATACCCTTATTATATTATTTTCTCGTGTAGTTATCCTTGAGAATGAACTGAATAAAGTTCGAAAGTAGTTGGAAGCACCTTTTTCATTTTTCCTGCGGACATTGCATTCATTGCGAACCTCACGTGCTACTTTGTGAGTTATACATTTCATATATATATATATATATATATATATATATATATATATATATATATATATATATATATATATATATATATATATATACAGTACTGGCACAATTATTATGGATTTTTGAGAAAAAAACCTTTTTTTACAAAAGTGTCATGTAAAACAACAAAAGTTCATGTAAAAAAACTATTTTATTCACTAATAGCTCACACGTCAATATTAAACAACTATTTTAATATTTAGTTTGTCCACCTTTTGCTTTAACAAGTGCTCTAACACGACTGGGCATGCCAGTGATCAACGTTCTGCAGAATTCCCTAATTCTTTCTGAATGAAACCAGACTTGGATAAGACGTTGTATGAGTTGTGTTTTGGTCGTAATGGGAACTTCATGTATTTCATTTTTTAATAGAGACCACAAACTCTCAATGGGGTTCATATCTGGGCAATTTCTTCAAGCCAGGTCTTCACTGACCACTCCATGTGACACGGGGCAGAGTCCTATTGAAAAATCCAAGGTCTATCCGCAAACGATTGCCTTGTTTGAGGTAGCAAACGCCTTTCTAGTACTTCTATGTACTTAAACTGATTCATGGTACCGTCAACAATCTGCAAACGGCTTGTTTCATGCACAGAAATCGCTCCCCATACCATGACCTTCTGAGGGAATTCCACTGTCTTCTTTTGACATTCCGGTTTAAATTGCTCACCTGTTGCTCGCCTTCTTACACTCTGCACACGGTCGTCAAGCACAACAATGGTGGACTCGTCAGAAAACACAACCTGCAACAATACGAAGCACAAAATAACGCGTTGAACAGCTAAAGGAAGTAATGGAGGCAATAGAATATCGAGTAATAGTGTAATAGAGTAATTAAATACTGTATGTTCAACTCTTACCTGTTTCCATTGCTCAGAAGTCCAATCAACGTGAGCCTGCGCCCAAGCCTTACGAGCCTGCTTCATCTTGTCAGTGAGTCGTGGCTTTTTTCTGGGACGATATGTTTTTAGTCCAGCTTCCAATAGTCTCTTATTTACTGTTCTTTGGGCACTGGTAATGCCTCCTGCTGCCCGTTCGTTGGTAATCATTCTGCAAGGTGCTCTTCTGTTGTTTATTGCCATTTTAATTGTTTTCCTGTCCGTCCTCGGTGTTGTTTTCTTGTGTCTACCACATTTTCTCACTCTATTTGATTCCAAACTGTGGCCATATTCCAATTTCTTCTTAATATTACTGACCGTTTGAGTTGAAACTCCAAGTTTATTAGCTATTTCTTTCTGTTTGAATGTACTTTCTTTCAATAAAACACTAATCTGTCCAACCTTTCGAAGACTCAAATCACTAACTTTGCCCATCTCAATTGCATAAACTTTTCTGAAAGCTGAAAAAACGGTGTTGGTTTTAAAAATAAATAAACAAATACACAGAACTAAAGTAATCACAGCTAAATAAAAGGTGGAAACGCAACAAACACAAACCATCTCATGCAAATGCAAGACTACCACTGAGCTCTCACAAGACGATGCAGTGATTGTGTCAGTGTTGCCATACATTTTCTCTCTGTATTGCCTGACACTGCCATATAAGACTATAAAACCCAGTTAAAATAACTAGTAAATACTTGTTTTGTACTGGTGCAATAAAGTAAATGAACTATTAGTGACTAAAATTGTTTTACATGACACTTTTGTAGAAAAAGTGTTTTTTTTTTAATCCATAATAATTGTGCCAGTACTGTATATATATATATATATATATATATATATATATATATATATATATATATATATATATATATATATATTTATATGATGAAAATGAATGCAATATCGCAAGAAAAGATGAGGAATTAAACCACATTCTCCAAAGACAATTTAATTCAGAACAGTTTCGGTGTATCTCACACCCTTTTTCAACTGACACTGGATAGAAAATATAAGAAAAGTGCATACAAGCATAACACAAGGTCAGATCGTGAAAGATGCCCTCTTTTTTTTCCAATCCCCTACTTGTGGCTAATCTGGGAGGGGGGTTAGGCCTACCCCCCCCCCCCCAGATTAGCCACAAGTAGGAGATTGAGGAAAAAAGAGGGGATTTTTCACGACCTGACCTTGTGTTATGCTTGTATGCACTTTTCTTATATTTTCTATCCATTGTCAGTTGAAAAAGGGTGTGAGTTACACCGAAACTGTTATAAATTAAATTGTCTTCGGAGAATGTGGTTTAATTCCTCATATATATATATAAATATATATATATATATATATATATATATATATATATATATATATATATATATATATATATATATATATATATATATATACAGTGGCGACTCCGGCACTCGGGCTGTTGTTTGGGCTTAGCCCGAGTATAAATTTAGTAAAGTCAATGTGTATTTGCAAGCTGATTTAATTTCTGCCAACACTGACTTCAATTAAGTAATTGCAGCCAATAACTCGGGCTCCCTTTATTGATCCTGGTCGCAGTTCATATATTTTCGTTCAGCGTCTGGCAGTCGTCTTAGAAGTTCCCTGTGTCAAAAAATATTATTCGTTGCAGACGTTCTCTCGACTTCGTTTACACGCGCTTGACTCTGGCTCAGAAGTTACAGCCCGAGTTGTTATCTATAATCGTAAAAATTAAAACTAATTAAAATTCAATATTTTCTTGAAACAATAGATTTCTATAGATATTAGGATTTAAATTCCAATCTTTGGTACAATATTCTTAAAAGAGTGAAAAATGATCCAGAAACTCGGGCTAATACGAACGAGCCTCTTAGGTGTATAAGACTAACTGGCATCTTTTGTCAAGTGTTCATTACAGGCGACAGCCAGATCGGTCTCTGGCTAATGTTTGTTGTGCACGCCGCTGTCTTATTTTATTGATGTTATTCTGTGCGTCTGTTTGTAAAGATCAGTTGTGCTTTGCAAGGTTGCTTTATTTTTACCCTTAACTTAAAAATGGAGAAAGACATAGTGCTTGATATAAAAAATAAGCCTCTTGGGGCTAGAAATATTGCAGAAAACGTGAAATTCTTCAAGCAGGCAGGCCGACTCCTCCATTGAAAACTAAAGTTGGAACTCGAACATTCCAGATAAGATGGTATGAACAGATTGATTGGCTTTGTGCAAGTAGCGTCACAGAGAAACTCTACTGGTGGCCACGTTTGCTGTTTCAACCAAAAGCTAATCAGTCGGGACAGATGGAGGCTATAATAATTTTAAAAAAACATCCTGAGTGACTGTAAGCATCACAGTAAATCAGTGAGTCATTTAAGTAGTTATAAAAGCTTGAAAACTTTCGGACTGTACGATATTGTGAAGGCTATTAGTGAGTCTGCTAACTGGAAAAAGAATGGCATAACAAAGCAACTGAAGAAAATAGATAATATTTAAAGCAGTTAATAAATGCAGGGTTATTTATACCTGTGTAAACAAGAGTTGCCTTTGCGTAGACATGATGAAGGAAGTAACAACCTTCAAAGCAAGACGACTGGAGTTCATGTATAAATGAAGTGAGTAATTTTTATATTCAAACTATATTTTTGTCTTATTATTAAATTATCAGTGCACATATAAGTCTTCGGTGTGCATTACGTCTCTTAACTTCTTTTATATATGTGTCCTATGCGAAATCTGTGATGAGCCCGAGTGACGCTGATGACCTGGAGTCGCCTCTGATATATATATATATATATATATATATATATATATATATATATATATATATATATATATATATATATATATATATATATATATATATATTAGACTTCCATTTTTGGATATAGATATTAAACATTCAGGAACAAAGTTTGAAACTTCAGTCTATAGGAAGCTCCCACCGTAGGGGGGAGTGGCAAAGCCATTGCCTGATATATATATATATATATATATATATATATATATATATATATATATATATATATATATAAAAAAAATTGCACTGATCCTTTCCCCACACATTGCTCTTTTTTCGTGTTGCGTTCCTCTCCTTGTGTGCAAAATTTCATCACAATACAATGATATTTAGAGTTCGCTCCACTTTTAGTCCGCCACCCTCAAAGACCAACCTTACTAAGTAAAAGTGAAAAGGGGGGCGACCCCTAAATGATGAGATAGAGAGATGAATTTTTACGTGCAATTCCTTTTTGTGAAGTGTAATAAAATTAGTCCTGTGCCGAGAAAGAAATATCATTTTCAGTTTTTTGGACCCCCCCCTAATATATGAGGAAAAGCTCATAATATGGACGCGAGTCAAATTATGAAGAAACGCCCACAAAGGGAAAGAGCGCTTTCGTCTTTATTCTAAAAGACCTTTTCAAGGAATAACAAAATGCAGGACATATGTTTGTTTAAATAGTAGAGAGGGGGGGGGGATTAGACCACCTTTCTCTGAAACCTAATTTGGGGGTACAATATCCTGAAACATATTAATTTGTGATTTTATAAATGAATTGATGATCGGGTCTAACGTAAACAACCGTGGCTAATGTTGAAGTTTGGGAACGTGTTAATGCATATACACTCAAAAATATTTCTAGAAATGTAATTGCTGCATCTAATGACCGATTTGGCACTATTCAATTTGATAGTGTAGTTATAGTTATACATATGTAAGAAAGGAGCAGATTGTTCGCTGTGGTTACGTACATTGGTTTGATGTTGTTTTACACGAGCTTGTAATTCTTTCCCGGTTTGCCCATAATAGCATTTTTAATAATTGTTGCAACCTCTACCTTCACGACCTTCTCCAGGCGGAACTCGAACTGGTTGCATGCGACGAGTCTCTCAGGAGAGACCTCACACGGACCTTTGGTCCCGTTGCCTCTGGCAACCAACACGCAGTCCTCACCCACATGAAAACCCTCGCCGTGCGCCAAGAAAACATCATGGTTGCTCGAATGCAGCTGCAGCAAACATGCCAGAGCCGTAATGAGCCAGTGAGGTCCTTCTCTGCCCGCCTCCGCGGTCAAGCTGGTATCTGCAATTTCACGGTGGATTGCGTGTGCGATCCCAAAGTCGATTATAACATTATGATTAGGGACGCCCTCATCAGGGGGCTCATGGACGAAGAAATCTCCCTGGATATCCTCGGAGAGTCGAGACAAGACATGTATCTTGAGGAGGTTGCCAGGTACGTCGAGGCCATGGAGAGCGGCAAGCGTTCGGCCGGTCGCCTCCTCGAGAGCAATGCAGTGGCAGCCGCCAGCTCCTGCAGGCGCCGGGAGAAGGGACGACTGCAGGACAAACTGACCAACACCGAACCCGTGCCCCCTCTCTTGTGGCAATGCGGACACGGCCTGGTGACGAGCGTAGCTGGCAGGAACGCATGATGAAAAGCAAGGCATTCGATCATACGTGCACCAAGTGCGGTGTACTGCATCACCTCGAGGACAAGTGTCGCCAGGAGCAACACTTGGAGCGCACCACCAGGCCCACCGAAACGCGGACTGATGAGACCGCTACCTTCGAGACCCTGTGCTTCACCGACGGCGTTCTGGCATCCGACGGACATCCACTCACGCTGGAACAAATCGTATACAATGAATTCTGTGACGTGTGGAGGAGACGGGCTTTCGACCCTCAACCCATTATCGACATCTAATTCCGCGTCGTCCCACCTGACAACCGTGCCTTCGGCATCAAGGACTGTCCACGCACCGCAACTCCGATCTGTTTCCCTGATATGGCCGACACTGGATGTCATTCGTGTCTAGGTGGAACAAACCTCCTCTCCAAGCTGGGCCTGGAAAGGCGTCACCTCATCCCCGTCACAATGATAATGACTGCAGCTAACCAGCCAAGACATCGACATTGCTGGTACCCTCGTCCTGCGATTCTCTGGACCCCCCCCCCTTCCTCTGGTCTACCTTATGAGACTCGTCCCCCGTAAGGGGCGCGGCGATTTGCCATCCTGGCCGCCGTGCTGACGGGATCCAGCGCCCCGTCCGGCCCCAGCTTAGCCTCTCTTCCTTCCTTCAGATAGCCTGTATTCCTATCCTACCTCGTCGCTTTTCATACAACCTCTCCCACAACTTTCTCTGGTCAGCCTCTAATTTCACAGGGTAGAAGCTGACCTTCTTCTCAGCCAATCGTCCCGGATCGGGGCTGAGGGGGGAGGGGACAATGTCCCCTAACCCCTGAGCTCCGGTCTGGGGTGGTTGGCTTTTAACAACCTGCTTCATCCCCACCCATACCTTCCTCACATCCCTTTTCCTCTCGTCTTCAAAATCTATCCGTTTTACGCCGTGTTCAAGGTGGAGCCGCCATGCCGAAGGACTGCCAGGCCACCAGGCGGGAGGGGTGGTCCCAAATGGCGGCGCCTGGCTCTGCCGGGCCTGTAAGCACCTCTTGCAGTGCGGGCTACTGCAAGAGGTGGTGAGCGATTGCGTCCCGTAAAACAAAGAGGGTCACCATGCCCAATGATGAAAAAAAAAACATCTCCCCTTAATTCCCCCTATAACAACAACGGAGCCGCCCTCGTGCAGCTCCACAGAAAAGATGGAGGTCCCCCCCCCTGTGCTTGCGCAGGGGACCCTCCATACCTCTTTAACCGGAGAGGAGGCTTACTCCTCTCCTACGCCTACGGGTGTAGGGGACTCCCCCTCACCCCCTTCTCTGGAGGTGCTTTCGGGCACCTCCCTATCTCCAGCGGCAGTCCCTCCTATGCTTTCTAAGGGGACTGCCAAGAAAGCCAGCAGGCAGCCCATTGCCGACCGCCCCTCGTACAAGCGGCTCGGTAGGGCAAACCCCCTTAGGGGGGAGAGGGAAGCCAGGCCCCTTCGGTCGCTTCCCTCAAAAGACCTGCTGGCAAAAATATTAAACCTTGCCGGGGTCAAGGCCTGTGCCTCCCCACTAAAGACTTATGACGCTGCCAAGGGGACCTGCGATGTCCTGGGAGGGGATGGCCAACTGGAGGCCCCTCCTGTGATAGACATGGTCCTTGAGGAAAACCAGCCTCAGAAGGTAGGGCCTTCCATGGGGGGGAATCCGGGCTTGGCGCCAAGCACCGAACCCGAATCCGCCCCTATGCAAGGTCCTCATCAAACGGCTGTGGATTCTCAGGCAGGACAAGGAGGGGAGGGATCTCCTCCGGATGATGCCCCTGCGACCACCAGGACCTTCTCCATTTCAGAGAAGGACCTGGCTGAGGCCGGTCCATCTGGCCTGGGGGCTTCTACCGGCGGGGGTGAAAAGCGGGTTCATTCCCCGCCCTCCTCTCCTAAAAAGAAGAAAAAGACAAGAAAGACGAAAAAGACTCGGGGCTCCTCTCCATCCGCGGGGGCTGCGGGGACGGATGGGTCTGCTGCCACTTTGGTAGGCGACCAAGCCAAGATCGGCACATCCGGCCCCTCTACCCCCTCGTGTGCGGAGCCCCTGACTAAGACCAAGAGTGCACAGGGCGGAGCCTCGATGACATCGGGGCCCCTCATTCAGAGGTTACCTGGCGTTTTCGAGCCCGCTGGCTTCAAACGCTTCCTCGTTATTCGCTCCACTGATGGCACCATGTTGTCCAAGGGCAACATGATCCATCAGAGGAGAGGATTAGCTAGTGCAATTGGTAGAGAGCCGAAGGTAACCCGTTTCTCGGACGGGAGCCTTCTGGCGAATGCGGCGAATCCCGCCGAGGCGGCCAAGATAAGTGCTCTTCGGACACTTCATGGCACCCCGGTGAGTGTGACGCCGCACTCTACCATGAACTTTGTAAAAGGAGTAGTTTATGCGAGGGAACTCGTTGACTACTCCATAGAAGACATCACCCTAGAGCTGGCCGACCATGGGGCGGTCAAGGTCGAACGTGTGATGAGAAAACAGGGAGGGGCCTCGAGACCCACCCCTACACTCTTCGTCACGTTCGACTGTGACAAGCTCCCTGAGTCGGTGCGTGCCGGTTGGTACCGCTACCGCGTAAAGGCATTCGTGCCACTGCCGCGGCGGTACTATTACTGTCACCGCTTCGGCCACACGAATCGATCATGTAGACGTGCAAAATCGGGGTCACCCGAAGTCTGTGTAAATTGCTCCAAGGTCGCACACGATAAGTCCAAATCGTGTGTGGCCAAGTGTGTCAATTGCGGAGAGCCGCACCCTGCTTCTTCGAAGCAATGTGGTGCATATCTCCTTGAGAAAGAAATCCTGGCCGTTCAGGCCCAGGATCGACTCTCATTCCGCGAGGCTAAGGACTTGGTCCTGGCGCGCCCGGCTCTGCCTGGGACGTCATATGCCTCAATAGTTAGAAAAGCACCCTCTGCTCCTGGCCCATCCAGGCCAACGAGCACGGTTGTTTCCGCGCCCATTCGGAGCCCTTCTGCGGGCTCTACTACACCCGGGCGCTCCCCTGGTAGAGCTGGCGGCAAAAAGGGTTCACACTCAGCCCCGGCTAATACCAGGGCTCCCCCCTCTTCCCCCAGCGTGACCGTTTCCCGTAAGGCGAAACGGCCACGCGCCTCCACAGAGTCGTTAGACTCACAGGAGGCAACACCCCTGAAGATGGTCGCTAGGCCATCTTCCGGGGTTCCTAAAGCTGTTCCCCGAAAGGAGGACAGCAACAAAGGAGCTTCGGCCCCTTCGCCCACGCTTCGAGGTGGAGCGAGTGGCTCGGATACGGTGGTTCCTCGAAAAGAGGGCCCCCCGCCTCCCAAGCCGCAACGCCCGCCTAAGGTTTCGAGGCGGAGGGAGGAAAAGACTCGCATGGCGAGCCCAACCTCCCCCAATAAGTCCTCGAAGGCGACAGCGCCTTCAGCGCTTTGTCCGGCCAACAGCGCCCGGGGTTCTGCCCCCGGGAAGCGTACGGCCATTCCCGTGAGGGTCTTCAATTCGAGGAGGGCCCCCGCGTCTCCTCCGAGCTAGGCCTGGAGGGCATATTCCTTCAATGGAATTGCCGTGGACTCCGGGCCAACTGGGAGGAGCTGCGGAGGCTCGTCTCGTCCCGTTCCCCGTTAGCTATTTTTTTGCAGGAGACCATGCTAGGCGCGTGCCCGCTGCCTGCCCTCCCGGGGTATAAGGGTCTTGCGACCTCACCACCGCGGGATGGCCGGGCTGGGGGATGCGCGGTTTACACCCGGCATGATGTCTCCGTTCTTCCTTTCTCTTTAGATACCTCCTTTCAGGCAGTGGCTGTGCAGCTGCACCTGGATAGGAGGTATAATATCATTTCTGCGTACATTCCACCGTCAGCTGACTTCGACGCGGGGGACTTCCGCCGCGTCGTGGCACGGTTGCCGAGGCCCTATCTCTTGCTTGGAGATCTGAACGGCAGGCATCCTCTCTGGGGAGATTACTCCATAAATCCCAGGGGACAAGTCCTTGCCGATCTGATCGAAGAGCTTGAGATGGGTGTCCTAAACGTGGATGAGTTTACGCATCACTGTCCGAGAACCGCTTCATTTTCTTGCCTTGACCTATCTTTGTGCTCTTCAGATGCACAGCCTGATTTTGATTGGGGGGTGGTCGATGACCTCCATGGTAGTGATCACTTTCCCATTCAAATATCATTTTCAGGGCAACTGCCGCCTGAGAGACCACCTCGGTGGTGCTTGGCGCGGGCGCGGTGGCCTGCATTTCAGGAAATGACTGAATTCTCTATCTCAGTCGAGGAGTTTAGGTCGGTAGATGAGGCCGTTGAGTTCTTCGGCAACCTCATCGCCGTAGGCCTGACTACTATTCCTAGGACGTCTGGCCGTTTTGCACGCCGACCACTCCCATGGTGGTCGGCCGAGTGTGAGACGGCCCTCAAACAGAAGCGTTATGCCTACATGCGCTATAAGCGCCGCCCGAACGATTTCACTGTCGCTGAATTTCGTCGGGCTAGGGCTAGGTTCCGGTATATTTCGAAGCACGCCCGCCGCTCTTCTTGGCGGGCATACGTGTCTTCACTTAACGGGAAGACCCCTTTAGCTGAGGTGTGGAAGCGAGTCAAAAGGATTCGGGGCAAGTTCTCGCAGGACCCCCCTCCCGTTCTCCAGGAGAATGGGACCGCAATCTCGGACCCCGCGTCCGTGGCGGAATCCTTAGCGACCGCTTTTTCCGCATTCTCTAGCCGTGATGCTGCTCCGCCAGCATTCAATGCACGTCGTGATGTCGCGGAAGGCCGCCGGCTGGACTTTACCTCCAGAGGCGGAGAACCCTTCAACGACAAGTTTACTGTGAGTGAGTTGCGTTCCGCTCTCGCTTCGTGCGCGGACACCGCCCATGGTCCGGACGATGTCCCGTACGCCATGCTTCGACACCTGGGTGAGCGAGGCATGGCCTTTCTGTTAGATTTGTTCAACAGGATCTGGGTGGAAGGTCTTCTCCCAGACTCCTGGCGAATCGCTACTGTGCTCGCCTTTCGCAAGCCGGGGAGAGATCACTCTACTCCGACCGGTTTCCGCCCAATCTCTCTAACCTCTTGCGTGTGCAAGTTGATGGAGAAATTGGTAAATGTTAGATTAGCCTATTTCCTGGACAGCGGAGGCCATCTGTCTTCTGCACAGTGCGGCTTCCGTAAGTTCCACTCCACGTCGGATGCTCTGCTCCGACTGGAAAGTGCCGTCTGCGAGGCTTTCCTTCGTAGACAGCACTACGCCACGGTGTTTTTTGATCTGGAGAAGGCCTATGATACCGCATGGCGATACGGTATCATGGAGACTCTCCACACGATGGGGGCGAGGGGACGCCTCCCAATTTTTATATCTGAATTTTTGCGAGATCGTCGATTCCGCGTACGGGTGGGGGGAGCCCTCTCCGGCCCAAAGGAGCAGGAAGAGGGTGTCCCGCAGGGAAGTGTCCTCAGTGTCACACTCTTTGCCCTGAGCATCAACGGCATCACCTCGGTGCTGCCGGAAGATGTTCTCGCTACGCTCTACGTGGACGACCTTTCGATCTCTTTTGGCGCGGCCCAGATGCCAACTCTGGAGCGTCGACTCCAACAGGCATTGAACCGCGTCTCTCACTATGCCGAAGCGCACAGGTTTCGGTTTTCTTTGGCCAAGACTAAGGTGGTGCACTTCTGCCGCCATCCACGGCTTCACCCCGACCCAGATTTGTTTCTTAATGGGGTGCGCCTGGATGTGGTTGAGTCGCACCGTTTCCTTGGTCTTGTATTCGACCGACGCCTCACCTGGGAGGCTCATATTCGCAGCCTTAGGGTCTCTTGTACCCGCGCCATGGACATTCTCCGTTCCGTGACGTTCAGCGCTTGGGGCGCTGATAGGGCTACCGCCTTACTTTTTTATCGATCCTTTGTTCGCTCGAAGCTCGACTACGGATGCGAGTTTTATGCATCCGCAGCCGAGCGTTTATTGCGGAAGGTGGATTCGATCCACCACACCGGCCTTCGCCTTGCGACCGGTGCCTTCCGCACTTCCCCCATTGAGAGCCTGTTGGTCGATGCTGGGGAGATGCCACTCGCTCTGCGCCGCGTGCAGTGCATCACTCGCCTGTACGCGCGAGCCCGGCGCCTCCCTCAGTCACCAACAGCTCTCACTGCATCCGCAGCTGATCTCGATGGTGCCTATGCCGCCGAGAGACGCCAGTCATACCCTAAGCCCTTTGGGTTTAGGGCCAGGAAACTCCTTCGAGAGGTAGATATAGCTCTCGGGCCGGTGGCGCCCCTGGTTCTGCCCAGGACGCCACCCTGGAGGGTACCACATTTGGCTATTTGTCGCCACGCCTCTGCTCCCAAAGCTTGTACTGCGCCGGGAGTATTGCGTTCGACCTTTTTGGAGCACACATCGTGTCACGCTGGTACCGTGCCAGTGTATACGGATGGCTCCAAGTCCCAAGAGGGGGTCGGCTTCCACGCCGTATCCCCTCTGTTTGAAGTCAGCGGGGCTCTACCAGGCGCTGCGTCTGTCTTCACGGCCGAGCTGGTGGCAATACACCACTCGGTACGGGAGATTACGCGACGTGCCCGGTTTGGAGACCGGATTGTGATCTATAGCGACTCACAAAGCGCCCTGAGTGCTCTCGGGGCATTGGAATCTCCGCATCCCCTGGTTCGCGATATCCGTGACGCCACGGTTTTGGCGAGCCGGGCAGATGTCGAGATTATCTTCTGCTGGGTTCCTGGACATGTAGGAATTGCGGGGAATGAGCGCGCCGATGAGGGCGCCAAAGAGTCCGCGAGGACTCTGCGACCGGACCAGCGTTTCGCTCTTCCTCACACCGACTACATGGCAGGAATACGGGCAGCTCTTCGGACTGCTTGGCAAAGAAGATGGGAGACGGTCGAAGGGAACTTAAAGTTGCGTGCCATTGCGCCGCGACTGTTCCCATGGACCTATCCCCCAATGCCGCGGCGGCTTCAGGTTGCTTTCTGTCGTCTCCGAATCGGACACACTCGTGTGACGCATCGCTATCTGATGGAGCGCTCGCCTGCGCCCTATTGCAACGACTGCGTCGTCCCCCAGACTGTTCGGCACATTCTTGTCGAATGTCCCAGTCTGAGTGATCTTCGCGCACGACACCTGTCCCGGTACCGGGATGGGCGGGGTCGCTACCGCCTGTCCCTTGTTCTCGGGATGAGTGCGTGTACTTTGACTGGTGGACTTATTGACTTTTTGGGGGAGGCCGGCCTTCTCCCTTTTATTTAACGCGATTTATTTGTTGTTGTTGTTTTTGTAATTGTTTTGTTATTGCTTTGTTATTGTTATTGTTATTCCTTTTT
Source organism: Ceratothoa steindachneri (assembly GCA_963969495.1). Taxonomy (NCBI): domain Eukaryota; kingdom Metazoa; phylum Arthropoda; class Malacostraca; order Isopoda; family Cymothoidae; genus Ceratothoa; species Ceratothoa steindachneri. The sequence continues at coordinate 182,061,986 of OZ018323.1, forward strand.
ATTGTTTTCTGTTTAATTTTTTAAAGTAGCCTAAATTAGGCTGTTTGTTTACGGCAACTTATGCCTTAGTCGGCAGTCGCCAGATAGCCCCTTAATTAAAAAAAAAAATTATGAGACTCGTCAGGTGTACATCAGAGTCATCACATAGATTGTTCCTCCCGAAACAAGCCTCTAGGAATAATTCCCAGGACATTCCCCACCATCGGTGAGGAACACGGATCTGGCACCACCACAGTCGACTCCACCACCAACAGGACGGCGCCATTGGCTGAACCATGTGGTTGCCCCCACCTTCAGGAACCACCAGTGCCTCCCACCTCACTCCCAGTCTCCATCACGGAGGAGAACCGCGAGACACTGCTAAGGTGGCTGGTTGAGTACTACAACCCGCGCACTTTCAATACATGTGACCACCAACCCCTCCCTATGATGTATGGCCCACCGATGCGTCTCATGGTGGACCCCGATGCACATCCGTCGGCACACTACGTGCCTATTCGCGTGCCCATGCATTGGCAGGACGAAGTGCAGGCGGGGCTCTATCAAAACGTACGTCTTGGCGTCATCGAGCCGGTCCCTGTTGACAAACCTATCACCTGGTGTTATATAGTAGTGGTGTGCGCCAAGAAATTCGGCAGACCTAGACGTACAGTTGATCTCCAGCTACTTAACCGCCACGCCACCCGCGAGTCTCACCACCAAACACCCGCAAGACTGTCTTCGATGCATGGAACGGTTACCACAGCATCGCCTTAGCGGAACAGTACCACCACCTCACGACATTCATCATCCCGTGGCGTCGTTATCGGTACCATTATATTAGGTAACTGCTACATCCGACTATTTGATGAAATCGTCATCGGTATAACACGAAAGACTGTGTGTTTGGACGACACCCTCAATTAACCAACTCGATCGAGGAGGCATCTTCCAGGCATTCGAGTGGCTCGACACTTGTGGCCGCAACGGCATCACTCTGAACCCTTGCAAGTTCTCATTCGCCGAGAGTACCATCGAGTTTGCTGGTTTCGAGGTCACCCCAGATGCTGTGCCCCCCTGCCCTCGCTACCTCAAAGCCATCCGCAGCTTCCCCACCCCATGCAACACAACCGATGACCGCAGCTGGTTCGGCCTGATCAATCAGGTTTCCTACACCTTTGCCTCGACTGAGCGGGTGCTCCCATTCCGCGACCTCCTCAAGCCCGAGACACCCTTCACATGGACGGAAGAACTGGATTGCCTCTTCAGGGAGTCTAAGTCCGCAGTCAAGGACGAGATCCACAACGGTGTGGTGATCTTCGACAAGTCCAGGCCTACTTACTTCTCCGCTCATGCAGCGCCACTCACCCCTTCTATTGCAAGACAGGCTGGGAGATCACCCTCGTTAGGAGCTGCTTCAAGTCGGGCGCGGAATCCCGTTATGCCCCAGGGGAGGGGCAGGCCATCGCCGTGGTCAATTCACTCGATAAGGCACGGAATTTCATCCACAGCCGACGTCTTCTCCCGATACCCAGTAAGTAAGCCCACACCGCCGCACTTCCAAGACGACATCGCCTTTTTTCGCTTTTGTTTGTTTGTATTTTATTTGTTGTTGCTTTTGCGTGCTTTTTCCATGTTCGTTTTTAATCTAGCCTAACCGTAGGCTTGAAAGAATTACAGACGTCGCCACGTGGCCGATAAATAAAACCCCCCAACAAAAATGGTTTACAGAATCCGTCGAAATGGCTTTCAGTCCACACTCCCCTACAGTTGAGCCGCGAATGGTTCCAGGCGCTTGCTGGTTGGTGGTAAGCGCTCGTACCCTTTTCGATGGCAGCTATAAATATCCAGTCGGCCCCTGGGGCAGACTGGATTACCAGCGATTGTCATTCTGATTTTTATGCTCGTTTCATTATCCGGTATGGGGACCTCGGCCAATTAATGGCGAGGTTAATAGATAAAAACGACACTATAGTCATGGAGAATCTTTACGTCCGTAATTTTCGACGCGATGGTTTATTTTTGAGAGTTTCGTGGTCTTTTTTGCGAGTCCGTTCGTGTAGGGTTTTGACACGAGCGATGATGCGCGTTGCTATTATTGCCACCCTGTATTTGTTTTCGTTTATTGTCACCTTTTTTGTTTATTGCCACTCTGTATTTGTTTTGTTTTTATTGCCACCCTGCATTTGTTTTTGCTTACAAGATATCTCGAAAAGTTATTGTCGGATTTCGGTGAAATTTTGTGGAGGGGTGGGGGGTGAGATCTTGAGGCACGGAAGGGTCGACGATATTTTAGGGTGGATCCAAAGCCAGATGCTGATTTAGGATCACTTATTCACTTTAAGTTTTTTCACGAAATTTAAAGTGAAAAGGCAACGAGGCCGCATCATGGAGAATATTTCTGATGTGAGATCTGTAAAGAAAGTGGAAATGTGTGGCGGTTATATAGCCGCAGATCCTCCTGCAGATATTATTGCCCGGAGAGCAAACTGTGTGTGTTGGGGCCGGGAGGGCGTGCCGTTCTTTCAAGTTTCAGTTGTAACGGAGGCACTATACCTTTGCTACACCACCCACCCCCTTTACGTGGTGAGATGGAACATTTTCTGACATTTGGCGGAGGTTTGAACTCTCGAGTGCTTTTTAGTTTTTCTTTTTGTTTTTTCACCCCAAGTAATCTCCTCCTCTATCGAATTGGGCTGTCTTTTCATATTTTGACTTACCCGAACCACTATTTTCGTCACCAATTTTTTTTTTAGCTCAGACAGGCCGAGCTTATTTTCGTTGTGGTGTGTTGGGAGAAGTGGGGGAGGGCCCCTTCCAGTTCATAATGCCCCGAGGAGTAACTTTTTTTGGTCACTCGGGATATTTATCGTACCGTCTTCACTTCTAACTTTACCACCTTTTTATGAAACCTTTTTCAGAAACGCCCTCGAAAAAACCCTCTTCCCCTTTGATTATGGCGCATATAGATATAACGCATGCATGACTCAAGTTTATTTCTGTGGTTCGAATATATACGTCGAATTGAAAGGGAATGATTTAAACGAAACATCGAATAAAATAGACCAAAGTTATCGCTAAATTCCTAGTCTAAACAAGACCCCTAATATCGTGTCTTCTTTGCGCATGGTCTACGTCACTTCCCTAAGCCTACGTCTTTTTGTAATCTTGCACTCGCTGATCGAAAATGGCGGAAATCACGTAGTTTATTATAACTACCATGAGCCTTTATAAAGGTAATTTAATTTATATCCCCGCTAAATTTATATATGTACCTATGTTATCTAGATTTATTGATTTTGTTAAAAAAAGAACGTTATGGGGCTATTAAAGGGCACACGCTTTACTGTTTTTATTGTTAACCACGATCATCTTATGTCGTTCGTTTCCGCAGTTAGTGACATTCCGCGCTTGATTAACGCGAGGTCTCCAAGAAATCGGAAGCTGTGAATGAATTTTTCTTGTTATTCTGCCAAGTTCGGGCGGTGCTTCGAGGCCCTTTTATTTGCGTGGAAATTCGCTTGCGGCGTCGATTGGTCGCGTTTGATTTCAATAGTATCATGCCTCTGATGTTCAGACGAGAAACATTTTCAGTAGATTCTTTGTATTTTATCTCTGTAAGGAAACCTGCCTTCGTTCCGGAATTAAGCATCATCAAAATGCAGTATCTAAGGGATATACAAATAATGCTTTAGCCGTCCATATGCTTAAGATAGGTCACCAGATTAACTGGTCAAAAGCAGATACCATAATGCATAAATGATTTTATTAGCAGAAATATATTTGACTCGTTCCTAATCTCCAGCACAAAGGAGAGAAATGTAAATACTAGCCCCGCTTTGTTTTCTTTAGATCCAGTCCTATCTTTCTTCCTCAAATCAAACTTATCAGAGGTCATAAAAAAATCTGATTTTATAGGGAAAACGTTGCTTTGTATTAGTAGGGTGTCTCTCTATTTCATAAATCATTGTGAGTTTGAAAATGTTATTAAGATAACGAAAGTGCTAGTTCCAATCAATCTTTATTTTTCCCTACGTGGTACAACCATCCCTTCGTGGTGTAGCGGTGCCATTCCAAAGCACGAAAAAACTTCTATGCCACCTCCACACTACGAAGGGATGATTTTAAAAAGTGTATTAGTTTCCCATATGCTCCAGGAGCCTTGACTCTTCTAAAATCATATACGAACGGAAATAAAATAAATATGACATTTAAATATTCCAATACCATTCGAAAATCCCTGACTAGACTGCCTAATCAATCTCGATGCTGGAGTTTACAGTATACCATGCTATAATTGCAGATTAACAAACATCGGAGAGTCAGGCCACTTTAATAAGAGGATGAAAGAACATTTAACTGATATCAGAAGGTGTATGAATTTGTCAAGTCTCTTTACGCACGACCATATGAAGGGCAATACAAATTTAACAAATATATAATGAATAGAGTCGCCAATTGTGTCTATAAGCCCCCGGATACAATGAGTCTTGGGGATTAGCAACTCTCCAGATTGTTTTGTTTAGCTTGTCAGTCACGACAGATTCATTGAGTTTATTTTTTTCCAGATTGTTTCCTGCCGTTTCATTTTGTTTAGGATGTGTTTCACCTTATACATACTGTGCTCCTTGTCTAGCGTCTTCATTATTAGTTGAAAATTGCATGTTGCCGAAACTAGTCCCATAGTTATAAATAAAATCTTGATTCAAATATTGTGGTTTACCATTATCTTCCATATATATATATATATATATATATATATATATATATATATATATATATATATATATATATATATATATATATATATGTATATATATGCCTACCAGTAACGCTAATATTCCCTCAGCCTTTAGGGTTTAAGGCTAGGAAACTCGTTCATTGGCGCCATTGTTTCTGCCCAAAACGCCACCGTGGTGGATATTATCTTTAAACGTTTGTCGCCACGCCTTTGCTCCAAAAGCTTCCACAGCACCGGGAGTAATGCGTTCGCATTTGTTGCAGAATACATCCTTTCACACTGGAGCAGTGTCGGAGTACACAGGTGGCTCTGCGTCCGAATGGGAACTTGGCTTACTTGCTACTTTCCCCTTATCTGAAGTTTGTGTTCTTCTTCCGGGTGCAGCTTTTGCCCCCAGGGCCAAGCGTGTTACAATACACCGCACGGTGTGGGAGATTACGCGGCGTGACCGAAAGCACGGCCGTTACCAATTCTGATACCTGGACGAGGAAGCTCGATACTGTCTGAGGCGGGTTTTTTTTTTGTTAGCTTGCCCAATTGCGGAGTTCCCCTGCATAATATCCCAAGTTGTATTGGCTCCTCTTTTAGTATGTCTACAAGTACATTCCCTCGTTATGTACTGTCTACAACAGGACCTAACTTACTTTATGTTCTGTTGTAGACCTTTTCTCTAAAAGAGTGAATATTTCTGTAGCTCGCACACTAAGGAGAAACTCGTCTTTTAAACACTGTAATTAAGCCGATTAATTTTTTTTTAAACACCATTAACCCAAATTTTCAATATTGTATGGAAACCTAAATAGGCAACGCACTTCCCTTTCTATATTTTTTTATAATAAAAAAAACAATGATCTTGAAACCATTCAAGCCAAATAATTTCCATCCGTTTCAGAAATCCTTACCCCAACAAAATAAAATTCGTTAAGCTTTGAAGCAAAAAATGTTGTTTTCTCTTCAAGTATGTCCGTATCAAAGAATCATTCATTGCTGCGTAACTGCGAAGAGTTCAAAGTAAATTATTCGAAATTATCCAGCGCTGGTCAACCGTAAAGGAGTTGGTCTTCTGCAACGGAATGCTCGACCACACATCGCACGTTTAGTGCGAGATACACTGAATAGTCTAGATTTGAAGCTACTGCCGCACACTGCCGCCATACTCGCCTAACTTCTTTTTTTTTTATCTGTAGACACTCAAATTCGCACTGACAGATTCTTTGACCAAGACACACTAAGATAAACAAACAATTTTTACTTAAAAAATTTCTGAAACGGATGGAAACTACTTTGTAGAATAAATTTTATTGTTTGAACTGTTTTCATTTATGTACCCTGAAGAGTCTAACGGACAGATTATGCTCCCATATGTGGGTTAGTGATGGAACGGTTAACTTATTACAAACCAAAGAAAAAATTCTCTTAAGAAACCATGTCACCAAAGTATAAAACACCTCTTCCCCAGTTTAAATGTGATTTATCGTCGGTTACTCTTCTTAATTTGGTTCCAATAACAATCACAAACCAAGAAATTAACATAATTCACTTGATGCGTTAATTTAAGTTATTCCCGAGTTTTACTCATATCTCGTATGTTTAGTTTGTCTCTTACATGTTTTAAGTTGTGCAATTTTAATCCTTAGTCGTTCATTTAGTAACATTTTTAACAGCCTATCTTGCTCGTAACTAATTTTAAATCTAAGTACATTTACATCACACTTTAGTCATTTTTAACCTTCTTATTTTGCCTTTTGTTCGTTATTCAGAGCCGAATTTTCTTATTTTATAAGTTTCAAGTACAATTATGCCACAGTTGTTTTTTATTGTCATTTGTTTCTTATTCAAACTCCAATTTTGATTTCGCTTATTTGTATTCTAGGCCTAAAAAAGATGACCGTTTTATAGCCGAAACGTTGCTGGTATAATAAAAATGATGACTCCTCCTATTTTCTTCGCTTTATGGTGTTTTATTTCATATGACATTCAAACTTTCTGGAAATAATCCTCTTGATACGAGTCGAATTGCCATTACGATGTCGTGGAGTGAATAAAAGAGACCTTTAAATAAAACTTAATAGCCACCATCTATTAAGGAGCTCCCTAATCTTTAACTTCCCGCTAAAATGCGAAAGAAACGGGACTACAACATATGACGTCGACTCTTGATGCTTGAAAACGGACTATGTTCAAATGAATCCTAATTTGCATATTTTTGACAGAAGGTTGGGTTTATGTCTTGAGACCCCCATCCCCCAAAGAAAAGCCTACAATCTGAACCTTCTGTTCTGGTTCCACTGTCAAACATAGGGTGAATCTGTGATTATTTCTGAACCATATCGTGGCATTTAACCGGCTCAATTTGTTAGCCTAAAAGGTTCTTTTGATGCCATCATGTAGTTTCATATTAGGGGAACGATTAGGATCATCAATCACCCCATGGGACGCATGCGATTTTCTCTCTATGATGCCATATTTGAAGATTATAATTGGCCATGCTCACAGCCACCACAACAGTGCTCCAGTCTTGGTTCGTAGAACATGAAGATCAATGATTGAATATCAATGAATCGCTTGAAATCGTCGCACTATTTTGGGCATTTATGGATAGCAGGGAGAAAACCCGAATTACACCACCTTAGAAGCTACTGACAGATATCCAGAAAAGCGGACTATACAACATTCTACTAGACTGCTCACAGATGAATTTATTCCAAGGCGATCCAACACTATTCTAGTTTTCCTAGTATTTATTTACGTAATAATGGCCCCCCCCCCATTTATTGGTAATTTTAGTGATTCTTAGTAGGTTGAGAATTGGTGTCCGTTGTGGCCGTCAAATTCTTGATCTTTCTCGATTGTTGTTCAAATTTTGCTACTTAGTTCCTAGTTTGATGATAGAGAGACAAATACGGGTAATTTTTGTCTGTTAACGTAACATTGAATCTGCGACCAGTTCCATTTGCCTCTTAACAACTTTCCCCTTTCGGTATTATGTTAGTGATGAAATTAAACTCCGAACTCCTTTAAAAGAGGAGGCTGTGCGCCACCTTCGCAACCCCGCTGTGTGTGGGCAGAGCGGCGTGGGAGGAGCTCAAACAATGCAGGCCATGGCTTCCAGCAACCGGCGCCTGTCGCGGGGCATTGAGGTGTGAACGGCGGCGTGTTTGGTGAGGAATGCTTCGTTTTTGTAGACTCAAATGGTGCTTGGCGGATGGCAGGGATCTTAGGTGAGACTATGGTGGTGGAGTTAGGGATAATATTTGTTGGAGTGAGTCTTGTAGTCAGTCCTGCCAGACCCGAATAGCGTTGGTGAGCATTGAGGTTCAGGATAGTCCGCACCTTCCGTGCCGCCTATCGAGTTAATGCCCACTCTATACATATATATTTCTAGCATTTCATTTTACTTTATAAGCTTTCTGGTGATGACGCGATGCCAATTTTCGCCTCCTAAGTTTTAGTTAATGACAATGAGTTTTAAGCCAGACAAGTTTAGGTTTAGGAAAGAGATTGGTAGAAACTCGTTTACAAATCGTGTGGTAGATGAATGGAATAGGCTCAGTAGTCATTCGACAGAAGCGTCCTCCCTGCGGAGTTTTAAGAATAGATTGGATAGATTTATGGATGAGGGATCCGAGGTGGGGCTGAACTTGGTGATGGGAATAGGGGCTGCCTCGTAGGTACTATTGATTAAGCCTTTTGCTGACTCCTTTTCCTATGTTCTTATGTAATGTCACATAATGGAGACGAATGTTAGAAATGGGCTTGGCCTTCCTCTTGACGTACCCTTTCCCATATGATATGATCTTAAAGAGTATTTTGAATAGATCAAACCCTACGAAGCTCTATGAAATTATTAAATATTTTCCCGGTGTTTAATCGACCGCCAATTCATTATTCAGTCTCATATCTATAGGTTCATCAGCAGAGCTGGGTTGGAAAACTATAGGTTGGTTATTTTTTTTTAATGATATTGCTTATGACATCGCTGATAAGCCCCTACAGACCCGGAGTTCTAGTAGAGACCGTGTTCGGTTGTTTTGCATCATGATAGTGGGTTAAGGGTGGGAACACCTGTATTCGATAGCTGTTTGGTGTCTTCATACTTGTATGTAGGGCGTTATCTAAATGAGGGGGATTGAGTAGAGGGACAAGATGGTGTCCTTTGTTTTCATTAAAAGTCTAATGGTCCATTTCGGTTCAGTGAGCAAAGGATGAAGAGCAGAACGGCATGGCGTAGAGTCGTTGCATGTCCTACCTGCCCCCTTTCCCGGTGCTTATGGGGATCATAGGGGACAGTGCGGGGGGGGGGGTAAGATCCCCACTCTCCATAGGATAGGACAGTGGTTCCTCAAACTTTTTCTGATCTTTACTCACTTTTCATATATGATCCATGCCCCTCCCCCAATCTACATATCGTGACTACAGGGACTGTCTGTAGTCCTACATTTATTTATGTCCATATTTTCCTTTCTCAAATACTGAGTTATGGAAACTTGCAACTTACTTTTTGCAAAATCTCAAATAAATATTAAAATGGTACTAAGGAAGTAATTAGATGCATATAAAATAGCTTCCATAATTTGAGAGTAGGCCTACCTATAATTAAATGTTACTGGATAAAATGTAACCAAAATTAATCTTATCTTTTTTTTTTACTGACAAATTTAATAATTCTTAACGAAAACCTATCATAGGGAGTAATAAACACCAAAACCTTCAACATAACCTCTTCTTCCAGAAAGAACCTTCATGTGAGAGTTCGTTTCCTCTAGTGTGGTAGGCTTTGGAATTATCATGTGTACATAACCTCAGCTTATGGTCCCCAAATTTTGCTGTATGCCACCCCCAATGAGCCATGACCCCCAGTTTTGGAAACACTGGGATAGGGGGACATAAATGATGCGGGCGAAACCCAGTTTAGACCTATGGCAAAGGTTTATTAGGCGCATTTTGGGGACGCTCTCTCCTGTAGCCCGAACGTAAGGGGGAGGGGGATATTTGACGTGACCAACAAGCGAATTTGGCGATGAAATGGGGACGGCTGAGTCTAAAACTATGGTAGGAATATATATAAAGGATTAGTGAGAAAGGATGACAAAGGTCGTAATGACACCCTTCACTACCCCTAAATACTGAGTTTGGAAACCTTTGGAACAAGTTCGTGTAAAGAAACACAGGTACCCCAAAGTACGAACTATATTACCTTTGTACCTTTAATTTCAAGCCCGATTGCTATCCCAGTGCTTCAACGTTCGTACTTGAGTCCCTAATATTCCTGGATTCGTAATCATGAGTTCCTATCTTTATTGTCGTAGTTGTCTCTATTCAGCGTTCGTAATTGAGTAGCGATCTTATTCAATGTTCGGATTTGTGAATATAAATCTTGCATGAGCGTAGTTGCAAATCCCAATCTCCTTCTGCCTTCATAGTTGTGAGTCTCGATCTCTGTCGGTTTTCGTAATCGTTAGTGCAGATCAGATTCAATGTTCGTATGTTTGTCCCTATCTCTTTTAGTGTTTGTAGTTATGAATTCCGATCTTAGTAGTCAAGACCCTTAGTGTTCTTTGGTTCGCTTTTGCGGATTTGTGGTTTGGAAATAAGCCTTCAGCACTTGCTTATTCATTCGTTTATTTTGTGATTTGTTGTCCATTGAGTGTGTGTGATGCAGTTAATGGGTGCCGCTTTATTCATATCCACATCAAGTTAGTACACACACAAACTAGAGTACAACCCTGCACAAGAGTTTCAACTTCGTTCTTCTGTCCTTAATTTTGTGTACGTACTTAAAGGTGGGTAATTCGCCGCCCCCGACTCGCGGAATATGATGATATTTGGCCTTGAGACCTCTTTTGTCTCCTCCTACTTTCACCATTATTGTTTTCTTATATTTTTCCTTTCCCCCCCTCCTCCCTATTTTTCTCAATTGGGTAAAATGCCCTCGTTGGTTGTACCGGTTCTTGTTTTTTGAAGGAATCTCGGCAAATCATAGTTGGCAGGATCTGCGGCCCATCTTCCATAAATTTTCACTTCATCTATCTTCGGCACTTTCTTTGCAGAACTCACCTTCCAAAACTTCCTGGCAGAGATGCCATCGTTGGTTTTCGCTTTCTTGTTTTAAGTAGTAGTAATGGACGGGGTTGGCGAACCGAGGGGAATAGATGTGGTCTTTTAGGAGAGGATTTGGCTTCCTAGCGGGAAGGCTCAGGGTAAGCAGAGTTGCTCGGCATCCTGGTAATTTATTTTCTCTATTCTGCCTTCTTCTTCGTCTCTTTTTTAAATACTTCTTTTCGAAGTCTTTATAAATGGTGGCAGTTTTTCCCTCGCTGGTTTTAATTTTTTTTTAATTATGAATATCCCTAGAGTTTTTTTTTCTCCAGTTTATATCATTGTTCCTTACAGGTGTTGTACGAAGCTTTCTTCCCTTCTCGATGTGCTTAGTCTCTTTAGCCATTTAACAACTGTTTTACTTTTTTTTATCTTTCGTGATGGTTTCCCCTTCTTCTTTTAGTGTTTATTTTTCCGTTTGTGGTCGCTCGTTGGCGGTTTCCTGTCGTAATTTCCCGAGGGAAATTACTTTGATTCTTCTTGCGCACCCATTGGAGGCAGCAGGCAAAGGGGCTTGTGCCCGTTCGCTCCCCTTTGCTCATTTGTGTGTTCTTGTAGGTGCTCCTATGTCCTTCCGGGAACCCGCGGTGTCTTGGATTGATGTGATTTTCAAGCGGCGTTTCGTGAAATTTGCAATCTTACCGCCTTTTTATCTTCTTTACCAATACACTACATTTGCTTTGTTACTATTTCTCTTTCTCCAGCGAGCACGAGTGTCGCTTTTTATTTGGCCGTTGGCCACGATAGGATTTTTTACGTTTTCCTTCCGTCGCCTTTTTGTTGTATGCGGTGACTTTTTTCCTCGCTGATGCCAGTTGCACCCTCATTGGGGTTGGCAAGGTTGGCGTCGGTGTGACACCAGCTTTGCCATTCACCAAATCAATGCACTTAGGAAGAAGCTGCAATAGGTGGGGCGGTGTCTCCAGCTGAGGCCAAAGGAACCGAAGGAGCGAGGCGAGGATCGAAGTCCTAGCGCGTCGCGATGGCCTATTCGAAACAGGGCTGAGTGGGATTGCTTCGTTCTTTACCACTTATTATTTACCTCTCCAATGCGAGTGTGTGTTTGTGGACGTGTGCGCGTGTATGCATACGTGCGAGACAGAACGCGACCGGGTAACCTTCCCCGCCAGAGGCGAACGGGTCTCTACGTTAGGATTGATGTCCATCTGGGTTTTTTTTTTTTAATAATGAAGTTAATGTCTCTTCGATTTATCGTTCCGAGTGGCAGTTGGAGCTCGACTCCCATGTCGTAATTATATTTAATCGAAGAGGAAGAGTTTTGGCAGGCAACTGGTACCTCCGTAATTGCTATTTGTGTGTGTGTCTGGGAAAAAGAGCATAAAACCCGTTACGCACGTACTTTGTGAGGTGCTACCCTTCGATTGGTTGTTGGGGGAGTGTGCGAGTAAATTATTTATGCACATAATTGGTTCGGTCATGCTTTACGAGGGGACTTTAAGAGGATGGCGAGGGGAGTAGACAGCTCGTTGCTCCAATTACCTCTTTATTTATTGGAGTCGCGGGGTATGGGCTGCCCCCCGAAAAGCCCGTTGCCCGAAGGGGTTTGGAGTTGATTGGTCGACCGATTCTTACATTGATGAGCGTCAACGACCCCTCGACCGCGCCAAGACTGGCATTTGTCTCTCCGCTGCCTGGTTCGGAATCGGGGTTTGTGGTCCTTTGGGGCAGGTTGCTTGGTTTCTGCTAGGACAAAACGACGGCGACCTCCTACTATGAAATGCGCTTTGATTTCCTTGAATATGTTTTCTGGTCCAATTAGTCTGTCATCCTCGACCATTCTTACTTTCTTCTATGTGCCCCCCATCCCCCTCATCGCACCCCTGTGTCGCTCATCAGCCTTGTTTAAGACCCATATTTTCGACTGTCCAGTCCACCGCGTGCTCACCGGCTTGCTGGGAACCGTTTGGGAGCTGAGGCTATCGCCCCCACCCTGTCCTATCCTTCGTGGACGGTTGCTAGTTTCCCTTTCGTGTTTGTTTCCCCTCCTTGGAATTGTTGGGCATTGGAAATGCGTGCGTCCCCCTCTAAATTTGTATGGTTATACTTGAAGTTTCCCTCTGTGTGGTGGTGAGGGGCTCGTTCTAGACATTCGTCTCTACTCGACATTTATTTTTGTTTTATTTTTGCCCTTTTTTGATTAACCAAGTGTGATTTGAGTGCACAATCCCACCTTAGGTAGTCGATTTAGGAATTCCCCGATGTTAGGTTGATGCGCGTTTCGATCACTCCAGGAAGTGTTGGGTTGATTTTTCTCTTTCCATGGAGATGGTTTGGTGGTGTGGTGGGTTGTTTTCATATACCCGTGCTGGATGGAGGCTCTCTCGTTTGGACCAGTGGGCGGCGCATTTTTCCTCTTTATGGTAACGTTGCGAATGGGGTTGAATCTCTAATGCGGCTTCTGCTGTCTTTTTAGTAATGGGCGCAGTATTTCTTCGTTGCGTTAGGGGGGCTGTGTATGGTTTTCGACTTTGGTGCCACTGCAGTTTCGGCTGGGGCGGACGATGGTGTCTAGGGTTGGATTGTGTTGATTTTTTAGCATGTGGGTTTGAGTTTTTCTGTTTGTTTCATTTTATTACATCTTTTTGTCAGCTTTTTTTGCATCGAATGCCATTTCCTCGCTGCCGGTTTCTTGTATGTTGTCGATGAGAGGATACAAGTGGGACCTGTAAGACCCACCTTTAATGTACTGTCCACGCCCGGATTCCTCTTTGGCGCCCCACTCAGACCGACGCCTTCCACCTGATGACTCTTAAGTTAGAAAGAATTCCTCTTAGGGCGCCTTCACAAGATGCCACCATTTTACCCCTGGCCACCAGATACGTCACCAGCAGAGCTCATTCTCAAAGTCGAGTCTCGTGTAAAGAGCTCCGGTTTAGTTTCCATGGAAATGCGTGGTGGCGAGGCAAGACGTTTTGAGCTATTCACACGAGATGCCCTCTTTTAGTTTCACCCTTTAAATATATATATATATATATATATATATATATATATATATATATATATATATATATATATGATAGTGAAACCACTGTATAGGAGCCAGAACTTTAATTTACGAGACTAGTTTCGGTATGTAGTTTATCATACCCTCTTCAGTCGTATACTGAGAATGCGATTGTTACAAAAGTCTATAAATAGCGTACATATCAGAAAAAATAGAAAAGAAAAAAACACCAAGAAACACAAAACGGGCCAAATGGTCATTAATAAGGGGGTGTAAGTCAAGACCTTTGACTAAGCTGTTTACGGTGAGGTTACGGGGCTGCATTTCAATTGCCCATCTGACAAATTAAAATTGGGAATTTCTCCTATTAATATATATATATATATATATATATATATATATGTGTGTGTGTGTGTGTGTGTGTGTGAAGACACTGTTTTATCAATAGCGAGTAAATTATTGTACAATGAAACCACTTTTTTGAGCACAAAGTTTATTGAACCGGAACTAGTTTCGGTATGACGTTTTCCATACCATCTTCAGCCGTTAACTGAGAGAAATTGACAAAGAAAAGAAAAATACTAAAATAAACAGAAACCGGCAACTGACGTTAATCAGGAGGCGTTAGTTTTAGGTGATTAACAATATTTTTTAAAATGAGGTCAGATACATAGCGGCTACATTTGTGTTGACCTTCTGACAGATTAAAGTTTGGGATTTCTTTGATTAATTTAGATTCGATCATTTTTCTTTTATTAAAATCGTTTAATTCGTAAATTATTTGGGCACTTGGGAAATTAATTATGTAGGTGGTGTTTTTGACATGGGTGAAAATAATAGAAGCATCGCTTGCTTTACGAAAATCCCCCTTATTTTTAGTTGCCGGTTTCTGTATATTTTAGTATCTCTGTTTTCTTTGTCAAATTCCCTCAGTTAACGGCTGATGATAGTATGGAAAACTTCATACCGAAACTAGTTCCGGTTCAATAAACTCTGTGCTCAAAAAGTGGTTTCGTTGTACAATATATATATATATATATATATATATATATATACACGAGATGCCCTCGTTTAGTTTCACCCTTTAAATATATTCTCTCGACGCCAAATGCGTGGTAGGAGTGTATCGCATCGGGACGATTAAGTTCTCGGTGGGAAAACTGGCTCAAGTGGGATATCTTGGCTTCCTATCAGGGCCGGGCTCCTTTTCCCAAGGAGCACCTCGCCCCCCCCCCCTTTATTTATCGCAGGGGCGAACTCAAAGGGAGGCGAGTATTCCCAAATAGTCATTCCCCATAAGACCCTTCTCGCAAGGCCGTTTGAGTCGTGTTCTCTCCCGAGGGTTGGGAACATCGAGGTCCCCTCTTCTCTTCAACCCCGTAAGGGGCGCGGCGATTTGCCATCCTGGCCGCCGTGCTGACGGGATCCAGCGCCCCGTCCGGCCCCAGCTTAGCCTCTCTTCCTTCCTTCAGATAGCCTGTATTCCTATCCTACCTCGTCGCTTTTCATACAACCTCTCCCACAACTTTCTCTGGTCAGCCTCTAATTTCACAGGGTAGAAGCTGACCTTCTTCTCAGCCAATCGTCCCGGATCGGGGCTGAGGGGGGAAGGGACAATGTCCCCTAACCCCTGAGCTCCGGTCTGGGGTGGTTGGCTTTTAACAACCTGCTTCATCCCCACCCATACCTTCCTCACATCCCTTTTCCTCTCGTCTTCAAAATCTATCCGTTTTACGCCGTGTTCAAGGTGGAGCCGCCATGCCGAAGGACTGCCAGGCCACCAGGCGGGAGGGGTGGTCCCAAATGGCGGCGCCTGGCTCTGCCGGGCCTGTAAGCACCTCTTGCAGTGCGGGCTACTGCAAGAGGTGGTGAGCGATTGCGTCCCGTAAAACAAAGAGGGTCACCATGCCCAATGATGAAAAAAAAAAACATCTCCCCTTAATTCCCCCTATAACAACAACGGAGCCGCCCTCGTGCAGCTCCACAGAAAAGATGGAGGTCCCCCCCCCCTGTGCTTGCGCAGGGGACCCTCCATACCTCTTTAACCGGAGAGGAGGCTTACTCCTCTCCTACGCCTACGGGTGTAGGGGACTCCCCCTCACCCCCTTCTCTGGAGGTGCTTTCGGGCACCTCCCTATCTCCAGCGGCAGTCCCTCCTATGCTTTCTAAGGGGACTGCCAAGAAAGCCAGCAGGCAGCCCATTGCCGACCGCCCCTCGTACAAGCGGCTCGGTAGGGCAAACCCCCTTAGGGGGGAGAGGGAAGCCAGGCCCCTTCGGTCGCTTCCCTCAAAAGACCTGCTGGCAAAAATATTAAACCTTGCCGGGGTCAAGGCCTGTGCCTCCCCACTAAAGACTTATGACGCTGCCAAGGGGACCTGCGATGTCCTGGGAGGGGATGGCCAACTGGAGGCCCCTCCTGTGATAGACATGGTCCTTGAGGAAAACCAGCCTCAGAAGGTAGGGCCTTCCATGGGGGGGAATCCGGGCTTGGCGCCAAGCACCGAACCCGAATCCGCCCCTATGCAAGGTCCTCATCAAACGGCTGTGGATTCTCAGGCAGGACAAGGAGGGGAGGGATCTCCTCCGGATGAATCCCCTGCGCCCACCGGGACCTTCTCCATTTCAGAGAAGGACCTGGCTGAGGCCGGTCCATCTGGCCTGGGGGCTTCTACCGGCGGGGGTGAAAAGCGGGTTCATTCCCCGCCCTCCTCTCCTAAAAAGAAGAAAAAGACAAGAAAGACGAAAAAGACTCGGGGCTCCTCTCCATCCGCGGGGGCTGCGGGGACGGATGGGTCTGCTGCCACTTTGGTAGGCGACCAAGCCAAGATCGGCACATCCGGCCCCTCTACCCCCTCGTGTGCGGAGCCCCTGACTAAGACCAAGAGTGCACAGGGCGGAGCCTCGATGACATCGGGGCCCCTCATTCAGAGGTTACCTGGCGTTTTCGAGCCCGCTGGCTTCAAACGCTTCCTCGTTATTCGCTCCACTGATGGCACCATGTTGTCCAAGGGCAACATGATCCATCAGAGGAGAGGATTAGCTAGTGCAATTGGTAGAGAGCCGAAGGTAACCCGTTTCTCGGACGGGAGCCTTCTGGCGAATGCGGCGAATCCCGCCGAGGCGGCCAAGATAAGTGCTCTTCGGACACTTCATGGCACCCCGGTGAGTGTGACGCCGCACTCTACCATGAACTTTGTAAAAGGAGTAGTTTATGCGAGGGAACTCGTTGACTACTCCATAGAAGACATCACCCTAGAGCTGGCCGACCATGGGGCGGTCAAGGTCGAACGTGTGATGAGAAAACAGGGAGGGGCCTCGAGACCCACCCCTACACTCTTCGTCACGTTCGACTGTGACAAGCTCCCTGAGTCGGTGCGTGCCGGTTGGTACCGCTACCGCGTAAAGGCATTCGTGCCACTGCCGCGGCGGTGCTATTACTGTCACCGTTTCGGCCACACGAATCGATCATGTAGACGTGCAAAATCGGGGTCACCCGAAGTCTGTGTAAATTGCTCCAAGGTCGCACACGATAAGTCCAAATCGTGTGTGGCCAAGTGTGTCAATTGCGGAGAGCCGCACCCTGCTTCTTCGAAGCAATGTGGTGCATATCTCCTTGAGAAAGAAATCCTGGCCATTCAGGCCCAGGATCGACTCTCATTCCGCGAGGCTAAGGACTTGGTCCTGGCGCGCCCGGCTCTGCCTGGGACGTCATATGCCTCAATAGTTAGAAAAGCACCCTCTGCTCCTGGCCCATCCAGGCCAACGAGCACGGTTGTTTCCGCGCCCATTCGGAGCCCTTCTGCGGGCTCTACTACACCCGGGCGCTCCCCTGGTAGAGCTGGCGGCAAAAAGGGTTCACACCCAGCCCCGGCTAATACCAGGGCTCCCCCCTCTTCCCCCAGCGTGACCGTTTCCCGTAAGGCGAAACGGCCACGCGCCTCCACAGAGTCGTTAGACTCACAGGAGGCAACACCCCTGAAGATGGTCGCTAGGCCATCTTCCGGGGTTCCTAAAGCTGTTCCCCGAAAGGAGGACAGCAACAAAGGAGCTTCGGCCCCTTCGCCCACGCCCCGAGGTGGAGCGAGTGGCTCGGAGACGGTGGTTCCTCGAAAAGAGGGCCCCCCGCCTCCCAAGCCGCAACGCCCGCCTAAGGTTTCGAGGCGGAGGGAGGAAAAGACTCGCATGGCGAGCCCAACCTCCCCCAATAAGTCCTCGAAGGCGACAGCGCCTTCAGCGCTTTGTCCGGCCAACAGCGCCCGGGGTTCTGCCCCCGGGAAGCGTACGGCCATTCCCGTGAGGGTCTTCAATTCGAGGAGGGCCCCCGCGTCTCCTCCGAGCTAGGCCTGGAGGGCATATTCCTTCAATGGAATTGCCGTGGACTCCGGGCCAACTGGGAGGAGCTGCGGAGGCTCGTCTCGTCCCGTTCCCCGTTAGCTATTTTTTTGCAGGAGACCATGCTAGGCGCGTGCCCGCTGCCTGCCCTCCCGGGGTATAAGGGTCTTGCGACCCCACCACCGCGGGATGGCCGGGCTGGGGGATGCGCGGTTTACACCCGGCATGATGTCTCCGTTCTTCCTTTCTCTTTAGATACCTCCTTTCAGGCAGTGGCTGTGCAGCTGCACCTGGATAGGAGGTATACTATCATTTCTGCGTACATTCCACCGTCAGCTGACTTCGACGCGGGGGACTTTCGCCGCGTCGTGGCACGGTTGCCGAGGCCCTATCTCTTGCTTGGAGATCTGAACGGCAGGCATCCTCTCTGGGGAGATTACTCCATAAATCCCAGGGGACAAGTCCTTGCCGATCTGATCGAAGAGCTTGAGATGGGTGTCCTAAACGTGGATGAGTTTACGCATCACTGTCCGAGAACCGCTTCATTTTCTTGCCTTGACCTATCTTTGTGCTCTTCAGATGCACAGCCTGATTTTGATTGGGGGGTGGTCGATGACCTCCATGGTAGTGATCACTTTCCCATTCAAATATCATTTTCAGGGCAACTGCCGCCTGAGAGACCACCTCGGTGGTGCTTGGCGCGGGCGCGGTGGCCTGCATTTCAGGAAATGACTGAATTCTCTATCTCAGTCGAGGAGTTTAGGTCGGTAGATGAGGCCGTTGAGTTCTTCTCCGGCAACCTCATCGCCGTAGGCCTGACTACTATTCCTAGGACGTCTGGCCGTTTTGCACGCCGACCACTCCCATGGTGGTCGTCCGAGTGTGAGACGGCCCTCAAACAGAAGCGTTATGCCTACATGCGCTATAAGCGCCGCCCGAACGATTTCACTGTCGCTGAATTTCGTCGGGCTAGGGCTAGGTTCCGGTATATTTCGAAGCACGCCCGCCGCTCTTCTTGGCGGGCATACGTGTCTTCACTTAACGGGAAGACCCCTTTAGCTGAGGTGTGGAAGCGAGTCAAAAGGATTCGGGGCAAGTTCTCGCAGGACCCCCCTCCCGTTCTCCAGGAGAATGGGACCGCAATCTCGGACCCCGCGTCCGTGGCGGAATCCTTAGCGACCGCTTTTTCCGCATTCTCTAGCCGTGATGCTGCTCCGCCAGCATTCAATGCACGTCGTGATGTCGCGGAAGGCCGCCGGCTGGACTTTACCTCCAGAGGCGGAGAACCCTTCAACGACAAGTTTACTGTGAGTGAGTTGCGTTCCGCTCTCGCTTCGTGCGCGGACACCGCCCATGGTCCGGACGATGTCCCGTACGCCATGCTTCGACACCTGGGTGAGCGAGGCATGGCCTTTCTGTTAGATTTGTTCAACAGGATCTGGGTGGAAGGTCTTCTCCCAGACTCCTGGCGAATCGCTACTGTGCTCGCCTTTCGCAAGCCGGGGAGAGATCACTCTACTCCGACCGGTTTCCGCCCAATCTCTCTAACCTCTTGCGTGTGCAAGTTGATGGAGAAATTGGTAAATGTTAGATTAGCCTATTTCCTGGACAGCGGAGGCCATCTGTCTTCTGCACAGTGCGGCTTCCGTAAGTTCCACTCCACGTCGGATGCTCTGTTCCGACTGGAAAGTGCCGTCTGCGAGGCTTTCCTTCGTAGACAGCACTACGCCACGGTGTTTTTTGATCTGGAGAAGGCCTATGATACCGCATGGCGATACGGTATCATGGAGACTCTCCACACGATGGGGGCGAGGGGACGCCTCCCAATGTTTATATCTGAATTTTTGCGAGATCGTCGATTCCGCGTACGGGTGGGGGGAGCTCTCTCCGGCCCAAAGGAGCAGGAAGAGGGTGTCCCGCAGGGAAGTGTCCTCAGTGTCACACTCTTTGCCCTGAGCATCAACGGCATCACCTCGGTGCTGCCGGAAGATGTTCTCGCTACGCTCTACGTGGACGACCTTTCGATCTCTTTTGGCGCGGCCCAGATGCCAACTCTGGAGCGTCGACTCCAACAGGCATTGAACCGCGTCTCTCACTATGCCGAAGCGCACAGGTTTCGGTTTTGTTTGGCCAAGACTAAGGTGGTGCACTTCTGCCGCCATCCACGGCTTCACCCCGCCCCAGATTTGTTTCTTAATGGGGTGCGCCTGGATGTGGTTGAGTCGCACCGTTTCCTTGGTCTTGTATTCGACCGACGCCTCACCTGGGAGGCTCATATTCGCAGCCTTAGGGTCTCTTGTACCCGCGCCATGGACATTCTCCGTTCCGTGACGTTCAGCGCTTGGGGCGCTGATAGGGCTACCGCCTTACTTTTTTATCGATCCTTTGTTCGCTCGAAGCTCGACTACGGTTGCGAGTTTTATGCATCCGCAGCCGAGCGTTTATTGCGCAAGGTGGATTCGATCCACCACACCGGCCTTCGCCTTGCGACCGGTGCCTTCCGCACTTCCCCCATTGAGAGCCTGTTGGTCGATGCTGGGGAGATGCCACTCGCTCTGCGCCGCGTGCAGTGCATCACTCGCCTGTACGCGCGAGCCCGGCGCCTCCCTCAGTCGCCAACAGCTCTCACTGCATCCGCAGCTGATCTCGATGGTGCCTATGCCGCCGAGAGACGCCAGTCATACCCTAAGCCCTTTGGGTTTAGGGCCAGGAAACTCCTTCGAGAGGTAGATATAGCTCTCGGGCCGGTGGCGCCCCTGGTTCTGCCCAGGACGCCACCCTGGTGGGTACCACATTTGGCTATTTGTCGCCACGCCTCTGCTCCCAAAGCTTGTACTGCGCCGGGAGTATTGCGTTCGACCTTTTTGGAGCACACATCGTGTCACGCTGGTACCGTGCCAGTGTATACGGATGGCTCCAAGTCCCAAGAGGGGGTCGGCTTCCACGCCGTATCCCCTCTGTTTGAAGTCAGCGGGGCTCTACCAGGCGCTGCGTCTGTCTTCACGGCCGAGCTGGTGGCAATACACCACTCGGTACGGGAGATTACGCGACGTGCCCGGTTCGGAGACCGGATTGTGATCTATAGCGACTCACAAAGCGCCCTGAGTGCTCTCGGGGCATTGGAATCTCCGCATCCCCTGGTTCGCGATATCCGTGACGCCACGGTTTTGGCGAGCCGGGCAGATGTCGAGATTATCTTCTGCTGGGTTCCTGGACATGTAGGAATTGCGGGGAATGAGCGCGCCGATGAGGGCGCCAAAGAGTCCGCGAGGACTCTGCGACCGGACCAGCGTTTCGCTCTTCCTCACACCGACTACATGGCAGGAATACGGGCAGCTCTTCGGACTGCTTGGCAAAGAAGATGGGAGACGGTCGAAGGGAACTTAAAGTTGCGTGCCATTGCGCCGCGACTGTTCCCATGGACCTATCCCCCAATGCCGCGGCGGCTTCAGGTTGCTTTCTGTCGTCTCCGAATCGGACACACTCGTGTGACGCATCGCTATCTGATGGAGCGCTCGCCTGCGCCCTATTGCAACGACTGCGTTGTCCCCCAGACTGTTCGGCACATTCTTGTCGAATGTCCCAGTCTGGGTGATCTTCGCGCACGACACCTGTCCCGGTACCGGGATGGGCGGGGTCGCTACCGCCTGTCCCTTGTTCTCGGGATGAGTGCGTGTACTTTGACTGGTGGACTTATTGACTTTTTGGGGGAGGCCGGCCTTCTCCCTTTTATTTAACTCGATTTAATTGTTGTTGTTGTTTTTGTAATTGTTTTGTTATTGCTTTGTTATTGTTATTGTTATTGTTATTGTTATTCCTTTTTATTGTTTTCTGTTTAATTTTTTAAAGTAGCCTAAATTAGGCTGTTTGTTTACGGCAACTTATGCCTTAGTCGGCAGTCGCCAGATAGCCCCTTAATTAAAAAAAAAAAAAAAAATCTTCTCTTCAAGAGGCCTGCCTCCAATGGAGTCTTGGTATCTTCGATCTTTTTTACCCTGTGAGCGCCATGACTCTGTTAATGATCGCTAATTATGGGGAGGCCTTTTTCCAAAGGCCGTCAGATTGTGGTTCTATTCAGTTCTTTTCGGGTATTCGTTCATTTTTTATGACGTCTTTTGTTTTCTGCCCCCCCCCCGCCCTCTCAAGATAGTAGTTAGGAGTTTTTTCGGTCTTTCGTGCAAAGTTTTTCGTGTTGATTTACCAGCTGCGTTTCCGGTTCCGTCCTTTAAGTGCTGCTATGGTATTGTCATCTTTATCTCTCCTTTATCTTAGTCCCTTTAGTTTACTTATATTAATAGTAATTATACTAATTTTTATTGTGTTCTTCAAAGCCAATGAATGACCATCACAGACCGACTATCTACCAACTACAAAAGGGGCTTGATAGAAGAAGTGGCTTTTTAAGGCATCTCTTTGGGGTATATTACAATGGGCAGCTCATTCCTAATCCTAGGAACAAAATTAAGAAAGCACGATCACCCATGGAGCACAAACAACTACAAGGAGCAGATACTGAACGTAGTGCTATCAGGGGTTAGGTTAGGTCTCGAGAGGAAGACAGCTTTTTATATAATAATAATAATAATGTCTTTTGTAATGCGCTCTTCAAAGCCTTAGGCCTTCCCAGAGCGCACGTTGTGCTGAGATGAGAATGGAAATTCAAGAGGGGAAGAAGGCAATACTGAAAAGATGCGTTTTCAGGAGACGCTTAAATGTGGTAAGAGAGGGAGAAGACCAGATTTCAGCAGGAAGAGCATTCCACAACTTAGGGGCGCAGATTGAGAAGGAGCAGTCCCCCATTGAGCAGAGGGATGAACGAGGAATATTCAAAAGAGGTGCATGTGATGACCGAAGGGCCCGAGGGACATGGCGTGGCGAGAGGGCAGAAGAGAGGTAAGACGGGGCCTTGTTGTTTAGGGCCTTAAATGTGAAGAGAAGTATCTTGAAGTGACTACGGGATCTGACAGGGAGCCAGTGGAGTTCATGCAGCAAGGGTTTCGAGGGAGAGAAGCGAGGGCGACGGAGGAGAAGTCGGGTGGCATAGTTCTGTACAAGTTGAAGGGGGTGGAGAGAGGAGGATGGCAGATTCACAAGCAGAGAGTTACAGTATTCAAGGCGTGAGGTGATGAAGGCATGAACTTTAGTCTCAAGACTTTGGCGATCAAAGTGAGAGCGAATGCGAGAGAAGTTACGAAGGAAACAGAGAGGATTTGCTGACATTGCAAATCTGCCGTTTCTCTCGTTGGATTACACAGGGTTTATTTTCTTGTCAACGCACTCTTTGTTCTTCTCACACAAACATTATCTCCCGCGCAGCTCAGTCTGAGTCGTACGGAATTTCCGTTTTTGAGGAAATATGACGATATCTATCCCGTCTTTTGCCTGATACTCGAAATATTGCTTTACTTTCGGATTGAAGCGGATTTCCGCATCGATATTCCTAGATTTTCCCTAAACTCCGACAAAGTCGGCGTCGTCCGATATGCCGGTTTTCTGTGTCGTGTTTGTTGTTTGCCCTCGCGTATTTCCTCGCCTCTCATATGGAGATAAATACGCGCCTCTTCATTTATCCTGCTGGAGTTATTTACCGATTGGAGCAGAGGCGGATCTATAAAGGTCGTCCATCCTCTATGATAGTTTGCCTCTCATGTCCATGTCTATCCCGTGTCTTTTGGTGTGTTTTTTTATGTAGTCTTTTGGTGTGTTTTTTTATGTATTCGTGTTATCAGTATCTCTTATTGTTCCCATCTATCCCTTAACGACTTTCCTTTGCTGCTCCTTGTGATCTGATATTGACATGGGACAGGGATTTACGAGTGTTTTCTGGACTTTTTTTTTTGTTGTTTTTAGCGCGAGTCGCCTCCGTGATGTCATTCAAGTTGGTTGGTTCGGAGATTCCGTTTTAAGGGGTCGCACGCCCGATGTCCGAGGGGTCTTATCATCTTTCCAGCGCTTCTACCTGCCCATATATATTCAGGTTCGGAATTAGTATCTTGGACTAATTGGTCTGTATTGAGATTGGGACCTAACAAGAGCGAATTTGTGATTGAAGGAAAGAAGCTTCGGAGTTTTCGAAACGTTTTTTCACCTTTTCTAACCAACTTATTGGCAATTTCCTTGTGTTTGTGTCTCCTGTGCGATTGAGCCAAGAAGGAAGAATGAGAGAGAGGTGGGAGGGGCGTCCAAAACGGTGGAAAATGTTGAGATCTAAGTTTGAATATCTTTTATGGCACTTGTACCACCGCAGAGGTATCGAAGGTAGGTTTGTTTGGAAGAGTTGCGTCCGCCCGGGCACGAGCGCCCCTATAGTCTCCTCTAATCTCGGATTATACTGTATAGCTTCCGCACGTTTTCTCTTTACTTAACTTCATCACTTTTATTTACGAACCTTCTCAAAAGGTTTTTGTTGGGGGGGGGGGGATACCCCCGTGGATTCCGCTTCTTTTAAGCGCATACTATGGGATCGCGCACTTGCACTGATAAAATAAATGACATTCCACACAAAGCGTGTCAGTCCTGCAGGCAATTTTTTTTTATATTTATCATTATTATTTTCTTAAAACTAAGAAAAACCAACGAGGGTATCTCAGACATAAGATTTGTAAGGAGAGATCGGTAATAGAAGTTGAGACGATGGGAGGGCGGGGGCGAAAATGTATAGCTCGAAATTGGGCGCTTGAAAACGGAGGGTGCACAACTCTCTAGAATCTCTCCAATCTCCACAATTATGACAGATCCCTGTGGGTTTTGGTGCCTGAGGACGTAACCTTAAATGTTATCTGCAGCATAGTTTCCTAAGCTACCTCTAAGACCACCTTTGCGTGACTATTTTGAATTAGTGTCAGTATTTGATGCATTTAAAACCCGTCAAAGACTTGTTCTATTTTTCGCCTGGTGTCGACCGGCGTTTGTTCCCTTCGCCTCGTTCCGACTCTAAGGCGATCCAGAATTGTCATTGGGTACGGAGAGTGGGGGCATGGAGATCGACCATGGGAAGGATTGAGGGGATTTCGGGGCCTCCTCCCTCTTCCAAGGACCGAGGGGTTGTTGGGGGGAAATGAAGAATCTACCCCATGAACCTTGAATCCATTCGTGGGAAGATGAGGTGTTTCCATTAAACGAGTTAATCGATGCCAGTGGAAGCGAGTGGGTGGAATTTATTGCGCGCATGCGCTTGCGGGATGTACCCATAACCCCCCACGACACCCGGAAATTCGACTCCGGGTTCTTGTTTCTTCCGGTCCTGACCACCTGGGGGGTGAGTCCCCCACTCATTAGTGGAATCGTAACTTTTCACTGAGAAGGAAGAGAGAAGAAAGCTAAAACGTGTAGGCTGGTCTTTCTTCGACTAGAGTTAAAGAGTAGTATGGGTTATTTGTGATTAGGGGGGGGGGTTGTGGTTTAAGGGTAATTAGGGTTTCATGCTCTTTGTAAAAGCCCCTCAGAGGTAAAAAATATTTGTAATTAGTTACCGTTATCCAGCTTGTTCTAAATGAGTGGAAATCCAATTTCTCCTCGTCTCATCAATACGGTTTCTTTCGCTCGCCGCGTCACGATCTTACCCTATCCTCTTAATTGTCCCTAAATTCATTCGTGGACTTCATACCAACCGCCCTTTTTTTAAGGGGACCATTACGAGATAATTTGTTGATTTTGGGTAAAATAGATTTCTTAGTTGATCCTTAAATTTGTGGATGAGCGTGACATCATTTGTTTGGGTGGTTTTGTGGGTTTGATCTTGGCTATTGAATAGAACTTATCATTGGGTTAGAACTTTGTCCAAGAGGTGGTACTTGTACGGTACCTATGTTTTAAATTTAGAAGAAGGCTATCTATGGGAGCTTGTATGGGAGTGTTTATAATATCTTCAAGATAGAAAAAGTCCTGATATTTTCTGAACGAGATAAAGATATATTTATCCCCTCGAATTTATAGCGCAATAGCAATGAGGCGTATCGCGTAAGAAAGTTTGTAAGGAGAGATGTGTAGAAGAAGTGGTAAAGATTGAGGAAGCGAAGATGTGTGTGAAGATATATAGTCGCTGATCCTTTGGTAAGGTAGTTAGGGTTGGAAGGGTGCACAAGCCCCTAAATGTCACCTGACCCTCTTGCGTGCCGGCAATATTGTAGAGTTGACTTTGAGTTCCCACCCAGGGGGAATAAAAACCTCCCCTCCCCCTCTTGCTTAACGAGGTACCCCTACCCTTTACGCTATTGTTTCTTTCTCCCTTAATCAAAAGGATTTATAAACAAATAAAGCGAAAACCAACGAAGGAGTTTGCCAGAAAAATGCCACCCGTACCAAAGCAGATATAGTTACAAATATATAATAAAATGTGTCCACGTTTACCTCTCGAAATTATACTCACCCTCCTCATACCACTCAAATACTTGTCTACTTTATAAAAAAAAAAACCAAGCCACTGAGGTAGCCTTGACCTCCAATGGTGAATGGTTATTCATTACAATATCTACCAGATCCTTTCGATATCCCCTACTGCAAATACTCGTCTAGTCGTCTCCCTTTAAAGGGAGCCGGAGAGTAGTGATAAACGCCAACGATTGCAGGTAATTCATGAAGGAACTAAAAAAAAAAGATGATGTTTCTCCCATCACTTTCTGCCCTGCGTTTCTTTACAACTAGGAGTAAACTGCAGGGGGATTTAAGGTGACCTTAGAGGGTTGAGGCCCCTCCCAGCGCCAGAATCTGCAGTTTGCCCTCCTGGTCCCGGCACAGTCATTTCCCCCCCCCCTCGGGTCCCAACACCCGCAGTTTGCCCTTCCGGCTCCAACACCGGCAGTTTGGCCTTCCGGCTCCAACACCGGCAGTTTGGCCTTCCGGCTCCAACACCGGCAGTTTGGCCTTCCGGCTCCAACACCGGCAGTTTGCCCTTCCCGTCAAACACCCACAGTTTATTTCGGGACAGAGGTTTATGAGTCAAGTTTGTTGCGATGGTGATGCACTCGTTGGTTATCGCCATGAAGGGATCTCTATATTTTTTTAATCTAACTTCGTTTTTTGCCATATTTTACAGCTTCATTAAATTTTCCCCTTTGACGTTTATGGTCTCCCTGCGCGGTGGTATCAGGTGTAGGAAGGACAACCATGCTGCAGCCGACATCTGAATGATTGTGTATCCCAGACTCACGTCCGCAGCTGTATCTTGTATACATTGTCACCCCTACCCCCGTATTAACCTCTTTACGTACCTCTCTCTCCTTACAATTTGGGGAAGATGCACTCGTTGGTGTTATCTTTCTGGGGGGGGGGGAGAGGATAAAAAAACGTTGGATTTTTTTTTTAGTTTTGCCTTGGGGTATGAATTGTATATATTTTGATAGTGATATTATTGTATATTGTAGTTGCATGGTAGTTTTTTTTAGAGCCTTGACAAGGCGATGTTATGGCCACTGTACCTTGGATGTAGTTTATGGAGAGATGTTAGGGTGGGGATTGACCTGAATGTTCTTTGATAGGTCCTTGTGGCTTTTGTCATCCATGAATGTTATGTTAATTAAGATATATACCCGTAGATCCGCATTGAGACCAGGAGGGCAAATTTTGGAATGTGAAGCCATCAATCCTCCAGGAAGGTTACCTTGGCTACACATGTGCGTAGAGAGAGAGAGAAAGGATTTTTTCATTCGAAATTTAAAGCGCAATAGCAACGAGGCCGCATCCCACATATGTTAGGAGAGAGCTGTAATGAAAGGGGCGAAGGGCGGAGGAAACGAAAATAGGGGAAGATAATAGAGGCGGGTCCTCATGCCGGTATTTGGGGCCGGGAGGTTGCACAACTACGGCCACTAGGGCA
Source organism: Ceratothoa steindachneri (assembly GCA_963969495.1). Lineage (NCBI taxonomy): Eukaryota > Metazoa > Arthropoda > Malacostraca > Isopoda > Cymothoidae > Ceratothoa > Ceratothoa steindachneri. The sequence goes on from OZ018323.1 coordinate 182,089,917, forward strand.
GGGTGGGCGTGGTGCTCCTCTAGGGACCGGGTGTAGCATTCTACACCGGGTACCCCCCCCCTCCCCTACCCGCCCTACGGTGAGAGAAAGGAAAGAAAGGCCCTATCTGGAGAAACGAGCGGGAAGAATGCCATGTTAAAAAAAAAATCACGACCCCGACCGGAGATGAAGAGACGTAACCCGGTCGGCGACTGGCCTGCAAAATTTGCCACCGACTAGAAGAAAGGGAAGAATAAACTTATACAGAAAGTGGCGAAAAGGCGGTCAAAATGGAAATATCTAGAATTAATAAAAGTCCAGGTAGTCTCAATTTGGTTTGAGACTGCCGAGAACTCTGGGGCCTGGTAGGGCGGGCTGCTCATCTAGGTACAAGATGGTACATTCTACATGAGGCACCCTGTTGCGACGGTGCCAATACATTCTCGTATTATGTTCTCTTACCCTTCCAACTTCCCCCCCCCCAAAAAAAAAACTATAGAGGAAATAAAGGAATCCCGTTTAAACGAACTGGGCCTTGTTCAGTCATTTGCTGAAGGCGGGGGGGGGGGGGAGCAAACATAGCAAGAAATACCTCCTGAACCACGCTAATAGCTTGGTAGGGAAAGTTAGGATTTCTCGGTTCTCTGTGAATCAATTTGGATGAAACTTATCCCAGGTGGTCTCCACAATGTTGTGGCTGTCCTTCAATTTTTATTTCAGATTCGTCGTTTTGGGGCTGGACCACGCTAATAGTTTTTGAATGAAAGTAGTCCATCTAAACATATTTGGGAGAAAACGAAGTATATATACACATTAAGCATACCTTGTGTACAGTAGCGGCCATAATATAAGGGTCAGTAAGAACAACTGTATCTAAATATTTATTATAGAAGTTTAACAAAACGTTGAGACTATATATTATTATACACATATTTAGATATATCTAATATCTATCTTTTTGAGAACTTCGACTGAATGGAATAATTATTTCGTAAGTTATGAGGAAATAAACAAACTATCTTCCAAATTGCAGCGAACAGAAGTTAAGGGTCACTTAGAAAAACAATTTAAAATGGAACAAAAACAAAAAAGACACCCTTACTATTAATATTTTGTGAACATTCCTTTACTAGCAAATGACCTCGCGACATCTATTGCAAAATGATGAGGTAATATCGTTCCATTTGTCTTTTTCAATAATTCCCCGAGTTCATCTTGGTTCTTTGGATTTCTCCTTTGCGCTCCATCTCCAATCACTGGTCAACAACCAAAATGGTTCACATATGAGATTATGCTCACACAACTAATTTCATATTACTGCATTTGGATCTAATATTTGTTTTGTTCTATCAGACTAAGTTTTATTAAAAAAATCAATAGGTACAAATATTCAATATTCGGTCACTTGTCTCGTGCAACAGATATTTAACCCCAAACAGACCAGCTTGTGTCTTATGTGACTGTGTTTACATGACTAATTTCACATTGTTGAGTATGATTTAGATGTTTTATTCTACTATCAGATCTACTTTCTTAAACATACAGAAAAATAGTAAATATGATGACATTAATTGTCTTACGCAAGATAACGATATTAAACACGTCACAGATAACCTCATAAGAAATTGTACCAGAAAGCATAAGTTCAAATCCTTTATAATTGACAAAATATGAAGTTCTAAAAGTGCTACTGAACTTTGCCCTTTCGTTTGTACATCTCGTTCTCTTCTCGTTGCAGCGTCAGGCAATAGTCGCCCATCATATTAGGACTGAATTGTCCCTGATATCTAGCTTTCCATTATGGCGATGTCTTGATGAAATCTTTCACCGTGTTCATCACTAATGTCTCGGAGGTTATCTGGGAAAAAATCAATATGAGAGTGGAAAAAATGCATGGTTGTAACGATTTCTTTGTAGTTGTCAGCACGATAGTTTCCAAGAAAAAGCTTTGACACATTGACAAATGATTCCCATGAGTTTTTCTCCACTGGGTTCAAGGCCTTGGTGAATATGCTATCATGAACTAGTATGCGAATCTGTGGTCCATTCAAGTCACCTGCTTTCAACTTGGCTTCGGAAACCACACCACCTAGTTTCTGACATAAGCATCGAAACCCAGTACCAGATTGATCCATACATAGCCTTGATGAACTTTTTAGCCAAACCAAGCTTTAGATGCAGTGGAGGCAAAAATATATTTTCTGGAACTACAAGAGGATTGCGAACACAGTTGAACCTTCCAGGCGCATCTCTTGGTCTTGTCAGCCATTCCTTTCAAACATAGTGCTCTACATCAGCTCTGCTGTCCCACAAACATAAAAAGCACATGTGCTTTATGTAGCCACTCTGAAGGCCCAGTAGTAAACAGATGACTTTGAGATCCCCACATATCTTGCACTGGTGTTTCTTGTACTCTATATCGGCTAAAAAAATCTTGATTGTTTCATAGCTTTCAGCCATCTTTGCTGTATGTGCTATTGGGATAGAAGGAAACCGATTGCCATTGTGTAAAAGAACAGCTTTCAGAGTCTATAAACAGCCTCCAATCATCTGACTTGTATGGTTCAGACTTGCTGAATTGTTGCATGAGAGATACTGCGTCCCTACAGTAACAAAAGTTGTTTGCCATCTTGAAAAATGCAGACGGCTCTTTATGTCGGTAACGAGCTGTAGTAATACGTACTCTAGCTTCCAGCAGGTTACGCTGCTTTAGTCTGGATCCCAGAACTTCGGCCTTTTCTTTGGACAAGTCTAGGTCCCTGATAAGATCATGAAACGCTTCTTGAGTAAAGAGTTTAGGCCTGGTATTTTCAGAGTCATCTTGGTAGTCGTCTTCATTTGAGGTAGAATTAGAATCGGAATCGCTCATCAATTCTTATTCAGTCGGTGGATTTGGGACTGGGAGTTAAGCGCTGTGCGGAACAATATTGGGGTACTGCACCTTGCCTCGTATTTTGATGGTTATTCCCTTGATATTTGTGAGACAGAAGTAGCAGTCACTGCTGTGATTTTTGGGTTCACGCCATATCATTGGTACAACGAACAGCATTCCTGAGCTTCGCTTACCACACATCGACTCGCTCAGGTGGTTGACACAAGCCTTACAAGTTATATGAGGTGCTCTTTTCTGGTCTTGGTCACCCAAAGGACATTTGAAGTAACTTTTGTAGTTCAGTCGAACAGCTTTTGTGATTAAATTATTGAGGCTACCAGGAGTGAAGGCGCCACATATGTAACAAAAACAATCAGCATCGTTCACGCACTTGCCACGTTCCATGTTTTGTTAAGTTCAGATAATTAGAAATTAGGCAGATGTAGATATGCACTATTATGAACATATAAATTAGTGTATGAATAACATGGTGCACCAAATATATTGATATGCTGGTTCTGGAAAACTTAGCCCGATACAGCTCTAGGAATACCCTAGAATCAGACTATTTTGATCCAGAACCATGAGATTTTTTTTGACCAGTGTATAATCTTCCAAACGTTTTCTATAGGGTTGAGGTCGGGACTTTGAGGTGGAAGTTTATGAGATCAACCCCTTCATCACTTAAAAAATCTTTGACTTTCTTCACACTGTGGCAAATAGGAGGTTGAACTGACGAAGATCGGAGATGTGGAAGGGCATGCTGTCTAAGAATCTGCTTGTAGATTTCACATTGACAGTCTCTTGTAAGCGAATAAGTGGACCAAGACCAGCAGCAGAGATCACCAATACCATTACACTGCCTCCTCCATATTTCACTTTATTCTTCACACATGCACGAGATAACCTTTCACCACATCTTCGTCGGACTTACATCCCGCCATCAGAACCAATTACATTAAACTTCGATTCATCACTACAATGAACCTGCGCCAACTGTTCTTCTGTCCAGACGACATGTTCGTGAGCGTAACGAAGACGAGCTCTTTGATTCTTCTTGGAGATCAGAGGTTTCTTTGCCGGTGTCCGTCCAAGCAACCCAGAAGCTCGTAACCTCCGGGAAACTGTTTTGCGCGATACGTTAACATCGGAGGTGGAGCTGAACTCACGGGATATTTCAGCAGCACTCTTAAACCTATCCTTCAGTGACATTATAACGAAAATATGATCCTGTCTTGGTGACGTTTTACGAGGTCTACGGTTTTGGGTTTAGCATCTGTCGATCCTGATGACTTAAAACGAGCTACAATTCGCTACACAACACTTCTAGACCTTCATACAGTAGTTGCCATTACAGAATTTGATTTGGTGAAGGCACATAATCCTTTGTTTTTCATCACAGGACACCGGTCGTCTCTCACAAGCCGCCATGTTGACATTTGAATGTTCCAATAATGTATGACCATAAGAAACAACTGTCACAAATACCTTGGTTGGTAGTTTCATTTTTCTAAATGACCCTTAAATTTTGGTCGCTGCAATTTGGAAGATAGTTTTTATTTCTTCATAACTTACGAAATATTAATTCCATTCACTTGAAATTTTCACGAAAGATAGATATTTGATATATCTAAATGTGTATAATATATTATAGTCTCAACGTTTTGTTAAACTTCTATAATAAATATTTAAATACACCTGTCTTACTGACCCTTATATTATGACCGCTACTGATATATTTAACAGCAAACTATAATTATAATGCACGATTGATAGACATAATGAATTATTTGCCCACTTGAGCTTTGATGGCCGCACATAAGACTTCTTTAGACTAAAATTGACGTCCATCGGCATAAACATTTTGTTTAATGATGGACCACAAATTTTCGATTGGGTTTAGATCCGGAGACGCTGGCAGCCACCCCATCAACTTGTCACCTTGTATGCCGTAAGTACGATTGGCTGGCCCTAGCAGAGTGGACTGAAGCGTTTTCATGCATGAAAATTAGTCCTCAAAAGTGACAATGGTATGCCATCTAGCCAGGCATCCAAGACCTTCAAGAGATTGCAGAAGGCGGCAACGTCACTTTCACCCCCATCAGGCCCCCCAACTGAGACCAACAAGTGCGTGTCTAATGATACCTGCGAACAACATGACTCCTCCTCCCTATTGTTGACGTCGCAAACGTTGGTGATGATCATATCCGAAATAGACCCAACCGTCAGGTCCGTCAAGGGTCGCCCCGGTCACGTCACTGAAGAGAACGCAACTCTTGTCCAACTTCATCTACTTCTGGGCCCATTCAAATCTTAAAGTCTTGTGAGAGGGCGTTAAAAGAGTCGGTTTCTGGGAAATTTGCACGGAAGCCAGGGTCCCTAGGATACGGCCATTGGTGGTCTTCGGTACACAGGGACGACCAGCGGCGGTGAAAATGACTGCTTGTTTGTCCGGGTTTCTCACCCAACTGGCGGCCAATATTCCTCAAATCCTTAGCTGTCACAGTCTTGGAGTTCCCACAATCTGATCTCTTCTTCCTTATTGAAGGGTCCTTCAGAAATCGTCTAACCGTGTCCACATGGTGAACCAGGTTCTCCTCAATAACATGAACAGAGGTGCCTTCAGCACTTTCATTGATGATGGAAGACTTTTCTTCATCTTTGAGGCCTCTGCGTCGTACCAATGTTCTTAAAGAGGATAGATGCTATTAGCCTGGTTCGCCCCCAAAACGAGGAATCTGAAATTTAAAAAAAATGGAGGACGTAACACAGCATAATGAAAACCTAACATTCATGTTGTCCTTTTGTTCAGATCAGCTGGGAAAAGTTTAATCAAAATTGATTTACAGAACCGAGAAATCCTAACTTTCCCTACCAAGTTATTAATGTGGTTCAGGGTGTTAAAGCCAATATTTGGGGGAGGGGGAGGGTAGAATTGTGAGAGATGGCAAAAAATAAAGTAAATCGGGAACGTTAATGATTCTCGTTCCGCTCCTTTATTTACATGGGTCTATTGTAGCCCTCCCTCTCTGTGTGGCTTTTCCCGGTGCATGTATGAGGCTTCTTTGGTACGGCAATTTTGGTCACCTCAAAGCCCCACTGGTGACCGAATTTCCTTCGGGCTGGGTCAGGTTCAGGAGCCTTGCACTTCCTTCTGGTCCTTAGCACCCGATGTTGTCTCTTACTTGGGCCACGTACCATAAACACATTTTCACTTTATGTACCCTCTTTTTTATGACAGAAGACCGCCCGTTGGTTTTCAGTTTAATATATTTACGCGCAGGATTTTTGTACATTTAAGCCTCTGACCCTTTTAAGGGACCGTATCCCTGATCCTCTTTTACTATTTTTGCCCTCTCTTTTCATCCCCCCCCCCCGATCCCTTCTCACGAACAACAAGCCTTCGGTGATGACGGTTGTCATGACAATGTTATTTGTCTCCTAAAAAGCCCCCAACCTTTTCGAGGCCATTTCTTCCTTTCTCTTTCATACTTCTTTCCGTTTTTTGGCTTTCGCTTTATCCTTTAATTCGTTGGATCATACTAATTTTCTCTTCATCATTTACAATCAATTAATTTTCTCTTCCAAGTTACCGTGCGAGAGAAGATTGTGTTGGCCATTTGTCTGCCCAGAATTCGGAGAAACGCCAAGCTCTCTGGGGCTATTAAAGGGCTTTATTTCGTCCAAGTTTTATGGTAATTGTGGCTGGTAAAATATGGTTTGGGGGTGGGTGGGGGGAGGATGGAATGGAAAGAATTGGTTGGGGAAGAGTGGGAGGAAATTGTCTGGAGAGGAATGGTGGAATTGGCAAGGGAATATTGAAGAAGAAAATTGGGGGGAAAAAAATCCCTAATTTTAGGGTTGAATGTATAATGTAAACAATAAATTGGAAAGTTTGCATCTTAAGTTTTTTCTTTTGGGAAGCGTCGCACACTCTTGGATTTCGATTATCGGTGTTAATATTTATGATTTGCTGGGGCGGGGGGGGGGATTTGATAGTTTGAAGTTCATATAGGGTCAACAGGAGATTTGCGGAGAGTCGCGCTTTCTAGGAAGGCTCAAAGAGCGTATCTGCTTTCCCCCTCGTTTTGTGGATAAAATTACAAAATCAGACAGAAGAAGAAATGAAATACAGGTTCGGGGAGCATTCTTACCGCGGGAATGGAATCTTTAGTCGAATGGTCGACTGACCTACTTCTAAGCGCCTGCGTCGAAAAATATTCTAACTTAAATTACACGAACATACAAAATACTTTTTGTAGTCTATTTCAAAAAGAGATTCATGAAAATATATGAATCTACAATAAAGTAATTCAGTTATAAATCCTTAATGGTTCTGTTGCAAGTGTCTCCAAGGCAAGGATTCTTCGGCGATGCTTTAGTATGTGATCTGCAAGCCGAAAGCGGCTTAGAAACTTTTAATGTGATCTACAAACCCAACACTACGCAAAATATTGATATATACTCTATTGTACTCAAGATGAATATTTTTTTTTAAAACTTTTAAAATTACTATTTTACATCGGGGTTTCAGGTAAATCGATACAAAGTTGAAAGTGTGCCGAATGGTTAATGACCGCACCAATGTAGTAAGATCTTAGCTTTCATGCGAGTTAAAGAATACGCAGTTTCTTCTGACAAAGAGGAGCTAAAATCGAAAAAAACGGTATTCCATACTCGCGACCCTCCGTTCGGGCGAAGCGTGGAGATTGTGAATTTTTTTTTATTACTTGAGGAACCTTTAAAAGGTGAAACTGCAGTATGGCGAGGTTGAGAATAAAGACGAAGTTACCGTCGACCGACAGTGTCACAAGCGTCGCTCTGATACCACCAAGATCGAGAAACTCGTCGCCAGTGTCAGGCAGGAGATCTCCGAGGACCATTGGGCAAACTTGCCAAGAAGATTTGGATGAACAAGACAAGTATCCACTGAGCAGGGCGCCAGGACTTGGGCTACTACTCGTATATGTGCTGAAGAGGCGCCAACTTCTCACTCAGACTACAATGGAAAGCAGTAAAGTGAAGGCACAAACACTCAACGAAGTCGAGCACGATTGCGCCGTCTTTCTTCGTCTCTTCTCCGACGAGAAAAAAAATTCCCTTCCATACAAGAAGGTGAACCGGCACAATAATCGCTGGCTGTGCGAAGACCCATCAGATGTGCTTACCGTCATGCACAACAAATCTCACGCCCCTTTGTTCTGGTTGTGGTCAGCATTGAGGGCTATGTTATGCCTCTCCACATCTCCCCACAGGGCGTCAAGAGACTAATATTATTTTTATTATTGCTTATTTTGGGGACGATCCAAGATCGTTCGATTTCCCTGACGGTATAAAGGTTCGGTTAGGTGTTGGAAACATCGTTAGAGTGAGCCCAGATTTGGCGGCGTCGAAGAAATGCTACTGCGGATGCGTCATTGTGAATTATTTCGTAAATTTGTTCTCGTGTTTGAAATGAGTCCTAAGAATATTTTTTGTCGATGCGTGAAGTTCCCTTAGACACAAGACCAAATCCTCTTCTTAACTCAGAATTGGTATCCAAGCACATCTTAAACTTATCTTTCCACAATTATTTCTCGTCACGTCCATCGTAATGCCATTTTTCCATAATGGCAATCCGCTCACGCCCATCTTCACAAGTTTAATTTTTTTTTCCATCTTAAGCGAATTTTTGTTTTCTCACGTTTTAGAGATGTAGATCGCACACTAAACCCTCCTCCATTTTATGTTGCTCTCTTTGGTGTTGGTCGCATGCTCTGACGCTGGTTGGTGGCGGGGCCTCCTCCTTCTTTCTTTTTGTTTTGCTTTTTCTTATTTCTTTTTTAAAAATGTTTTTATTTTTTCTAATATGAGTCGAAAAAGTGATTAGGGCGACTTATGCCCCAGCTGTCATTCCAGATGAGCGCTATAAAAATAAATCTCGCTCATTTTCAAGTCCCCTTATTTCACCACTCATCGCGAACTTTTTTTTCTCCAATAACTTTAAAGCGTAGATGCCGCCAGGTTTTTTTCCCCTTCATCATCATCATCATCACTAACTATAATTTAAGAAAGGGATTTTTTGAGTATTTGAATAATAATTTCATCTTAGTTTGGTTATGACTTATGTTTTTTTATCAAAGTTATTTCTAATAATTCTTTTATAATATCCAAAATAAAATGGTGAAATTCAGGAATTAATATAAGTATCGAAGTTTTGTGAAATTTTTTAAACCCAAAGAATTATAAATGGTGAAGTTCAGAAAATTTCTTTTTATATGTCTTCTTCTATAACTATATTTTAGCAACGTGTTATTTTGAAAAGGGGGAATTTTAGTTTAGAGTTCCTTTTTAAAATTATTATAATTGGCGAAGTTCAGAAAATTTATAAAAATTTAACCATGGCTGCTTTTTTTTTTAGATTTTAAATTTTAATCTTAGCAGTGAAGCGCAAGCTCCCCAGTGTAAAGGAGAGTGGCGAAGCCATTGCCTGGTATAATTATATTTTAAATTTAGAAAAAAAATATGCCTTCGAGGTAAAGGATCTCGCCATCTTGCCTGGGGTTTAGAAGGATTATGTTTAGGAATTCCTTAATTATGGTGTATACAATGGAAAATTTACCCCAATGCCAGAGAATTGGTCTTGGCTGCGATTCGAAGAAACTCATCTGTGATTAGTTATCTCAAGATGTCTTTGGGCTAAATTGTTTATTTACATTAGGCGCTGACCCCCAATTAGTGTGTCACTGGTTATCAGCACCATGAAGTCTGGTGGATATGATGCTAAGGCCGTAAATCCATTAAGAGGCTAAATTATGTATCAAGCAAGTGGGTTTTATCGCCCTATCGTATAGCGAGAAGCATCACATCATTTTCCTTACGCCCTCTCATCCACTGCATTTGCACCATTAGTTTACCGGCTCAATCCTTCTTCACACTGATAAAGAGTGGCTTGCAAACTTGGGGTGATGATGGGAGCCAGTCATTTCCGAAGCCTGTCTCCAAAGGAAAGAATTATATATGTTTTATACAGAAACAAGATCAACAGACCTTGCGTACCTCAATTATTCTGACTTATGAGCTTACGACCTTGTAAACCCTCAATAATTCCAGGACTAACTTGGGAGGACTTCGCCAATTATATCTTTCGAAAGATAATGTAAAACAATATCAGGGTTTCAAATTTCGTTGGAGTCGGCCGAAGAGTTACGATGTTATTGCCAAAAGACCCATTGAAAAATAAAATGGTTACAACCTGACCCGCTGACCTATGGACCGACATCGTGACTTGAGTCTGGTGCACGCGACTAAAAAACCCCTCGGTAAACTGAGTCTTCCTAGTTTTGAGTTACAAATGTATTGAAGATAGAAGTTGGTAATTGTAGAAAACGTTAATTTAGCGTTTATCATCATCACTAACTATAATTTAAGAAGGGAATTTTTTTTAGTATTTGAATAATAATTTTATCTAGGTTTAGTTATGACTTATGTTTTTTATCAAAGTTATTTCTAATAATTCTTTTATAATATCAAAAAAACAAAATGGTGAAGTTCAGAAATATAAGTATTGAAATTTTGGGAATTTTTTAAAACCCAAAGAATTACAAATGGTGAAGTTCAGAAAATTTATTTTTATATATTTTCTATAACTCTATATTTTAGCAACGTGATATTTTGGAAAAGGGAAAATTTAGTTTAGAGTTCCTTTTTAAAATTAATCTTAGTAGCGAAGCGCAAGCTCACCCCGTAGGAGGGGGGGGGGGGAGAGCCATTGCCTGGTTTCTTTATGTTGTGAAGAATGCAAAATTGTTTAAAAATGAATGAGGCTGAAGGATATTGGGATTGATTGAGGCAGAAAATTGTTTTCTCGAGAAATTCGCGAAATAAATTGCAAATTGTTAACAGTTTCATTACGATTGTATATTTGTTTTATCCAAGAGTTGGTGAATTTTGATTTTAGTGGTTTTTTTCCTTTATATCAACTTTAATTATTGGATTTCGATTTTTTCCAATTAATTTCTTTATTAACATGCAATTTTGGTATACCCCCTTTCCCTGTAGGGGGCTCTTGTTCTTACCTTTGTGTATGTTCTTTTGTACGAACTTGTTATGAGGGTTTTGAATAGTGATTTTCCGGTAGGTTGTTTTCTCTGACCACCGATTTCTGTTAACTTTTTTGATATTTTGCTACTCGTTTTAACTGATTCGCACTCGTATATGAGGCCTATCAGCTGGGGGTCTACCGTTTAACTCGGATTCGAACCACGGAGCCTCCCCCCCTCCCCCGCAAATTCGACCTGAATATTGGCTCCATCCTGTAACTAACCACATCCGATGTGTCTTAACTTCGTTCCTTGACGGAACCGGAATTTCAACGGTTAGGATTGAAAATCTAATTCCAGGATGACTTCTCCATTTTCTCCCCCACATTCATACTGTACATACACGCAGGTTATGTCTTAGTCTAGTGGCAAACCACTTTAGACCATGAGGAAAAATGCTATGCCCTCGTACATAGCCGCCAGTTCGATGCATTAAAATTAGAAACAAAAACAAAACCGGACAGAAGTTAAGCCACAATAGGTACCGTTAGTCGTTGGATGGGGTGCGGATTTGAGTTGATTCGAGGTGGATAGGATAAGTGGGAAGCGACCCGTGGTTCAGCTAATGCGTTGAATTGTAATACCCACTGAGATAGGTACAGGACAGTGCGCAGCGGTGGTAACAAAAAACAACAACGACAACAAACACGATGATGATGATGATGATGATGATGCGAGGTTGCCTCTCGAACCTCATCATTTTATCACTGATTTTCTTAACTTAAAAAAAAGACCAAGAAAACAACAAACGAGGACCAGTGAGTAGAGAAAGAGAGAGAGAAGGATCCTGGCCGAAAGGAATAGAAAGTAAAACTAGATAATTAAAGAATAAAGAAGGAAGAGGAAAATGAAAGGTAGACGAAAGAAGAACTCGAAGGGATGAATTATTCCGTGCACCGAATGAACCAAATGAAACTCCTAATCAGGCCTTTGAGAGGGGGAGGGGGTAAAACCCTACCTTCCCCTAGCGCAGCTCTGACCCACCTAACGTAGTTACAGTGTCCCCAGGAAGATAGATCTGCCGAATACAGCCTCCACACATGTTCATTTCCTCTATCTTCATTTTTCATGGTCTTCTTAGAAACTTTGTGTCATATGTTCCCTCGATGGTTTTCGCTTTGAATTAAAACAAACTCGGGTTTCACCCCTGGATAGGTCTCAAAACCCCCTTCGTCACAAAACCCCTCCATGCACAATATCATCTCCTTGCTCCTCACTCAACCTTTTATCCTTCTCACACATTATCAAACCATTGTTTATGCGCCCCTCCCCCATACATACCTCAGAAACAGTCACAACCTCATTCACACCACATTATTATTATCATCGACTGCCCTAACCTCGTCCAAGCCTGAAACTCACACTCCATCCAGCCCTATTGTTCCTTGGGGTATCCCGACTTACTGAAAAGAAGTAGTGATTCCACGAAGTCAAAAAAAGAAATTATTATTGCTAGGTCGGTGATAAAATAGAAGGGACAACACCTAAACAAAGAGTATGAATACAAAAGAAGATTGAGAGGTAGGGGAGAGGATTCCAGATGGAGTACTCCATTGGCAGGCATCATTATCCATAAACCTTTTTCACGAAATCCCTGCTCAGACAGAGAGTAAAAGATGCACACCAGCCCAGGGAAAGTGTTATTGTCTCGTCCAAGGAAAGTATTATTATCTCACCCGGGAGAGTGTTATTGACTCGTCCAGGGAAAGTTATTGTATCGGCAAGGAAAAGCGTTATTGTCTCGCCAAGGGAAAGCGTTATTATCTCACCAAGGAAAGACGTTATTATCTCACCAAGGAAAGACGTTATAGACTCTCACAGGAAAGTGTTATTGTTTCGCCAGGGAAAAGTGTTATTTTCTCGCCCATGGAAAGTATTATTTTCTCGCCCGGGGAAAGTGTTATTGTCTCGTCCAAGGAAAGTGTTATTATCTCGCCCGGGAGAGTGTTATTGACTCGTCCAGGAAGAGTTATTGTATCGGCAAGGAAAAGCGTTATTGTCTCGCCAAGGAAAACCGTTATTGTCTCACCAAGGAAAAGCGTTATTATCTCGCCAAGGAAAGACGTTATAGACTCTCCCAGGAAAGTGTTATTGTTTCGCCAGGGAAAAGTGTTTTTTTCTCGCCCATAGAAAGTATTATTTTCTCGCCCGGGGAAAGTGTTATTTTCTCGTCTAAGGAAAGTGTTATTATCCCGCCCGGGAGAGTGTTATTGTCTCTGCAAGGAAAAGCGTTATTGTTTCGCCAAGGGAAAGCGTTATTGTCTCACCAAGGAAAAGAGTTATTGTCTCGCCAAGGAAAGACGTTATATACTCTCCCAGAAAAGTGTTATTGTCTCGCCAGGGAAAAGTGTTATTTTCTCGCCCATGGAAAGTATTATTTTCTCGCGAGGGGAAAGTGTTATTGTCTCGCCTAGTGAAATTGTTATTGCCTTGACGGGAAAGTTTCACCAGGAAAAATGTTATTGTTTCGTCCCCGCAAATTTTTATTGGCACGCCAGGGAAAGGTGTTATTGTCTCGCCCGGGGAAGGTGTTATTGTCTCGCCCGGGGAAGGTGTTATTGTCTCGCCCGGGGAAGGTGTTATTGTCTCGCCCGGGGAGTGTTATCTTGCATGGGGTAAGTGCTATTATCTCGCAGGGAAAAGTATTATTATCACGCCTGGGAAAAGTGTTATTGTCTATCCCAGGGAAAATGTTATTGTCTCCCCCGGAAAATTTTCTTGTCTCGCCGGGGAAAAGTGTCATTGTCTCATCTGGGCAAAGTGTCATTGTCTCGTCCAAGGAAAGTGTTATTGTCTCGTCCAAATAGTGTGTTTGTCTCGCCCTGGGAAAGTGTTATCGCCTTCCCCGGAGAAAGTGTTATTATCTCGCCCGGGAAAGTGTTATTGTCTCATTCAGGGAAGTTTTTTTTTGTCACGCGCGGAGAAAGTGTTATTGTGTCGCCCGGAGAAAGTTATTATCTCCCCCGGTAAAAGTGTTATTGTCTCGCCCAGTGAAAGTGTTATTGTCTCGCTCAGTGAAAGTGTTATTGTCTTATCCAGGGAATGTGTTATTGCCTCATCTAAGGAATGTGTTATTGCCTCATCCAGGGAATGTGTTATATTTTACCTGGGAAAAGTGTTATTGTCTTGCCCGTGAAAGTGGCATTGTTTCGTCCAAGGAAAGTGTTATTGTCTTGCCCGTGAAAGTGTCATTGTCTCGCCCAGTGAATGTGTCATTGTCTCGCCTGGGAAAGTGTTATTGTCTCGCCCGCCCGGCAAAGTGTTATTGTCTCGCCCCGGGACAGTGTTATTTTCTCCCCCGGGAAAAGTGTTATTGTTTGGCCCGGGATTGTTTTTCTTACTCCAGAGGAAAGTATTTTGTCCCGTCCAGGGAAAGTGTTATTGTCTCGCCCGGGTAATTTTATTGTCTCGTCCAGTGAAAGTGTTATTGTCTCGTCCAGTGAAAGTGTTATTGTCTCGTCCAGGGAAAGTGTTATTGTTTCGCTCGGGGAGTGTTATTGTCTCGCCCGGGGAATTTTATTGTCTCGTCCAGGGAGTTTTATTGTCTCGACCGGAGACTAAATCTTTAGGAATATATATGTTCCCGAGGTAGTAAGTTTAAAAGACAAAGTTGAGTATTGTCTAGTATCGGTACTCTAAAACTAATTTTAAGGTCTCGCTGCATATAAACGAACTTCAGACTCTACATACAAACCGATTTGAAGAAATTGGCATCCACTAACCGCTCCTTAGTTAACTTGACCGCCTGTGTATGCTTGTAATATGTGTGCGTTTTATTACGTACACTTGACATTGAGTGTTTTACACACCTGCGTTTATTTGAGACTGACATTTATCAGTCTAAATTGGTGATGGTTGGGTGCTTTTCCAAACATCCTGAGCTAAGAGGGTGTGGCAGGGGATTATCCTTGGAGGGGAATTGTCCCAGGGAAAGTGTTCCACCGGAGTCACCTGAGATGAAGCCGCTATAGAAACACTCCTTTCGTACCTTGAGGCTGGTGCTGTAACTGCTAGGAGGGTCATTAGACGGAAAAGCAGCCCCCAAAGTGAGACTCTCACATCCGGCTCAATCAAGTTCAAGGTTTCGGATTTGTAACGGCCGGATAACGACACCCGCCCCCCGTTCCGCTTTGGCGTCCTCCCGTAATTAACTGAACCTTCCGTTCACGTGTGTATCTGTGTTTTCGGGCACAACAAACAAGGATAAAATATATTCGGAGATTCTTTCGCACACTGCAAGTCCGATTATGTGACAAAATCTGGTAACTTCGAAATTATCGTCACTACCCCGTCCTATGACCGAATGGTTACCATCGCTTGTGGTAAATCTTAAGATAAGTTTAGTTTGACAGTCACTTTAATCCATGCCCCCCCCCAAGGATATTTACTAATCCCGATGGACAGACACACACACGAGCCTATTATGATAAAGCTTCCCCGAGGCTCCTATCGTAATTACCCGTCCATTCACTTCATCCGCATCGGTGAAAATTGTGAATAAACTTCCCGATCGCAATTGGCCAATTAATTTATTCAATTCAACGTGGCTATTTTACTTTGACCGAAACCGGGCTCAGTGATATCGCGTGATATCGTGCCAGAGCCGCATCTATCAATTTGCCTTCGTCGAGGCATTAATACCCGAGCGCCGTACGAAAAAATGCCCCGTATGGGAAACCATGCTACAGCAGCTGGCATCTGGAGGATTACGTTCGCTCCCGGCCCCATTGCCCGCAGTTGATTGCTTTCCCGTATTATTGTTTGAAAGAGCCTCCGAACGAATATATCTTCTACACATTTCACTTTCTCTCTTCACGTATAGAATACCTGCCTGATATGGTCTCGTTGGTTTTTGGTTTATATTAAAAAAAAAAAATTGGTGAGTCGTATTCCGAGATTTATTTTTGAGGAGGGCGTTGCAACTTACACCACAATTGAAAATTCACTGCAGTTTGACAAGCCCTCTATAGTTGTTGTTTTTTGCCTATTCAAGTTGGAATCTCGCACACCAGTTCGTCGAAGTTGAAGCACACTGGATGCCGTTAATCGCTGGATGGAGTCCCTATTCGGGTCGACCCTGTTGCGACTGCTGCCATGTAGTGATCCGTTGTTCACTTCCCACGTCAATTCGATTCACCTATGCTCTGGTTTCAATCTCATTTATTCGTTAATCTTAAAAATATAACAAAACGATTTGATAAATAAGTAATTTAAAAGTTAAAATAACAAGAAAGGAAGACTTCCCACTATCGTCTCCTTTCCGTACACTCTAATTTCAAGGTGAATGAATCCCCCTCAAAACCCATTGTTTCTGCTATCGCTCCTGTCGTCTCATGTTATCCACTCGGTTCTTTGCCTCTTTTACCCAACCACACAATGCGAAAAATCCAGCCTAAGTGGTTACTTTACTTATCAAATTAATTGTTGCTCACATTGATAAGTGATCATTATTTATCGTCTGAAAAAGTCCAATGATCCCGCCACCAGGTACCACGTCCACTACCATACATTTCTTTTATTCATGGTATACATGCACACACCAAACATATATCTAAGCTTCCTCCTCAAATACCTTTCTAATACTTTCAAAGTACAAAAGTTTCGGCCTTGTATTTTATTATGGTCTGCTCGCCCTTTTCCTATTTCACGTGTGCGTATGTGCGTGTGTGTACGATACTGGTACGGTATCATGTCCGAAGACAGTAAAAACTCTAGAGGAGCGGCGTCCATCACGATTACGAACAGATTTAGTCAGGAAGGTCGACAGGAGCAACATCTCTGGACGATAACATGGGGAGCGGTGGGTGGGAATAGGGGGGAAAAGACAGGCGTACGTTGAGGTCCATCCCGCACATGAGAGAGAGTGACACGTACAAGGAACCACGGAAATGTCAAGTCCCGCCTCACAAAAGAAGGACGAGCTAGACAAGACCGAAACACACAACAGCGACCTAACCAATCAGGCGAAAGGAGAGAGTGTGAAGGCGAAAAAAATAAAGACCGGACGAAGCATATGTTCCGAAAGTAAATTCGAATCGTTTGAACTTTGGCTTAAATTGGGAAAAATACCCCAGAAATACAAAGGTAATCAATATATTCGATCAAGAAAAAGTCACTAGGGCCTTTCTTCCCTTCATACTTAAAATACACCTCCAACCCGCCATCCGAACGCTCGAGAATAAATTTTCCCTGAACCGAGATATCATCCGTTTCCATAGTAACAAAAAAACAACTCGTCAGCTTCCTCGAACAGCTGATTAAAGCGTGGAAGAGGGGAAAACTCACCCCTTCCCTACCCCTGCGAAAACAGCCACGCGGTCTTCCTCCCTTCCCCCATAGTTACCCCCTACTTCCCCCAACTCTATTTTCACCCTCCTGGAGCTCGTTCAGAATTGGTGGGGGGGGGGGGGGGAGGTTCCAGGAAGCCGCAGACACGTCACCATCATGTGCGCCATTGGTTGCACCAAAGAGGACTACTCGGGCGCTTTTGCTCGGGTGGGGAGTCAAGAAAGGGTTGGTTTACTGATTTGAAAAGCGAATTTGAAGGAGTTTCTTTTCTCTTTAAATGTTAGTAGAGAGTACAAGGAGCAGGAAAATTAGGCATCCACCAACCGAGGACATAAAGGCATCTTATCACGTTCCCCACCACCGCGGGGTGGGGTTGGGGCTTTGATGCTGCGTTGATCCCCATCAGAGGGGAAAACTCGTTTTCTAGCACAAATTTCCACTTCCCATAATTTAACTTTCTTGACGAACCACTTTGAGTGACACTCTTAGGAAGCGCTAATCGAAGAAGACAAAAATATAGTAATCCAACGAAGGCATGTTCGCTCGGTGTGAAATACAGGATAAAATAACTAAGGGGAAAGGTAGAGATGCACGAGTGAAAAAGATGGCTATAGGAAACTTTCCTTATAAATGTTGGTGTCGAGATGTATTGTAAATCTCCATGAACAAAATTATGTAATAAAATATTAAAATTAGTAGCTCCCGGGGGGGGGTGGTGGCTTGTCGTCCGTACCCCCAGAGCACTGGAGCCACGCGAGTAAATAGAGAGAGGCATATATATATATATATATATATATATATATATATATATATATATATATATATATATATATGTGTGTGTGTGTGTGTGTGTGTGTGTGTTTAATAATACAGTGGTGATAACCTTTGCATCGGTACTAGGTGCAGCCCGATGGATGCAAGTTATGGTAGGAAGCTGGTGCCTAGGTAGTGTCTGGTTGATTGCCTAGGATGACCTTTGATAGAACACCGTGACCTTTGTCACTTTGCATCTTGGAAACTGTTTAATTTTTGTCAATGGCACAGTGCCATTTTGGACACTTTCGTTTTCACTCGACTGCATATTTTGTATTTATTTACAAATAAAAGGAACACCACCACGCCTTGGAAATTTTTTGAGAAGAGGTAAAAGTGGTGTAGTTATGAGAAGTGAAAGTGTGGAGTGGGTTACATAACTGCCAGAGTTGCTTACTTGGAGATATGGAGCCTATAGGGCGTGCTTTTCTCCCGAATCTGGTCCTGAGGTCAGTTAAACTGCTCTATAACGTCGCCGATACTGAACCAATGGTTGGCCACTTTCACACCGCATCGGGTATGAATGACTCGAGGAGGACCCTACCATACATTTCAGTTTAACTGACCATTGGAACATGACAAAAGTGAAGGTTGAAAATGGACAATTGAAACAGTTCTGTTTGGGGCGTGTCTGTGATTGGTCTATTGGAAACGACGTGAATGAGGGGGGTCGTCTACTCATTCCCAATGCAGTAAGAAGGTGAACAATTGGGGGGGGGGCGGTACAAGCTGACAAGGAATAATAATTACAGCATTACAAGCCTGCAGACCCTAAGATCCACTCGAGGCTAGTTAAAAAAAAGAGTGGAAAGGGTGTAAGTCAGAACTGAAGGAGAGGATATGGATATAGAATTAGTTTTACATCATGAAAAATATTACAGTAATTTACAGATCCCAAAACGAACAAAACTTGAAAAAGGCAGAAGCAATTTTGATAAATCCTTTAAAAAAAAACAGACTTGAATAAAAAAAAAAGCGAATTTATACACAAACTATACAAAACACTTCAGAAATTATGTACTTTCCTTTACATTTTAAACTTCATCCCTCCCTCCTACTACCCCTATCTATCTTGCCTATGTAAAATGAGTGGAGACCTATTAATTTCATTTTCTCACAAAATGTCAAAAATAGCTTTCGACGAAATGCCCAAATAAAATGAATACGCCTTTTCTTCTCTAAATAATCATAAAAATAATGAATTTTAATGTGAAGAAGATATTTTGTAATTTAAAAGTGAAATCTAAAAAGTATAAGAAGTTATTTCTTTAAGGTTATATTTTAAAGGAATATTTATCTCATTGGTTTACTGTACTACTTTCTTTGACATTCTTAGGCAAGTGACTCCGTCTGTTATTTTATAAAACAAATGAATAGCGCAGTGTTAACTCGTTTGTTTACAGGCTTGAAACCGTTATCTAGTTCAAATATCGTCTCATAATTGATATTAATACACCTGTTTATTATTTTGAAGAGTTCATTAAATTGGCCGTGTAGAGGCCAATCTTACAGTGATAGGTAAATTGAGGTGCCTACATTTTTCTTCCTACGATCTATTTCTAAGTTCAGGAATTAATTTCATCGTTCGACGCTAGCGATGTTCCAATATGACAATGTCCTTTTGCATGTATAGAAACGACAATTGCACCGCATACTCCAAATGAAATCTTACAAGCGCATTATATAAGTCAATAGTAATATCTTTACATTTAAACGCAAAATGTAAAGGAATGCATCATTGAAACCCTATTCGGTAGGGCAAACCCCTTTAGGGGAAAGAGGGAAGCCAGGCCCCTTTGGTCACTTCCCTCAAAAGACCTGCTGGCCAGAATATTAAACCTTGCCGGGGTCAAGGCCTGTGCCTCCCCACACATGACTAGTGACGCTACCAACGGGACCTGCGATGTCCTGGGAGGGGATGGCCAACTGGAGGCCCCTCCTGAGAGAGACATGGTCCTTGGACAACCCAGCCTCAGATGGTAGGGCCTTCCATGGGAGGGACTCTGGGTTCGGCGCCAAGCACCGAACCCGAATCCGCCCCTATGCAAGGTCCTCCTCAAGCTGCCCGGGTTTCCAAGGCAGTACAAGGAGGGGAGGGATCTCCTCCAACCGGTGCCCCTGCGACTACCAGGACCTTCTCCATCTCAGAGCCCCGTAAGGGGCGCGGCGATTTGCCATCCTGGCCGCCGTGCTGACGGGATCCAGCGCTCCGTCCGGCCCCAGCTTAGCCTCTCTTCCTTCCTTCAAAACACTTGTTTCCTCTCTTTTCACACAACCTTCCCACAACTTTCTCTGGTCAGCCTCTAATTTCACAGGGTAGATGTTGACCTTCCTTTCAGCCAACCGTCCCGCATCGGGGCTGAGGGGGTGGGGGACAATGTTCCCTAACCCCTGAGCTCCGGTCTGGGGTGGCTGGTTTTTAACAACCTGCTTCATCCCCACCCATACCTTCCTCACATCCCTTTTCCTCTCCTCTTCACAATCTATATATTTTACGTCGTGTTCAAGGTGGAGCCGCCATGCCGATGGACTGCCAGGCCACCAGGCGGGAGAGGTGGTCCCAAATGGCGGCGCCTGGCTCTGCCTGGCTTGTAAGCACCTCTCGCAGTGCGGGCTACTGCGAGAGGTGTGCGCTATTGCAGCCCGTGTTAAAAAAAAGGGTCACCATGCCCAATGATGAAGATCAAACAAAAAAAACCCAACCCCCAACTTTCCCAAGAACAACGGAGCCGCCCTCGGGCAGCTTCAGCAAAAAAATGGAGGTCCCCCTTCCTGTGCTTGCACAGGGGACCCTCCATATTTCTCTAACCGGAGAGGAGGCTTACTCCTCTCCTTCGCCTACGGGTGCAGGGGACTCCCCTTCACCCCCTTCTCTGGAGGTGCTTTCGGGCACCTCCCTTTTCCCAGCGGCAGTCCCCTTTTTCTTTCCAAGGGGACTGCCAAGAAAGCCAGCAGGCAGCCCTTAGCCAGCCGCTCCCCATCAAAGCGGCTCGGTAGGGCAAACCCCCTTAGGGGGGAGAGGGAAGCCAGGCCCCTTCGGTCGCTTCCCTCAAAAGACCTGCTGGCAAGAATTTTAAACCTTTCCGGGGTCAAGGCCTGTGCCTCCCCACACAAGACTGGCGACACTGCCAAGGGGACCTGCGATGTCCTGGGAGGGGATGGCCAACTGGAGGCCCCTCCTGTGATAGACATGGTCCTTGGGGAGACCCAGCCTCAGACGGTAGGGCCTTCCATGGGGGGGAATTCGGGCTCCGCGCCAAGCACAGAACCCGAATCCGCCCCTATGCAAGGTCCTCCTCAAATGGCTGAGGGCTCCGAGGCAGTAAAAGGAGGGGAAGGATCTCCTCCGACAGGTGCCCCTACGACAACCAGGACCTTCTCCATTTCGGAGAGGGACCTGGCTGAGGCCGGTCCATCTGGCCAGGGGGCTTTTGCCGGCGGGGTGAGGAGCGGGTTCATTCCCCGCCCTCCTCTCCAAAAAAGAAAAAGATTAAAAAGACGAAAAAGACTCGGGGCTCCTCTCCATCCCCGGGGGCTGCGGGGACGGATGGGTCTGCTGCCACTTTGGTAGGCGACCAAGCCAAGAACAGCACATCCGGCCCCCCTACCCCCTCGTGTGCGGAACCCCTGACCAAGACTAACACCAAGAGTGCACAGGGCGGAGACTCGATGATATCGGGGCCCCTCATTCAGAGCTTACCTTGCGTTTTCGAGCCCGCTGGCTTTAAACGCTTCCTCGTTATTCGCTCCACTGATGGGACCATGTTGTCCAAGGGCAACATGATCCATCAGAGGAGAGGATTAGCTAGTGCAATTGGTAGAGAACCGAAGGTGACTCATTTCTCGGACGGCAGCCTTCTGGCGAATGCGGCGAATCCCGCCGAGGCGGCCAAGATAAGTGCTCTTCGGACACTTCATGGCACCCCGGTGAGTGTGACGCCGCACTCTACCATGAACTTTGTGAAAGGAGTAGTTTATGCGAGGGAACTCGTTGACTACTCCTTTGAGGACATCACCCTAGAGCTGGCCGACCATGGGGCGGTCAAGGTCGAACGTGTGATGAGAAAAGAGGGAGGGGCTTCGAGACCCACCCCTACACTCTTCGTCACGTTCGACTGTGACAAGCTCCCTGAGTCGGTGCGTGCCGGTTGGGACCGCTACCGCGTGAAGGCATTCGTGCCACTGCCGCGGCGGTGCTATTACTGTCACCGCTTCGGCCATACGAATCGCTCATGTAGACGTGCAAAGTCGGGGTCACCCGAAGTATGTGTAAATTGATCCAAGGTCGCACACGATAAGTCCAAATCGTGTGTGGCCAAGTGTGTCAATTGCGGAGAGCCGCACCCTGCTTCTTCGAAGCAATGTGGTGCATATCTCCTGGAGAAAGAAATCCTGGCCGTTCAGGTCCAGAGTAAACTCTCATTCCGCGAGGCTAAGGACTTGTTCCTGGCGCGCCCGGCTCTGCCTGGGACGTCATATGCCTCAATAGTTAGAAAGGCACCCTCTGCTCCTGGCCCATCCAGGCCAACGAGCACGGTTGTTTCCGCGCCCATTCGGAGCCCTTCTGCGGGCTCTACCCAACCCGGGCGCTCCCCTGGTAATCTGGTGGAAAAAAGGGTTCATACCCAGCCCCGGCTAAAACCAGGGCTCCCCCCTCTTCCCCCAGCGTGACCGTTTCCCGCAAGGCGAAACGGCCACGCGCCTCCACCGAGTCGTTAGACTCACAGGAGGCAACACCCCTGAAGATGGTCGCTAGGCCATCTTCAGGGGTTCCCAAAGCTGTCCCCCGAAAGGAGGGAGGCGGTGGTTCCTCGAAAAGAGGGCCCCCCGCCTCCCAAGCCGCAACGCCCGCCTAAGGTTTCGAGGCGGATGGAGGAAAAGACTCGCATGGCGAGCCCAACCTCCCCCAATAAGTCCTCGAAGGCGACAGCGCCCGGGGTTCTGCCCCCGGGAAGCGTATGGCCATTCCCGTGAGGGTCTTCTGTTCGAAGAGGGCCCCCGCGTCTCCTCCGAGCTAGGCCTGGAGGGCATATTCCTTGAATGGAATTGCCGTGGACTTCGAGCAAACTGGGAGGAGCTGCGGAGGCTCGTCTCGTCCCGCTCCCCGTTAGCTATCTTTTTGCAGGAGACCATGCTAGGCGCGTGCCCCCTGCCCGCCCTCCCCTTGATGGCCGGGCTGGGGGATGCGCAGTTTACACCCGGCATGATGTCTCCGTTCTTCCTTTCTCTTTAGATACCTCCTTTCAGGCAGTGGCTGTGCAGCTGCACCTGGATAGGAGGTATACTATCATTTCTGCGTACATTCCACCGTCAGCTGACTTCGACGCGGGGGACTTCCGCCGCGTCGTGGCACGGTTGCCGAGGCCCTATCTCTTGCTTGGAGATCTGAACGGCAGGCATCCTCTCTGGGGAGATTACTCCATACATCCCAGGGGACAAGTCCTTGCCGATCTGATCGAAGAGCTTGAGATGGGTGTCCTAAACGTGGATGAGTTTACGCATCACTGTCCGAGAACCGCTTCATTTTCTTGCCTTGACCTCATCTTTGTGCTCTTCGGATGCACAGCCTGATTTTGATTGGGGGGTGGTCGATGACCTCCATGGTAGTGATCACTTTCCCATTCAAATATCATTTTCAGGGCAACTGCCGCCTGAGAGCCCACCTCGGTGGTGCTTGGCGCGGGCGCGGTGGCCTGCCTTTCAGGAAATGACTGAATTCTCTATCTCAGTCGAGGAGTTTAGGTCGGTAGATGAGGCCGTTGAGTTCTTCTCCGGCAACCTCATCGCCGTGGGCCTGACTACTATTCCTAGGACGCCTGGCCGTTTTGCACGCCGACCACTCCCATGGTGGTTGGCCGAGTGTGAGACGGCCCTCAAACAGAAGCGTTATGCCTACATGCGCTATAAGCGCCGTCCGAACGATTTCACTGTCGCTGAATTTCGTCGTGCTAGGGCTAGGTTCCGGTATATTTCGAAGCACGCCCGCCGCTCTTCTTGGCGGGCATACGTGTCTTCACTTAACGGGAAGATCCCTTTAGCTGAGGTGTGGAAGCGAGTCAAAAGGATTCGGGGCAAGTTCTCGCAGGACCCCCCTCCCGTTCTCCAGGAGAATGGGACCGCAATCTCGGACCCCGCGTCCGTGGCGGAATCCTTAGCGACCGCTTTTTCCGCATTCTCTAGCCGTGATGCTACTCCGCCAGCATTCAATGCACGTCGTGATGTCGCGGAAGGCCGCCGGCTGGACTTTACCTCCAGAGGCGGAGAACCCTTCAACGACAAGTTTACTGTAAGCGAGTTGCGTTTCGCTCTCGCTTCGTGCGCAGACACCGCCCATGTCCCGTACGCCATGCTTCGACATCTAGGTGAGCGAGGCATGGCCTTTCTGTTAGACTTGTTCAACAGGATCTAGGTGGAAGGTCTTCTCCCAGACTCCTGGCGAATCGCTACTGTGCTTGCCTTTCGCAAACCGGGGAGAGATCACTCTACTCCGACCGGTTTCCGCCCAATCTCTCTAACCTCTTGCGTGTGCAAGTTGATGGAGAAATTGGTAAATGTTAGATTAGCCTTTTTCCTGGACAGCGGAGGCCATCTGTCTTCCGCACTGTGTGGCTTCCGCAAGTTCCACTCCACGTCGGATGCTCTGCTCCGACTGGAAAATGCCGTCTGCGAGGCTTTCCTTCGTAGACAGCACTACGCCACGGTGTTTTTCGATCTGGAGAAGGCCTATGATACCGCATGGCGATACGGTATCATGGAGACTCTCCACACGATGGGGGCGAGGGGACGCCTCCCAATTTTTATATCTGAATTTTTGCGAGATCGTCGATTCCGCTTACGGTTGGGGGGGAGCCCTCTCCGGCCCAAAGGAGCAGGAAGAGGGTGTCCCGCAGGGAAGTGTCCTCAGTGTCACACTCTTTGCCCTGAGCATCAACGGCATCACCTCGGTGCTGCCGGAAGATGTTCTCGCTACGCTCTACGTGGACGACCTTTCGATCTCTTTTGGCGCGGCCCAGATGCCAACTCTGGAGCGTCGACTCCAACATGCATTGAACCGCGTCTCTCGCTATGCCGAAGCGCACAGGTTTCGGTTTTCTTTGGCCAAGACTAAGGTGGTGCACTTCTGCCGCCATCCACGGCTTCACCCCGACCCAGATTTGTTTCTTAATGGGGTGCGCCTGGATGTAGTTGAGTCGCACCGTTTCCTTAGTCTTGTATTCGACCGACGCCTCACCTGGGAGGCTCATATTCGCAGCCTTAGGGTCTCTTGTACCCGCGCCATGGACATTCTCCGTTCCGTGACGTTCAGCGCTGGGGGCTCTGATAGGGCTACTGCCTTACTTTTTTATCGATCCTTTGTTCGTTCGAAGCTCGACTACGGATGCGAGTTTTATGCATCCGCAGCCGAGCGTTTATTGCGGAAGGTGGATTCGATCCACCACACCGGCCTTTGCCTTGCGACCGGTGCCTTCCGCACTTCCCCCATTGAGAGCCTGTTGTTCGATGCTGGGGAGATGCCAGTCGCTCTGCGCCGCGTGCAGTGTATCACTCGACTGTACGCGCGAGCCCGGCGCCTCCCTCAGTCGCCAACAGCTCTCACTGCATCCACAGCTGATCTCGATGGTGCCTATGCCGCCGAGAGACGCCAGTCATACCCTAAGCCTTTTGGGTTTAGGGCCAGGAAACTCCTTCGAGAGGTAGATATCGCTCTCGGGCCGGTGGCGCCCTTGGTTCTGCATAGGACGCCACCCTGAGGGTACCACATTTGGCTATGCGTCGCCACGCCTCTGCTCCCAAAGCTTGTACTGCGCCTGGAGTATTGCGTTCGACCTTTTTGGAGCACACATCGTGTCACGCTGGAACCGTCCCAGTGTATACGGATGGCTCCAAGTCCCAAGAGGGGGTCGGCTTCCACGCCGTATACCCTCTGTTTGAAGTCAGCGGGGCTCTACCAGGCGCTGCGTCTGTCTTCACGGCCGAGCTGGTGGTAATACACCACTCGGTACGGGAGATTACGCGACGTGCCCGGTTCGGAGACCGGATTGTGATCTATAGCGACTCACAAAGCGCCCTGAGGTCTCTCGGGGCATTGGAATCTCCGCATCCCCTGGTTCGCGATATCCGTGACGCTACGGTTTTGGCGAGCCGGGCAGATGTCGAGATTATCTTCTGCTGGGTTCCTGGACATGTAGGAATTGCGGGGAATGAGCGCGCCGATGAGGGCGCCAAAGAGTCCGCGAGGACTCTGCGACCGGACCAGCGTTTCGCTCTTCCTCACACTGACTACATGGCAGGAATACGGGCAGCTCTTCGGACTGCTTGGCAAAGAAGATGGGAGACGGTCGAGGGGAACTTAAAGTTGCGTGCCATTGCGCCGCGACTGTTCCCATGGACCTATCCCCCAATGCCGCGGCGGCTTCAGGTTGCTTTCTGTCGTCTTCGAATCGGACACACTCGTGTGACGCATCGTTACTTGGTGGAGCGCTCGCATGTGCCCTATTGCAACGACTGCGTCGTCCCCCAGACTGTTCGGCATATTCTTGTCGAATGTCCCAGTCTGGGTGATCTTCGCGCACGATACCTGTCTCGGTACCGGGATGGGCGGGGTCGCTACCGCCTGTCCCTTGTACTCGGGACGAGTGCGTGCACCATGACTGGTGGACTTTTTGACTTTTTGGGGGAGGCCGGCCTTCTCCCCTTTATTTAAGGTTCCTTTTTTTCTATTATTGTTTTGTTTTAGGTTGCACTCTCCTGCACCGGGGTGAGGGGGACCTCCCCCCGCTGCCGGAGATTGCTTCGATTGTTAAGTTTTTCTAATTTATATTGATTGTTAAGTTTTCATATTTTAACTTTAAAGTAGCCTAATTCTAGGCTGTCGTGTTTTTCGGCGACTTATGCCCAAGTGGGTAGTTGCCAGATGGGCTCTATAAAAAAAAAAAAAAAAAAAATCGCTCCACTGATGGCAGCATGTTGGCCAAGGGCAACATGATCCATCAGAGGAAAGCATTAGCTAATGTAATTGATAGAGAGCTAAAGGTGACCCCTTTCTCGGACGGGAGCCTTCTGGCGAATGCGGCGGATCCCTCCGAGGCGGCCAAGATAAGTGCTCTTCGGACACCTCATGGCACCCCGGTGAGTGTGACGCCGCACTCTACCATGAATTTTGTGAAAGGAGTAGTTTATGCGAGGGAACTCGTTGACTACTCCATTGAGGACATCACCCTAGAGCTGGCCAACCATGGGGCGGTCAAGGTCGAACGTGTGATGAGAAAACAGGGAGGGGCCTCG
Organism: Ceratothoa steindachneri; assembly: GCA_963969495.1. NCBI lineage: Eukaryota > Metazoa > Arthropoda > Malacostraca > Isopoda > Cymothoidae > Ceratothoa > Ceratothoa steindachneri. The sequence continues at coordinate 182,117,235 of OZ018323.1, forward strand.
AGACCCACCCCTACACTCTTCGTCACGTTCGACTGTGACAAGCTCCCTGAGTCGGTGCGTGCCGGTTAGTACCGCTACCGCGTGAAGGCATTGTGCCACTGCCGCGGCGGTGCTATTACTGTCACCGCTTCGGCCATACGAATCGCTCATGTAGACGTGCAAAGTCGGGGTCATCCGAAGTATGTGTAAATTGCTCCAAGGTCGCACACGATAAGTCCAAATCGTGTGTGGCCAAGTGTGTCAATTGCGGAGAGCCGCACCCTGCTTCTTCGAAGCAATGTCGTGCATATCTCCTTGAGAAATAAATCCTGGCCGTTCAGGCCCAGGATCGACTCTCATTCCGCGAGGCAAAGAACTTGGTCCTGGCGCGCCCGGCTCTGCCTGGGACGTCATATGCCTCAATAGTTAGAAAGGCACCCTCTGCTCCTGGCCCATCCAGGCCAACGAGCACGGTTGTTTCCGCGCCCATTCGGAGCCCTGCGAGCTCTACCCAACCCGGGCGCTGCCCTGGTAAAGCTGGCGGAAAAAAGGGTTCATACCCTGCCCCGGCTAAAACCAGGGCTCCCCCCTCTTCCCCAGCGTGACCGTTTCCCGTAAGGCGAAACGGCCACGCGCCTCCACCGAGTCGTTAGACTCACAGGAGGCAACACCCCTGAAGATGGTCGCTAGGCCATCTTCCGGGGTTCCTAAAGCCTTTCCCCGAAAGGAGGACAGCAACAAAGGAGCTTCGGCCCCTTCCCCCACGCCCCGAGGTGGAGCGAGTGGCTCGGAGACGGTGGTTCCTCGAAAAGAGGGCCCCCCGCCTCCCAAGCCGCAACGCATGCCTAAGGTTTCGAGGCGAAGGGAGGAAAAGACTCGCATGGCGAGCCCAACCTCCCCCAATAAGTCCTCGAAGGCGACAGCGCCTTCAGCGCTTTGTCCGGCCAACAGCGCCCGGGGTTCTGCCCCCGGGAAGCGTACGGCCATTCCCGTAAGGATCTTCAATTCGAGGAGGGGGTCCGCTTCTCCTCCGAACTAGGCTTGGAGGGCATATTTCTTCAATGGAATTGCCGTGGACTCCGGGTCAACCGGGAAGAGCTGCGGAGTCTCGTCTCGTCCCCTTCCCCGTTAGCTATTTTTCTGTAGGAGACCTTGCTAGGCGCGTGCACCCTACCCGCCCTCCCGGGGTATAAGGGTCTTGCGACCCCACCGCTACGAGATGGCCGGGCTGGGGGATGCGCGGTTTACACTCGGCATGATGTCTCCGTTCTTCCCTTCACTTTAGATACCTCCGTTCAGGCAGTGGCTGTGCAGCTTCACCTGGATAGGAGGTATACTATCATTTCTGCGTACATTCCACCGTCATCTCATTTCGACGCGGGGGACTTCTGCCGCGTCGTGGCACGGTTGCCGAGGCCCTTTCTCTTGCTTGGAGATCTGAACGGCAGGCATCCTCTCTGGGGAGATTACTCCATAAATCCCAGGGGACAATCCCCACCGATCTGATCGAAGAGATTGAGATGGGTGTCCTAAATGGGGATGAGTTTACGCATCACTGCCCGAGAACCGCTTCATTTTCTTGCCTTGACCTATCTTTGTGCTCTTCGGATGCACAGCCTGATTTTGATTGGGGGGTGGTTGATGACCTCCATGGTAGTAATCACTTTCCCATTCAATTATCATTTTCAGGGCAACTGCCGCCTGAGAGTCCACCTCGGTGGTGCTTGGCGCGGGCGCGGTGGCCTGCATTTCAGGAAATGACTGAATTCTCTATCTCAGTCGAGGAGTTTAGGTCGGTATATGAGGCCGTTGAGTTCTTCTCCGTTAACCTCATCGCCGTTGGCCTGACTACTATTCCTAGAACGTATGGCCATTTTGTACGCCGACCACTCTCATGGTGGTCGTCCGAGTGTGAGATGGCCCTCAAGCAGAAGCGTTATGCCCACATGCGCTATAAGCGCATGTGGGCATAATGTTGGAATCCTTCGCGACCGCTTTCTCCGCATTCTCTAGCTGGGATGCTGCTCCGCCAGCATTCAATGCACGTCGTGATGTCGCCGAAGGCCGCCGGCTGGACTTTACCTCCAGAGGCGGAGAACCCTTCAACGACAAGTTTACTGTGAGTGAGTTGCGTTCCGCTCTCGCTTCGTGCGCGGACACCGCCCATGGTCCGGACGATGTCCCGTACGCCATGCTTCGACACCTGGGTGAGCGAGGAATGACCTTTCTGTTAGATTTGTTCAACAGGGTCTGGGTGAAGGGTCTCCTCCCAGATTCCTGGCGTATAGCTACTGTGCTCACCTTTCGCAAACTGGGGAGAGATCACTCTACTCCGACCGGTTTCCGCCCAATCTCTCTAACCTCTTGCGTGTGCAAGTTGATGGAGAAATTGGTAAATGTTAGATTAGCCTTTTTCCTGGACACCGGAAGCCATCTGTCTTCTGCACAGCGCGGCTTCCGCAAGTTTCACTCCACGTTGGATGCTCTGCTCCGACTGGAAAATGCCGTCTGCGAGGCATTGCTTCGTATACAGCACTACGCCACGGTGTTTTTCGATCTGGAGATGGCCTATGATACCGCATGGCGATACAGTATCATGGAGACTCTCCACACGATGGGGGCGAGGGGACGCCTCCCAATGTTTATATCTGAATATTTGCGAAATAATCGATTCCGCGTACGGGTGGGGTGGAGCCCTTTCCGGCTTAATGGAGCAGGAAGAGGTTGTCCCGCAGGGAAGTGTCCTCAGTGTCACACTCTTTGCCCTGAGCATCAACGGCATCACCTCTGTGCTGCCGGAAGATGTTCTCGCTACGCTCTATGTCGACGACCTTTCGATCTCTTTTGGCGCGACCCAGATGCCAACTCTGGAGGGTCGACTCCAACAGGCATTGAACCGCGTTTCTCGCTATGCCGAAGCGCACAGGTTTCTGTTTTCCGTGGCCAAGACTAAGGTGGTGCACTTTTGCTGCCATCCACGGCTCCACCTAGACCTAGACTTGTTTCTTAATGGGGTACGCCTAGAAGTGGTTGAATCGTACCGTTTTCTTGGTCTTGTATTTGACCGACACCTCACCTGGGAGGCTCATATTCTCAGCCTTAGGGTCTCTTGTACCCGCGCCATGGATATTCTCCGTTCCGTGACCTCGGGCGCTTGGGGTGCTGATAGGGCTACTGCCTTACTTTTTTATCGATCCTTTGTTCGTTCGAAGCTCGACTACGGATGCGAGTTTTATGCATCCGCAGCCGAGCGTTTATTGCGGAAGGTGGACTCGATCCACCACACTGGCCTTCGCCTTGCGACCGGTGCCTTCCGCACTTCCCCCATTGAGAGCCTGTTGGTCGATGCTGGGGAAATGTCACTCGCTCTGCGCTGCGTAAAGTACATCACTCGCCTGTACGCGTGAGCCCGGCGCCTCCCTCAGTCGCCAACAGCTCTCACTGCATCTGCAGCTGATCTTGACGGTGCCTATGTCGCCGAGAGACGCCATTTATACCATAAGCCCTTTGGGCTTAAGGCCAGGAAACTCCTTCGCGAGCTAGGTATAGCTCTCTGGCCGGTGGCGCCCCTGGTTCTGCCCAGGACGCCACCCTGGAGGGTACCACATTTGGTTATTTGTCGCTACGCCTCTGCTCCCAAAGCTTGTACAGCGCGTCGGCTTCCACGCCGTATTCCCTCTCTTTGAAGTCAGCGGGGCTCTGCCAGTCGCTGCGTCTGTCTTCAAGGCCGAGCTGGTGGCAATACACCACTCGGTACGGGAGATTACGCGACGTACCCGGTTCGGAGACCGGATTGTGATCTATAGCGACTCACAACGCGCACTGAGTGCTCTCGGGGCATTGGAATCTCCGCATCCCCTGGTTGGCGATATCCGTGACGCCACGGTTTGGGCTTGCCAGGCGGAGGTCGAGATTATCTTCTGCTGGGTTCCTGGACATGTAGGAATTGCGGGGAATGAGCGCGCCGATGAGAGCGCCAAAGAGTCCGCGAGGACTCTGTGACCGGACCAGCGTTTCGCTCTTCCTCACACCGACTACATGGCAGGAATACGGGCAGCTCTTCGGACTGCTTGGCATAGAAGATGGGAGATGGTCGAAGGGAACTTAATTTGCGTGCCATTGCGCCGCGACTGTTCCCATGGACCTTTTTCCCCCAATGCCGCGACGGCTTCAGGTCGCTTTCTGTCTTCTCTGAATCGGGCACACTCGTGTGACGCATCGCTATCTCATGGAGCGCTCGCCTGCGTCCTATTGTGACGACTGCGTCGTCCCCCTGACTGTTCGGCACATTCTTGTCGAATGTCCCAGTCTGGGTGATCTTCGCGCACGTTACCTGTCTCGGTATCGCTATGGGCGGGGTCGCTACCGCCTGTCCCTTGTACCTGGGACGAGTGCGTGCACCTTCACTGGTGGACTTGTTGACTTTTGGGGGGAGGCCCTCCTTCTCCCTTTTATTTAATTAGTTTTTTTTTAATTTTTTTTATTGTTTTTTTTTTGTAGGTCGCACGCTTCTGCACCGGGGGAGGGGGACTTCCCCCCCCCCCCGACGCCGGAGCATGCTTCCTAATTGTTGTTATCTTCCTTTTTTATCGTTTTGTTTTCAAATTTTGATTTTAAAGTTGCCCAGAGTTCGGCTGTTTGATTGCGGCAACTTAGGCTCGAGTGGACAGTCGCCAGGTAGCCCCTTAAAAAAAAAAAATTGCTTGTCACAAGACAGAGAGGTATCATTCCCACCTGGGTGGAGAAATTAGTAAATGTTAGATATCTCTCCTGGAGAGCGGAGGTAACCTGTCTTCTACACAATGCTGCTTCTATAAGTTCCACTCCACGTCGAATGCTCTGTTCCAGCTGGAGAATACTACTATCTCCGTTGTTTTCCTTCTCCGACAGCATTTCGCCGCGGTGTTTTTCGATTTGGAGAAGGGCTATAATACTGTGTGCCGATAGCCTGTCATGGATGCCCAATACCCATTTTCTGTATGCTGCGGGACGCCTCCCCATTTTTGTGTCCTACTTATTACGAGATCGTTGATTCCGTTTAGTGGTAGGAGTCCTCTCCCTTCCTATGGGCAGGCAGAGCCCTATGCCCTCCCGTATTGAAAGACGAAACTGCCCTGCAAGGAAGTATCCACAACGTCAAACTCTTTACCTTGAGCATTAACCATACCACCTCGGTGCTGCGGATGGATGTTTTCGCCACACTCTACCTAAACTACTTTTCGACCCTTTCTGGTGCTGCTCTGATGTCGCACATTTTCACTTCACCCATTTTCACCACTTTCCTTACATATCTCTTTACAAACAGGAATTTTCATGGGAATCAAACGAGTATTTGCAAGAAAATGTATATTTGAGTATTTCGTTCTTTAGTTTTGGACTGTTCTGTGTATGTAGGTATTATCCACACTGTCACTTTCTCCTTTTCATCATTTTCTTTCTGGCGGACATAACTTCGTTGGTTTTTGTTTCTTAGTTTAAGCTAATAATAAAATCTCTTAATTTTCTTCTGATAAAAAAAATCGTTCCTTCATTATCTTTATTTTTTTCCATTAACCGTTTATCTTTCCCTTTTCTTTTTCGGACTCGAATAAAATAAATTCCTTTTCCCTTGACATGAACATAACATGTTCCCCGCGTAAATTTCTTAATTTAGAGAACGAGGATTGTCTGATATCACATTGACATTTTTTTTTTACGCTCCCCTTCTTGTTCCCTTCCGTCTACTTCCCACAACCATCGCATACACCTAAATGGGACTGTTAGAAATCCACAATGGAACCATGATTGACACTTTGGGGAGGCAAAAGGCGACTCGCGCCATTTTTTCGCTACCTATTTTTGCGCCAAGATGACGTGAGGAGGGAGTTGCCTGGTTCGCTCCTTCTAGATCGGCGTGGATTTTGAAGTGAGGATGAAAAGTGTATTTACCCCATATCTACGCGCGTTGCTTTGATGATTTTCTTAATTTTATTTGATAGATGAGTGTCGTTTGGTTTGGATAATTCCTGATGGTTGTACGGTTTAATTGCTGGAGAGTTCTATTCTAACTAAAGGTAACCAATTCCTGGATCCCTTGGACGTCATTCTTCTCTACATTATTTTTTTCTCTTTGTGACTTTTTAAGATTTGAGAAATATTGATAAATTCTAATCCTTGATGCTTACATCGCAAAATGGGTAGAGCAGATTCAGGAAAGTTGCCCTCCTTCTTCGAATCTATCGCCCTTCGATTACTCGTTCTATGCACCTTCCAATCCTTTTGACTTCCCAATAACTTCATAAGATCTTTACGAGCCTCTTCCAACCCCCTGTTAATGGAATTTTAGGTTAAATCTCATGATATTTTTTTACCATGGCCAGTTTTTTGGTATCTCGTTTAAATGGAGTATGATACAGTAGTTTCAAATTTTAGGTTCTTGTATCTTCTACCAGACATTATGATATAGTCATGGGAAAATTTTTTTGACTACTATATTTTTTCATTTGAGACAATTATTAGAACTAATCAAACATTGCATTTTGTTTTAGTATATTTGTATCATAATTTTTAGGTGAACTATATAAACATTTAAGAGCCCAAACCCATTTTAATTAATAAATTCAGTCAATATTGATGCGCGTAGTCAATATTTACAATGATGTCACTTGTACTTCATGACTGCTTCAATTCGTTTTTGCATGATGGAGACTAAATTTGTTCAAAAAGCAGCCGCAACTGCTCACAATTGGATGGTTTAAGTTTATCAAACGTCACTTTGATTATCGCCCGCAAATTCTCTACTGGGTTCAAATCTGGCGAATTACCGGGCCAAGCTCCTAAAAAGTTCGAATTTAGCTTCAGCCAAGAACTTTGTTATTTCTTTTTGCTTCGTGACAAGGTGCGCCACCATGCTGAAAAATACAGTTATCATCCCCAAATTGTTCCTAAACGGTTGGGAAAAGGAGCCGATGAACACGTTTTTGTTACCATTTTGAATTCATGACAGCCGAGAACATGGAGGAACGCTTCACCGTGGGCACGACACAGGACTCGTGAAAGCGCTTCCATTTTCTCCTCCCAGGGAAGGATCTTCCAGAAGCTACACACAACCGGAAGGGAGCTTCATTACAGAATATCACCTTGCCTCAGTCTTCAACAGTCCATTCTTTATATTTTCTACAAAAAAATGGAGCCTATCCGTAAAGTTGTTCGGGTGATATGAGGCCTACCTCCTATCCCGTCTCGACTCGAGACCATTTTCGAAAAGTCTTGCATCATGTGCGTTCCGCAGCGTTCACACCTACCGCTTTCCAGTCATGAGCAAGCTTGGCCCTGCAGGCAACATGATCCTTGAGTTGGGACCTTAGCAGGAGGGGTGATCTTGGAATTCATCTGAAGCTCTTAGGCGTCCAGAAGACTTTAGCAACTATATCTCCTTTCTTTTTAGGCTAATTTGGTGCAGAGCAATAATAGTTGCACGTTTTTCTTTGGAAAGAACAATTTCTGGAATTGAAATTAAAGATTCGAAACATTTATTTTTACAAAAAATATTACCAAAATAGATGAGAACTATCTATCTTGATTCATTCAACCCATATCTCATCATTTTACTCTTTTATTCGTATAGCAAAGCTCCAGGGACCGAAACTCGCCTTCTACCGGAACAGGACTGAGCGCGATTAAAATAATTATTCATATCGCCTAGATTTTAAAAACGAATGAAAAAATAAAAATATATTTTAGTCTCAAAACATTTGGCCATGGCTACCTCATTGGGCGATTTCTCTCTCGGCCATAAAATTCTTGTTTCCTCTCTTGATGTATGTCCATCGTCTCAACACCTTATTCGCTCATTATCCTAATACAACTCTTTGTATAACGTTACGATATTTATTATTGAGGTGGTGTGTGTGTGCCAATAATTAGGAAAATCATCTAGGGTCGAATTTTCTACATCCATACACGGGAACTACCTCTTCCAAAGAAGCCTTTAATAAAGTGCCCTGTGGCAATGTCGAATATTTGATAAACAAACTTTCAATATTAATGGGAAAATACCTGAAAGAAGGGAGACCAGAGATGGTAATTACCCGCAGGAAGAAGAAATACCCCGAGCGCTTTCGCCTCTATTAAAAAGGCGTTTAATAAAGACGAAAACGCTCATGTGTTTTTCTTTAAAATTTAAAGCGCAATAACAAAGAGGCTACATTACCTAGAAATTCAGTAGATATCTGCAAAGAAAGTGGCGAAGGCAGACCTCCCTGCGGAGTGTGCACAACTGGTGCTCGTAGGGCGTGCCGTTCCTCCAGGTTTCAGTTCTAGTATGGGCATTGCCCCCTCCTACACCCCCCACCCCGTTACACGTGAGAGGAGAAGATGTAGGAAGACTGAACAAGATAATGGGAGATTTAAAGAGGCGCAAAGGATGACCTGAGAAAGAACTTCCAGGTACGAGGTGTAACGGTCTACACAGGGATGAACCTCTTGCGGAGCGAAAACAATAGAAATTTTTCTTTTTTTCCTGCGGGGAGTCTATTTTTCGTGTGAGGATGAGGAAGAAAACCAGTGAAGTAGGTCAAAGGGATGTTCCTCACCGGCGCCAAGCAAGTGCATAATCAAATAGACCAAGTCTATTAGGACGTTAAAAGTACTGTTTTTATTGGTTATTTTAACATTGACTCAGCGTCAATGAGGAGCGTCCCCCAGGCCTACCCGATGCAGTATCGAGGATCTGTTAGCATTGCTCTAGTAATCCCATGTTACAGTTCACTTTTATGGAGGGTTAATTAACCTCTTAATGGTCTGTCCTGTCTCTCTCTCTCTCTCCTTTGATCCCCAGCGTCCTGGCTCTGTGCAGTAAATGCCCCAATATGACCACAATGAGACGTTCTCGCATAGGTCCCGAGTGATTAGAAAAGGACACGTGAAAATATCACGAACGACGAGTGCCAGACTCTCTTTTCCGAGCTCTGATTTGCCGTTTGGTCTTAGTTATTCAATACCCGATTTTGCTGCTTTGCGACCAGGTTTTTCTTTCTGGTCTTTCACCTAAAGACCAGATTATCTGGCGGTCGCTCTGCAGGGGGGGGGGGGTCTTTTCTTTTGAGGCGGCGTGGTTGCTCGTGGTTTTACCTGAGTCTAGGGGGATTAGCGTAAAAGGTGGCGCGTAAGGTGTTGGAATGAGAGGTTTCAATTACCTCCATGGGGGGTGTTTGATCGCACGGGCTTGCGGGACACCGTTAAGCGGATTTGTCAATTGGGACCTTCTTTTGGGCATCTTGAATGCATCAGGGGAGGGGCAGGAGGTGACTTTTTTTTTAAGAGATTCCTTTATAGAGTCAGGGATTTAAAAGTGGGTGCGCTGTGTTGGGAGTAAGGGGGTTTCAAGGTCGTTGTTTTTGTTGTTTATTTTTTGTACGGGGTTGTCTTAGTGAACCATCGGTCGCTACGTGGGAGTCGCTCAAACAAAATCGCCCCCTGGGACTCCCATCTTGCGATGTGCCTTAACTTTTTGCTAAAGCTAGAAGCGGCGTTCCCATTCGGTTAGGCTGTTGCCCCGTAACCAAAAGTGAATGCGTGCAAAGGTCAAGAGGTCCACTCTTGGTCAGTTCCTCTTCAACGTCCTAGCACCATCCAGTATATAGCCTCGACGGCGGTCTTATTTGCTGATAGATACCACGGACACTATGCGAGGACTTTGAACGATGGAAGGCTGGTGGCAACCGGGGATTCTAACCCCTTCTTAAATGAATCCCGCCCGTCATCACTTTGGACACACTTTGAGGTTTGTTTCTTGCGTAGGTTGCAAAACGAATGGGGGCTCAAGAGATTGTGTAGATTGTTAGACCTGGTACCTGGAGGACCGGCACGCCCTCTCACTCCCCGGCAGTCTCAAACTAGATTGATACTACCTTGGCTGTAGTCTTTCTAGATTTCCAGTGGGCCACTTTTTCCGTCACTTTCCTTTAAAAACCTCTTCTCACCTGTTTTATTGACCGAGTGCTAATGAAGTAAGCTAGTCGCCAACCAGATTTCGCCCATTCATCTCCGGTGAAGGTCGGAAGGGAGGGGATGGGGCTGGTTCACTCTTTCAGTTTGGTTCCTACTGCCACCGCCCTTCCTCTCATTTTCTCCTTATCTATCCCTTTACGGTCGCGCAAGGGATTGTAAGGTGACATCTGGAGGGGTTGTGTGCCCTCCCGGCCCCAACGCGCGCAGTTTATTCTAAAGTAGGATCTTCCGTACATTTTCACTTTCTTTATATTCGCCATTTCCTTACGGATGTCCTTAGCAAACTGTTTGCGTAATTCTGGTTGGTTTAAATTCAACAGTTGGGGAGGGGGGGGGGCTTGTTTAGCGCCCCCAAGGTGTTTCCCCTTTTCACTTGTTAATCCCGACCATTTAAAAAAACAAGCGGAGGTTGATTGACACATTGGTTTTCGCGTGTGAAAGAAATGCCGTTGTTGGTTGCGCCCGTTTCCTTTCGTAGGCCTCCCCCCCCCTTGCCCTTTTTATTACTAGGTCTTAACCATGGTCGAATTTGTCCTCCCTCATTATCCGGCCCATTCCGTCCTCATCGATCTCCTTATTTCGCTCTTCGTCGACGATACGCCTTCATGTTCTCTGTGGCCGATTTCGACATCCTTTTTTAGCCTTTTGCCGAGCGTCCAATTATTCGCTCCTGGGATTTCTGGCTCTTTTGTCTCTTCTCTCTTTCTGTTTTCTCCTCTATTCCACGCTCTCTCCTAGTTCCGTCTGCCTGCTGTGATGTAAATGGGGTTTAGGAACTAAAGATACGCCAATGTCCGTGAGGTTGAGAAGAAAGGGTGGGCTAGACGCTAATAGCAAATAATTCTAATTGATCGGACCGAGACGAAGGATATCTAATAAACGTTTCTGATTTCTTGCTACCACACAAATAGAAATTGGTCATACACTAAAAAGAAAATGTATGGAGATGGCGTCCCCCTGCATACCTCCCCCTCCCTCCTCCTTTCTCTCACGGTCTGTCTTCGCTGTTCTGTTTTTGTTTCCCCTAAACTCCCCGTGGTATCATGGTTAGGTCTGTCTGTTTTTGTCCTTTGTAGTTAAGTGTCTCGGTTTTGCCTTTTTTGATAAATCTAACTTAAAAAAACTTTTCCGATTTTTTTTTTTTTGTCGCCCTTCTCCGACCCCTTGTTTCGTGGTGGTGACATTTGGATAGTTGCTCATTTGATTGCTACCCTCAATTGGTCGCTATGAATTGTTGAACGAATCTCGTGAATGCATGTGTGTGGTCACAATCCCTGGTGATTATGAGACCGATTCCGACCAAGATGCGAGAGTCGGGGGAACCATTTGTTTTTCTCGGGGTTTTTTCTTTATCTTTTCTAATTTTGTGTTTGTTATTTTGGATTGGAGCGACTCGTAATTGGAAGCGATGTCCATTCGTCCTAAAGAGCACTCGATCCTCGTGTAACCAGAACTTGACAGAACCGTTTGGGGGTCGGGGGGCAGAACCCTTTTGTGCGATGCGGAGCTGCTGCTTTAACGAGGCTGAGAAGAGAGGTTCGAGAGATTACCCACTTCCCTCCTATCATCAACAGTTAGGAATTAATTTCGACAACACCCTGTATTTCCTGACTTGGCCTCTCCTGTGTGGAGGCCCTATTCATATTCCGGGGCTTATTTAATGAGCTGAAAATGGGGTAGGGGAGGGGGTCTGGTTCGAAACCGTCGCTCTCTTAACGTCTGTCTGTTTCTCGCAGGATTATTGCGGTCCAAATAGCGGATATGCCCTCGTGGGATTACCGCCGCGAACTCCCTAAAATTCAAAGTGCAAGTGGGGGGGGGGGGGATTTATCTTTGTTTACCTAAAAGTAATAAGCGAAACCCAATGAGGGCATCTCCACCAGACAAATTGTGGAGCGAGGTTTATAAAAAGAAAGTGGTTAAGTTAGGGGAAGTGGAAATGTGTATAGTGTATATAAGCTCGAGTGGCTTAAAGAGGATACTACTCTGGGTGCTCTGAATCAGGATGTGTGTGTGGGGGGGGCAGCTTTCCAGAACCTGCCTAACGATAAAACTGAAGTTCTCTAGTTGGTGCGGCTTCGATGGTGGGGAAATCTAAAGCTCTCTGCCTCTCGCTTAACCTTGGGGAAACCAATGTTGCCTTCTCTTTTACCATCAGTAATCTTGGTGCTATTTTCGACGAGCAACTCTCGTTTAAACCGCACATCCATCGTATCTGTAAGTCTTTCCTCGGTTTCCTCCGCAACTTCTCACGTGTTCGATCCCATTTTGATCGACGAAGCCTTGAGACTGCTATTCATGCCTTCGTCACCTCACGCTTAGACTACTGCAATTCTCTTCTTGTGAATCTTCCTTCTTCGTCACTTCGCCCCTTACATCTAGTTCAAAACTATGCTGCCCGGCTCCTCCTTCGCCGCCCTCGGTTCTCTCCTTCGATGCCTCTGTTACAGGAGCTACACTGGTTACCTATTCGCTTCCGTACCCACTATAAAATTCTTCTCATCACCTACAAGGCCCTAAACCTCGAGGCTTCACCTTATCTTCCCGGGCACTCCGGTCTAACCTCGCTCCCATCTTGAACACTCCTTGTTCTGTGTCCTCTGCTCAATGGGTGACCGTTGCTTCTCAGTTTGTGCTCTTAGACTCTGGAATGCTCTTCCTGCCGAAGTCCGATCCTCTCTCTTCCTTGCTACTTTTAAACGCCTCTTGAAGACTCATCTCTTCAGAATTGCCTTCTCTTCCCTGTAAACTTTCTCTACACTCGCTACACAACCTGTGAGGGCTAAAAAACAGCCTTGAAGGGCGCATTATAAATACCTATTATTAATTAAAGCCTTTTACTTGTTTTGGGGTTGGGAGGGCACGCACACCTCCTACCCACCCAATTTCTAGGCCGATAAAAGGGAAGGCAACAGTTCCCATGGGGGCAGAGTAAATAGGTTAGAGGAGGTGAATGTAGAAATGAAAGACTGGTTGGTCTGTTTGGAGATTATCAGGCTTGAATCTATCGCTCGCACTACTGGTAAAGGAGGTACGGAGTCGGTTAAGGCAATTAAACCTGCGGTTACTCTCTACGCTGCGCCTTTGTGGGCCTTTTCTAAAAAGAGAGAACTTACTTTTAGGGCGCTAATTGTGGGGAGAGACCTCGTCAACCCGAGTGAGTCTTCGAATAGAATCTGCCAAACAAAAGCTGCTCGATCAGAACTTGGAGCGGGGGGGGGGGGGGGTACCACCGATGTGCTCTTTTTTGAGGCCTGTAGTCCGGTTTTACCACTGATGTTCACAGTTTTTTTTTAAATTCATTGGTGCTCGTCTTTTTGGCGATTTGTTATTTTGCGAGAGCAATAGTTTTACTCCCGACTTTTTTTTATGATATTGATTCGTTAAACCACCCATTTATTTTTGAGGTCATTTCTTTCTTGGCCTTTTTTTCTTGGTGAGGATCTAGAGTCTAATCGAAAGCAAATAAAAAGAACCCTAATATTCATTAGAAAAAACGAAACTTTAGGTTTATAATATGATTGGTCCTCATTTTTTTTCGTAAATCCTCTCATTGAAATGACCTTCAAGCCACTGAGCCTTTCCCTTACGCTCGCGAACATCGCTATGGTAACGGAATGGAATGACGTCATATCCGATCAATTCTTAAATGAGGCTCACAACTCCGTTAATGTTTTACATATTAAAGTTGTCACTCGGGGAGAAGGAGTTCTCAACTAGGAGGAAATTCCCGGATGGGATGTTGGGGTACGTACTAGGGTTTCAAGGGGACAATTAAGTCCAACGATTGGCAGGATCAAACTTGTACGCACTCCTCAAGACATTGCACTTTATTGAATGTCGCAGATTTAATTGAATAAAGAAGACAAATATTTCAGTTTAAATTGTAAATTGTGTCGCTTGTTGTCTCAATATTATTTAGAATTCATATTTTTGAGGGGGGAGAGTGGCAAAAACATACATTATATAAGCACGAACATTTTTTTCCCTATTTCATCATAATCATCGACCGCTTTCATACAATGGAGTTTGAGTGCATTACCACCATTACTGGCAAGACGACGGAGGCTGCGACACCCCCGCCCATTATCACCATTGAGAATAGCACTCACAGAAACCAAACTTTAGGGTGCGCCGCTTCCCAGGCCAACGGTCCCATATCCAGGTTTAGTCGCGTTTTACAACACGCGCCGGAAGACGGTATAAGGGATTCTTCCTGGCGGCCTTGTGTTCGGTTAAATCTGTACAAATTATTGAATTTTCTTTCGAATCCCCGAAGGTTGCGTGCCCTCCAGGCCGCAATGTTTTTAGGAGGATATGTGGCTATATATCCTTCATACATTTACACTTCCTCTTTCTTCACTATTTCATTTAAAGATTTACCCATACTCTCCTATCCCTTTAGTGCCAAATTGCTGACCTTTTATGTCATGTAGAGCAAAAATACGAGTTGGCAACTCCATGACATGTTATATTACGTCATTCAACTGTCCGAAATTGTTCACCTCGGCATACGGAACTAATGTTAGCAAAGATACAACTGGTCGGTAAGGGGTTAATGTTTATTTACTGAGGTCGGGAGTCAAGATTCGTCCTTGTACAACTATTTAAAATGCGTTTTATGGAGTACCTTGAAGAAACGCAACAGGAGGCAAAGTGCGTCTCTTCAGTGGGCCTTGCGTGGGTGGGTGGGGAGTTCAGCGTCCTTTAATTAGAATGTACTGCAGTGGACCCGACTCTTTTTCTTAAAAGAACTGCTCTAGCGTGGAAGCGTCCCTTAATTAGAACCTGCTGCAGTGGACCCGACTCTTTCTTAAAAGAACTGCTCTAGCGTGGAAGCGTCCCTTAATTAGAACGTGCTGCAGTGGACCCGACTATCTTAAAAGAACTGCTCTAGCGTGGAAGCGTCGACAACGGCGGGAGGAAGTTTGTTTCGCGCTGTTGACTGTTGCTTGTGGGGTGACGAAGGGGGGTGCTTTCATTTGCCGAAATAGAGGCGAGTGTTGAAGGGTGGAATGTACGGGAGTGGGTGGCGTTATGGGTGTTTATTATTTATTTCGCGGTTTGAGGATTTTCGCTTATGTAGGGCGAGAGTAAACAATAGTGTATTGCGATACAGCACCTCGGAGCTTGAATCCTACCGTCTCTGAGGGTCAATTGCCCTCCCTCGATGCTTGGCGCTGTTTCCTGCGAGGGCAACGTAAACTGGAACGACTCTGCCTGGGTTGTTGGCCTCGCTTCTCAGTCGGTCGTGGGTGAGTGTGTGGCAGGAACTTTTGTGAAATCAGAGCTGGGCTTGCTTATGTTAAGGTCGTCCCGGAGGGCGGGTTCCCCTTTTAGGGGCCTTGGTCTAAAGGGCAGCTTTTGAGGAAACCTGTTTCCCTCTGGGAATTTTTTTAAAAATATTGAAAAAGAACTGGAAACTTGTGTAATCCAATGCAGATGCGATCTCACAATAGAAAAGAGAAGAAAGAGCAAATGGTGCATTCGGAATGTAGGTATGGTAATCTTTTTACCTTAATTTATGGGGCTGGGGAGGGGGGTATTTACAGCTTCCAGGAACGAGTTCACACGAGCACAGGTACTTGTAAGTACGAACTTTTACCCACTTGAGGGGGAAGGTGGCTTCTAGTTGGCTCTAGAACGAACTTTGGATTTAGCCCCCCTCGCTCCAATATAACCCCGAAGGACCTCTTTTAGTTGTATTGGTTGCAAAAGTCCAGGAAAGTTACGCACCCTCCACCCGATCCTGAGTGCTCCAAGTAGTTTCCTCTCGTGTACTTTGTTAAAATTATGTTTCAACGTGTGGATTTCTCCCCTTTTCCTCCTCAGTTCTTCGATATCATCTGTTCATTTAACACACGTCTTCGAGTTTCATCTCGTTTACTCCCAGATGTTGACCACCACCCTAGGACCTGTGTAGCCAGACGAACGCTATTAATACAGGGTGAGCCCCCCAAAACGGGGCCACAACTTTCGATAGGCCTTGTTACTTAATTTTCTGCAAGGATTGAATGAAACTTTGGTGATAACTAGTTTATTGTGTTTAAAAACATCATATCGAAACATGAGTCTTTGGAGTTTTCTTCTTTATTCTAGAGAACATGTTCGAGATGACCTCCATTTAGCTCTGTGCATTTCTTGAGGCGCAGCACAAAGTTGTCCATGACGTCCTTACAAACCGACCGACTAATGGCTCTGATCTCCCCCCTGATGGCTTCCTTGAGTTCCCTGATGGTCCTGGGTCTCCCTGAGTACACTCTTTTCTTAAGGTAGCTTCAGAGAAAGAAATCTGGTGAGGGCTAAGGTCTGGGCTGTGAGGTGCCCACTCAAAATCAGTCTTGAGACTGATCACAGGGCCACCAAAGTTCTCTTTCAGTCAATCTCGTGAGAGGCTCGGTGTGAGAGCTTGCTCCATCTTGCTGGAACCAGAACTTCCTCATAAGCGACGAACAGGGTCTGCAGCTCTCCCTTGAACGTTTTGAGGACCTCAACATACTGCTCCTTGGTGACTGTCACTGTCGCGCCAGATTCCTCGAAGAAGAATGGACCGATGATGCCTCCGGCTGAGATTGCAGTCCATACCGTGCACTTGGGGGAGTGTAGGGGCTTGGTGGCTACCTAATTTGATCTGGAGGTCCCCCAGAAGACATTTGTCTTTTAGTTTACCTTTCCTTCAAGATGGAAGTGAGCTTCATCTGAGGTCCAAAGGAGGTTAAGGAAAGTTGGGGTCTCCTGAATCTTCTCCAGTATCTTGACTACCATAGCCTTTCTCTGCTCCTTGTCTGAGGCTGTAAGGGTCTGCTTCGTCTGTATTCTATATTGGTAGGCCTTTACATCCATTACTAGCACTCTCCTGCAAGTCTCACGGGATATACCGAGGGACTGACTTCGCTTGCGCACAAAGCGTTTTGGACTCTGCTGAACTGACTCTCTCACGCTCTCGACCAGCTCAGCTGTACGCTTCCTGGGGCTTCTTGAATGGCTTGGATGGTTGTCACTGGCTGCATTAGGTTCTCCACTGTCCTATAGTTCTCGAAGTGGTCCATCCAGTCATGAATTCTGCTCTTGGAGTGGGCTTTTTTTTACATTCGAACCGATGCACGAAAGTGTACTGCACTTTCTTGAACGAGCCTGTCTTGTATTAATGTTTGAGCAGTATATTTTTTGCTGGAGCTCCCATTGAGATCTACTTGGTTCACAGGCGTTGCTTACCATCCTGGCCGCCGTGCTGACGGTATTCAGTGCCCCGTCTGGCCCCAGCTAAGCCTCTTCTCCTTCTTTCAGACAGCCTGTGTTTCTCCCCTACTTCCTCACTTCCCCTATAACCTCTTCCACAACTTTCTCTGGTCAACCTGCTTCATCTCCACCCATACCTTCCTCACATCTCCTTTTCTTCTCACTCCACACTCTATCCTTTTTACGCTGTGCCCAAAGTGGAGCCGCCATGCCGAAGGGCTGCCAAGTCACCAGGCGGGAGAGGTGGCCTAAAATGGCAGCACCTAGCTTTGCCAGCCCCGTACGCACCCCTTGCAGAGCGGGCTACTGTGAGGGGTGATTAGCGTCTGCATCCCGTGAAAAGAATAGGGTCCCCATGCCCGATGATGAAAAAAAAAACCTTTCCACCTCCCCATCGACGGAGCCACCTTTCGGGTTTGCTTTGTCTACGGGTGTATGGGACCCACCTCACCCCCTTGCTGGAGGTGCCCTCGGATACCTCCTTGTTCTGCCCAGGACGTCACCCTGGAGGCTACCACCTTTGGCTATTTGTCGCCATACCTCTGCTCCCAAAGCGTCTACAGCGCCGGGAGTATTGCTCTCGGGGCATTGGAATCTCCGCATGCCCTGGTTCGCGATATCCGTGACGCCACGGTTTTGGCAAGCCAGGCGGATGTCGAGATTATCTTCTGCTGGGTCCCTGGACATCTATGAATTGCGGGGAATGAGCGCGCCGATGAGAGCGCGAGACTTGGGCGACCGGATCAGCGTTTCGCTCTCCAACCGATGCCTTCTTGTTTCTGTCGTTTTCTTTGTTTATTTTGGTTTTGGTCATTTTAAAGTAGCCTCGTACTAGGCTGAAATTTTAAATTACGGCGACTTATCCGCTCGGAAGGCGATCGCCAGATGGGCGCATAAAAAAAAAACCCACAATGGGTTTCTATGTATATAAATAAAATGTAAAGGGAAGTGTAGAAGGTACAAACCCTTAACTGGACTCACTGGAGAGTACACCACTCTCTGGAACCTGTTGTCCCCTACCACAATTACGAGCAGGTCAAATTACGGGGTTGATGAGTAAGACTTTGACCATATTTTGGGGTAGGGAGGTTTTTTTTTTTTTTTTACATATGCGGTTACCATGACAACGGTTGTCCTTCAGTCTGCATGGGGACTTTTCGTATCCATGACGAAAAAAAAGAAGAAGAATTAAATAGACCATGGCTCTCCTAATCAGGTGTATCTTAAACAACAATCTAACAGGCCTAATCAAAACCCGTCTCCGATAGACCCTTCTAAAGAAAGGTTTACCCAATAGACCAACCAGTATAAAACAGTCCTAATAAAAAAAAGTGTATTCAAAACGCCAAACTACCAGACCTAATAAGTGTATTAAAATAACCCAGCCAAACTGGCATTCCTAGTAAAAAGTGTATCCCCTAGGCTCTAGACCAATCTAATAGTTCTAGTAATAATAGTATCTCCAATAGACCGATCTAACTCTCCTACTGAAAAGGTTTTTCCAATAAACCAGTCTATTAGTCGTAATGAAAAGATATCCTTATAGACCGATATAAAAGTACTAGTACTAATATAAAAAAGGATCCATTGGCCCAATATAAGTCTTAATAAAATAAATGTATTCATTCGCTCGATCGAAGTCTTAATAAAATAAATGTATTCATTCGCTCGATCGAAGTCTTAATAAAATAAATGTATTCATTCGCTCGATCGAAGTCTTAATAAAAGTATCACATCGACTAATTTAAGTCTTAATAAAAAAGTATCAATAAACCAATCTAAATGTCCTAATAACAAAGGGATCCAACAGACGAATCGAACAGTCGTATTAAATAGTCACTTGTTGGCATGGTTGAAGTACTCCTCCCTTCAAGCATGTCCGTTGCAATAGGAAGGTATTGGCCATTACTATGATACCTGCCTACCACAATTGCAGGTTAACTGACACGAGGTCTTGTACGCTTCAATTAGTATCTGAATAATGAAATTTCCACCCCCTGAAACACGAATGATGAGCATTTTTGACCTCTCAAGAACAATTAAATGAATAATAATTTAATAATAATGAATAATCGCGTTAGCCCTGATGTTACACGTTCTTAATTTCTCTTCATTTATTTATAATTCGCACGAGTATCGTATCTTCCACACACTCTCCTAACTTTACCATTTTAAAAAGGTTAAATCTCGTTGAGATGAAAATGGGAACCTGAATATTTTTGAGCTCATGCTAGCCGAGTGGATACGGCGTTGGCCTACCAACGTCGCGGTACCGGGTTCGATTCCGGCATGAGCGGACACAAACGTCAGCACACGGAGAGATCTGGCTACCGATTGGTGGACGCGCTGTGCTCATTCCGTTTTCGGGGGGTAGATCTCCTTACACTTCTCATCGCACACACAACACTGCTTTCTTTCCTCTCCCGCCTTCACAGCAAAACACACACACACGCACACTCTTCCAAGGAATCCTCCCTATGGGTATCTATATCCACGTACCTCTGACACGGAACAGGTCCCTCGCCCCCGAGGTGACGAAGGCTTCCACCTGAACGTTGTTTGGTGCCAAAACTACCCCCTGGCACATCTTCCCAAAGACGACCGGCTCCTGGTGCCCTCGGGCCGACCAGCGATTGTCATACTGACCTTATATAGATTTCATTATCCGGTCGGAGATCCTCCCAGTATCATGGAAGGATTGACGCTGACTAACTAACTAACCTGAATATATTTTTTAACACTTTGGGATTGGCTGTTTGTGCTCTGTTGCGTCCTTTGCCATTACAACGACATAGCAGCTATTTCAAAAAGTTCTGTACACCCAAATAAAAATTAAACTTTATCATGCAAACACCATTTTCCACATACCCTCCCTCCCTCTACGTCAAAAAGCTTCTGTACGCAATTTCCATTTTTCTAACCCTTCTCGAAGAAAAAATGCTGCGGTGTGAATCGTACCCCGTCGAAAATGCTGAGTTGGTTTACGCGAACAAAGGAAATCAGGCTCCTCTAAAGTTTTCTTTCCTTTGGGGTAATAAAAAGCAATCCTTAAGGGCATAGTCATAGCTGTAGTGTAGATTTCCCTGAAATTTCCCTAAAGTAGTCATATAAACCTTCCAAGAATGAGCATGTGTGAATGTAGTGAAAAAGCACCATTTGATACAGTGTTCCGGGTCTTTTTTTCAACTATTGTTGATTTGAATTTGCTAAGAATGTGGTAATAATAACAAGTGTGATCGATCCTTCGTTGCACTTCGAGAAAGTCTATATAATTACCATTTCGGTAATTATACTTATAAATCCGGGTCTCATCTCACTGTTTCGACTGGAAATTGGTCTCTGGGTTTTACTGGTAAATCAAAGTCGTCTCGTCTCACTTTCGACTGGACTTTGCTCTTATGAGTTGTACTGGCAAAGCCAAGACACGTCTCACTGTTTCGACTTGATTTTTCTCTCTCTCTGGGTTGTACTGGTAAATACAGGGCTCATTTCACATTTTGTTTTACTGGATTTTGCTCTCTGGGTTGTACTGGCAAATCTAAGTCTACTATCACTTTAGATTGGATTTTGTTCTATTGGTTGCACCGGTAAAACCAAGTCTCGTCTCATTTTCGACTGGATTTTGCTCTCTGGATTGTACTGGTAATTCCAAGTCTCGTCTCACTTTATACTGGATTTTGCTCTATGGATTGTACTGGTAAAGAAAAGTCTCTTCTCCTGTTACGATTTTCTTAAAAGAAAAATCCCTTCATCTGTTTGTCTTGCTTCAAGCAATCACTGAAAGGTAGGCTCTTTGAATAGGCTTTATATAGCCTAGCGCTTTCGAGTATAGAGCTTGCCGAGGTCAAGATGGTCGATTATAATCGAAGAATCCGAACCCATTGAAATCTCATTCCCGATAAGAGCTTTTGGATGAATTTCTTTCTACGATCTTCCATTATTTTCCTAATGTCAATCATATCTTATTCATCAATCGTGGTTGAAGTTCTCCCTTGCCTCGCGTCACCTTTCATGGTCTCATGTCTTTTCAACTTGGAAGATCCCACTCAGTAAACCTGTTGTAAAGCTTCTAGGATTTCGCGACAACCCATTTCAATTTTTCGTTAAAAACTTAATGTTCGCCGTTTTTCCATAGTTCCAAATATTATTTTAATGCCACTTTTTCTGCATAATGACCTTTGGAAGCAATGCTGCACAGATCCCCAAGACATGATTCAACGCGTTGTTTTGTTTAAATAATCTCTTATGTTTATGTTCAGCACTCCGACGCAGAACTTTTTGGAAAACCCTCGTATGTAACATATTAAAGGTACCAAAGGGTAATGTATTTTTCGTGTGATATTCTAGTTCATTGAAATAACTCCCCCAAATAAACATTAATAAAAATACATTTGATATTATGAATGATATCGATCGTGAAACAACTTCTCTGATTCTCCTTTAAATTTAAAATAAACATTATTCGGAAGATAGAACCTATTTAATCGGTGTCTCAACACATTGTTCTGTTTTCCCACAGCTAAAGTGTTCAAACACACTGAAGGAAAGGAGTTTCTTTCCTTGTGAAAACAACTCGTAAGGCAGCCAAATCCACTCTGTACTTTCCGAATTTTCTTGATATGCCTTTGAATAGCTGATCAAGGTGGATTAAGAAGTTTTTATGTCCTTGAGGTATTGGCTGGATCTTATTCAGTTGCAGCCTTCCTGTCATTATTAAGAAAATTAGCTCTTCCTGTGATGGCCGTCGAGGAGATCAAATCACCTTTCTTAAACATTAATATACCACACCTGTCATTTGCGGTAACTAGTCCCATCATCATATACGTGCATTATTGCACGCGTTGCATTGTTGTATTTACGATTACGAAAATAGGACAAACCAACCAGAACAACAAACTGGTATCTGAACATACACTTTGACTTTTAAACCTGATAATTCTTTTGTACCGTGACTCTATATTATACTTGAGAAATGTGTGATTACCTTCCAGTTCCCCGAGTACAAGGTGTCCGAAGTTACTATGCACTAGAAATAAATAGTCCCGCCAGAATCACAGTGAAAAAAATGCAACTCTTAGGGGGTCTATAAGAGATCCAGTTTGGAAAGCATTGAAAGATCCGCTCCGCTTTTCATATACAGGGTGTCCGAAAAGTTACTAAACTGGATCTCTTGTAGTCCCTTTAATAATTTCACTTTCTTCACTGTAATATTGACGGAACTATTTATTTACATTGCATAGTAACTTTTAGGACCCCCTGTACTTGGACGCTTGTTAAAAAGTTTAATGTCCTAATTTATGTCTGCCCTAGAATGAAATGGGTTTATTTATCATTGCAAAACTCTTTTAACATTCTTATCCACCCTTAAGTTGACCTTTGTTCCTTCTGTCTGTCCTCATCCTCTCGCTAAGTGAGAATGCTCTTAACGGTTTCAACAGTTTCTTCCCAATAAACTAATTAAATAAATTTAAGCAAATCGGTTTAATGGTGTGACCCTCATGTCGTCTCTTTCAGGCAATCTCGCTGCTTGAATTATGAAACTTTTTCATTGGATTCAATCTATGAAGGGCTTTTCCGTGTCGATTATTCCACTAAGTAAGGATTTATCAGGAAATAGTAATAAAGAGCTCCGTGGCATGCGTTCCACGTCTCGGCACTTATGGTCGGTTCCGGCGTTGTCCCTAGAAATTAAATATTCCCTTTTAAGTTCGTCGAGGCACTTTGCGTTGTAAATGTTTGCTCCGGCTCCTCTCTCGACCCGTTTGTTTGGCAGGGTTTTTGTTTTGCGGTTTTGCAACAGTTCCTCTCCTTCCTTAGTAGCTCAAACAGTCTTCAATTTGGGTTACTCGCGCTGTGTATCTTCCATATATCTTTTTTACATTCTACCATCTTCATTGCATACATTTTTTTCATCAATTCTCTGATATTGTCGTAGGTCAGGTTAGAACTCCTGACCTCCGTTTGCTTTCCGTGTCCCGGAAAGGATAGCGGATAATTTTTACTATTGTACAAACAAAAATAAAATAATGGACATGAAAGATAAACGCAAAGGAATAACTGGGCGAATAGAATAGGTTTAGAATGTTGGCTGCTGGTGGGAGCCGGGAGTATACACAAGCGGCCGCACGCGACCGCCATAGGGGATTCCAATTACGGGTGGATCTGCCACCCAAAAGTTTTGCTGCTCGAGAGGAGCAGGGGTATGAGCGTAGAGCTCGATTACTTTCTAACAGCACGGCTTGGGTTTGCACTTAGGGCCGATTAGTACTGGGCCTGTTCGAAGTTATGACGGAGGATACAACTTAGCTTCCAGTAAACACTACCAGCCTCGAAAGTAGGGATCGATGGAGTATTTTGCCGGGAGGGAGGTGGGGAAACTGGGCTTGAATATGGCAGTGTAGAAGTTTCTCTCTGGGAAGCTTACATCGAGAAATTTTGCTTTCTCTTTTTTTTTCTTGTCTTCTGGGTCTTGAGGTATGGGAGGCCGAGAGAAAGAAGCTATAAGGAGAGACAACATAGACACTCGTAAGGACAATGCAAGCAATCAGGACACTGGGTCGTATTTCATTAGTTATGGCCGGAGGACAATAAATGTTTTAGTCACTATTTAACATTTATCACAACTTAATTCCTGCCTACACTCCGGCCAGGAATAAGAGTCTGCAGGCCTTACCTTATGCGTCGTGTCCTTTTGGCAATACTAATTTTGCCCAGGCCGATGCTTTACTATTTATACAGAGCCGCCGGAAGGGAATTTTAGACAGTTCACGACATCTCGCGGAACCTCTCATTGTTACAATTAGACTCGCTATGTGGGACGTCTTATTCGAACGGAAGTTAAGTGTCTTCAAAAGAAGCCGATCTCACTAGCATATTTTTGACTCGAATTTTGCCCGACTGCTGCTGTACTAAATTAGCTAATCTGCTATAATTGATGCGTAGCATTCCCGTCCTACGTGTCTCGCTCTCTCTCTTCCCTGACGATATACTCGTATGTAAATGTTACCTTTAGTGATTATTTATTTTCATCATAGTTACGGGTCTTTATTGGCTGATAAAATACCCTTATGGCAGCACTACTACATTGCGGCGGCTTAGAGTTTGGGTGAGTGCAGGAGAGTTACGTTGCATCGGTATTCAGCGCGCCAACTAGTCTCCTCTTAAGAATACTCAGGCTACATAGGCTACATAGCTTCCAAACTTTTTCAGTATCCATCATCGCGATTTTCTGGCGGAGATTCTTGTTAGTTTTCTCCTATTTTTTAAGGAGAAAATAATAAATGAAATTAATTTCTTTTTTTGATGTTAGCAAGGCTTTGAGGTTGTCCGAGAGTCGTCCAAGTTTCTTCTCCCTTCGCAACTCATTGATTTCTTTCTCTCTCTCTCTTTCTCACTGTCGCGTATCAACCCTAAGCTTCAACTGGGTCGTCACGACCGCGCCCTGTCGCGTACATAATTGTCTGACGAAGTCGTATTAAAACCTCATCTTATCCCCTCTCGTATGGATTTAGTCTCCCTTTACAACACCAAGGTGACCTGCTGGGCGGTGGATTTCCCCTCTCTACCCCTTAAAGTCGTTTACAATTTGAGTTACAAAATGCTCCCATTTCGTGTGAGTGGGGAGCCGGCGGGGGGGGGGGTGAGGAATTAAGACGGCAAAAAATGAAACTAAAAAAAAGTAAAATAAAATGGGTTTGATTGACGGCGCCATACATTGGAAATTTTCTTCGCCTTCGGAAATTGAAATGTGTGGGTGTGTTGGGGATGGGAGCCAGATATGCGCCAGAGATCCCTTCGTCATGCCTGGCTCAGAATTATGGAATCATGAAATGGAAACTTTGGTCGTTCTGAACATCGTCGCCAGTTAAATGTCGAGGGAGGTTGATCCATCCTCGCTGATGGATTCTTGTGAGGAAAAAAGTGAGAGGATCGCCTCGTTCCCATCAAGAGTCTTTCTGTGTCTACTTGCGCGTTATGTACGTAAATGAAGTGTAGCGGGAATATGTATTGATGTGTAAAGTGGGGTTGTAAGATTACGCGCTCGTGTGGGAGATGTTATGTATGTGTGCCTGTTTTGTTTTTTTAGTTATGGATCAAAAGTTTGGTGTTTGCTTTAAGGGTTCGTTGTCTGCCTTTGTTTTTTGGTTGAAAATTGACTTTGCGGTTTTATAATCTTGAGTGGATGGGGCTATAGAAGACTCACGGGGCCTCCTTTTCGGTTCTTTGTTGCTTTTATTTGGTTTTGTTTCGAAGCAGACTGCTTTCTTTAGAGAACTAGGCAGCTCCAGGAGAGTTGCGCCTCAAATTCTCTCTTCTTTTGTATTCGCGAGGTCAACATTCCACGCATTTTCACTCTCCCCAACTTAACCACTTTTGTTACAAAACACTTTCCTAAAGTTTCGAGGGACACGGGTGCGCCTGTTTGTCCACTCGCTTTTTAATAATTAGCTTACTAGAATACGCTATCTTGTCCACAGTATTTAGGGATGAAGAGGGTTACTTTTGGCATCCGTTTTCTGCTTGAGCGCTTTTATTCGCTCTTTTCGGGCTCCTTCGTTGGATTACACATATTCTGCTTTGCTAACAAAGTGGAAATGAATTAATAATTGGTTTATAATTTAGCGAAAGTAAGTGTGGGAGCAATAGTGGTGGTGTTGCTTCCATATTGAGCGTCAAACATTCGACAATTCATGGCGTTGAGAACCATAACACACCAATCGGAAAACTAAGAAGCGAAAACTAACCTGGACATTTCCGCCAGCATGTTTAGAAGAGGAGATATTTAAAGTAGTAAATATGTAAAGATGGAGGAAGGAAATGTATGTGGAAGATAATATAGCCGCAGATCACCCTGCGGACGTTGGGACAGAGAGAACGCAATTCTCCAGATGTAGCTCCCCCCTCCCCTGATTCTGCAGCTTGGTCACCTCGTACTTCTCCACATGTGCAGCAGCGTTGATAATGGTGGTGTAGGTTTCTATGCTGTGAATGTACCTGGGTAAAACGGCGCTTGGTACGTTGTGGTTCTCAGGGCCTCACTTCTGATCATGTGTATGTCTGCTTACCGTGTACGTGGTTTTGTAGTGACATTAATTGTTCTATGAGGGTTCGTGTGAAGGGGACGACTCAACCATGGGAATTATTTGGTGCTATTTTGCCCCCCCCCCACCCCACCATTCAGCCTCTTTGCACAGCTTCCATGAACAGGTGGATGTATTTTAAGCTATAATCTCTCCGTCAATGGAGGAAATGTATTTTTATGAATTATTATTAGCATCTTAAACCATTAATCTGTGTTCCATATAGCTCAATATACGTGCTGTTTGACTGTTGGTTGTTGCGATCATTCAGAATACAATGGAGTTAAAGGTTGTACCATGTATGGAAAATGTCTTAGACTTAAGTCCATTGGCTGAATACACCGGTAAGAAGAGGCCGTGTATAAAATATAATATTTGGGACGACCACGGGTGCAATACAGGTAACGTGCTTTGAAAGTTTTGTCTTGGTGTAATTTGGCACTTGCGCGTCCGCTTCTGGAAAGTGACCAAATCTAGACTCGTCGGGAAATTGTTTATATTTAACCGAAAACTTGGAGATTATTTCTCCCCTCGCTTGTCGACTTCCACTAATATTAGCCATGGTTAAGGGGGTATTTCTCCTAGCGACACGATTAAGTTGATAAAAAAGCTGATGCTCATTGGCTAATATTTATTATTTTTCTTTTTAAATGGGGGCCTTGCCAAAGTCCCCAAGACCTTCATGCTTTTGTCCACGATGACAGATGTAGAATTTGGTAATTCAAGATCCCTAGCTCTTTGTCGTCGGGCAGTCCACCGACAATCTAGAACTCTTTGAAAATAATAGATTTATTCGGAATTTGACCTTG
Organism: Ceratothoa steindachneri; assembly: GCA_963969495.1. Classification (NCBI taxonomy): domain Eukaryota; kingdom Metazoa; phylum Arthropoda; class Malacostraca; order Isopoda; family Cymothoidae; genus Ceratothoa; species Ceratothoa steindachneri. The sequence goes on from OZ018323.1 coordinate 182,144,332, forward strand.
TAAGCTTGGTTCCAGGCTTTTATTTTCTCGAATTTAAAGCGAAGTACCAACAAGGACAACTTCCGCATAAGGTTTGTGTGAAGAAAGTTATAGAGGAAGTGAAAACGCATGGAAGACATAACTGCAGATTCCCATACAGGCATCGTTGATCGAGGGAGGGGTTGCACACAAATCCTCCAGATGCCAGCCGCCGCAACTTGGTAGCCTTAATCTACTGCCTGGAGCACTGGTGTGCCGCTCGTTCAGGTACTATGTAGGTGTGGGTCTAGGCGTAGCACCCCCTTGCGGTGCTAGGTTGGGTAAATAACCATACAAATAAAGAAAAACAAGTAATGATAACACGGCCAACACCAACTTTATTGTCGATTTATTTTAGCTGATTTAGGATAATTTTGATGTGCTGAATACAAAAATTCCATTGGTTTTGTTCAATCAGGTCCACTTTTTGCTCTATCGCCACGGGTATTTTCTATTTATATGATGTAATTTTTTTTTCTTATTTCTCTAAATAAACGAATTTGGAACAGTTTACACGCGGCAATTATTTTGACTAACTGGTATTTTTATTTTGCAGTTGAATGAAATGGATTCGGCCAGAAGATCTTGCAAAAATAAGCCCCATGTATTCTGCTACATCTGCGGCGAATACACCGTTGTTCCTCACAGTAATCCAGTCACAAGTTTCATAAAGCGTGCTTACCATGCGGATTTTGGTATGAAACTTGGTGACCGGGATTAAGCTTGGGCGCTACACATGGTATGCAAGACATGCACCGGGTATCTGCGTCGTTGGATCAAGGGCAAGAATCGTCGTCTGAAGTTTGAAGTTCTCATGATTTGGAGGGAGCCGGCAAACCATAGCAATGACTGGTACTTATGCGATATTGATAATAGTATGATCAACAGAAAGAACCGGAGCAGCCTCAAGTATCGTGGTCTTAAATCAGCACGTTGTCCTGTAGGTCTTTGTAATGAAATTCCTGTACCTGTCTTTGGAAAACTTCCTGACATTAGTGACGAAGATTCCCCCACTGTTGAAGAAAATGAAGAAGTGTTTCTAGATGATGATGCTCCACATCCTTTTTGTTTCCAAAAGGAGCTAAATTATTTAGTTCGCGATCTCAGCTTGCCAAAGTCCTCTTCCAAACTTTGTCATCTAGATTAAAGGAAAAAGAAACCTCCTCTCTGTCAGTGCTTGCATCTCCTTCTACCGCTAGACATAAAGATTACCTCCGTTTTTTCTCTGAAGAAAAGGTCTTGGTGTGCTGTACAAACTACAGATGATGCACGGCTTCTGCACAAGCTTGGATTACCACAGTACCAACCCGAAGTTTGGAGAGTGTTTAATGGCGGCAGCAAGCGATCGCTGAAATGTGTTCTGCTACATAACTACAGACCAAAAAACGTCATAAACAACTCTCAAGTGGACAGAGACAGGATACTCTTCCCATCGCTGCACATCAAGCTCGGCTTGATCAAACAGTTCACCGAAGCTCTGGACAAGAATGGTAGCTGCTTAACCATGTAAAAGTTGAAAGCTGGCATCTTTGACGGTCCTCAACTCCGTCAGCACATTATAGAGGCCGACTTTGAAAATTCAATGAACGAAGTGGAACAGGAAGCATCGAAGACTTTTGTTCTGGTCGTGAAGAGCTTTCTTGGCAACAAGAAGGCCAGGAACTACACAGAAGTTGTCTTCAATATTCTGAGTGCTTTCAGAAACCTCGAATGCAACATGAGCATCAAAATGCAGTACTTATTCTCATGAGAATCTGGGATCAATGAGCGACGATCAGGCGGAGAGATTCCATCAGGACATGGGATAGATGGAGACTACGATTCAGGGACGCTGGGATTCAGTCATCATGTCTGTTTACTGTTGGACTCTGAGAGAGACATTCCTACCACTGGACATTCTAGGAGTTTGAAGAAACGGATGCTCATGCCCTGAATTCTGAACAATGATGACCTAATATCAAAAGTCTACTATTCATTGTATACTACTCAATTTTTGTAATATTTAACTAATAAATTGTTAGAAATGTTTTTTTAAATTAATAAATTGTTTTAGAAAACTGTTTTTTATCTTAAAAGTCTATTTCCGATAAGAAATATTAACAAAGATTAACCGAAATATCACAAAAATGTCCTCGATTTAGTTATAATATCGATTTTATTTAAATAGACTTAGCACAAAAACCTGACTTGGTCGGAGGAAACGGGTCATTTCCGGATTCAGCGGTGCAAAATAGTCCTAAATCAGTTGAAAAAAAAATAAGACGACTTGAAAAGATTTTCTTTTGTTACCCAATGATAATGGGTAAAATGTGTCGCTGTCGAAACCGTTTATGGTAAGAAATAACAAAGAATATATTTTGCACCATTATAAGAAATCATTTATGTATTTTTAAAATCAAGTTGCCAAGTTTTACGTCAACGACACTCCAGAAAACAACATACGACCTCTGATACATACACGTGTCCACTATTCACGCTGTCGTGAATAAAAGTGAAATTTATTTTGACGACACTCGATTGACCTGGAGGAAACAAATAGACAAGGCGAGATTACATTTTTGGTGGATTGCTGGCGCCTTCCGCGAAAAGCCCATTCGCTTTCTCTCTCCGACTTCCTACCCATTCCATTTACCTGCCCTCGGTTTCAATCATAGCTGGCCATTGTGTCCTCGTCACTCTCATATACTGTCGGTGTGGCCAGGGCAGAGCGAGGGTTCCATGGATGAGGGGAAAAAAATGGCTCATCCTCCCACCTTAAATTAAAACGTTTGTCGGTTAAAATCCTTGTTTTTCTTTTACACATCATCTTTCTTCGCAGAGAAAGCGATTTGTTTATTAGTGAAGTACACTAAAAATGCGCCCTTCTCCCAGACTGGAAACTATAGCGTGCTCGTCTGAAATGCGGGCCTTTCCTTATCAAGCAGCCTTTGTTTGGGCAGATGTTCTTGATTTACCCCCATGAATTCCGCTTCCACGGGACGGACCAGCATGAGTATTTTAGATACTTACCTCATAGCCGAGATTAGTGTGGTTACCTTACGAGATGAGGTCTAAGAGGGGTGGTGGCCTCTCTGATGCCCACAGATGAGATTAACTGAGATTCGCTTGGGGATGAATAAATGGAATAAAGGTGGGGAAGAGCGAAAGAGGATTGGCTTGTTGGCTTGGGGAATTAAGGTCAAGGAAGGCTCAGTGAATATCAGTCAAGAAGACTCTTTCCTTTCCTTCCTTTTGGAATCTGTCTTTGCTAAATAAGTATAACGGTCATTCAAGATTACATGACTTTCCTTGCGGTCGAGGTCACGACATCGCTTCACCATTTTGCTAAACGTCCCTGGACGCGTGTACACGCATACATGCCTACATACACAGGAAGTTTCTTCACCTGCCCGACCCTGCCATCACGTGTGCTTTACGATTAATAAGAGAAGCGTTTTTCGCTCTTTCGAGTCGAAGGTTGAAAATATATTTATTTTAAACCAGGCAATGGCTTCGCCGGAGCTTGCGCTTCGCTACTAAGATTAAAATTTTAAATAAAAAAAAGCAGCCATGGTTAAATTTTTTTTAATTTTCTGAACTTCGCCAATTATAATAATTCCCCCCCTTTCAAAATATCACGTTGCTAAAATATAGAGTTATAGATAGATATATAAAAATGAATTTTCTGTACTTCATTTGTAATTCTTTGGGTTTCAAAAAATTCCAAAAATTTCGATACTTATTTATTTCTGAACTTCACCAATTTGTTTTTTAATATTATAAAAGAATTATTTGAAATAACTTTGATAAAAAAACAAGTCATAACCAAACTAAGATGAAATTTTATTCAAATACTAAAAAAAAATTTCCTTCTTAAATTATAGTTAGTGATGATGATGATTTAACGCTAAAAACGAGGGCATTTCTTCCCGGAAAGTTTTTGAAATCGGGGGATAAAGAAGTATGGAAGTTAAGAGAAGTGACGTATGAAAGGAACATAGCCTGACGTGCCAGGAGATGAGCCTGCTTGGGGTCGGGTTACGCTTGGGGTCGAGGCTACTATCGAGAGGGAGGCGGAAAGCGGTGGCACGAACAGAGAAGAAAGATAATGGCAATGAAGGCCGATGTGTTAAGCGAGATCGGGAATTGTAAGAACTCCGACTACGCCCCCCCCCCCATTAAAGGAAACTCATTGTATCCCCAGCGATGAACCAGTAATTGGGATCGAATTGGTGACCCTGTGGTCATAAGGTTATCTTCATTAGTCAACAAGAACAGTGTACATGTTGGTGGGCAGAGAGGGCCTCAAAGGTAAATAAGACTAGGGGTGACATCTTGAAAATTAAAAAGCAGATTTGTAGGTTGGGTTTAAGAAAATATTTCTCCATTAATGAAATGGGAGATATCTGGAAGGAATCAGCAGGAGGAAGTCTTGCAAGGGTAGTGCACTAGTGCACATTTAAATATTTTCAAAAGCAGGTTAAAGAAGTATGAATTGTATATATTTTGATATTATTATTATTATTATTATTATTATTATTGTTATTATTGTTATTGTGGTGTGGTTATTATTTTTATTTTTGTTATTATTACTTTTATTATTATTATTATATTTGTAGTGGCACGATTGAACTTTTGACAAGCCTTGGTTGGGGATGACTTCGAGACTGTGTTGGGGACGGAATCCTGCGGATGTATTTTATAGAGGGTGCTTAGATACTGACTGTTGAGATTGATTTGCCTTTTTACGGTGTTTGGTTGATTGACTCGGATGAGCTTTGTCATTTAAAAAACTGAAATGGGAACCATCAATCGAAATTGTTCTTTTTAGGGTTGTTTGATTGGTCTGATAGATATTGTCATTTGATCGGCGCGGATGAGTAGACTCCCCTAGCCACGCTCGATGCCGTGCGTTGGCAAAACGTGAATATGTTCGACATATCCAATTGATACAGTTCTTTTTAGGACTGTGGGATTGGTCTTTTGGATACAGTAACTTGCTTGGTGAGGATGATGATTGATTCTCCAAGTATGTAACTGATCGTTGGTTTCTTCGGTGGCTTTTGTTATCTCTGTCATTGTGTTAAAATACTGACACGGTTCAACATCAAGGAGCAAGAATGGAAAATGCCTTCCCCCCCCCTCCCCTTCAAGTTAAAATAGGATGAATGCCAAAAGGAACCCATTCTTCAGCCGAATGAGACCCACTTGACGGGTGTCCATCCACAAAAGAGTGCGGAAGTCGACCGACCTTGGAACTATTCAATTGTGAGACACCGGACAGATGGCAGCAGATGGAGCGCAGATGTCAGCCGAGGCGGGTTATCGTCAAACCTGGGATTATTATAATGCATTCGCCCCCTTTACCTAGGCAAGGGGAGATTCTCTCCTCACTGGGTCCCCGCAGGAGGGGTTTACCCTGTTGCAATTGATACCTGAAGGAGCTGCAGATGACATATGTGCCCGGCGGCACCATTGCATACAAGAGGATGTGTGGTTATATATCTTACATAAATGTTCACTTCCTCCATCTTCGCCGCTTTCTTTACAAATCTCTCCTTACAAACTTGCTGCAGGAAATACCCTCGTTGCTATTGCGTTTTATGTACCATCGATTCATAATTCCTTCCGTGTAATAATAATACTCGATACTTCAATAATAATAATAATTAATAAAGTTTGTTGTTACGTAAACTAAATAGAATATAGTAAACAAATAATTGTGCCTAAGTTTACATGGTATCTGCTAACAACTAATCTTCTGATAGCGAATAATGCACAGTTTATGTGGGAATTGTAATTCAAATCAGACTAATTCGATAATGTCAACTAATAACGACTAAGGTATTAATTACTATTAATATTCAGCTATTATGATATTGTTACTCAACATTTAACATAGGCTGGGAGTAGGAAGCGCGCGCAGCATAAGTTAGCTCTCTGGTTGGTTAACTGAACGACAGAGCTGCCCGCTGCCGAAAGAATTTTAGCAATAGTACCAAAACTTAATCTGAAAACATAACAAAATTGGTAAGATCGTACCAAATCTAATTAAAACAAAAGTAAAATGGTATAAAAAAGTTTCTTTGCAGCAAAAAAGTACCAAATTTGTACGAATCATGGTATCTGAAGTGTTTCTCTACGGCAAAAAGGTACCAAATTTATACGAATCATGGTATCTGAAGTGCTTCTCTACGGTAAAAAGGTACCAAATTTGTACGAATCATGGTATCTGAAGTGTTTCTCTACGGCAAAAAAGTACCAAATTTGTACGAACGTGCCAATTTCGGCAGCGCTGCTGAACAAAACTCAACATTTTAGAATTGCTTCAGCTGTTTTAAATGACGCCTGAGCCCTGACCAGGCCTTCATTTCACGCATATAAACAATTAAACATACAATACATTTCTTATACAGTCAGATCTTCATTATTAATTAATATTAAATAGTGATGCATTTTTGTCGACTAATCTAAATCTATTAGTAAATAACTTATTAACGTTATAATTTCACTGAATATATAATAGGACAGGTGAGTAGATACATAACTTGATTGATACCAACTGGAAATAAAGAATGTTTAAAATTTTGATCAGTTATTTGGCAAGTAGGAAAGAAAGTTAAAAACTTTAAAAAAAACTGTTGAAAGAGTCTCTGTACTGAAATTTTGAAGGAATCGTTTTTGGAATCGGAAAACGGATTATTTTTAGCGATTCCGAAGCCGATTCTTCCCAAATTAACGATTCTTACGTTTCCCGATTCCGATTAATCGTCCCATCTCTAATTAATCCTATTATCTTTACTGCTATTAATATTTTCTATGCCCTAGTGCGTAGTCGCCAGATGGGCTCTTTAAAAAAAATGCTATTAATATTACTACGATTATTGTTACTATTATTATCACTTATTGAGAGTAATATAATGATGATCTTTGTTATTCACCTGTGACCCCTTCTCTTCGGGGGCGCGATTGATCGGGATTGAGTGGACTTGATTGAGGCTGGCGTGTCTCCCCTCTCAACTCCGTTCTTCTCAGGTGCCCTCACTCTCCGTTTCATTAATAAGGAAGGAGGAGGATTGTGTAATCCAACGAAGGTGATAAACATACAAATCGGGAAAACCCAGAACGGGCTTTTAAAGAGATTTTGGTAAAGAAAGAGGTGAAGTAAGGGCTACTAAATATGTGCGGAAGGTAAATAGGCAGATTAGTTTAAAGAGGGGACTACCTGCGGCGTCTGGAGCCGGGAAGGTGCGCAACGCTCGTAAAACTTCGCAACATCCCCCGATTTGAGGCACTTTTTCCTTATGAGCGTTGGGGCTTGGGGGCACGCAGTCATGCCCATACGGTACCTCGTGGAGCGGTAGATAGGAAAGGAATAAATAATACGACCAAATCTTAGTCGCGGTAGGCGAGTCTAGGTGCCTCGGGGCGGGGCGGGGCGGGGCGGGGAGTGGGGTGAGGATGTGTGCAAAAGAGCGCCAGGAACTGGTCTTGAAGCATTTATGAGAGACTGGTAATAGGAAGAAGAATAAAGGCTAGGATGAGTGGGCGTGAATGGGGGCAGGAGATTAGAGGGGACCCTTGCAACGTCCCCTATCGTCCGTAGAGAAGGAGGGAGAGAACGACAGGACGTGAAATACCAATTGCCCTGAGGGCAGAAGGAGCAGGGGCTTTTCCTTCATGTTGAATGTGTCAAGACGCTAATCCTTCCTCCTCCCCCACCGCCACTTGCTTCTTTTTTTTTTGCTTGGGGTCAAATAGCATATATATATATATATATATATATATATATATATATATATATATATATATATATATATATATATATATGTACCACGGAAGGAAACTGAATAAAAGCGGATTGGAGTTATACAAAGAACGTGCTTTGTATAAATACTGGTTGTCTTATTTTTCCTACCATTGAGTTTGAAAATGTCGAATAGACGAAAGTACTAACTCCAATCCGCCTTTTATTCAGTTTCCTTCCGTGGTACATATTCATATTTATAGTTATCACGCGTTAACTTTCGTGATATTTGCCATATATATATATATATATATATATATATATATATATATATATATATATATATATATATATATATATATATATAATATATAATATATAATATATATATATATATATATATATATATATATATATATATATATATATATATATATATATATATATATATATATATATATATATATATATATATATATATATCATACTAATTAGTGCGCCTCGCGAAGAAATGCTGAAAAAAATCAGCCTCGAGCAGGATTCAAACCAGGTATACAGAGGTGGTTGTACAAAGTAATGGAAACACCAGCTGTTACTAGCGTCAAATTTCTGTTAGCGATTTTACCGAAATAAAATTTTTAATTTTCAGCAAATTGAGTTCATATTCCTTGCTCATATCTCATCCATGATGTTTAGAAACTCCAAGTTATGCTCTTTTTCCAGATCTATGAATTAATTGTTGGGGAGCAAATGGCTGGAGACTGCTTAGTTGTGCTATGGTTTGAGAGGAACTATGAGAAGGATGATAGTTAAGTGGAACACGTGGACTCTCATCCACAATTACCGCATCTTGTCATAATCGAACATCTGTGGTTTGTATTGGAGCAAAAGTCGGAGCCCCGCTTTCCTTCGCCAATGAGTGAAGGAACTGGAGCAGGCTGTGCTTTAACCACGGCTTTCCTTAGCCAGGGACTAAAGGAACTGGAGCGGGATTTGCTTCAAGTACGGCTTTCCTTCGCCAGTGACTGAAGTAACTGGATCAGGCTTTGCTTCAGAACAGTTCAAAATTCCAATTCCACTCTCGTAAAGCTGAGCGAGTCAATTTTTCAATACATTCACGCGATTGGTGATGCCAAGGGAAGATAAACTCAAAATAAAATAATGAATCTTTCATTTAACATTGCATTATTTTGTACGGTTTGTGTCAATTGTTCGAAAATAGAATTGTTAGAATATACAATTTGTTCGAATGAGCAATTTTTCGAGTTATACCTAAAATAATGATTGGAAAAAGCAATTTATAATCATTCTAAAATTCTTTGAGATAAAATTATTTAAAAGGCATACAATATAGATAATCTTATGGGATAAAAACTAATCTAATAACCTAATCCAACTATTTTTGATGGGACGCAGAATCTAACTAAATCTTAAATCGTAATAAGAAATATTTGTATTCCTAAAGTTGTCTGCCACCTAAAATTTGATTTTTCTGACTTTTGAATCTTTATTATTCGAAAAATTGCTTATTCGAAGAACTGTTGATTCGAACAATGGTTGTCGAATATTTTTTTTTAGTCGCACGTACGTTATTATGTCGGTCGGTCGAATGGTATACATTTTATTTTCAATAAGGTTTTTGGCAATAACATCATAACTATTCGGTAGATTCTAACGAAAGTTGAAACCTTCATGTTGGTTTACATTCTCTTTCGAACGATATAATTGCCAAAGTCCTCCTAAGGTTAGCCCGGCAATTATTAAAAGAAAACTAGCTAGGGATCGGATTGGCCCACGTGTTGACAGTTTTGAAGGTCATATGGTCATAAGGTCATGTCAGAATAATATAGAGCCTGCGACTTAAGTCTGTTGACCTTTGTTTGAACGAATGTTTTCGAAAAACTGTCTGCATACGTTTTGAAGAACCCCTGTGGATATTACCCTTGCAATTACAAATAATCCACCTGTTTTTATGGGTTCATTTTCAAAAAGAGAACTGAGGGAGAAAGGCGTTGATTGTTCATTTCATGCCACCACCCACCAAAGGGAGTGCCATTGGTGCGTGAGTTATAGCATCACCGTTTAATCCGACATCATTTATAATGTGGGTTATTTATTACTTTATCTGCCGCGGGAGAGTAGGAAATTAAGGGGCATTTGCCTCATTTATTTTCAAATGTAACGTGAAAGTTACGGAAGGAAACGACGTAAAATGAAATTGAATACTTTGTGGGGGTTCAACCCGCCTTGTTCGAGCTTTAGCTAACGAGGCGAGTTCAAAAAAGATCGAACCTATCTTGGTTAATATTTGGTAGATCTTGAAAAGCAGAGATCAAAAGGGGTCTGACGTGGAAAGAATTGCCCAACACCCAAGACATTTGGCATCATCTTCTTACTCGTTTTTGCCCCGTACCAAGTTCGGGAACAGGAGTAAATTTGCTCTTGTATTTTTGTTTTTCTTTAAGTATTGAAAAATCATAGGACTTCATTGGCCGATTTTCTGTTGTACGCTTTTAGTTCTTCGATGTCACTCGGTATTGGGTCAATTTTCATTGCGCCTCCCCCCCCACCCTCCTTCTTGGTAGAGGGAGATCTGCTATATAACCATGACTCGTGACGGAATTATTTCTCGGTCGTTGGGATCAGGTGGTTTTGTCTTGTTCGTTAATAAACCAGCAGTCGGTAGCAGTAAGGGGGGTCGTGGGTTCGTAATGAATTTGTATCTATCCCTTGTGTATTATAATTATTTAGCATTAAAAGATGGTTACACAAAGATGGCTTTTCTTTCCATTTACTCTATGAAAGGTAACGTTACGAGGAGAAATAATTTTGAGGCAGAAAACTTAATTTGTACGAATGCGAAACTTTAACTTATATATATATATATATATATATATATATATATATATATATATATATATATATATATATATATATATATATATATATATATATATATATATATATATATATATATATATATATATATACACGCACACTTGTGTGACTCCGATGCCAGCCCAAAATACCCATGGTCAATTGATCCCGTTAACTTATATGGCTCCGCATGGTGCCATATACTCTCAATCTCGGTTATTAACACAAAAATAGGAACTAAAAGGGGTTTAATACGAATTTAATAATACACTAAAGGAAACCAAATTTTGAGATTGCAGCAAATAAAACTCGCCACTTGCAAGAAACAGAGTAAATGAATGTATTGAACGGAGATCACAATTATTTGCAATAAATGAGAATAATGCGGTGCCCCACAATGATTGTGGAATTAAAAACTTGGATGGAATTCTATCGTCCAAGGTGATGATGTCATTGTGCTAGATCCTCGTGTTTTGTACGGAAAAAGATAAAATTTGCGGTAAAAAAACGCGAATGTTGACAATTGCAGAAGGTTAATGCGAAGAAATTTGCAACGGTTGGGTCGACAGGTAGCCTTGTGCGAGTCAGCTTCGTCGTCGAGGCGGGGAAAAATGTCTACTCTTTTACTCTTTGTCCTGCCGACTAATGAGTTAGCTGTCGAGGATCGAGATTTATTTGAGAGAGAGTCAGCGGTGTCACGTTAAAAAGCCGAAGATAACGACTACGGTCTCGACGTGAGGGGTCTGCTCGTGTTTGCTTCATTGTTGTATACTTGTTGGTTCGCCCCCGAATCGGGCACACTCGCGGGGCGCATCGCTATTTGATGGGGCGCCCCCCTTCCCGAACCTTATGGCGAAGACTACTTAGTCGGCACATTCTTGTTGAGTGTCCCAGTCTGGGTGATCTTCGTTCACGTTACCTGTCCCGAGCGGGGTCGCTATTGCTCGTCTCTTGTATCGGCTTCCTCCATCGTATTTAGCTTTTGGGTGTTGGATGCAAGTTCGGACCCCCTGGTAAAGGCGCACCTGAGCGTTCTTTCTTTTCTTTTTTTTTCTCTTTTCGTGTTCGTTTAGGTTTGCATTTTGTTGTTTCCTTTTTATTGTTTTATTTAGCTTGTTTGTAGGCTAATTAAGAGGGGAAAAGTAATTTCGCCAATTTTCCACTTATAGGCAGCCGCTACTGATCTTTACATTGCGACAAGAATTTAATATATGAGGAGTGCTTGCCCTCCGGGCCCCAAGGCCTGCAAGAGGATCAGCGTTTATATATCTTCTACATATTTTCACCCTTTAAAAAAAATGGCACCAGACAAGGCTATCCTCGTTTGTTTTCTTTAATCCGAGAGCATTTGCATTAATTCTCTCACGGCGGCGGAATACCTTTTTTTAAACTTTGTCGTCAAAACTACTTTATTGCTGCCCTAATCTAGCTATTTTAGACCGCGCTCCGGGGATAAATCCCCTGCAGAGTAAAGGCTGCGAAAGAGTCTCTCCTGCCGGCTATTGGACTCGCCGGCCTTTTAAACGGTGACTGGGGATCTGAATGCTGCCCCCGGTCGCTCAGTCGCAGGAGTGCGAAAAGTGGGCGGTGCTGGAATGAAAGCTCGCTCGGAGGAAGAAGGTAAACACACCAACGCCGTTATTGAAATAGATCGCTCGCCTTTGATCCGTGCGCTCGCCTGCAGCTTTTCGACCATAATCTTTGCCCAACCAGGTAATTTCGGTCGTGTGTTTGTGTCAAAATCCTTCATAACAGATTTGTTTCTCCCTAACCCCCGCGCCGCACCGGAGGCGGAATAGGGGGATGAGAATTGCGCGCTCTCATGGTCCGTCGCGCGCCATGGGGATTCTATCTTGGGAT